>JAOTQP010000001.1:3830669-3844841 GCA_026413545.1 Cichladusa arquata | reverse complement strand
TGCACTTTTTGGGGCTGAAGCTGCAGCGTGTCCTTGGTTCTGGGGCTGGACAAGGATTGTTTTGTGTGACTGAGCTGTGAGGAGAACTTGCTAACACTCTGTATGAAGTTCAGAGTTATACACTAATGCAGTGCAGAATCTGGAAAATATGAAAGCTAAAACTTAAGGCATCACCCACACTGTGGAATCAGCCCAGGACACAGTTGGTTCATCTGCCATCACTTGGGAAAGCTTGTAGAGAAACTCTCCTCGCGTCAGTTAAAGAACATGACATTTTTTATCTATAATGTTCTTAATCTAACAGATTTACTTGTCTTGATTTCACACCTAATTGCTGAAAATATTGTGACTAGACAGGAATATAAAAGCAGTATAATATGAAACCTGTTGACAGAGCTGATTAAGACTGAAAAACAGAGGAAAGCAAGTACCCTATTATGTGCCAGAGGTCACTGAAAAAGTGTATTTAAGGCTGCTGATGTAAAGTAGCTCGATATTCTGTTATCTATGGATGATTTTAAAAGCAAGTTGTTCTTTAATGGAATTCCCTTTTCATTGGACTGTCACCACTGACTGCTCTATTATGTATTCAATTACTATATCTTTATAGAAAAGTACTTGTTCTATAGAATGATAGTTTAAAAAAAAATTAAATTATGCAAGTTTGAGAAAATGTAGCTGTTACCCAATATGCCATCTGATTTTCTCATTGTACACCAAGGCAGTTATTGTAGAGTTCCTATTTTATGCAAAGGCCTCAAAGATGAATAATTTCTGTTTTAGAAGGAAAGGATACACTTGACCTCTGTAATCATTTTGTGTTGGAAAAAATGGAATCATCTAGATTTGGATCTACTACTACCACTTCCTCTTTCACAAATGTGTGGATTCCTCCCTTTTCTTGCAGTGTGCTGTATTTTAGTTTGTGCATGACCAGACTTCATTAATATCTAATATATAACCTCGATGACAATCCCTGTGTTGCTCCTTTCTCACTGAAAATGCCAGACATTTCTTCCTGTGTAAAAGTCATGATTCTTATTTTTGTTTTGCTCAATTTCATCTAAAAAAGAGGCATCACAAAACCTCCATGGGTGCTTAACATTTGTGTCATAACCATGGTTATTAATCAGAGTGAAAATGAAGAGAGTGTCCTCATCTTGCAAATAGTTTTATGGAAAATAATTCCAGTGGTATTTTCTTCCTGTGACAAATGTGGGGATGTGTTTTATTATTCACCTCAGTATTCTGATGAGACAAGCCAGTCTCCAGGCTCCAGCAAATGAGGCAATTGCCTAAGGCAGAGCCTGCCTGAATGTCCTTGGCCACACTCAGTGCTTTCCCAGAGCACAGGGGAGCCTTGGGAGGATTCAGGGTTGGATTCAGGATTCAGTCTGCATTCCACCACCACGTCTGGCACCAGGGATCTGCAGTGCCGACTTCTGCTTTGTACCGTGGGAGGCAGCAGCAACCACCTCAGGGGCTGCTGGCTTGGTCTGGTGTTGGAACCCTGAAACCTGAGAGTTTTAAACGTTCTGTTTAAACAGTTCTAAACTGTCCATCGGGCACTAATCCTCAGGGGAACACTGCTTTTGACTTGATGCCTTGGAGAAGGCTTCCAAAATGGAGTGATGGAGTTGGAATCACTGGTGTGTAGTTTGAATAAAAGTGTGTAATATCACATGGTGATATCACATGGGTTTGGAATATGGGGTTTTGGAATAAAGTATTAGGTATGGGACAAGATGGAAGTTTTAGGACGTTGATTTCTTCTTCCTTCTTGTTCCTTCTTCTTGTTGGTTTTAAGTAGTATTTTTTGGTTGGATAGAGGGTGCCACACTGCGGGTCACGAGTGTTTAGTTATTGGGTCAAAAGTATAAATAATATAGGTGTTAATTTTTAATTAGACTGTTTAGCTTTGAAAGACCTTGTAATGAGTGAAATACAACTCCATTTTGTCATTTTTAGTTTGTTAGCTAGAAGTGCTGTAGAATTCACTGTGCTATGAACAAAACTTAATAAACAACTGAGTCCAAACACGAAACTTCGTCTCTCGTGCTTCAATTCGACTCTGACTGAAGGCAAAGGAAAAAAAACTTAAAAACTAGTAAGTAGTGCTTTGTGATAGTCTGGATCAGGACCTTACAAGAAATTTCTCCTGGCTCTACCAAGGTCTCCACTACGTTGTCGCCTGCAGCTCCTTTGGGATTTCTCCTGAATTTCTTTGTCCTACCCCTAAGGGGCAAACACAGGATGCTGCTGCATCCCTCAGCTCCACAGCTCTCTGCCTTTGGGGAGGGAGCTGTGTATACCTCTCTGCTGAGCACTCCTTGAGAATAATTACCCCACTAAAGATGGAATACCCTGGGGCTGTGACCTGTGGGACCCTGACCTCTGTGTGGGTGTGAGCAGGCAGAGCTAAAGAGAAGGCAGAGGAGAGGAAGATGTATGGCAGAGTATTCCTATTAATTGCTCCTGCTCCTCCTTGCTGCAAAAACTCTGCTTGGAGAGATGCTCCAGCAGCAGGTGACTGCACCAGAATATGAATGGGGACTGTGGAATCTTTGTGTTGCCCTTTGTAAATGCATTATTGCCTTCTGGCTGTGGTTTACTGTCACTGGCGTTCTCTGCTCATAAGCAGAACGTTGTGCCTTCCAAGCAATTGTCTAAAAATGGAAAATCTCTCTTCCAGGTTTGAAAAGGGAGGATGTTGGCTGGTTTTGTGCAGGCAGAACAAATACAGAGGTAGATGGTGGCTTTGTGTAACATGGTTATCTTTGGGTTTTGCTTTTAAACAAAGCAAGCAGAATTGGGAGCATATTTCAGCGTGGAGGTCAGAGAAATGTGTGTCTTGTCTAATGATAAGCAGAGGACATGTGGTTATACCATCCATCAGTCTATTGCCTAGAGCAAGAGATATCCAAGTTTGACATGTCTGTTGTGGGAGGGGGAGGGAGGAGCAGGGAGATAAGAGACTGTTTTATTAAAATGCAGCAGCTGAAGTTGTTGGTTTCCTTTGTTTTGGTTTGTTAGGCTTAGGCTTTTTGTTTCGTTGTTGTTTTTTTCCCCCAAAAATCAATTTTAATTATATTTACTGTATTCACTCTTCGTGGGTGCTACCCAAAAAGCAGATCACCTAACATTACCCAATGATGAACATATTAATTAACTATCCAAAATATTAAAATAAGTTGAACATTAAGAATGTTTTAACACTATTAAAAAAATTTATTCTGGCTTTAATTTACAGAGGATTCTGAAAGGGAGAAGTTCCTACTCAGTAATATTAAGAAAAAAACCAAACCTTAAAAGATAAAATTCCTTTATTTACACTCAAAGATATTGACAGTGCTCTCCTGGATTTGAACATGGGTCAGAATGTCAGTCCAGCTTGCTTATGATTTTAAGTTGTTACTATTTTGTTGATTTCATAAACAACAACAAAAAATTATTGATTGTGAATTCACACTATTCATGGGGTGTTACTAATCCCAATGAAGATAAGAATCATTGGGAATTTTAAAAAATGGTTCATAGTTCTTAAACAGTATTGTGCATTTCTAAAATATGCTATTTTTTAGCTTTCTGATATTTCATGCAATCTGTTAATACAGATTTCTAATTATTTTAAAACCAAAAAAGAGTACTGAACATTCTTTCCTTGCTCTCATTTTTCTTCAGTTTTCTTTTCTTTCACAGAATATTCAGGAAAGTGCGATATTGTGACATTTCTTTCAGATTTTTCCACTTACATCCCTTTTAGAGTGATCTTTTGGCACCAAGAAAATTGCTTCTTGCCTGGATTTTCTTTGCTCTTCAAAAGAAGAATTTAGAACTGGATTTTTGTTTTCTCATCTAAATATCTTTGAATGTGAAATAGTGGAAGGTTCCCTGCCCATGGCAAGGGTTGGAACTGGTTGATCTTCAAGGTCCCTCCCAACCCAAACCACTCCATTACTGAAAACCTGCTGTGTTCATTTTTGTGGAAGGTTTGGTCAGAAATGGATGTCATTCGTTTTAAGAGGGGTTTTATTGTAAAATTATTAGTATTGAATTTTAGCTGTAAAAGCATTTCTGAATCCTAAGTGAAAACTTTCCTCTGAAGTTAAAACCTTCAGCACTAAAACATGTCTAGTTCAGGACAGATGCAGTTTTGAAAATCTTGTTGTTTAAAGATAACTCATTTTTTTACAGACAAAATTTGTTTTCTGTCTGTGTCTTGGTAGTAAAGGGCAAATACAAGTTTTTACTTAGCATTTAATAGAATTTAATAGCACTGGCTCTGGCAATGACTGATTTGGTTGCTTAGTAATAGGTAAAACAAGTCTCTGACTGGCCTTTTATAGCAGCTGCATGAATAATCAAATTTCTGTTCAGTTTGGTTGCAAACCCAAATAAACACATATTTCTTTTTTTTTAAAACAATATGAATCAAAACTCTCTTTATCCAATTTTTCCCCTAGTTGAGGAATAGAAAACCTGGAACTATTGCTGTGGGGCTCACAGCACATTTATCACACTGAAGGAAAACCTTTGTTTGCACTATCAGCATATATTCAGCTAAAGCAATAAACTACCAGGGATTAGATTTGAACACAACTGATTGATTTTGGTATCTAACACTGAATGTCTTCCTGGATATTATGCCTTTCAGAGCTGTGCTTCTTTTTCCTCAGACCCATTTGAAAACCTAATGCTCTTTTGAACCCTACATCTAATCAGGTTTCTCTGGCTCCTTAGGCAGATGTCTGTCTGTCTTTTTCTTTTTTTTTCCCCATTTTTTATACAACTCATGGGACCATTCATAGTTTTCCATTTGTATTGTAGTGAGCACCTTATCCTGTGGGAGCAGTTTCATAATTGTAAATATTATGGTCTCCTATTTTGCAGATGTAAAAATTAAAATAAACTAGGTCCAGAGCTGCTCTGTTTTGTTTCTATCTACCACTTGCTACTGAGACAGGGATTTATAAAATCCCCCCAAAAGATAAGTAAATTAATTTCTGGCCTTTCGAAGCTTAATCACTGCAGTTTAAATGGAAATGTTATTATTTCTTCTATATTTAAATGAAAATTAGCATTTCAATAATAGGTGCTGCTTGGGAAGTGAAGACACTTTTGTTTCCAAAGTTACAGAACTAAAATCTTGCAGAAAACAAACGTTGAAAGCATCCAAAAGCATTAATGCTCTGTGTAGGTAATGAAGTCATAGGTTTTGTGATTCATATCTTGTGGAAGAAGAATGATTTTCATAGAATGATGTGTTTTAAAATACAAGTTCCCATTTTTTCCCTGTTCAGGTTTAAGCTGCTGGAAGTACAGCTTTGCCATTTCTCAGGATGTTAATAAACTGTTAAAATTTGACACTGAATTAAATAGAATATAGGAACATGTGGAGTTGTTGGTAGGTTTTTTGGAGGACTTTTAAAAAGATGTAAAGTATTTATACCTGTGAAGATAAAACCCCTCCAGCTGGCAAAAAAAAAAAAAAAAAAATAGAAAACATGAAGAAAATTTTGCTGGAGTTACTGCCAGTCCCTTCTGAAATAATAGGATTTATGGCTGGTTCTTGCAAGCCATCTCTCTGATGTGTAGGCATGAATTGGGATTTTTTCTCCATTTAAAGGTGTGGTCTGGTGCGCAACTCTTTTCTGAAATTGCCTTATCTCTAATAATGTAGGGAATAATTTGTTAGCTACATTCTAAATGAGGATGTTTGAGCCAAATTCATAGGAGAAGTAGCTCTAAATACTTCTCAGTTTTTGTACAGGCAATCACTTTTTATGTTAATCTGCCTGGAGGATTTTCTTGAGAAGGTAAAGAAAAGCATCTTTCAAAACAAGCAAGGTGGAAATACTCCCTTAGGGGAACAAGAAATTCAGCTTGTTAACCACAGGCTAATGAAATGCAGATTTAAATCTCCCAGTACCTGTCTTTTTCTAGGACCAGAAGTGCCTCAAAGAGATTATATAGATATTTACTACTTAAAATCATTTTCTGCCCAGAGTTGGATGGATTATGGAGTTATGATGGGATGTAACATTTATACTGGTTACTGTGGAGAAATTGAGATAAAACTTTTTGGACTATGGCCACTTGTCAAGTAGTTTTCCTTGAAATCACTTTTATAGTGACAATATTTTTCTGTCCCACCTGAAAAAATGGAAATGACAATGGCAAAAACTGATAAATCCCCAGGAATGACATAAGATACCCTGTTCAAGCATTGTTTCAAAATTTTTGGCTTACAGAAAACCTGTCCCTATTTGCTGCTGTTCCTGGCAAAGAAATGGGTGTTATTTCTCCCCCAATGTTTTGCAATCTCTCTGGTTCCGTGATTTATTTGGTGCTTTTTTTTGGTGATAGCCATGTAACAAGAAGTGCAGCTGCTGTAGACCTTTCATGCAATATTTTAAACTCCCTACATTCCCAAAGGAATGTTAATTCTTTCCTTGGCTGCTGCTCTGGCTCTTCCATGTTATAGGATCTGTTGATCTGTCTTTTTTGATTTTTGCTTACATTTGTGCCTCTGCACATCTTGTAGAGGCATCTCCTGGGAAACATCTTCTCTTTGTTCATGTTTTAGTCTTGAAATCAGTACTTGAACGTAGCTGTATTTTACAGATTGGTTATTTTGCTATAATTAAGCCTCATGAATATGAAGATTCATGTAGTATTCCCATGGTGTCCTAGGAAGTTAGGTTTAGCAATATGATTTCATTTCATCTCTCTGTAACCCATCATCATGTCACTTTTGCTAAACTGGAATATCTTGTTGGTTCTTAGGAAACACAGAGGATGTACTTGCCAATTTTTTGTTTTAAGCCTAACTAGAGGGACTTCAATAAATCAGCTCTGGAGAGCTGAGACAAATGTTTACTGGGGGAGAGAGAGGGGGAAATAAGGTCAATGAAAACCTTAAAATAATTTTATTTCAAAATTTATCATAATATTGACATTTAATAAAACCTCTAATAGTTGATAGTGTAGTTTACTGAACAAAGCCATGAACCAAAACTTTTGAGACTTGATTGTATTTTTAAGACTCTCCTTGGTTCTCTGTGTGTTTGTTTTGGGGAAGGGCCCTATAGGTCCCTACCTATGGACTTGTTCACACTTTGTTCTATTTTTGCCCTATTTATTTTGTGTTTTTTCTTTTATTTTCTTTTTTAAATATAATTTTTTTTTATAAGCAAAATATTTTCTGCTCAGGTACCACCTTTTCAAAAGTATGCTTTTAAAAGTATTTCAGTGTTTTCTAAATGGTGGAGTGGTTTTTAGTTTATTGATTGTAGCAGAAGAATGAGTAGAAATAAATCTAAGCAGACTGGACCAAGTGCTCAAGGAGGAAGGAAGACATTTGAGTCCCAACAGAAGTCTTGCTGGACCCTTCTTGATGATGAAAATCTCATATTTTGCTATATCACTTTGCCTCTATAATTTCTTGCTTTGCAATTTACTCTCCTTGTTATGTATTAGTGATTATGAGAAGCTCTGACTTGAAAGTTAAAGCTTTGGTTCTTTGGAAAATTACCCTCACTCTATAGGATAAACCTGGACCATGTATTAAGATTTTGTATTTAACTTTTTATAAAGCAAATTAGCTCTGTGACCAAAGGATGGCTTTAGTTGTTTTACTGAGAATGGAATTCAGGTCCTGGGTCATTCTGCTTTTCCAGACTGATGTAGTGACTTCAAAATTTTACCTTCAGCAAGTGATTTTAACCATCTGAAGATAACTAGATTAAAAATAGGCAATCTTTTTTTTTTTTCCTGCCTTCAGTAATATTTCTGACTCAAACCCTGTTATAATTAGTTAATAGATAATTATATGTAGTTCTGCATAACTTGCTGATCACTTTCATGAGTTTCATCTCGTTTATATTCAGGATATAATTCTAGCTTTCAGCAAAGTGCAATTGCAGTGTACGATAGGGAGGTCTCGTGCTAATCAGATTTACTCATTCCCTCAAAATATAGTACAGAACATTAATTTCATGCTACTTCAAAATGTATTAGCCAAGTGGCAATCCCATTCTGAATTACAGAAAGGCTTATTTGGGAATAAAAAAAGAAAAAAGACCCTCACAATAAAAGAAACCCATCCCCTCAAAAAACCCCTAAAACCTCAAAAGACGCCAACATAATTTTCAGTTTTATGGGAAATAGGTCTTGTCTGAAAGTTTGATCTTGATTATTTTTTCCTTTATTTTTGAAGACTCAGGAACTATGTTAGAGAAGGAGTACTGTGATAATGGACTGTAACATTAAGTAATTGACTTGCTGTCATGAAAGTAATTAAAAACATTTATCAGCATACAAAAACTACATGGAACTTTATTAAACAGATTACAAAAAAACCCCCAGGTCACACGGGATACCTCAAAAACTATGTGATCGCTAGGTCTGGTCTTGGCTTAGTCAATATTTTTTTCTACCATCCAGAAGAAAACATGAAATGGTCCTTGTCAAATTGCTCAAGGGGCTGAATGTCAGGCAGTGAAGAAATCTTGCCCTGACAGAATGGCACTTCATCACACAGGACAGGCTGGGCACAAGAATTACCCTAAAAAAATGAGATATTAGCTCCTAGATAGAAATATTAGCTCCAAACTAGGTTTGTATCACGATATCCCCTCCCCTTTGGGAACAACCTTAAGGGTCAAGCAGAGAGGCCAGAACTCAGGTGTCTATGTCCTAGGATAGCCCAGTGACCAGAAGGGAGTGAGGATTTGCCATTTGGATGTCCCACTTTGAAGGGAAAGGGAGCACCCAGGGGTTGCAAATTCTCTTGGTTGAAAGGAACAACAAAAGTCAGAGGGTCTGCAAAAGAAACAGAGTTTTATGACTCAATTAAACACTTGGCATGGAAATTGGTGTGTTGGTTCCTGGTTGGTATAAGCACATGGGTTTAGGAAAAAAGAGAAAGAAAAATATGGATTATAGAGTGGAAGAGAGAGAAAGAGAGGGAGGAAAAGGCTCACCAGCATTAATCCAGAGTCAGGTTTGGATAATGGGAAAAGTGAGAGAAAAACATGAATTACAGAGGCAGAGAGAGAGAAAGGAAAGGCTCACCAGTGTTAATCCAGGGTCCAGGGTCTTGGGATGCACATGCTCCCAGGCTTTGTGGCATTTGACAGATAAGTTTCCCCTGCCTTGGAGATAAGGTTCTTGCTTTTCATGCAAATTAGTTCTCATGCACAGTGCGTTCCCCAAAGTCCGTGCCCACTTCACAGCTGCTCTTGCACTGCCTTGTGTTGTGCTGATCTCCAGGAGCCAAAACAAGGATGTTTGCCACAGAAAAGTGCTGCCCTAGCTCTGAATGGCCCCTTCTGCAGCCACATCTTGTTCTTCAGAGTGTTCTCACCAAAATTCCTGCCAGGAATCGTGGATGGAATGGGGTCTCCCTTGGAATGTGCTCTGGGATCGTCCCTGCACTGGTGTGCTGAGACTATTGAACTGCCATGGGATTAAGTGAATACTAAGAAAAATTGAGAAGATGGTAAAACTTTTGCTTTTAGCTTTAGTGAGGCATGCAGCTCAATTCTGTATTCTGGATGAGGAAGCACCTGGGTGAGTCTAGAAAATGGTCTGGGTTCTGGAAAAACTATCCCAAAGTGAAGACTGTAGGAGTTTACTCTCCAGCTTCTTACTGAACATCTAGGCAGAAATTATTTATTCCCAGCTGACATGGCGGGAAAAACTGTGGTGATACAACTGGAGCTCGTTACCATGGCAGGAGGAATAAATGCAAGATTTTCACAATGAAAACAAACCTTTAACAGTTAGTGCTTATCTCAAGGTGCAGTGACTTGCAGAAAGATGAGCTGCAGCACAGCCAGAAATGATCAGCTTCGTTCAGTGGAGAAGGTTATGAGCTGTGATCACACAGATGATTTCTCTTCTTCAGAGCTGTGTCTCTCTTTAAAAGCAAGTTTAAAAGAATCCCAGAGTTGTGTGTGCGCTGTCCAGGGTACTGACACGAGAGGTTTCTGTCACTAAAATAAGGAAATGCTGCTCAAGAATTTTAACTATGCCAGGTTAATACAGGAAAACTACAATGAAAAAGGAATTAATGATAGCTGTGTCCCCCTCCCACAGATTAACATATTTGCTTCTGGGAATATTTTTTTCATTGTGGGATATCCCTACCCTTCCCAATCCCTTTTCCACCTTTCTCCATGGGTTGAAGTATTTAATTCTGTATAACCATTTGTCTATTTGTTGGCCAGGCATGGAAAAATTTTGCATAAATTGTACAAAAAATTTAATTTCAAAATAATAACTCTTTCCTAGACTGACCAGCTTCTCAAGGGCTACTTTTGATGTATTATCCATGCCAGCTGCAAAAAAAGCTTTGTAGAGATGAGATCATCCAATGTGTCATTTCATAATAAAAACAGCTCTTTTTGTGATGTGCACCAGTGTTCTGGAGGGGTGGGACTGACACTCTTCCCCACATTCTGCTTCTCTGATGGTAAATTCTAAACTGGGTTTCAGAAGTGCTGCCTGCTTCTGAAATATCCTTTTTAGACACAAAGACACAAATTCCTGCATGCAAGTTGGAATTCAGGATTAACTCTGCAGGGTGTTAGATTCCCGTGTTGTCCCATCCTGCAGCTAATTTGCTCTGTCTTTGGAAAGTAATAATTTTGTTCTTTTTAGAGATACTTGTAAAAAAAATTTCTGTTGCTGAGTTTTGACCAAACATGTTCCACACTGTTCATATTTGCCTTTTCACTTTGTTATTTCTCTTTGGCTTGGGAAGTCACAGCATCTGAGAGCCCAGAGAAGGTCATGCTCCTTACATGTGTCAGGCTTGATTGTAATTCCATGCTTCATTCTTGACTTTTCTTTATCCTGAGGACAGGCAGGCAGAAAGACCCTATTTAATATCACAATTAACTCTCCTAAAGCAACCCTGCTGCAGAAAAAAAAAGAAGAAAAATAAAATAAATTAAAAAAAGAAGATACTGGCCTGTTCTCTGAAGGGCGTGTGCAGGAAACTGCAGGAATTTCTCAGGCCATCTTTTTGCACTGAAGTACATAATAATGCAATTCAGTTCAATCTTGTCAGCTTGAGGAGGTATTAAAGAAATCATGCATAGTTTGACAGCCCAGGGACTGATGGAGCAATCACTTTTTGCTCAATGGACATTAGGGAGTGCCTAGAAACTTTTGGAAAATAGAAATGCAGAGATATCAGTGGATTGTGGAGCTGAAGGGACTGGTGGCATCCCTGGGGCATAAAGTAGAAAAAAGTCTATGAAAAAATGGAAGTGAAAATTATTTTAAAAACCCCCAAACAATGGGGTTTTGTTGATCAACAGCATGAGAACACCATGCACTGACCTGAGTTTGATCTAACCAGCTTGGACAGTCAGTAGTTGTGGATGCAGTTTGGAATAGCAGCAAAATTAATAAATAGATTGACTTTATAGCTGCTGAACTTTTGAATGTATAGCTTAATGGAGATATTTTCCATGTGTCACAGATGGTTACTGGTTTATTTTTGTGGTTTTTGTTTTGTTTATTGCTGCTATTTGGTTGGGGTTTTGGGGGTGCTTTTTTTGGGTGATGATTTAAAGAAATCATCACCCAAAATACTGGAAAGAATAAGGAAATGGAACATGTTTGCTGCAAATTGCGGCTCTATAATCTTGATACAATTATTTTGAGGGATTTTGTTTTTTCATAAGCCATCTTGTCCAGTGACATAATTTAGGTCCAGAACTTTGCATGTTTCTTGATATTTATTAAATTCAGCACACAAAAGTATACTGAGATCTATTACAAGTCTTGGAATGCGAAAGTAAGACTTTATGTACCTCATGCATGTAAATTATGTTA
This sequence comes from Cichladusa arquata, assembly GCA_026413545.1. Lineage (NCBI taxonomy): Eukaryota > Metazoa > Chordata > Aves > Passeriformes > Muscicapidae > Cichladusa > Cichladusa arquata. The sequence continues at coordinate 3,832,991 of JAOTQP010000001.1, read as the reverse complement.
TTTTCCTTCTTTCTTGGACAGAAGGGGGCAAAGCTTAGTCACATAGACCCAAATCCATCCATCAAAACAGAAGAGTTGGATAAGCAGGCTTGATCAGAGTTGGATAAGCATAGCAGGGAGACAGCTTAGCTCTTCTAAAAATAAAATTTAGGCTGGGGGGGTGGGGGGGGGGCAGGAATAGATCACAAACCAAAGGCAGATCTTATTCTTATGGAATTTTCCAATGTATTTGAAATCTATTTGGATGGGACTAGAGAGCTTTTACAGACATTTTGCAGCACCTCTGATCAGGCAGCAAAAAGCAGTTTTCCTTTCAGTTCCTTCCCAGCCACACCTCCAATGTGACACATCCCCAACACATTGCCATGGGGTTTGAAACTGGGCAGCTCCTATGAGCTGGTTACAACCCCAACAAATCTCTGCAGTGCACTGAAGAACATTTTGTACTGCTCAGTGTTAGGAATGTATAATTAACCCTCAAAAAACCTAAAAGGGCTGCACGAAACAAAATGGATCCTCATTCAGTTTCTAGTCACTGTGCCAAACCTTTTTGTCATTGCATTACCAATTAAAAACATGAGGTCACTATAACATGAGCTTTGTATTTGTTTGTAGACCTGAATTTAAACTCCTGCCCTTGAACTGGGTGCAGATATTTTCATGTTAAGAGTTTAAATACCAAGTATAGTATTTAAATAAGTATAAAGTCCAGATATATAAAGATAGATATATAGATAGTATATAGATAGTATATAGATATATATGTCTATATATAGAGATAATATCTATACTTTATAGATAGAATAAAGTCTAGTCTAAAGTATAAATAAGTATAAAGTCTAAGATGTGTGCTGATGGGGATTCAGTAGCATTGAATTAATAACTCTGCTGTTCTTCAGATGGCACCACTGGAGTCATAACTCCATCTGATGCTTCATGACATTCTTGGTGGGATATAAACTTGGTAAGGTCTGATGATGCTGAGGGTGGTGACAACACCTCATGGGACACTGAAATTCGGGGTAGTGGGCTGTGGCTCTCATCTGCCACTGTCAGGGGACTGGCACAGAGGAGATATTAAGGTGGAAAAGGAGGAAAGAGGATGTTAAGGAAAAATAGGGAGGTGTAACAGCCAGGTGGGAGGCAAGATCCTGTGACTGCTGTGGAGTGTGCAATGGGAAGGGGATGAAGGGCATGAGGTGAAGAATTGGGTTTGAAATGCTTGAGAAGAATTATCAAGATGGTGCAGACAGAGCAGACTCAGATCAAATGTTGGAAGTTGTTGTAGGGAACATGGCTTGGGTGTCCCTGTATTTACATATGTAGCACTAGTCCCTTCTGTGTTCACCTTTTCCTGTGTCTGGGGTAATGGGATCACAAATAATTGTGTCTGATGGGATTTTAATGTGAGCAGGCTTTTTGTGAGCAGTTCAACAGATCTCCTACTTGTACTTTGGTATTTCTGGGAAGTCAACCAGATTCACTCTTGCTGACAAATACTTATATAAATTCACCCATAAATCCACAACACTCCTGTTTTCTGCCATCAGTTCAGTCAGTGAGTTTTATTTACCTGGTAGTCAGCCCCTTTTTTTTTTTTTTCCTTCACTTAACCTTGTCTGTCTTGCTCAACTCTTTCCATATGAAATATATTTGAAAGCTGATTTATTCTGTACTGGATAGGGCGTACAAGGAGGCTCCTCTTCTGGGCATCATCCAGATTCTTTTTATTAAATCAGCCACATACACCAATAATCAAAAGAAAGACAATTTTCCAATTCTGTGGGCTGCTCAGCTGAGTCCTCAACTCTGTAATCCAGTCTCTGTGTTCAATTTCCCAAGCACTCATTGCCTTTGAAGATCACAATCCTTTCCCAGCTTTGCATCTTTATCTGATCTCAACCTTTCTACTTATCCACAGCCCTGTGTAAAAGATGGAATACACTTTGCCCTTTCAAATGCACTTTGTTTAGCTTGGCTATCTCTGTGTTTCTTTAGCCATATATTCATATTTATCCAGACATGTCATATTTACCAGGTAAGCATTAGCAATCCATCATTTTCAAATGATGGACAGGGAACATTGTGAGCAATTAAAAAATACCAGATAATTATCTGTTTTGGCAACAAAGCTGTGAAGCCACCAACAAAAGTTGTGGTTATGAACATTTTTAAAGCATCTCTGTATAAAGAAAGACTTTATGAAATCAGAGTTTTAAAATCTCAGTTTGAGCATGACTCTGACGTGGCTGCTGTTCAGACACAGAGATCTTGGGTAAAGTCAAGGAATGTGCTGGGGCAGAGGAGTCAGAGCACCTGTGC
>JAOTQP010000001.1:3791902-3806242 GCA_026413545.1 Cichladusa arquata | reverse complement strand
AAATGAAGATGGAATTTTGTGGAGACAAAAGTGCTTTGAGGAGGGCTCGTGTCAGTGCTGTCTCTGTTGTCCATGCATTGAGAAGACTGAACTGTCCTTTGGAACATCCCTGCAAAGACAGAAGGAAAATCAGTGTTCAGCCCCTTCTCTGATCTCCTCTGTTCCCTCAGACTGATTTTGATCCCACATTGATCACGATGTTGCACCTTTAAGCACTGCATACAGTAGTTTTACTGCCCAGCTGCCATTGCCAAGAATCATAAAAACAATATAAAATGGTGGGAAGGGTCTGTAAAGATCACCCAGATCCAACCCTCTGCCATGGGCAGAGAACATTACACTGGGTGAGATTGCTCAGAGCTTCATCCAACTTGGCCTTGAAAGCCACATTTCTAATAATAAGTAATAATAAATAGTAATAATAAATGCTAATAGATTATAAACCATGTGGCAGGTGCATAGAAGCCACATAGGAAGAGATGCTTTTTACGTGAAGTTTAAATGCTTTATTAATGTAAAAAAAAAAAAATAGAAAATCGGTATGGGGTGAAAATAGAGAGAATAGAGAGAATTTGGTGGCCTGGCAAATTCACATGGAATTTTACAGGAAGATTTTGCCGTGCAGTTCATACTGAGCAGTTTTATTTTCGATCAGGAGGGGAAGGTGCATTTTCTGTGGTGCTGATGAGGCATTACCTGTTGGGCTGGGTGTGACTGTCCCTTTTTCTGTGGTCACACAGCAGCTGGGATGCCATCTGCACGGGCTGGGTGGCAGCTGGCCAGGGGGGAAGAGCAAACACTCCTTGCAGCAGGAGCAGCAGAGAGCACCTTTCACTCGTGTTTGCTTTACCTTTCCCAGTGTTTGCCAGCAGCAGATGTGCTCAGGGAGCTCAGAAACTTGCCTGGAAGGGAAGAAGTGTGACTCAGTGTGTGACAATTGGTTTATAACTTTGAATAATAATTTTAAAAATCCATCTTCTCCAAAAAACAGCATTAGAGGAGAAAAATCAGGCTGAGAACAATGTGTCCTTCATTATTATCTATTTATTTCATACTGCACTATATTTTTATTTAGAAGTCAGTGTTTATCACAGACTTGTCTCACTGTTCAAACTACAGTTTAATCTGTATATTTAGAATTTCTTATGTATGCTATACATTGAATACTTTAACATATTCATATATTTTCAGAAATCTCTATTGCAATTTTACCAAAGTGTGTTAGAATAGAGAGTTATTGTTCCCATCCTTGCAAAAAATTGTAATAGCTGATATTTTCACCTCAGAGACTCTTTCAGGGAAACTGAAAATTTTGCAATTTCCTTTTAATTATCATATAAATTAGCTATGCTTCTGGGAAGAGTGGAGTTGGAGAGTCAAATGGTAAAGGTTTTGGTTATTTCACTCAGTTGTTAATATTTTAATGTTAGCTGCCATCTGTAGAAGAAAATGAGAGTGTGAAAATTCCTGCATATTCAAATGCCTTGGGGACAGGTCAGGAAATAAAAACTGAGGAGATATTTAGCCATTGCAGGGCCGTGCTATAAATTGCAAAAATATTAAAAGGCACAATCTCCTTTGTGGCAAGGCAAGACTAAAATGAAGGCAACAAAAGTCTACTTCAGCATCTTGTACTGCAAACAAGGACAAACTTTTATATAAAGTGTCATCAACTTTACTGAGAAGTCACCAGCCTTGTAGGTTGTAGGACCTAAATTACAATTTTCAGTACCTCGTTAAGAATAACCTGAACTGGGGGTTGGGGAGGTGGATATATTCCTCATTCAAAAACTTCAAAAAAGAAATAAAATATAAAAGGAAAGTGCAGGGTCTGCATCATCTTAATGGTTTCCCCTCTGATTGTGAGTATTGGAAGTGAAAGCTTTACTCTTTTCTTTGATTTTTGAGTCTATTTTCTAACAAAACACTTAGTCGCCAAAGGATCTTCCTCAGTTTCCTGTGATCCACAACAAACTCCATGTACAATTTGCGGCCCAACATTAATTTCCTGTTTTTAGTGTGAGGAAATTTCCAACTACACATTTGGGGTTTTTTTTTTTTGCTTAATTTTTGGTTAAAGCAACAGAAATGCTCCAGTCCCCCAGGGAAAGGTAAAAAGACAGCCTGGTGTCTTAAGGACATTATAAAACTCACTTTTTTTTTTTTTTTTCCTCCTCCCTCTACATCTCTCCACATTTTTTTGTAGTACCTTCTTCCTCCAGCATCCTCTGAAACCCTTTGAGGGAGCTGAAGGCTGATGGTAAAAAGGAAGAAATAGAAAAAAAAAGAAAGAAAAAAGTATTAAGAAAAGTTTAAAAGGGATGATGGGAAAAACAAATAGGCAGATCTGTTACGTCAACACATCAACAAAAATATGAAGATTGGTAGTCCTAGAGCAGAGAATGGTATCCAGTTCCTACAGGAAGCTGATGGGAAGTTTGGAATGGAGAGCTGTGCTTGTGAAAAGTCAGTTTTCAGAAAGACAAGGGAGGGGAAAAAAGAACAGATTTAAAGAGATATCCTTTTTCCTGCTGGTTTGTGAATTCTCTGGGAGGGCTGCTGTTTCCTTTCCCTTTTGAAGCTGTTAAATTGCACAGAGGATGGCAGGAGTTGGTGTGCAGATGTCATGTCACCGAAATGCCACAGTCTGCAAAGCAGGATCCCTCTTGGGACTGTCAGTGTGGGATTTAGCCCATCCCACACCAACACCTACATGGTAAATGCCTGCCCTGAGCCATTTTATCTTCTCGTGGCAAAACAAGAGAAACAGACGTTTCTAACATTTGATTTTTCTTTTCAAGAGTAAGACATTTCGGTTTGGTTAGAGAAATCATTCCCTAAAATCGTGTGTGTTTATCCACCTGGTGCCAAGCAAGGCTGGGCTGAAGAGCTTCAGACATGGACATTAACAGTGAAGATATGGAATATCAGAAGAGATAAATCCTGGTTTTGTGCTTAATTCTGAGGGGTCATGATACCCTTCATGAAGGAAAGATCTCCTGATTCCCCTTGAAGCATTGTGAGGGACAAGATTTCCTGATTTTCTTTCTGGCTTCTGTGGGAAGACTCTTGTGCCAATAAAATTTTTATGGAAAATCACATTACTCCTGAGAAAAAGCTACTATAGAAAACAGAGTACTCAGCCTCAGCCTGCCTGAGTTTACATCAATAACTTTATCAGCAATCCCCTAATGAATGCTATGGAAAAATATTTTGTCTCCTGTATCATGGTCCATGGCTACCCCAATTTGCACAGATTTTGGTAATGACTGCAGGTGATTTGAACTGACAAGTTTAGAGGCAGTGGTACTTTGTGAAACCAGCACTTTCCTTTGAAAGTCTAATTTGATTGTGTAGTCCAAAGACAGCAGGAGGATATTGAATTTCCTTGCTACTTTAGAATGAACTATGAGGCAATGTGGTGGCCTCCAGCCACTGTCATTGCCTGAAAAAAGAAAAGTCCAATTCCCAGAAAATTTTGAATGTGTTGTGGTTATTTGTAATAGGTGCTTGTTTCCTTAGCAGGAACTTTTAGAGAATCTTTTGAGGAATGTAGTGGAGAGCAATGAGCAGGAACAATGTGTGGTGAACTCTCCATCACCCCCATTCCCTGTTTCCCTGCTCTGCTGTGAGGGAGAGGGAAGAGCTGGGACGGAGGGAAGAGTGGGGGGAAGATGTTTTTAAGGGTTTATTTCACTTATCATTAACCAGCTCTGATTTTGTTGGTAAAAAATTCAATTAATATTCCCAAGCTGTGTTGCCCATGATGGTATTTGGTGAGTGATCTCTCTCTGTCCTCAGCTCATGAACTTTTGCTGTATTTTCTCTCCCCTCTCCAGCTGTGGAGGGAAGTGATTGAAAGGCTTTGGTAGGTGTGGGGCTTTCATCCAGGGTCCACCCACTACACCATCCCTCATGGGCAACCACTGGTTAATCAAATTGTCTCTCTTTTAATGAGAAGACAATTGAAGAGCCCCTTCTCTTTAGGATTCCTCAATTCCAAGCAGCAAACCCAAGCCAAGCCAGAGCACTTGCACGCAGAAAAAAATTTGTTTGCAGAGAATAATTCCTCCCTGGTGTTTGTCACATATTTATTTAGTCTCAGCACCATAAAAAGGGGGCTTGTTGCTGACTGAGAAGGAGCTCATTACAGAAAGGCTTCACCTCTCAGCTGCTAAGGATGTTTCCTTGAAATGATAATGTAATGAGTGTTAGATTAGCTGTATGCAGCCGTTAGGCGATTCTTTTGATCGGCTGGAAATGCATTTGTTAAAAAGCTACTTTATTGATTTCCTGGCTGGTTTTTTGTACTGTTTGGATCATCTGTACACACACACATATATATCACATTTTTTACCACTTCAAAGCTGTTAATAAATTCACACTACTCAGGAGATTGAACACGAAATGGAGTGAACTCTTTCTGTGGAGATCTGTGTTCCAACTTTGATGGAAGGAGTCTTAGCAGCACGCTGAGTGCCTCCTTTAAAATATTTTTAAAACAATGTGCCACAAATAGAGCAGAGTGTGCTAAAGCAAAGGAATATTGCTCCTGGGGATATAAACATAGTGAGGGGTTGTGATTGAGTAAGTCCAGAGGAGAAAATATCACTGAGCTTGTAGAGGCTCAGTGTAGATCTTCTTCCCTGCTAACCTGTCCACATTTACATTTCCCACTTCATTGCTTTGATGATGTGTTTGCTGTTAAAGTTTAGACCCACTGAGTGTTGAAGTGACATGTGCTTCTACTGCTAGAACTATGCAAAGTATCTCTAGTTAAATCCCAGAATCAGCATCAAAGAATCATTGAGGTTGGAAAAGACCTCCAAGACCATCAAGTCCCAGCTGTGCCCCATCCCCACCTTGTCCCCAGCCCAGAGCTCTGAGTGCCACCTCCAGGTGCCACCTGCAGGGATGGGCACTGCAAACCTCCCTGGGCAGCCCCTGCCAAGGCCTGAGCTCCCTTTCCTGAAAGAAATGTCCTGAGCTTTGTTGGCTTTGAATCACTCACAGTTTCAGAAGTAGGTGATTGCATTTAAGTGTGTTTTCATCATAAAGTTTAACTATTTTACCTTTTTATTTTTTCTTTCATTATGGCTTTGATTTACTTTGCTAACCTGCTGATATTCTTTTGGGATCACAAATCTGGGGAGCTCTTCTTGAATTATTTAGATGAGCCATGTGACTGGAACTCTTGTGGAACTGGTTTAACTTCTGTGCTGTAATTTGTCATTGATTCTCTTGCTAAGGACATTCATATTTCGTTTCCTCCCTCTGAGTAAAGTTAGTAATCTCTATTTCATACCAAGGTGATGCTAGTGTTATCAGAAAACTTTTACACCTCTGTGATGTCTATTAAATAAAATCTACAATTTGCCAATGTGTTTATGAGGCCATACAGATTATCATGCTGCTTAATTAAGTGCTTGGCTTTGGCTGAGTCCAGGGTATGTTATCAAATCACAAGATCCTGTCCTGACATGAGTTTTAAGGGTTTTTTCAGGTGTTTAAATAAAAATGCCCAAAATGAAGCTTTCCAGTTCTGTGAAATTATTGCAGTTATCAGGTATGAAATTTTGAAAATGAAATTACTCAAGAGGACTTCAGCATATTTTCGGTATTTTTTGCATAAATGTTCACATGTGTTCAGTATCCAAGGAACCCTGAGCATGAGGAACAGAATTGAAATATTTAGCAGAAACTATTTAAATTTCCATACCTGAGTCCTCTATCTATAAAACAGGGATAATAGACTTCCTTGCCTCTCAAAAGGATTGTGAAAATAAATATATTAAAGATTGCAAAGAGCTGGAGTATTATGGTAATTGATACCATGTGCCCAACTAAGATAGCTGGGAACAATTTCTGAAGAGGCAGGAGTTTTATTCACAGATTCCCAGAATCATTAACGGAGTAAAGGACCTTTAGAATTCTCCTGGTCCAGCTCCCCACAAGGAGCAGGGCTGGCAAATCTTCCCCTTCTCAATCTGAATGTATGAATAGTAGGCATCTGAACTTGAAAAAGATGGAGGGTCATTAAACAGTGCTTTTTAAATTTTATTTCATTGGCAAAATTCAAACAAAGCCAGGTAGAAAATAGAACACTCTTTTCAATTCTTGAAAAGGTACAGTGAGCAATACAGGACAGAGTTTGATGCTTTGTTTCTTTCATTTGTAAAGTCTTCAATATTAAAGTTTTTAGATTAATGAATTGTGAAATTTGTTCAATGTTAAAATTTCATGTCTATTTATTCTTCAATTTGAGGAAAACATAGCCTGGTGATTGCAATCCCAGAGCACTTTGATGCCAAAAATCAGTCTTTGTCATTGGAAAATGAATATATTTCACAGGAAAGTATTGCCAGTTCCTGTTCTTTTGTTTATTATTTTCTTTTTAAAAATAATCGAGATTGGTTTCTTCTAGGATGCTCCTTTAGTTACCTGGATTTAGATGTATAGATAGAACTAAGAAAACCACTGTTGTTTCTGAGGGAGAGGTTTTATTTCTGGATTTGTGGCAGCTCTTTAAGTAGTTGGATTTCTTATAATTCCTCCTTGATCCCAGTAGTTTTGTGTTAAAGCATTCAGAAAAATTTTCAGATTAATCTTTTAGGCTAGTGGATGACTGAAGCCAGTCATTCTTTAAAGTTTATCCTCTTGTTTATGATCAAGGTCATTTCTAGGTGAAGTCTTTCCCAAGTGGCACTTGGGGACATGATTTAGGGGTAATCATGGTGGTGCTGGGGTGATGGTGGGACTGGATAATTGTGAGTGACTGTGATAATTGCAATTGTAATCTTTTGTAACCTTGTATTCTCTGATTCTGTAAAAACAAAAACGAAAAAGCAAACAACCCCCCCTCACCCCAAAACTAATGCTGAGTTTTAATAGCTTCTTTCCTGAATATTTATATTAAACCATGATAGTTTTTGAGAGAGTTATTCACCTGATGGGTGTACTTTTTAAAATGGCACGGTAAACCTGTGACATTTTGATGAGTTGATCTTCCTGTACAATTTCCCCTTTTCAAGACCAAAGCATCATTTATATAATTGACATTTTTACCCTTTGATCAGCTGTCACTCTCATTTCCCTATATTTCTTTTCAGATCATTGAGTCCTTCAGATATTTAATGGTCTGCAGAGAGCTTCCACCCCATGTTTCTCTCTGTAGCTAAGCCTCATTAAGCATATAAAAATATATTAATATAGTCTCACTGTTACTTTTCCATATAAAAAGTTGCTTTCTTGTGACAGGTGTGTCAGGAGCATAAGTGTAGTATATGACCCTAAGGTGGGATTGATGCCCCGTCTCTCTGTCTCTCTAGCATGCCCTGGATAATACCCAAACTGGGAAGAATTTTTTTCAACCAGTCCTTCAAAGCAGAGGGGTCCATGAGCTTTGAAAATCAACTCATTCAATGTATAATTATTCTGAAGCCAAACAAAACTCATGATCTAGTTCTACATTTTTTGTTCGTTTGTGGTGGGTTTTTGTTGGGTTTGTTTTATTTTGGGTTTTTTTTGTTTTGTTTTGTTTTTTTTTTTTTTTTTTTTTTTGTTTGGTTTGGTTTTAGATTTTCTACTACTGCTACTTCATCCTCTTGATTGGTTTCTTCACTGTTTGGACTATGTGGGGAATGCTGTGCATTTCCCACTGGAAATAGGAATGGTATATGGCTGTGTTATCCTGTGTTTGTTAAAACTGCTGTCAGTTTTGTTCTGGCAATTGAGCATAGTCATGTGTCTGATCAGGTAACAAACACCAAGGACTGTTTACTAACGTGTGCTGTGGCTCAATAAAAAACAGAGGGAAGGCTAAGTAGAGTTTCAAATGTGTGGTAACTGCCAGGGAGGGGGAGGGAGGACAAGTCACCTGCTCTGAGTGATGTGTGACGACTGCTAAAGAAGCTGGAAGGTGGCACATTCAACAAAGCACCTGCAGCCCAAAAGGGTCTGGATCTCAAAGGTTGCAAAGCTCTCACTGCTCAAGAAGAGATGAGAAATTAAATCATGGAATCATAGAAGGGTTTGGACTGGAAGAGACCTTTCAAGGTGATCTAGTCCAACCCTGCAATGATCAAGGGCAGCTTCAACCAGATCAGGCTGCTCAAAGTCTCATCCAGCCTGACCTTGAATGTTCCAGGGATGGGGCATCCACAACTGTCTGGGAAGCATGTCCCAGTGTTTTACCACCCTTGTAAAATTTTTTTTTATTTTATCTACTCTGAATCTTTTAGTTTAAAACCATTATCTTCTGTCTATCACTACTAGCTCTTCTCTGGACCTGCTCCAACAAGTCCATGTTTTTTCTTGGACTGAGAACTCCAGAGATGGATGTAATACTCCAGGTGGGATCTCACCAGAGTAGAACAGAGGTGCAGAATCACCTCCCTCAGGAGACTCTTTAAGTTTCTCTAGTGATTTCTTCTGCAATAAAAAGGTTTTCTTGATCTACACTAAGTTTGCATTTCCACTTCCAACCTGGGACAGAGGGAACTGCTTTAGTTCTTGAACTGTTGTTCAAATGAGTAGTCTACAATCAGCATTGGTGAGATCATGGCTCAAACTGTGTCTCGCTCAATCTCTGTGCCAAAAGGATTGTGGCAAATTAGAGCTCAGATAAAAACATTAAAGAAAGCTCCCAGGCAATCTGACATGCTGAAAATGTCCTTCACTGTGAATAAATAAAAGAGCAGGATCTATCTTACCTATCATAGACAATGTTTAGCTTTCAAGAATGATTTTAACATGAAATAAGTATACACTTAAGGAAAAACTTTGCTAATTTCATGGAAGTGCAATGAAACCTGGAAGCTATGGCCTTGAATGTGAGTGCTTAAAACAGTTTAATTTTCAGAGTGTCTCCTAGGCCAAAGGAGATATAATTATTATTAATCCATATAATTGTTGAATACATTGGGAAGAGTTGTGGTCATTTCCCTACTCTGTTGTCTCTCAGTCCCCTCCTCAGGTAACCTTCTAAAAGGTAAGCTTAGGACAGCTCAGGGTGGTGAAGACAATGCCAAAATCTCTGAGGTAGAATTCCTGCATCCTGTGATAGGAGAGGTGAGGTTAGATGCTGCTAATGTTCATGAGCAATGTTCTTATGTAGGTTAATCACTCTCTCAAAACAAGGGTAAGAGTGTTTTCTGTTCCACCTGGCCTTTTTCCAATTTGCTTAATGTAATCAAAGTTGCATCAGAGTGAGCAGAATGATTGCAGCCAACTTAAATGGTTGTTAGATAGGGCTCAGTGGCCACATCTCCCCTGGTAAATAAAACAGCAGCAGGGAGTGAGGTGGAGTGCCAGGCTGTCCTGTGCTGACTGTGCAAACACTGCCTGGCTCTCACTGGGCTCTTGGGCATGATTTTGGCCAGGGCCAGACAGATACTCCAGCTCAGAGGAGACCAGGTGCTTCCCAAGCACGAACAGGGACAAGGCTGCCCCAGGGATGGATCCTGTGATACCACTCAAAGTTCACTCTCTCAAATGGGGGAAATCCCATTTTTCATTTGTTTCACTCAATCCCATCCCAATCCCTGGAGGTCTCCAAGGCCAGGCTGTAACCTGGTCTAGTGGAAGATGTCCCTGCACATGGCAGACATTTGGAACTGGCTGGTCCTTGATGTCCCTTCCAACCCAAACCATTCTATGATTCCACGAGTACCGTTTATGACCTAAATGGTAAAATGGAAAAAGGTGACTTAAAAATAAGTGAACTCCTGTGTTATTTTGATAGAAAGCACATTTCTGCTGGTGGGCAGCAGAGCAGCAGTTTGCCTCAAGAACCTCACCAGCCCATCTCCTGCTGACTGAGTATAAATATTCAGTGTTTGTCCGGCATCATTCTCACTTTGTTTCCTTGTTGATTCATTCCTTGCCAGATAAGAAGTAGAGAAAGGATGGAAGTCTAAACAAATGTGTCTTTGGGAGAACAATCTGATGACTCAAGGACTTGCTACAGCCAGTTTAGCATGTTCTTGGGTTGCGAATTGCTATTAATATCTGTCTGAATATATTTTCCTCTGTTTGTGCCTTTTTTTCCATCTGAACTCAGTCTTCTAGAAATCAACACTGAAAAAAAAAGGCAAAACAGATCACTTTTGTAAACAGCAAAACTGAGCAGCCTATGGCCAAAGAAGGGCAACAGAGCTGGGGAAATGTCTGGAAAACATCTCATTCTATGAGGAAGAACTGAGGGAGCTGGGACTGCTTATTCCATTTAGGTATTAGAAATAAATTTTCACTGGAAGAGTGATCAGGCACTGGAATAAGTTGCCCAGAGAGCTGGAGTCACCATCTTCAGTGATCCAGAGGTGCCTGGATGTGACCCTTGGGGACATGGTTTCTTTGGGAGGATGATGGTGGTGTTGAGGTGACAGTGGAACTGGATGATCCTCGAGGTCTCTTCCAAGTTTGATTTTATGGAGCACTGAGCAGTTGAATTGCTGCCCCTTTTTCAGTCACAAAAGTAACTTAACAAAACACTGCAATTACATCTCTGATTAGTCTTTAAAGGCTTATGAGGTATTGTTTAAATTCATGGGATTTGACAAGGGGTGAAGATGAAATACCTTATGTAAAATGCTAAAAAAAAATCCCAGATGGAATAAAAGTGACTCAGGGAATCTGATACATTTTCACTATTCCATAGAGACTTCTTAGTTGGAGAAGATGGTTTATTAATGGTTATGTGAACTCCTGTTTTATAGACTCCATTTTCACACTTTCTTTTCACACACAAATACCTTGCAAACTTAGTTTTACCTCTTCCTTTCAAACCCATAGGAAATGCTTACTGAAAAGAAAGAATAAAGCTCAAGGCCAGAAACCTGTCAGTATTATAATGAGGAGATACTCTGTGCTTCCTAACCCTTTCTGTCTCCAAGGGAATGTTTTCTCCTCCAAGGTGAAATTTTGGAGGGCAAGTGCATGTGCATGTGCACAGATAAATGCTCATGACAAAGGCCCAGCACCAAATCCTGTTCTTTCCCCCCACCTACAGCTAAAACACACTGGATTCACAGGCTGAGTCTGCTGCAGTTCATACTTGCCTGGAAAATGGCCACGTTTTAGAACTCACTGACCCAGAAATGGGAGAAACAAAATCAATCAGTGAGTCAGGGGCAGTGAATCTGGCAGATCCCAGTGCTCTGCTGGCGTGGGTGATGCTCTCTGCTTGCAGATTCAGCCTCATGGTAATATCAGTGAGGAGGCAAAATTGGAATGAGAATTTTGTATCTTTGCAGACTCTTTCCCCGTGTTCTGCAATCACTGGAAATGGAACTGGGTAAACAAAATTCTCAGTGCTTGTTTAAGTGGCTGTGCAATCTTCAAAGCTTTGGGAATGGAGGACAACAGTCCTTGTGCTTAATACATTGAAGGATCAGTGAAACTAAGTGGCAGCATTCTCAACATCTTAATCCTTTCCTTTTTCTTAATTTTATAGAGGAGGATATGTTTTGGTTTTGCTGTTGCTGGGATTGTTTTTTGCCATGCGAGAGATTCAGAAGAGTGTATTGTACATGTATTTATATAGTATTTATCTAAGAATCATAGAAGGACTTGGCTTGGAAGGGACATTTAAAATCATCTTGTTCCACCTCCCTGCCATGGGCTGGGAGCCTTCCACTATCCCAGGTTTCTCCAAGCCCCATCCAGCCTGGCCTTGGACACTTCCAGGGGTGGTGCAGCACCATCTTCTCTGGGAAACTGGTTCTAATGCCTCACTATCCTTACAGAAAATAATTTTTCCTAATACATAATCTAACCCTATTTTCTCTCAGTTTGAAGACATTTCACCTTGTTCTATCACTCCAGGCCCTTGTAAATTTTCTCTCTCCATCTTTCTTCATGGCTCCCTTCAGGCACTGAAAGGCCACACTGAGCTCACCCCAAGTCCTTTTCCATTCTGAACAATCCCAGCTGTGCCAGCCTTTCCTCCTGCTCCATCCCTCTGCTCATCCTGCAGCCTCCTCTTGGCTCTCTCCAGCAGCTCCAGCTCTTCCCTGTGCTGTTCTCTGTTTATTCAGAGAGTTACAGAGTGGGAAAGCTCCCACACCATGTACTTGGGCAGCTTTTTGGGAAGGTTCCAGTTAGAATTAGCCTGAGCAATGCAATTTCATGCACCTGTACAGCAACCTGTGGCTGGTGCCAACAAGTCATCATCTGTACCAGGGAAGTTGAGGAGCTGCAAGTTGTAAAATTATGTTGCCAAATGAACCCATTAAATGCCAGAAAGAGGAATAGTTACCTTTCTAAAAAATCAGACGGGTGTTTTGATGCAGATAAATGTCCTCCCTAGATTCCTGAGGAAAATGCTGTTGTTGGGTTGGATGTGAGACTGGCATATAAACATCATGCAGTTGTGTATGAACTTTTTTATCTCCATGTAATTTTCTTTTCTTTCTGTCTTTTTGCTGTCATTGTTTGCTGCCAGGACTGAATGAGAAGTTACCCTGCTCTGATACATGATATATGTACTTCTCACATCTTCTTGCTTTCTTTCCCCGGTCTTATTTTCCTATGGTTAATTTTGAGCAGCAATGTGTTTTCACTTAAGTTGAGTAGATGTTCACACAAGATAAAAAAAAAATCACTGATTAACTTTGCAGTTTCAGTGTAAAACTATTTCTGACTCAATTGTTGTGAAAATAGAATAGTTCCTCTTTCCTCATTTCCCTAACTTGAAAACGTTGACTCTTTTGAAGAGATGAATACACCTCTATTTGAATATTTCAATATTTTGGGGGGAAAAATTAACTGAATTGAGTGGCAGTGTAAATGTTTTCACATGAAACAGGGTGTGTGCATGTGCAGGGAGAATGCATTAAAGTGACAGTGGGTGGCTGAATGCATCAAAAGGAATCAGATTTGACGTACACCGAATTAAGGCAGCAGTATGTTAACTTTTTATATTGTGACTGGAAGGGGAAGAGATCTATCAGTATGCAAATTGACTTCATGCTAAACCAAGCATCTTCTAGTATGCAAAATTAGAGTGTGTGTATGAGGCTTGTAGTCCAATTCAGGTTCAAAGGGTTACTTTGAAGTAACGTGTGTTGTATCAGCAGAAATTGTCATGGGCAAATATTGAGCAAACATCTGCTGGTACTGAGTTGCAGGAAAGGTGGGATATGCTGGTCTGTTTTATGAAGAAGCAAATTAAGAGTAACTTTTGACTAGATAACCAGATGTTATTTAAAAATACAGCAATTTATCTAGAGAATAAGGTAACTAGGGGGTGTTGGGATGAGCAGCAGAGGCAGCACTTCAGCTGGTGAGACAAAAGTGGCTGTGTGTTCACAGAGTGCTGCATAAACTGGCTGTGGTCACTCAGCCACGTGGGAAATTCTGTGTTCAGGGCCTTCCTGAGCAGGGAATGCAGAGATGGAATCAGGGGTGGGATGGAGTATATTGTACATCAAAGGAAGCTGCAGCAGAAACAAGCACAGGAGCTTCTGCACTGCTCTGCAATCAAAAAGAAGAAACAGAAATCAAAATGCCCTTTGGAGTTTTTCTGGACTTGCTGATGCCAAAAGACAGAGATGGTGCAGCCTTCCAGAGTCTGAATGTTTCTATTCTGAGGGTGGCAGGGGAGCATCTCCTCTCAGCTCAGCACTGAGGAAAGCTGGGAAATGTTACTGTGCTGGCCACAGGAAACATAGCCCACAGCCAGACACCATAACTCTGTTTAACTCAGGGATGTTATTTTGGGGCCTGTCATGGTATCTGTCTCTTCTTGTTCTTTACCATACCTAATGACAGGAAAATGGCTACAGGGTGCCCTGCTTGCATGTTTTCCAGTGTCAGTGCAGCACTCTCTGTGCTCTGGAAGCCTCTCTGTGCCAACAAGAGGATGTTACTCACCTGTGGCTTATTTTGCAGCCATAGGGGTGCAAAATGTGAGTGACATCAGTTTGATATTGCTCTTCCAGCTGGCCTTAATTCTGGCTTCAGAATTCACTTTGTGTAGAGAAAGGAGGACAGATGCATCCAGCTGTGATTTTTAGAAGCTGCCTCTTACAGTGCTCAGGATTCTGGGGGGAAGGAGCCTTTTGCTGCCTCAGTTCTAGGACACAGAAGAGTTGTTATCCCATTTAATTCCTTTTTATGCAGACAGGAATGCTTGTCTTCCCTGGCAATAACAATTTGTTTTTGTGGCACCTGCATTGGGAGGCAGCCAGATTACTTTCCTACTGCTAACTTGGAATCTCTGCCTTAGTGTACATCACATCCAGGTATCAGGTTTGATTTTTGGCATTTTCTTTCTTTCTTTCTTTCTTTCTTTCTTTCTTTCTTTCTTTCTTTCTTTCTTTCTTTCTTTCTTTCTTTCTT
>JAOTQP010000001.1:3763323-3791802 GCA_026413545.1 Cichladusa arquata | reverse complement strand
CCCCTTAATTTCAAAATTATAATAATTTGGAGGGAGGGGGTTTACATTCTCCATTTCAAAGAGAAGCTCCTGCCTTTCTTAGCAGACACCTGTCCTCCAAACCAAGACAATGCTGCACCTACAGCAGCATCTCAGCAGCTGCTGTCTCTCTGTGGCTTTTGTGTTTTGGTTCTATCTCACCCAGGGCTTTGGCTGAAGCCAAGTATTTCTGCTAGCATTCCCAAAGAGCCATAACCAGCATGCTGGATTACTCACAAATCTGGATTAGCATCTAATTAAGCCTCAAAAGCCAGCAAATCTAACTGGCTCAGAAGATTGCTCATATCCCATTACCAACCTGTCTTCACTTCTCTCAACAGCAACAAGGACTTCAGCAACCAGAAATGAACAATTTATCAACCAGAGAGTCAAGTTTGACAGGAACAAATGTCTTGGTAAAACATACAGCCTTTTCTGAAAAGGATCAATCTGTTATACTCTTGCAATTTTTAATGAAGCTATAGGCATCCTATTTGTTTTTCTTTCTGTAATTGCCTTTAATTACACCTCCATAGGTCACTGTAACAACACCCTTCATTACACTGCTCATATTGCTATTTATATTCATGTCTGAGATGAGGATATGACAACCAACACCAGCCCAGTTGCTGGAAATCCCTACAGACATCAAAGAAACTTCCAGCAGCACAACCATTTTGTAATACTGGAAAATTTAAGGATCTCTCTTCCTCTCTCTGGAAATGTGCAGTGCTATGCAAACTCTCACAAGCCTTTTAATATTTAAAAGGAAAAGCTTGGTAGACAAAAGGCTCATCCTTCAGTAAGACAAAGCCAGCCAATACACAACAAGGAGCTGGGTACTCATAGGTTGACTTTAGCTGATAAATTTTACAGCTATTGAGCACAAGAGATATCAAAACCCCTTGAGACATTGCATTCAGGTTGATTCAACATGTACATCCTAAACACAATCCTTCACCTTAAAAACTGAACAATCCCCTCCACCTAACTTCTTTTACATCACCTGAACAAAAGCCTTATTAAAATGCTTCATCTATTTCCCTCAGCATTTAAATTGCTCCAAAAAACCCCATGATAATATTCCTAAAACCTGCGGAGGCAGCGGGATAGAATTAACCTATTCCCAGGGCTGGGCTCAGGTTTAACCACAGACTCAAACCACAGCCCCTCAAATCCCTGGAGATTGCACCGATGGTATCAAATTACCTGTGAGGCTGCAGCCAGGTGAATGCAGCTTTCTGACACTTTCCTGGGACATCCCCATTCAGAGCAGAGCTGGGTCAGCAAGAAATATTGATATTTCTTACAAGGGATGGTTTGGAAAGCTGTGATTTGGAGCATCCTGTCTTCCATAATAAATATTTTCCAGTATCATCTTTACTCAGTGCTCTGGGTTTTTTTCACTCCTCTTCCCTCTTTAATTTTAAGGTGTGGTTTATTCTTACACCTGAAGTTGGTTAACAGGAACATATCTCACCACATATATTTTTTTTTAAATATATCAGGGAGAGAGATCACTGTGAGTTACCAAGTGACTACACTTGGTTATAGTGTAGTCTATCACTGCATTTCATCTTCCATACAAAACTGCTCGAGAGCATTATTTTTCTTAATGTGTTGTAGGCTAAAAATGAACCCTCCAGGGTTTCCATTGCTCTCCTTGTTGCCAGAGCAACAAAGCAATGCTCACCTGAATTTCTGCCAGTGTAAATGTCAATTTACAAGCCCAGATGAAGTTTGTGCTGCTCGCAGGTGTCACTCGCAGCATTTTTACTACGAGCCACATTTTTAGTGTGAAGGAATGCCAGGAAAACTCAAGAATATATCAGTATTTCATTTGTGCTACTTGGTTATTGCTCCACTTCATTCAAGTGTTTCCCTTAAAATGTCTTGACCAAGGACATTCAAAGAGAAAGGGTAATACTTAAATCTTTATATGAAATCCAGTGCACTAAGAAGATTTTGTTCACCAACTCAGAAGAAATCTCATTAAAAAGCTAACTCAGCACCTTTCCCAATAAATTCCTTCCTAAAACTCTTCGTGGTGAGGGGAGCAGAGATGAAACTTTTTAAGAGCATACAAGGTGTTTTCACTTTCTCAATTGAAAGAGGGTTTATTCTTTAACACTATCCATCCAAAATCCATCCCATGTTTCTGTTTGAAACATGTGACAGAAGCAGAACTTCTGTTGCCATGCTATAGAAAAAGAAGGAATACAACTCTGAAGTTGTGATGTGTAAAATTAAACCCAGGAGGACGACGTGCCCTATATTAATATATCTAATTAAAACATATTAAGAAAGAGATATGAAAAATAGAACACTGAGAAAATAGCTAAGCTCTATGGCTTATGTAATTCACAATTTTTCTCCTCTTAAAAAATAAGAGGCAGAGGAAGAAGGAGACAAACTCCAAATCTCCTCCTGTTTCCAACTCCAAATTTCACGAGAAATCGTTTTCAGACGTTGGATCACAGCATCAATTATTTTACTCTACTGAGCCAAGCAATCTGAAAGTGCAAGAATGGAAAAGAAAACCACAGGCACTTCCAGTTATGACATGAAAGACGTAAGTTAGTTAAAAAAACACCCCACAGTGTTTTATTTTCACACACATGACGTGCACCTTATAAATGCACCATTCCTGAAAAAAAAAAAAAAAATCTTTCCTTATTCCATGCAGAGTCAGATGCAGAGGCAGTGTGAATCACAGAGCTATATGAAGGGATTTTGGGCAGAAAATTGTCTAGGCAAGGGATTGGGAAATTCAGAGCTAAGCTTTTTTTTCTTCTCCCCCTCATTTCCCACAGATATGCTCTGCTATCAAAATGCAAAGGCATATTTTTCCTTTTTCTATGTATAAAAAAAAATCCTCAGCCTTGCACTGTTTATCTTCCCAATCCAAACACTTAGGCCAGTGTTACAGAGAAGCCTGCAACAAGAGAAAAGAAAAAATTTCCTATCTGCAAAGAAAATATCTCATTTTGACCTCAGCATGATGATCTGCACTTGCAGAATGGAAGCCTGGCCAAATTCATTCTGCCCTGCACTCTCCCACTATTGTTGCCAGTCCCACCACATGTTTGTTTTCAGCCAGGACACACACACTTCTCATTTGATTGATGCCAAACTGAACACCTCAAGCTGAAAAACAAGCCAGCATAAAGGCTTTCACTTCACAGCCTGTCCATAAAGACAGCTACTTCTCCTTTGGATTTCTAGGTTGCTGAGCTCAGCCAAATTAAAACAAAACAAAAAAAAAAGAGTTCTGTTTCTTATTTGGTTTCCTTTTAGTTACATGCTCTTTAGAAATACAGCAGAACACACACCTTGCTTTCTTGTCTGTCCATACATATGCAGATCAGCCTTTTCTAAATATCAAACTCAGAAAAAAACAAAACCCCACATGAGGGGGGGAAACTGAAAGTTATTTTTTTGTTTTGTTTTGCTTTTTTGTGCACCAAAGTGGAAAGTCATGAAGTATGAATTTTTATAAAATCCCAAAAAATTCAAAGCCAAGTAGTTCCATTTGGTTGTATGGACCATCTTTGTGCTTCAAGACCAGTTCTAATCCACACACTCACCAGTGGTAGCATCCTTGTAAGTTAAGAGAGGTAGTCTTGTTTTACTCTAAGGCTGAACAAGTTTGTTTCCCAGTTTTCACCACCTTGGACTATTTTGTTACAGCTCTCAGGGAGGGTGACCCTCTCAAGTGGCAGCAGTGATCTTGAGGGAAAGAAACCACAAACCAACATTTCTTCTTGATCTCCCTTCCTCTTTCTCTGCTGCTTAAGTCTGACTTTTCTCCCTCCCCCACATCATAAGCACAGTTTCAAAATAAACTGATGTAAACAGAAAGCAGTATTCATTTAATGCAATTAATAAGAAAGATTATTAATTTTTTTTCTCTTTTTCTACAGTCAGGGCTCGATTAGTTAGAAAATACTGACAGCTCCTTTTTTTTTGTGAGAGACATGGGCAATTTTGTTCAGACAGTGGAAGAACATCATGGTGTGGTTTTTTATCTTTTTTTTTTTAACCTTTTTTTTAGTTTTTTTTTTTAAAGAAGGTACTGTAGAGAGCATAAAGGCTCCTTGTACTGCAGTAGCAAATCCAGTACCGTAGCACTTCAGAGGTGGTTAACAGTGCTTTGGTTCAGAACCGGTGTTAGAAAATAAAGCTGTAAAAGTCACGACGCAGGATATTTGGTGGGATTTTCAACAGCGTTTTGTAGGGACGTAGGAAGGACTGAGGAGGCATTGGCTTCTTCCCCTTGGCAGAGCTCTTTGTCCTTGGCCCTGTTTTTGAGTCAGTTTTTGCGATCCAGCCTCTCACTTCCAGCGGTGGCGCACGAGGGAGGACTCGTCGTTGACCACGTCGTTGTCGGTGTAGCGGTGCTGGCAGCGGGGTGGGATGAGCAGCAGCACGATCAGGACCAGCAGGATGATCCCACACAGGCTCATCAGGGCGTAGGAGGCGATCCAGAGCACGGGCTCGTGGAAGGAAACGCTGGAGACGCAGTTGCTGGCGACGTCTGCTGTGGTGAAAGGGCCCTCGATCTCCGAGACGGGAGAGCCGTCAGCTTCTGGGGGAAAGGAAAGGAAAAGGAAAGGATCAGCTCTGCAGATGTCATTGGATGCTGCTGGGAACCAGGGAAAAAGCGGCCTTGAAGCCTTGAGTTTCTCAGCCTTCACAAGGATAAGAAATTATAACAATGATTATGCACCTGCAGGGTGCGTGAGAGCCGTGTGAGTGTCTTGTGATGTTTTGCAGAAAGCATGTTTTCAAAGAGGTGTTGCCTTCTTGGACCAATGAGTTTTTTCTATTTTGTTTTGCACGTACCACCCTATAAAGTGTAGTGTTTCTTTAAATAAAGCTCTCTCTCTTTTGCTTCTCCATTGCACAAGGAGCTATGTTGCATTATCGTTTTTGCTGCTCACCTATAGCCTAAAATGCAACAGGGCTCTGCATCAGTAACTGGAGTGACAGGAGAAGAGGAATGGCTTCAAACTGAAGGAGAGTTTAGATTAGGTGTTAAGAAGAAATTGTTCACTCAAAGGGTGGTGAGGCTCTGGCACATCCCTGTAAGCGTCCAAGGACAAGTTGAATGTGGCTTGGAGCAACCTGGATGTCCTGGTTTAGGGTAAATCTGTGAGGAAACCACTCCCCTTGAATTTTTTTCCTCTTGGATCTAGTTTTAAAGGCACAGAACTTATTTCTGGGCTACACAGACAAATGGGGATACAATTCAGCATCATAAAGTCACCTCAGGGATAGTGGAAGGTGTCCCTGCCCATGGCAGCGGGTGGAATTGGATGATTTTCAGACCCCTTCCAACCCAAACCACTCCATGACTCTGTGACTTTCACTCCCATTGCAGCACTCAGAGCTCAGTGAGAACATTACCAAAACTCTGCAGTAGCCAAGCACTCTTCTCAGATTTTTTGTAGTTGTGTTTGCCCCTACCCAGTAGAAGAAGGTATTTTGTGCCTCTTTGTTTTGAAGACTTGGAGAAAGGATGCTTGGTCCCTGTAAATGCTCCCTGGTTTGGCAGGGTCCTGGTACTGATGGAGCCCTTCCAGTAATGCAATATTTCCACAGCACCACTGACATTTTGGTCTTCAAGGGGCTTGACACTGCTGTATAATTTATGACTGTGTTTTTATACTGGTTCACCAGTATATTGACAAGGAAGTAAGAGAAAGGACTTTTCATGCTATGAGGTCTGTAGGTGAGGAAGATGAAGGTAGCAGAGAGTAAAAGCATGGTGAGAGTGGAGGGAGTGTGGACATATGAAGGGTCTACTCAGGGGAAGGAACATTTTTGCTCTTTTCTCCCAAAAAGCCAACAGACTGTTCTTGCTAATGTGAGGAAAGTTCCATGAAAGATGCACAAGCACTAATTTCCTAAATAATCTCACATTACTACAATGCTTGGAGTCTTTTTTAGTAAAGGGAGTCAATAAGACAGGAAAAGCAGAGCTTTATTTGCACACATGGGCAGGCACAAAGCAGGATTTTAGCTGGCACTGGAGTGATGAGAGCAATCCCTGAAGAATGCTTCCTCCAGACCAGACCCTGAATATTTAATAATGGTGAATTACCAGAACCCTTCAACCATAATGAAGGAATAAGCAGGCAATTAGAGCAAACTGCAAATCCCTTGCCCTAAAAACCCTCCAGCATTTTAACTCTCTCTGTGCATCTGCCATTCCCTTCTGATTTCTCCCACTTATTTAAAAATCACACTGAGAAAAGGCTTTTTACCATCTCTTAGAAACTCTCCTCAATCCCCCTCCCTCTCAGAAACAAACTGTATGGGTATCTTCTCCTGTAAAATTCAAAGCCACTGCTGCTTACTGAAGCTTCCTGTAGCATCTTGAGTTGGGATCACAGCCATTCTCATATGAAATCTGAGATATAATTCAGAAACCCACTTTCATGCATAGAAAACGCAATGTTTAATCCTTGCAGAATGTCAGAAAAACAACTCAAATTTCCAGGGGCATCTGAGGACATGAACAACCAGTGGTGTGTTGGCCTCCTTTTTGTTGGTTAGTGGTTTCTTGGTGTTAGACAAACCCAGCAAACTTAAGAAGCAAATGGTTTATGTGTGCAGTGATAGCTCCATACTTCTGAAATATCTCTGAAATCGTTAGAAATTTGGAATAACCTGAGCAGGCAAATTAACATTTGGATCTAAACTTGAAAGTGAGCCAGGAGTTTCATATATGGAACCACAGACAAGTTTGGGTTGAAAGGGACCTTAAAAATAATTTCATTCCACCCCTGCCATGGGCAGGGACACCTTCCACCACCCCAGTTCGCTCCAAAAACCATCCAGCCTGGCCTTGGACACTTCAAAGGATGAGACATCCACAATTTCTCTGGTAAATCTGTGCCAGGGTCTCACCACCCTCATAGGAAAGAATTTTTTTGTAATACTTAATCTAACCTTACCCTCTTTCAGTTTGAAGCCATTCTCCCTTTTCCTGTCACTACATCCTCTTGTGAATAGTCCCTCTCCATCCTGGTTAGTATCATCTTTTATATCATTTTAAGAAATAAATGTCCTGTGAATCAGATTTGGAATATTCTCCAGTGGAATCTGACCCCCCTAAATTGCAATCTTAAGATCTATTGATGTAGAGAAAGAATGGGAAAAAAGCCCTCATGGCTTATGGATGTTGCTGAAATGGAATTTAAAAGGAATAATGAGAAACTGCAACCAGACTGAGGAGGATTTGGATCATTTAGGTAATTGGGTCAACAGATGGTTAAGAGTGTGGTATAGAAATATGTAAAATAATTAGTCTGGGAAAAGGATACCAATCATCCAGCACACTGATGAGGAAACAAGTGTTGATTGTTGTGGAGAAATCATTGAAATAATCAAGACGGTGCCCAGCAGTAGGGAACAATGCAAACAAGTCATTAGGCTGTGGTAGAAAAAGGATAAAGAGATAACAGGTGATCTAATTTCTGTTTGCAAGATCTGACTTTTACATCTGGTCATAGGATTAAGAAGCAAAATCAGTGTTTCCTTATAAGAGATGCTTAGAGCCTTGTCTTAATAGAGATGTGCTGCACTAAGTATTCACTGCTGAGAGGATGGAAATACCAGCATAGCCAATTTTTTGACACCATCTCTTATTTTTATTTGGCATTGCTCTATGGATGTTGGGAACAATATCATAGCCTTGAAGTGAACACTTAATGCAACAGAATAAAACAAATAGTAGAGGATATTATGCCATACACAATTTTTTTTCAGTGTGGCTCTAATTAAAGATTTTGAGATACTCAGAGTCATGCTTGTTGTTAGAAGTACCTTGATTTTTACATTGACAGGTGACAAACCTCTACATCTAAAGAAATACAAATTAGGAGCAACAGTTTGGCAATTTCTAGTATTTATGGATCTCCAGATGGACTAACTTATCTGATGCTGTAAGTTCTTAAGCTGTTGAGAAGCTCTGTACTTCACTTTAGCCTAGGCTTGGGCACTGTGCCTTTTAACAGATGCAGAGAGAGGGTTTTTTATAAAACATTCCTTTTAAGCTTCATCTTTAAAGTCTGGTTTCCTGGATAACACACTAAAGAGATCTGCACCCAAAGTCCCTGTCAAAACCTCTTGTTTCTAGGATTTTACACTTACCATGGGTAGACATCCCCAAACTGTACCCAGTTCATCTCCAGCTGGACGAAAACATGGACACACAAGCTTAGATTGCCCACAGCAGTCTGAAAAGTCATTTTTCCTGAGAAAGAGGAGGGTGGGGAAGGTTGGTGTGGAAAAGAAGATGAATCCTTTTATTGGAAAGGATATATTTGCATTATAATGCATTCTGCCCAGGAGCTGGCTTAAACTGCTGTTTCTGTAACCTGGAGAAATAGTAATGACCATAAATTCCCTATAGATATATATTCCTTTGGTTCTTATGTGAAGTTGCATTTCCCATTGTATAAATCAGAAGAGAAACATGGTATATCTGAAGTCAGAGAGAATGATGGCATGTTTGAAGCTTTTTAAGAAACAGAAGGGATAATATTTATGATTTGGGTATTCCAAAGCATGGGCCACATTTATTAGTAATTAATTGTATCGGCAGGACATTTCTCTAATTAAGAAGTTGGATTTTTCATCTTAAACCAGCACAGATACATGAACCATATCTACAACCTTCCACAAAACAAAGAGCTTTCCTTCTCTGCTCATCCTGTTGACCTGTAACAGAAAAACCTATTCTAAATGCTGTTGTTGCTGTTTTAGGAGTGAATCTTTATGTTTGCAGTAACTTTTCTGGACAGAAGATGCAATTCTTTCCCCTTTCTCAATCTATTAATGCTTCCCATGGGTTTATTGTGTGGCGTTATCTAAAATCACATGGCTGACAATGTTGTTTCCTCTTGCTTTTATAGACTTGAGGGAACAAATTGCATTTCATAATCCACACTTCCATCTTCTTCTTTAGATAACTAGCAGAATATATTGGAAGCAATTATTTTGAAGTAACTTTTTTATTGTCATAGTAAAGAATTTCCAGTTCTTCTGTTTAATTGACCTCGATTTGATATCATATTATTGTGGTTATTTCCACACATTTTTGTAAAAGTGTTTGCTAGAAATTATATTCCATCTAAAGCACGTTAGTTCAGGGCTCTGAATGTCTCATGTGATGATTATAATAATATGAAAAATCACTTTTACACAACCTTGCAGCTTGCTCTCAAGTTGCAGTTGCTATCAGCTTTCTTGCAGCATATTTAGAAGTTTTGCCCTATTCACTCTTTTGACCATTAGGTGTTGGAGACAGAAAGATTTCCACTGGTTTTCCTTTATTCCTACCCTTTCCAATCTTCTGAGCCTTTGCTCAGAGGAGTTGTGAGTGAAGGTGCAATAAGGAATAAAGGAAGGCCACTCCTGAGACTGTTTTAATGTTGGCAACAACTCTAGGAGCCCCTTATTGCTTGAAATAAATCAATTTTTGAATCTGAGTTCTGAGTTCTGAGAAAGTTAATACTGCTCTGTAGCATTTTAACACATCCTGTTTTTTCAGTAGCTGGAATAATAATACTGAAATTGCAAGAAATCTCCTGTCTTCTCTTCCAATGACTAAACCTACTCCGTGTTGCTACTTCCAGTGAATTTAAAATGCAGCAGTGTGGTCCCACGGACAGAGTTGTAACTCAAGGTTAAAACAAAATGAGAACTTTGAGCAGAGCTGCCCCTGTGGCTCTGTTGTGTCCACACAGCGACTTCAGGCAGCTGCGGTGTGACCTTGGGCAGGTCATCTTCTGGGTAATTCTGTTTTCTCTCCATTTCCCTCTGTCTTGTCCATTTATATTGTCCATTTAGAGGCTCTGGATAAGGTTCTGTGACAGGCTGAGTGTGTATTTACACAATGTGGATGGTAACAGTGCCCTGCATGGCTCCTGCCGTGCCTGGGAGCTCTCCTGTTATAAATACTAATGTTTTGCTTTCTTCTATTCTTAGAATTTACAAAAATAAGTTTGACCTGATCCTTTTTTCCCCTCAAAAAACTACAATGCAGCTGTACTGGATATAGTGAAAACTAAGGAGAAAATAGGCTTTTTGTGGCCCAAAGTAATAATATCTAAGGCAGGGGGAGAGGAAAAAAATGCATGTGGCAACCTAATGGTCATGGCACACTCCCCTGTGCCACTTGATGCATCTACAGTTATATGTGGGTCCTAAAACCTCCTAGCATGCTATGTAGCATAAATTTCTGCAGCCTTTTGAATTATTTTAATTATTTTTTGTTTCCTAAATTTTTTCTTAATGGTGAAAACCCAACTACCTTGATGTAAAAAACAAATTTCTCATGCATAAGTTTCAGTCAAACTAGGATTGGACTGGTGCAAGAGTTCTGTCTTGAGGTGGAGTATTGGGAAGAGATTGAAAAGTTACATTAATTTGGCAGGGACAAAACTCTGCTGTGAGTGTATAGAAGGGGTCATTGTATAGAAGCTATCATTGTACAGAAAGGCTAATTTTACAGAAGGGATTGTTGGTCCTTTCACTTACAACAAGCAAAATAAATCCCAGTTTGTTTAGATAGAATACAAAATCATAGAATCACAGAATGGTTTGGGATGGAACTTCATCCTATCCCACCCCCCTGCCATGGGCAGGGACACCTTCCACTATCCCAGGTTGCTCCAAGAACCATCTTCCTTGCCCTTGAGCACTTCTAAATTTGGGGCAGTGTCAGCTTTTCTGGGCAACTTGTGCCAGGGCCTCACCACCCTCACAGTAAAGAAATTATTCCTAATATCCAATTCAACCCTACTTTTTTTCAATGTGATCCATTCCCCCCCACCCTGTCCCTCCAGTCCCCCATGAATATCTTGCCCTAATTTATCTTTAAAGCCCTTATAAAGAAAAGCTTTTAAAATCTGTGTTTGAAAACATTTGTCGGGTATCTGTGCAAAGAGAAGTGCTTGTTAAATTAATGTACATGAACCTCAGAGAGTTGTCCTTGGAAAGAACATTGCCAGAATATCCTTTTGTAAAGGAGGGGGATAAGAATCACTCAGCTTCAATTTTCACAAAAAAAAGTGATGGAACAACATGTCATTATTCTCAATCTAGTAACAATGGTGAGATAAACTCATTATTTATAAAATAAAATGTTTAAAGTTTTTTATGTCTTTGAACCGAAACCCCAACATGGAATAACGAAATATTTTGAGGATAAAAAATGAGCAAAACATGGGTAGAATCACAGTCAGCAGCAGGTCATAAAAAGCAATTACTTCAATTTAAAAATGTTTCAGAGGCCATAATTATTTTTTGTTAGTGTAAATGCTCTTGTAGCATGTTTTATTTCACTTCATTTGGGCAAATAAAAAGAAGAAAATAGGCCCAAAGAGAAACAAGTGTGAAATATGTTGGCTTTTGTACAGCTTCTTTCTCATCCACTCAGTACAGCAGGTGGTCAGCAATACCTCTCCAGAAGTGCTGTTACTCCCATAATTTTTTCCATCTTGGCCATTTTCTCCCTCACAAGAAAAATTGAGATCTTCCATGATCACAAAAATATTTTCAGCTCACTTTTTATGAAACTAAACTTGCTTAAATTCACTAGTGAAAGACCATATTTAACATATTTATATCAGGCATAATGCCTTTGCAGGATCCTGATCATTCATAATGAGGAGGAAAATTTATAGTTCATTCTGTTCTATTTGTCTTCCTAAGTGCAATCTTGGATGGCAATATGGGGATAAATTATAATTGCAAATTAGTTTTCTGCAAAATGCTTCTTGAACATTGAAATTTTCTATGCCATAAAAGGGAATTGTACAGACTTACAAGAAAACAGAAATTATTTTTATTGTGCTTACCACAAAGAACCCTAAGGACACTTTTCCAAAGGAATAAATCTGCAAATGGCTGAAAATTGAATGTTGGGATTTCATAACCTGCTTGGAAAACCTGGTCCACTGATGCACTACTCTGCTATTATTTTTTTTTCTTAAATGAGGAGTAATTTTACTGAAGCAAACAGACTCCTAAGTGGTACCAATGACCAATGAACTGATGCTGTAAACTCTGTGTCCAAAAGGAAAGACCTTATGTTAAAACTGTTACAGGATTTAAAGCCATTATATTACAGAAAATCAGTGAATCTGGGCATGAAAAGTCAGAAAAAGGTGATTGAGAATGGCCAGCATGGTTTTGTGAAGCAGAATCCTGAAGTTCAATTAAATTCTATTATGAACACCATATTTTGTTTGGTGTTTGCACAGGGTCTGTTAAGTCAGACTTAGGCTGCACAGGGAAACCACCCTTACCAATAATTACGTTTCTAAATCAACTCTAATAATGAAAAAAAAAAAAAAAAGGAAAAAAAAAATCCTAAGTTAATAAAAGAAAATATGAAAAATGTTTTTTACTGTATGACCTTTTTAAACATAGAGCATTTACTGTAGTGGGCACAACAAAATGCATTCTTTCCTAACAAAAAGACCTTGAACTCCAAACTGAACTTCTACTGTGAATAAAGAAAAATAAATTTTGAGTTGTCTTAGGAGGATCATGGTCAGCTGAGAGAGGGAAGTTATTTGTCTCCTCTAAGTGCTGCTGGTCACAGCTGGAACACAGCTGGTCTGGATACATGAGGAGAAGCAGGAGATGCTCCAGTGAAAGGCAAGGCAAAGGAAAAATTTCTCCTCTTAAAGCTAGAGCTTGAATTTCTTCAGTTCTAAGAGCATTTTATACTTTGCAATAAATAATTTTCTTTTCAATACTGGATTTTCTTCAGTAACTACAATGTAATCACCAGTGCATAAAATAATATGAAACAAAATTACACAATTTTGTAATTTGTGTAAAAACTTGAATGCATCTTATATCTTTATAAATAGCCTGGTTTTTATGTTGGAGTCTCTATTCTGATTCCACTCCTTTAAGAATGTGCAGGAATTACTGTGACAGCAATAAATGTTACCTTAGTCTTGTGAGTAAAAATTGATGACTCACCATTGGGCTGGAAGAAGGAAGACAAACCCAATGTAGTGACATCAACAGAAATAAAAAGCCATTTTTCTGTAGGCAGCAATGATTTAATGAGTTATGTCTAATGTGACCAAATTAAAAAGTCCCCAGACTTTGCTGGCATGGGCCATCCATGAGGTTCACAGGGATCTAAAGTTGAATTTTGCCTTTGGTTGGTCACTTGGCAAAGATCCCAACTGAATCTGTCCCAGAGCCATAACTGAGAGCTGTGAAACATGCAAAGATTTCTCTCCTCTGCTGCATCTTCTGCACACAAGAATTTTGTTTTTACACCAGAGCTGCCCTTTGGATCAGAGCCCTCTCTCAGGTCAAACATCAGACAGGGCTCCAAGACTGCAGAGCTCACGAGTAATTCAAGCTGTAGGATGGTTTCCTACCATGGTAGGGTTGCCCCAAGGTGCATTTTGCCTACTGGTTTCAAACCCTACAAAATGGGATTTTTATTTGTCTGTGAGAGATCTCTCAGCAAGTACAGTCACTCCTCCACATAGGAATTTGTAGGATCGAGGCGTTATGGAGTCACAGAATCATTCAGGTTGGAAAACACCCCAAAAGTCATCTTTGACTGACCTCCAGGGGTGGTGACTCCACCTTCCTGACAAACCTTTCCATAAAGAATTTCTTCCTGAATTAGCTTAATTACAGCTGAAACTGAGACGCAGTAAAACTTTGGGTGAAGACTCATCTTTCTAAATTTATTGTGAGTTTAGTCATTTATATCAATGAGCCCCTAATTCTCCCTTGCAAATAGAAGTCATTGTCAGTGCAAGCACATCCTGTGTGTGTCACTTGTTTTACAGATGAAGAATGTAGTGGTGCAAATTTAGTAACAATGTGTTTGGGCAAATTTGGTAAAAGTTTTGCTGGGAAAATTATCCTTTGATAAAACCAAGTAGTTTGTTTCACACAATAACAACAGCAAAAACCCAAAACAAACCAACCAAGCAAACTCCAATAACAAAAAAGATGCAACTGCAAGTCTGAAATTTCTCTCCTAACTTATTTTGCATCTCTCATTTTTCTCCATCTCCAGATGTATTTCCATCTACCTAATTCTGTCTTTCCATTTTCCATGTGGAAGGGTAGTCTGAGATGGACAGGATGTCTATATTGACACAGAAGAGCTATCTAAGTTGTTTCATCATTTCATTTTGTGGCTGTATCTATCCCATAGAGCTGTTCTCCTTTTTTAATAGCTCCTGGGGTGAGGGTGTTGCACACTGTACAGAGGTGATTTTGTCCTTTCTTTTCCTGGAAACAAGGTCATTTACAATTGGAAGAGGGAAGTAAAGTGACAGGAATCTTTTTCTTCAGTCTTCTGAAACAGAAAGGGTTTTACTTTCATTCTGAATTTTCTTGGAAATTTTAAATTCTATTGTGGTTTTACCTGTAAGGAGAAATGCTTTTTTAAAAAGACATCTTTCTTCTGCCAATGCAACAGAGGTAAACCCAAAAGTTTTCCTTTGAGTTAATCAAATCCTGTCTGACTTTCCTCCTCAGATTTTAGGGGAGTAAAAAAATTTGCTTCCCATTAGAGATGTCCTGGGGTTTGATGCCCTTGGACATCAAATAAGTTGTGAATCTGCCAGCCCTTTCTGGATTCATAGTTTGCCAGGAGTTTTGATGACTACCAGTATTTTCAACCATTATTTTTGATTTTGAAAGATCTCAGACCTATTTCCAGAAGAACTAGTGAGGTGGAAAGGAGAAAACGGAGATAAAGAAAGAAAGTTTGAGTGTGAATACATTGAAATTTCATTCTACTTTGCAGTGAACATGTTTTAAAGACACTAAGCAGTGCAAGACAAAGATTTTTGTAAAACATGAGCAATTAAGGACTCCTTTTTTGTAATTTCTGTTTAATTCAACTGTTGAAAACTAATTCTGCTTTTCTGAGACTCATGAAACTTAATTTGCACAATCTTTTCATGCACAAAACAGCCTTTAAATCATGTTCTCCTTGGAGATATCATTACTGATGCTGAAAACAAGATGTTTTAACATTACACAGAGCTGGAATAAATTGGGATGTACAGCCCTGGTGTAAAGTGTTGAAGGAGTGAGGAGAGTGCGTGAAAGCAGAACAACGTTTGACAAGCTGAAAATGGAGGAAACCTTAGGGGGATGTTCTTTCTAATGTGGGGGATCAATTAATACAAAACACAAAGCAAACAGAAAATATCAAACCTGTTTATTGGGGAGGAATCACTGGAAAAACCACTGATTAGAAGGCATAAATCCCCTTACCTGTATGCTGCTATCTTAAGCCTGTAACTGTAAATATGGAAAAAACAATTTTTAATTACTTATCTGGCCTAAGTAAAATGTTGTATTTGTCCCTTTCCCTTTTTGGTTATAGATATTGTTTTCATAGCAATCTGAACCAAACCCTCTGTACAAGTCAGGACCACAGTTCTATGTTCACTTCTGCCTATTGGCTGGAATGGGAAATGCTGAAATAGCTAGGAAAGAAATAACTGTGAGTGGAAGGAACAACGATGAAAATCATATGTGAAAGGATTAAAATAGACTTTGAATGACTATTGAAATGACTAATAATTTGCAAACCATCTGCTGTTAATTTCTGTTGTTGTCTTGTGGAGGGACAAGGGAAAAGATTTCCTTCAACTTGAATTTTGCCTAATTTGAATTAGGCAATGATATAATTTATATTATCTCTAGAGTAATTGCATTTGGGATACATTACCCAGTCCCTCAGAGATATTTTTGTCCTATTTTGTCCTTCAAGATTCTGAGTCATTCAATGAAATACTGCAGAATAAGGCAGAGAAGGTGTCCCTGCCTTACAAAGTGAATAGCAGGATTGTGAGCACAGACCTGTTGTTCCCCATAATTCTGCCTCCCTTCTGTTTTTTTTGCTGGTAGTCCATCTGCAGAGAAAATGTCAAGATGAACATATAATTTATAAGAGTATTAAGCAGAGGAAATGTCGTGGTGGGCTGTGCTGTGTTTGCTCTTCAACCACCAGTCTGTGCAGGTGGTGTGAGATTTTTGGAGTATTGGGCTCTCCTGTTGTGGAGGAGTGCAGAGCTGCCTGTCTCAGCTGTTTCTGCATTACTCCTTTTTTCAGAACAATCTTAAGGATAGATTTGATTGGCAGGAAAAATCCTCCATGGCACAGTGGTATTGATGGGCTTGGAACAGGGTGGAAAAATTGACTCCCTGTGAATAAGGAAATTGGTGGAGGGAAAGGGTCATGTTAGGACTTCTGAGTCCCAGGAAGTGGATCTTGCATGTTTTAACACTTCCCAAAGAGAGATGCTGGCTGAGTTCCTTGAGCACAGCAGTTACTAAGCTCAGCATGAAGAGGAAACCAAGGAAAAATGAGATAAAAAGTGGAGAAAGCACGATCCCTGGAGCAGACAGAAAGGGCAGATATACCAAGGTGACAGCAGACGCAAGAAAAATGTTCTGTGTGACTTGGCTAACAGATTTCAAGCAAAAACTTCTGGAGACTGAGGTCAGCCATTTATCTCTCCTTCCAATCCCATGTCTTATTCATGAGCCTCCCAGGAAAGACTGGACAAAGGGACTGGGCTAAAAGGAAGAATCATGAGGAATTTTACCACCTACCTCCCTTTCTAGACCAGGGTTTCCTAAGATGATATCGTAGAATAGAATCACAGAATCATTAAGGTTGGAAAAGCCCTCCCAGCCCATGGAGCCCCAGCTGTGCCCATCCCCACCTTGTCCCCAGCCCAGAGCTCTGAGTGCCACCTCCAGGTGACACCTGCAGGGATGGGCACTGCAAACCTCCCTGGATATCTGAAGGTTTCTCAGTCTAGAAAAGGTCTGAGCACTCTGAGCTGTGAGGCACTGCCCCATCTTCTCTCTGTCACCATTTACCACAAGGGATTTTTTGTTTAAAAAAGGGGAGTTCAATGTGAGCTGAATAAAACCATGGCCCCCTTGGCTTCCAACAAGGCACCTTATTTCAGCTTTTGTGCTGACATCCTTGCTGTTATTCAAATTAGTATTTGTGTGATGGCTCTGAGCACTTTGCTTACTCTGCCTTGTAAAATGCCTGAGTTCATTCAATCAAACATTAATTCAGTCCTCAAAAGATCCTTGTGCTCCAGATTGATTGCATAGTTTGCATTAAACCAGCACACTGGTGTAATCCCAACTGCTACAAGCAGCTGCTTTTAATTGTCTCCAATGGTGACCTGTCAAAAATTGATCCTCATCTTATTCTGAAACCACAGTCACTACTTTCTAATGTAATTACCCAGGTGAGCCCCAGAAAGAAAGATAAATGCATGATTATAAATTCTGGCATACAGAATCAAGTAATTATCAGTATGAAACATAAAAACCTGAACTGTGGTTTTCTTCCTTTTGTTTTTGCCTGTGTTTACAGGAAAGTGTGAATTGTACTTAAAGGTCCACAGCAAGGACCATTTTTCTTGTTTGAATGAGAAATAACACCCTGAATATCTTTGAATCAGTGCATGCTGTTGCTTAAATGAAAGTGAGAGGCCTTTTGAAAGTTGATTTTGCAATGTAGTTATTACATAGGGATATTTTTTGACTGTTAACTGCAAATACTCCACATGAGGTTTAGAAAGGATGATTCAAATGCCAAGTCACTGCTCTGGTTGCACTTTATGCAGGACATGACTGTCAATTTTTTCCAAAATCAACAACTCCATGGTGCAAAAGGGTCTGGGAAGGGTTATAAATTTTGGCCAGCAGGAACTTTTACCTGAAGGAGTGGTTTGGGCTGTGGTGTTGGGTATATTTCCTTCAATTGCTATGAAATCTGCAGGATGTTCTGTACTAATTAGAGAAATGAAGTATTTGCTTTTGAGGGGGAACTTGGCTTCCGTTAATCAAGATATTTTCCTGTGGTATTTGTAAGAAAATTGGTAAATAAATTATACATATATCACAGGCCAGAAAGATTCCTTTCCAACTATAATTCCATGTCAGGCCCTTCTAAATACAAAGACATGAATGATTTAAAGGCAAGTGGGGTTTGCTGCCATTTACTGGGCATTGTTATCAATAATGTCCCTATGTTTGCAAATCATGGAATGGTTTGGGTTGGAAAGGACCTTAAAGCTCATCCAGTGCCAGCCCTGCAGGGACACCTTCCACTGTCCCAGGGTGCTCCAAGCCCCATCCAGCCTGGCCTTGGGCACTGCCAGGGATGGGAACAGCCCTATAAATATGTATTTTTTTCTGCTAAGACCTTTCCGCTGAATTCTCCAATCTTAAAGGCTCAATTTCTGTTTAGGAGGCACTGGATCACTGAGCACAGCACAGGAGTTTTCCTTGTGCAAGGATGAATTCACCTCTATATAGGAATGGTTTATTTGTGTTTATTTACTGATTTATTTAATAAGGCTCAAATATGAGTTTGTCACCACAATGCAATGTATCATTAAGTATGAAAAATAGGAGGTATATGTGCCTTTGAAACTCTTTCTGGGAAGAAATTAAATCAGTGCTCATACATTATGCTTTTTGTATAATCTGCTTTCTGTGTATATCTAATTATCAATAATGGGGGTGGTTGTGTTAGAAAAGTATAAACACACACCTTATTGCAAACCCAATGTGGATGAATTTTATAGCCCAGTGGAAAATATTTAACTTCAATGTTGCTGAAATTTTCCTGGTGTCACTAATCTTTTAACCTCTTTTGCAGTTAGAACATTCTAGAAAGTTTGTAATGAAAATGTCCTTGTGTGAAGTAAATCTTTTTGTGATCAGTGCTTTTTTTTCTGCTTTTCACCATTTTTTACTGGTAGCCTTGAAAACCTAGAACTAATTTCCCTTTTTTTATATCCTGATTTAGATATTCCCTTATATTTGCATTTTGCTGCATATTCATTGCAGTAACTCAGTTTCACTCCAATGTTTCTGCAGTTTATTGTCTCACCTTTTATTTATTTGAAAATAAAACATGATTTAAGCCTGCAGCACCCTTAATTGGCTAAACACAATCCATTGTTTTGTCCTGAAACATTATTCTTTGCTCTCTTAGATCAGACTCACTGCAGGCATGTGACTTTTGCAAGTGACAGTTGAAGATTCCTGATATTTTTATATTTTTTTCTTCCACATGCTAACGCTGTTAAACCTGGGTTGGGTGGTTTTGTTGGGTTGGTTTTTTCTCTCTCTTTTTTCTTGTCTTCTTTTTTTTTTTTTTTTTTCCTTCCTGTTTTTTTAAATTTTCCCAGGCAGCTTCAATTTACAGAGGCTGAACAGGTCAATCCATTGTCCTTGCTGGCAGCCCCAGATGCTGCTGGGCTGCTGCACAATAGGCAGCCTTTGGGGGTCAGAGCCTGCATGAGGCTGATAACAGAGCTGTTCCAGGCTGGAAAACACCATGATTATCCAGCTTCACTCTGCCTCAGCGTGGGGCTGGAGCCCAGTGGCAAATCCTAAAGATGCCACGTTCTGGGATCTCTTCTGCCTCATCTTTTTCTTTAAGGGTGGAGGCAGCAAACTGAGAAATCAGAGCACTGCTGACTGGATTTTAATATTTTTTTAAATGATTTTTATTGAAATTAATGATAAATAAGATTGGAACCTGTAATAAATAACAGTGTGAGCGTGTTTGAAGGGCAGATTTCAGATTTGCTGCCTCATTTGCAGGAGCAGTATCTGCACAGTTCTGCTGTCTCTGGCATGTTGGAGCTTCCTGATTTCCATCCACACCAACCCACCCCCTTCTCCCTGGCCCTGGGATGGACCAAGCCCTTGGCAGGGCCTGACTGGGCAGTGGGAAAAGTGGGAAAAGCCCTGGGGGTTGGGACAAGGAGCTG
Source organism: Cichladusa arquata (assembly GCA_026413545.1). Classification (NCBI taxonomy): domain Eukaryota; kingdom Metazoa; phylum Chordata; class Aves; order Passeriformes; family Muscicapidae; genus Cichladusa; species Cichladusa arquata. The sequence continues at coordinate 3,771,940 of JAOTQP010000001.1, read as the reverse complement.
GGCACGAGGCCACACATGTCCTGGCACTGCAGGTCCGGCAGCAGGTCCCTCTTGGGCAGGAGGATGAGCAAAATGAAGACATGAGCTTGGGTGTGAAGGAACAGCTTTCTCCCATGAGAACAGCAGGATGTTGGTGTGGATTATCCAGAGAGTTTGTCCTGTCTCCATCCTTGGTGGTTTTCTCTTTTCCTGTCTCCATCCTTGATGGTTTTCTCTTGTCCTATCTCTATCCTTGATGGTTTTCTCTTGTCCTATCTCCATCCTTGGTGGATTTCTCTTATCTCCATCCTTGGTTGTTTTCTCTTGTGCTGTCTCCACCCTTGGTGATTTTCCCTTTTTCCTGTCTCCATCCTTGGTGGTTTTCTCTTTTCCTGTCTCCATCCTTGGTGTTTTTCTCATTTTCCTGTCTCCATCCTTGGTTGTTTTCTCTTTTCCTATCTCCATCCTTGTTGGTTTTCTCCTTTTCCTGTCTCCATCCTTGGTGGTTTTCTCCTTGTCCTATCTCCATCCTTATTTGTTTTCTCTTCTCCTATCTCCATCCTTGGTGTTTTTCTCCTTTTCCTGGCTCCATTCTTGGTGGTTTTCAAGTCTCAACTGGGTCAATGTATCTCAGAGCTGCCTTCTTTTGAGCATGAGGTTGGACTGGAGATCCCTGTTCCTCATCTCTATTCCCTTTAAATGTTGTGAGAATAGTATTTGAAAATATGATTTTCAAAATCGATTTGAAATATTTAAACACTATGGGAATAGTATTTAAATACAAATTAAATACCAGTACTAAAGACTACAAAATACTACTACTAAATACTGTGAAAATAGTTTTGAAAATAATCACCTTGAGAACTAACTGGCATTAGAAGAAAAAAATAAATCTGGCGAAATTCTAAGTCAAAATGTGGGAAAGAAAATATTATTTTGGCAGATTTAAAAGAGCGTTTCAAGTGCTCAGATTATTTAAAAATAAGTTGTGGATGGCCCTGGATCCCTGGAGGTGTTCAAGGCCAGGTTGGATGGGGCTTGGTGTCACCTGGGATAGTGGAAGGTGCATGGCAGGGGGTGGAATGAGATGATCTTTAAGATTCTTTCCAGTCCAAATCACTCTGTGATTAAATGAATGAGTATAGGGAGCATTTCTGCAAATAGTAATCTCAAATACTGCAGTTTGGTAATTTGTGTTACTACAAAAGTTAAAGAAAAAAATTTAAAAAATTAACAAAGTAACTTTATGAAGTTCTGTTGTGAAAGCAAGAGATAAAGCAAGCAAGAAATAAAACAAAACAGAAAAGGGATTTTTTTGAAGTCTTATATGGTGAAAAAATGGAGTAGAGAGGAGCAGGTTTTTTACTGGTGGGGAAAAAAGATCAAAAGGAAAAAGAAAAAAGATCAAAGAAAGATCACCATATTCTAGAAATCTACAAATACAGAAGTATATCCTACAGAATAAGAATCAATCACTTCATATGAGCAAGTATGCCAGAGGAAAAATAAAGATTAAACTGAAAATAGTTTCATTAATAAATGAAAAGGGTAAAATACTGTTGGTTTTAGATGTTTTAGCTAATTAAGCACTTCAAGAAGTATCTTCATGTGGAGTGATAAGGAATACATACAAGAATGAATTCACTATTTCAGTCAAAGCTGATGCAAAACTGAAAAAGTGTCTCTGTTTTTTGATATTGTCACATTTTGATTCTCTTCTCCACTTGCCAGATAAAGTGAGATAACCCAATTTCTCTGTGGGAATACATTCCCAAATTCCTTGTTTTTTTGGCAAAACCTGCAGCGTTCTTATTTCATCACAAAACCAGAGAATTAAAACTGGCCACACTGTCAAATAAGCAGGGGGGAAATTCATGTTTGTTGGGTTATTACTGCCAAGTGCACTGTAATTTTAGGATGCAGATACCTTTTCCTTGTGTAATATGCTCAATAAAGCTCCACCATCATAAATTAAAGTAAAAAAAAAGAGGCAGGATTACTGCAGATTCCTCAGATTGAGGAGAGGTAGACTGGATACAGTTTATACAATTTTGGAAATGCTGAGAGTTGCTTTACAATAAATAGAGCTGTAAAAGAAGAATTAAAAGATATTTGCTTCACAGAATTCCTGCTTTATTAAAACCTTTGGTACACTTATTGAATAAATTAATCTTAGGGGAATTAAATCAGAATTTAACAGCCAATATTCTCACAGGAGCACTGTACACATGCATCCCTGGAGTTGTTTTTTAAACAGTCTGTTTTCTTTTGATTTTCTTATGATGTTTCATTTTCAAAAATACTGATGAGATACAGTTTGGTAGTTTTTGAAGTTGTTTACTTGTTCTCGTGTAATTTTTATTTATTTAAATGAATGCTGGTGAATAGAAATGTACCTCAGCCATTTTATATATAAATAGACTTTTTGTCTGATTGACTTAATTTTATACCTTTACCACTAGGCAGAAAACAAAACAAAAATTATACTTCAATATCCTCTTCAATCTAGTTTATTTTAACTTTAAATTCAATAGATTCTTACAGTTACTGGCTGTGTTATTTTCCATCTGGAATAGTAAATCCATTAGAAGTTCACCTGAAGTTTTGCACCTCTGATTTCTTGTCTAGTTTCAGCTTCCTGGTTGGATTCCATCAGTTTCCTTTGTGTTGCCTGTAGAGGATCAACAAGGAATGAAAATCCAATTTTATACATGTCCCCACCATATTCCACTTTTCCATGCTCTTATTTGGATTTCCAAAGCAAAATACCTGCAGAAGGAAGAAAAGTCAAGTTATATGGGAGGAATAGAAATCCTTTTGAATTCCTCTTGGGAATTTTCAAATTTTCCAAGAAATCAATGAGTCTAAAGCACTCAGCCTGTGAGGGATTATTTACTGGAGAAAGGAGGAAAATGTACAATAATATTAATATTTGACTAAAGTCTTATTTAAATAAACAGAAATAACAGTATTTAGGTAAGGAAATAACAATTAAATTATATCTACATTCCTAGAAATAAAGTCTGGGAGGGAAAGAGCAGTAGCACAGGAAGAAAGTATAATACCTCCTATTGGAGCAGAAGGTGCCTGATTATCTGTGATAAGGAATTTTACTGGACTAAATTGGATTTGTTATAAAAAATCTGGGGAAAACAAATTGTGACATGGCATTTTTTTTTTTTTTTTAATGAGAGCTGGAAAAAAGCAGTCAAGAAATTTTTTCTTGACTGTGTCTAAATAAAATCAGCACAAAATCTGTTCTAAGACCTCAATTGAATAATTATGGAATGAATTTTTGGGTTCAAAAACCTCAGGTCTAATAGAAGAAGAACATAAGGCAAAGACCAGCTGGCATAATTTTGCTCTCCCTGGCACGTTTCTTTTTACACTGGACTAATTTAATTTATTTCTTTGGAGCTATTTGTAAACAGCATCAATGTGAAGACAAGGAAGCCCATAAACAAAAAAACACTGTCAGATGCCTCTTAGACAGATCCCAACCTCTCTGCCTGTCCTAAAACAAATTTCATGTGCAGTTGTGGAGGGAGGATTGTGCAGTTCTGATACAGACAATGCTCTCAAGTGAAATCTTAGCACTGCTGAGACTGCAGGAGAGATTTAGATGGTGTAGGTGCCTTGATCACTGTGGTATTTCCAGCAATGTTTGAATTTTATTTAACTGCATCTTTGCCATCTCAATAACAAACATGGTGCTTTGTTCTTCTCCTCTCTGTTCCCAGTGGTTTCCTAAGAACAGACTTTGAGTTTTCAGGTGGACATTTTGAGCAAGCAGACAAAATTTTTCTTTTCAAATTTTTGTTTCCTTTTGTGAAGTCCTTCAGATGTTTAGAGAAGGATGAAAAATATCTGTGTGGGGAAGAAAAGCACTCATTGGTAGGACGATGAAACAGCTGCAGCAGCTCTAATGTTCTCAGAATACAGTTTGCTGTTCTTGTCTCCAGTAAATGTTTAAGTTCGTCTTACACTTCAAATTTGCCCCAAGGCAGACTCCACCTGACACAATTTCTTGTGAACAGCTGGGTGCTTTAGCAAAAAGAAGTTTTTCATTATGTGGTGAAAGGCTGCTCAGCCAAAACTGGCAATAAAGCAAGAACAGAGAAGATCCAGGTCCCAGAGATGACCAAATGCCAATCCCGCCATCATGGAAGATGAACAGTTTTGGAGATTAACTCCTTCTCTTGTATCATTGATAAGATGTTAATAATGAAATTATTTCCTGAAATACCTAGATCTCTATATCGAGGTTAGGTTTATTCTCTCACCTGATCACTCCTCTCACTTTACAGGAGGATATGGTCAGCTCTGTTGTGTGATCAGCTTTGCATGATAAGACTCTGAATATTAACTTTTTCCTTTCAAGCAATAATAAAAAAGGGTTGACTTAGAATTTTCTTTGGGATGTGACATTCAGCAGAATTCCCCATGGACATGGCAGGGAGAACATCTGATGGGGAGGCTTTAGTGAACTAGATCTACCAACAGAGGAACTGGAAGGCAGAAATGGCATTTGATAAGTGTGGGAGAGGGGTGGTAACAACATTTTCAGCTTCCAGGTCATCTCCTTTTTTCTCCCTCATTGCTGATGAGATTGTGTTTTTCCTTAAAATTTCCCCAAATTCTTTCTCTCTGTGAAAGTTCTTTTGTGGTGAGTCTACATTGTTATTTTCCTCACTATTCCCATTATATTCCTCTCTATTCTCCACAATATTATTATTAAATAATCACAGGAAAACCCCTGTGGTTTGTTCACACAGCAACATGCACAAGAATTGTAATAGTTGAGAGTTATTTTAGGATGTTTCCACCAGGTTCTGATGAATCAAACCATACCTTTAGGGCAGCAGCAAGGTGTTTTAATTACCACAAGCACACATTCAAAAAGAAAATATCAGCTATCTTTATTAACAGCTGTAATAATGACACCTTTGGGACTACCTTGATTATCAATGTGACGGAAGGAAAGTCATCAAGAAAATTCCTGTGACTCTGAGTTATTTTTGATTCTTACCTCCAGCACTTAAGTAGGTTCAATGTTTATTTTACAGAAATTATTTTCACCAACTCTGCCTTTTTTATGAGACATGAAAACTGAATACCCATTGTGTTCAAGTTATCCCTAAAATTCTCAGGTCAGTCAAAGTGAAAACCTCCATAAAAGTCACTAAAATCAAGCCCCAAACTGCAGGCTTTCTTCTCTTGTCTGAGGTGTTGGATAGGTTGTCATCTTGAGAAATGCAGTTGTCCTTTAATCCAAACACGATTTTATGCACATCATAAAAGTGATTTCTACCCAGTAGTCACATCCAGCCATTGCTTCATAAATTGTCACCAACCCCATCTTGTTGTCCCTGATGAAGGACGTTCCTTCACTGGGAGCCAAGAGCAATCAGGTATTAAAATTGCTTCCAGCAGGCACTCACGTGGTGAATTATGAAACAAACAACTGTAGGCATCAGAATTAACAGAGAAGAACTGACTAGAGCAGCTAAACCACAGCAGACTTAGCAGCCAAGCCTTTATCTTGCTGTGGTGTCTTCTGAAATAAAACATAAAGCCCCCGTGTGTGTGCATAAATAAATGTGTGTGCACATGAAAGAGCAATGCTTCTCAAAATATTTTAGGAAATAATTTCCCTGTGAAAGACGGATGAAAGTCTTTTGGCAATTTAATTTGTCAGGGAATGATGAATAACCTCAGCCATTACTAAACAAGGGGTGAAATCAGGTGATAGTAAATAATAATAATCATACTGCAGGCTGATTACCAGACAACTATTCAATAAACCTGGTTTATTGCAGCAGAGAAACCACTTTCCTGGAGCAGTTATGACCGCTGCTAAATCAGATTTCTACGTAATGTGTCAATTCAGATTCCATAAAACCACATTGCTGCGACTCTGAACACTGTGCTCTTTAAGGACTCAGTTAAAACATGGCCAGGCAGGGCTGCCTCTCCCTCCAAGTCCTTGTAGGGTTCTCAGCAGTTTAAACTGAGCTCAGAGGGTCCTCACTGTCATGGCCTGAAGGTTTATTGTGTAAAAACAATGCATAAAGTTATTTTAATGCTTTCTATACTATGTTTTCCCACCTTGGAAAACCAATTTCTGCTTTCCTTGGAAATGCTGGAAGCGAGGAGTGCTTGCTGTACTGGGGTACTGAGACAGGGAAGGAAGTGGCAGCCTGTCTGTCATAGAAAGGCTCCATCTTCTCCAAAAAGAGTTGTGTTGGTCTCCTCTCTCAGATTAATTATAGAAATATGTCCTAATTTCACCTCCCTTATCAAAGGCATATTCTTGGAAAATCATAACACTCCCTTCTGGGAAGGTCCTCCTCCCTCCATTGATTACATGGTGCCCACCTGACCACCTAAAAAATCTGGATGAGGTGGATCTCCCCCTAGATTTCCATGCTTTTGGGGTGGATCTCTGATGCAATCCAGTTGAAAGACTTCAGTCTGAACCATTTTGCTGGTGTTTTCTGTGCCTGCAGTGTGGTCCTAGACTGGTGTTGATGGGGCAAACATTCCACGGGGATTTTGGCCTTCCTTCAGGATATTCAGCTGGCCCAGCTCCTGATATCATTTTTTGGCTGCCCTTGGTCTCCTCTCAGAGAAAACAAAGAGAGGTCTGTGCCCTGGTGTTCCTTAGCTCCATTATTTAGTCTGTCTCTCCTTCCATTTTGGAAGGAAACATTAACAATCCCTTTGGTTCCACGAATTCCCCCGTGGGTGGATGGAGAGGAATGGGGAGGAGCAGCCATTCCTCTTCTCCCCACCTCAGTAATCAGCAGCTCCTGAGGGCAACAACAGCACTGCTCAGAGATTTATATCCCCAGAGATCCATATCCCATCTAGGGAATATGATGTATTTTGTTTGACAGATGTGGCAGGGTCAGGGGGAGGCAGAGAGAGCTGTTGGGAGCAGAACTGTGAGTAAATATGTGTGGGGGATGGAATTCAGTGCATTGGAAGAAAATGCAGGAGTACAAGGGAGAAGAGTTGAAGAGAAATGGAAAAGATTGTTTGGGAAGAACAGAGAAGGGGGAGAACAAAGTCTGAGGTAAGGCCAGAACGAGCTGGTGGGGAAAGGATGAGTTTCAAGGAGAAGAAACAACTTGAGGAAATAAGAGTTGTAGGGTAATGATAGAAGTTCCTAAACTGAGGAGAAACTAACCTAAGTGTAAGGTATCTCCTAAAAAAAAAGGAGGGAAAGGCTCACCAAAACACATCCCAAATGGAAAGAAGAAAGGAATGAAATTAAAAGGTGGCTTCCTAATTTGCTAGATCAGTTAATGCCAACATTCTATAATAACTTGAAATCTATATTAACACATTTCAGTGTCTTGACAAAATGCAATTAAAAGTTTCCCAGACAAGAGCACTCTGATAATCCTCAGTGCCACAGAAGCAAAGGCAGCCCTCAAATTTTGGAAGCATTTTAGGGATCCCAGCTGTGCCACATTCCCACCAAGAAGTCCAAAATGGACTCTTACACTGGACATAATATCCAGTAAGGAGCCAATTTAGGGGACAGGTGCATTACATCCAGGCTTTAGCTTCCTCCAGGCTGATAGTTTTATGCTTAGGTTGATTGTTTTAGGCCAACCAACAGATAATGATGACTTTTAAAAATCTGGATTTTTTTTTTTTTTTTTTTTTTTGGTGAGGCCAAAGGTGATATGAAGATATGAGCTTTAACTCATGAAAAAAATCCCAGCTGTTGTTTAGGGATTGTAAATTCAGATTAGGAGCTAATCCCAGCTGATGAGGATGGTGTTTACATTGGAGATGTAGTACAACCAGGTAATTTCTTTATTTTTCTTAAAAAGATGAGTTATATGTTTCTGTTGTACCATTTGTTTTGCTTTTTGAGCTTTTTTCTAGAGTTATTTCACACGTTTCTAATCAGAAAGAGACCTCATCTCTTAATTTTTATAAAGATCAACTTAATTGCATTGAATTTAACAACCTGAGGGATAGGGTTAGAAAGAATATTATACAATCTATTAATTAAATTAGCTTCATGATATTATGGTGCTCTTGAACAATACCTGAAAAGCTTTCATTGCTATGAAATATTTTAGCCATAACAAATATCTCCCTGTCTGTCTCAAACTTCACAGATTTGTATATTTTGATGAATTCTGTGCTTTTACCTTTCCACATATAAATAGTGGCTTTATTTCCTCAGGTCTGCAGGATCAGTCATTTTATGACCTCAAATATCTGTGTGTCTTTGTATGGCAGAAAACAGAACAGGATCTGGCTGGCAGAGCTAGGAATTATAGAGATTATAAAATTATGACAATAGTTAGTTATTACAAGATTTAACTGCCGTGGTTTAACCCTTTTGGAGTGTCACATCTGTCTTGGAGGAGCAACTTTCCTCTCTTGGATAAGGCAGGAGGGAAGCACGTGGCCATGAGTGAGCCTGGCTCATCTTTGGAACCATCCAGGACTGCAGGTCCTGGTTTGGAAGGGGAAAAAAGGTCATGAAAAACCCTGAATTATCCCAGAGCAGCTCAAATGTGCCCTGAACAAAGCACTTTGCTTTGACAAGAATGGTTCACTTGACTTGACTTAATTTTAGTTGGTTTGGTTTTTTTGTTTTTTGGGTTTT
>JAOTQP010000001.1:3740181-3755198 GCA_026413545.1 Cichladusa arquata | reverse complement strand
GGCCTTGGGCACTGCCAGGGATCCAGGGGCAGCCACAGCTGCTCTGGGCACCCTGTGCCAGGGCCTGCCCACCCTCATAGTAAAGAATTTCTTCCTAATATCCCATCTAACCCTGCTCTCTTCCAGTTTGAAGCCATTCCTCCTTGCCCTGTCCCTCCAGGCCCATGTGGAAAGTCTCTCTCCATCTTTCCCATAGACTCACTTCAGTCACTGGAAAGCCACAATGAAGTCACCTCACAAGCTTCTCCTTTCCAGGCTGAGGAATCCCAGCTCTCCCAGTCTTAACAATAGAATGCTACATTTGCATTGCAGTTTATAAAACTGAGATTTTCCCTGGCAGATTTCTGAGTTTGGGCAAGGAGCTCTAAAATGAAGGTGAGCTCAGGTAGTGTCTGATGGCATGTCTGGGATTCTTACCAGGACAGTCTGTGCAGTTGTAAAGCCCATGGCATAAAGAGCTGTCATTGCATTATGAATTCTGCAAAAGCACTTCCTGGCCAATAATAACCTCACCATGCTCTCAGGGATCTGTGTGGATCTATTTTCCTTTACCCACAAGAGTTAGGCAGCTACTACCACACAAAACCTTTTTTTTTTTTTTCTTATGAATGTTAAAATTTCAGTCATGAAAGTAATCTCTTTGGTACTGCATAAGCAGAGCTTCACAAAATACATATGTACTGTTCCATTTCTCTGTAATAAAAGCATTTCCCAAATTACAGTGATGTGCAAAGAAGCAACATGCTGCTTTCTGCAGTGTTGTTTTGAGTAATGATATCCAGCAATTCCTCAGTGGCTGAGGCTTTTGCTTCAGTCTTTTGTAAGGGAGTTTTATGCTCCCAGTTTGAAAATGACAAGGCTGCCAGACTCCCAGGAAAAAAGAGCTCAAAGCAGCCACTCCTTTGTGTATTGCCATAGCTTGGAGGAAGCTTTAGGCACAACAGTAAACTAAGCAGAACTGAATTCTGCTGCTTAAAGATGAGGGGCCTGAATCAGAAGAAGTGATGAGAGGTAGCAAAAAGGGGCAGGTGACCTCAGAGGGTCCTAAACCAGTTCTGGCTGCAGCAGAGGAGGAGGCAGAACAAGGTTGGTCCATGCACCACATTCCCTGTGAATGGTCTCCCTGCACTCCCCAACATGAGGATTGGCAGCAAAACTTATGAACAGCCACTGTTTTACACTAAACAAGACTTAAAATATATAAATGTTGTGGTCTTGGTCCCAAAGACCCTAAGATGTAAACAGACTTTACTAATATTAGTGCTCAAGCATGAAGCAGAGTTGAATTTAGCAATTCTAATTTTCCATGGCGCAGACTTGAGTTGTTGGAAACAAATTCATGCTTTGTCACTTCAGTATTTTAATTGTACAAGTGACATGAAAGCAGTTTTCACTCATTATAACATAACTTGGGCTGTTCAAATACTTTTTAGTATAAAATGTGGGAAAAGAATATGGCAGTGAAATTGCACTGTAAAATTTGAATATAACTGCAATTTTCATTTGCTGTCAAAGGTATTTGGATCCCCATTTAGGCTTATTGCTCTTTTACAGAGAAAAATCAAGCTGAAAATCACTTGAATTTCTTCCAATCTCAATTTTTTATAAGTGTTTTAGCTAAAGGAAAGAGAATTGAGAGTCAAGGGTAAAAAAAGTCCCCTTACTCCTTACTTTTTGTATATGCATATGTATAGGAATTTGTACTTAAATAGCTGAAAGGCTGTACTGTACTTCATGTGCCCTTCCTTTTTTCAAGCTTTTAGACTTATAGCAACCCATGAGAGGCAGCATGATGTCATTATAATCACAGAACAATTTTCTTCCTACTGGAAAGAAACACATTGTTCCCCCTCAGTGAAAGAAAATTGCAGCTTTCAGTGTTGCAAATAAAATAAGATACATCTAAGTTGTTGTTTATCCTTAATTACTGCAGGTCTCTGAGAAGAAAGAGATGTTGCATTTCTAAAGCAAGCATCTTTCCTCAGCCTTTGTTTCATTAAAAATCTGTGGGTTTGGTGGTGTTGCTCTCCACCAGTTGCACAGGGGCTGTGTTTTTGTCCGTATGTGTGGATTTTTGGTGGTGATTTGGGCAGCACCAATGTGGCTCTCTCAGGAAATAGGATTGACTGGTCCCTGGGTGTTTGTGGGGCAGGAAATCTCTGTATCTGAAACTCCAAAGTTCCCACCTGGGGTGCCTCATCAGCACTCAGAGCAAGAGCTGGAGTGGGAAAGGGAAGGGGCAATGGGGGGTAAATCACTCAGAAGCAAGACAAGATAAAAGGAACGTGCTGAGAAGAGCAGACAGGCGTCCCCAGATTGAGCTGGGGAGGAAATGGAGCTGCCTGTGTCACAATCTCTGATCCACCCTTCCTTTGCACGGCAGGGTGGGGCTGTACCTGTTCAATTGTCAGCCCAGGGATGACAGGGAAGAGCAATCACAGCTCGCTGATGCTGCAGGGGGTTAAAAACCACTGTCATCCTTTGCACAGTGGCTGTGCAAGCTCAGTAAGAGATTTACACACATGCTGGACCTCTCTGTGTGAGAAGCTCAGTTCCATCCCCAGCCCAGCTGGTACATGAGGTGTGAGGGGTTGCATCTCCCATTCTCTTGGGGTAGCTCAGTGCTATGGGTAAAACTGAGAGCTGGGCTGTCCACACTGTGATGTTTTGACTGTAAATCACTTGCCCTGGTTTCCTCAGGGCTGTCTGAACCGGAGCTCCAGGGATGAGCCAGCTGAGACTGAAACACAGAGTTCTGCATGGACCCTGATGTTCTCCTGGCCAGAGCAGGTTCCTTTTCATCCAGCTCGGGGCGTGTTGTCACCATTCCTTGGCAAAGAACAGCTCTACCACCTGCAGTTTATAATATTTGTGTGTTGTTTTCTTATGCTCTGCTCTGCTTGGCCTCAGATTTGTGGTTGGCCACTGGAAGGCTTTCTGCTGCTCTGAAAATCAGTGCCTTGACTCCTGCAGGAGCTGAACTGCTCTGATTAGAAACTTCACCTATGAGAAAAGGTTTGTTTTCTTTTCTAGGTTTCTCTCAAGGAGTTATCTGAGATTTTTATGTGGATGACTGATCTAGAAACTCATAATTTCACGTGCTGCTCTCCCTTGATCTTAAAAGAAGATTGGAGAGCTGTGCAGCCTTGTCCATACTAAATTAGTTTAATTACAATTCTCTGTGAATCTCATTAGGTTAGAGTGTGTTTAGGTGGGATATTGGGCAGGAATTGTTCCCTGTGGTGATTACGAGGGGCTGGGATGGAATTCCCAGAGCAGCTGTGGCTGCCCCTGGATCCCTGGCAGTGCCCAAGGTTGGACACTGGGGCTGGAGCAGCCTGGGACAGTGGAAGGTGTCCCTGCCATGGCTGGGGTGGAATGAGGTGATCTTTCAGATCCCTTCCAACCCAAATCATTCTGTGATTCTTTGATTGCATGATGACTTGTTTTCTAGCTGTCAAAAGGGATCACCAGTCTGGGAACATGTTTCTTTGTGTCTGAAATTAATTTTTACTATGTGTGGGCACCTATTGTAGGGAGCAGGCGAAGATTAAGAACTTGCTGCTTGTGCAGAACAAGAAGGGAGGGCTGTAAACCTGAAAGACAGCGTGCGTGAAAGGAGACTGTCTGAAATGTTATTTCAAAGGAGGAAATAAGGCTTATTATCTGCAAAAATTAAAACCTACTTGCAGCAAAACCCCTGCAGTTCTGAGCTCGCTCTGCAATGCAAAGCCTGCAGGAAACACTGAACAGGGAGCAGAATTAGGGCCTCGGTGGAAAAAGCTTTCAATCTCTATTCTGAGAGTAGCCATATTAATTAAATCCATGATATGCTTTGTAAAAACCAAAAAGAATCATGTTGTATCTCAGCCAGGCCAACAGAGTGACTAGTTTTACATGAAGTGTGAAATTAGGTTTAGTGTGTCTGAATTTTACCTCTGGGGGAAATGTGCTGCAATTGCAAGTTAGTAGGGCACAGGTCATGGTGTGTGTATTCCAAACTACACAAGGCTGCTGTTCTGGCACTATTATGCTTCTATTTTTGTACTTGCCATGACATACTCAGTTTGCCAAATGTACAAGGATCCATCTTCAAATAAAACAAATAGCTCAGCTTGTCAGAAATGTTCCTGTTGTGGAGCTGCTGAATTCAGATTTATGATACAAAACCGAAAGTGCTGAATTCAAGAACATGTGATCCCTTGGACCACATGAATAAAACATATTTGTGATACTATTTTGTTTAAGTGCAGAACCCAAAATATGCCTTCATGATTGCGTAGCACTGATTTATTTTCCTTGCATTATATTGAAATTCTGTAAAATTCCTGTGGAATTTGAACATCATTTGCTCTTTACCTGCTTGTAGGAAGTTCTGTTCAGTTAAACAAATGGTTTGCAAAACAACCTATCATGAGATTTGCTTCAGTTTATCACAGTGTCTTGAATATTTCTGTTTCTGAAAATAATCTAAAGTCTACAAGACAACTGTACAGAATTATCTGTTTAAATTGGGCTCATGTTTTAATCCCTTAGAACAGGTAAGAATGCCTGACACAATGTGGCAAGCCACAGAAAAAAATACTGTAACTAAATTTCCAGTTTAAAAAGACACAAAATGGTTTGATTTGTATTTTAATGCATCGTTGAAAAAGCACTGTTTTGTAATTACAAGCTCAAAACTGCTCAACATAGTTAAAAAGCATTTTCTTTCATTTTTTCACCCTTTCTTTTTTTTTGTCCTGAACTTACAGCTACACCCTTTCTTGAAACACGCCTAAAACACAGGAGCTCCACCACCATCCCTACCTTTAAAAAATCAGTGCTTTTAACTGCTTCCACCGTGGTGCACCTGCAATTCGCAACCCCAGTCTTGAATTTGGGGGGGTTATTTTTTTAACTGGATGGTGGGAAGGGAGAAGAAGAGGGAATAAACATGCTTTTTGTTATTATTGTCTCTAAACAAGCCTGCAGACCAGACTTCATTAAGGATCAAGGAGGCTGGAGAGAGCTGGCTGCAGCAGGTTACTTGTTGCCTAGTGACACCATCAGACCTATAAACTCCAGTTCTTTTAACCCTCTGAAGTCCAGGACCTGCTGATCTGATTTCTGGGCAGTTCCTGTTTTGAGCAGCAAAGGATTTCCTTTTTTAGACAAAAATCCTTCTGTACCACTAGATGCCAGTAAGAATCAGAGAGAGAGAGAGGGATGGACAGCTTAAAGTGAAATTAGAAAAACTCTTGAATGTGGGGCTTAGATAATTGTTTATGTCCTCTTCCAGCACAACTGAACCTGAAAATGACACAGAAATATTGCATATAGATACAAGTGTGTGGCTGTTTTTGCAGCCAGTGAAAGATGAAGGGAACATTTGGTTTGACTCCTGATATCTGTTGGTAGAAGTTTCTCTGCTGGTCAAGTCAGGGATAAATTGTTTTCTTTATTTTTTGTTGTTTTTGATTGGTCATAATGTGTCCCCTGTTGATGCGGGAAACAATTTTGTTTCTTAGAAGTTAAAAAATGCACTCGAACCCTACCTAATGGATGAGTGGAATGGACATTTGGTGACAATTGCCAGGGGAAGGTGACAAGGCAGAGGTGTTCATAGAGTCACGGAACATCCTGAGCTGGAAGGGACCCACGAGGATCAGCACAGTCCAACTCCTGCCCCAGCACAGGACACCCCAAAATCCCCAAAATCCCACCCTGTGCCTGGGAGTGTTTTGTATCTCTCCTTCACAGGGATATTGTTTAAGATAACTAATGGCACAAAGTCAGTAATTTTATAGGATGGACTTTCATATCAAAATAACTCAATTAACTTCAGGTTTTGGTGGTTTTCCTGTTGACTTTGCTTCAGTTTTTCTATGAAAAGCTCTATTTTGAAAAATCACAGAAAATTAAGAAGGATAGTATAAAGTTCATGGCTCAACTGTTGTGTCTCTGCAGACCTGTGTGTTTGTAAGCAATTTTTAGCATTACTAACTTTTGCAGCATTAGATGTAGAAATTCTTTAAATCAAAAATAAAAATGTCAGACTGTTACTGTAAGTGAGATCTTCATTGGCAAAAGCAATGAGGCCTGGAAAAATATCTCCTGTTGGAAAAACACATACTAGATGAATATAAAAATTGAAAAATTATGGGTCAAAGGCAAATAAATGTGTTGGACTGTCTTTTGCCTGTCTGTTCCTGTTTCCTGTAGAATATCCAAGTTATTCTACTACTCTTTCCTTCAGGGTAGTGGCAATAAGAAACCCAAAGACCCTATGCCCTCAGTGGAATTATAGGAACTTGGAATAATTAAGGCTGGAAAAGCCCTCCCAGTCCATGGAGTCCCAGCTGTGCCCATCCCCACCTTGTCCCCAGCCCAGAGCTCTGAGTGCCACCTCCAGGTGACACCTGCAGGGACGGGCACTGCAAACCTCCCTGGGCAGCCCCTGCCAATGTTTCACATCCTTTTCCATGAAGAAATTCCTGCTGATATCCAACATGAACCTCCTCTGGTGCAGCACCTGCACTGAGATCAACCTCTGTCCCCCACCACCTTCCTCGAGCCTCCCCCAGCAGGATTCTTTGTCCTGAAGGGTTTTTTAACTCTCCTGAGGGACCAGAGGAATTTTCTCCCCATGTGACTCTCCAGTAATTGTTGTTCTTCCCTGCTTTTTGCTCAGCACTTAAATAGAAAGAAGATTTCTGAGCTTGCTAACAGGATTAAATTAAACTCCTTTCCAAGGCTCTCAAGGGTTCAGACGTAACATATATAACCTGTGTTTGGGTAGAAATAACACCTGGGCAAAAAGGACAGGGTTGCTGTTTTATCAATTGTTTCACTTCATTCTCCTGAAAACTTCTCTCCTCTGTAGGATTTCTCAGGACAAGGGGGTTTCACTACTTTCCAAATCACAGGGGGGTGAAATTCTGCTGCTTAGGGCTGAGTGAATTGCACCAGTGCTGTGCCAGGGCTCAAAAATCTCTCCTTCACCACATCTGGAACTTGTGCAGTGGTGCTGATTTGATGATTCAGCTATAAAAACAAGCCCAGCTTGCACACAGTCAACTTTGGAGACCTTAAGCTGAGACCAATAAGCAACAAATTTTTTTCAAATCCATCCCAAACCTTCCAAACCTGATTGGAAGTATGAAAAATCCAAAGGTATGGCTTAAACTGAGAAAGAAATATTTGTCAGATTAATTTTTCATAGAATTACCTGATCCAAGGGCTTTGAATTTCCTGTAAACTAATGTAGCTCTCACATATGCAGGTCAGGTGGTAACTAATGGAAATTAAACATGAAAGCAGAGGCAAGCTGAAGCTTCTGCTCCATGAATTTTATTTTCTGCTTTTGTAGCCTGTTCTTTTCTGGTGGCGGCTGGTTAGCAATTAAAATGTGATTAGCATATAATGGTAACTGCTAATGTGGAAGCATGCAAATTCTTTGTCCCAGTGATTGCTTTCTCATTAGTATCATGAATTATGGGGTGTTTTAGCTGCTAGCCAAACTTGGGAGCCATGGAACACTGAAGTTTCCTTTAAAATCATGGAAATCGGTTATTTCTGTCACAGGATTTAGATTTGTAGAAGGAATAAAAATATTTTTCAGTGACTAGCAGGAAGTCACTAGAAAGGAGAAGAAAAAACAATTTCCAGGCTTCTGATGGTACAAGGCCATTCAACTCCATAGGGAATAATATTCCAGTAAAAAGAAATCTTTTTTTTTTTTCTTATCTCCAGAAATCCTGTAAATTCCAGACATTGGATAGCCTAGGTTGCTGAACTTGCATAGAGTCAATAAACCACCATCCAAATGGAATAGTTGGTAGGGGTTGTATTTCTACAAAAGACGTGGAAGCATTAGCATTGTTATACAAATAAATTTAACCATTTTCCTCCTGGATGGTCATCCACAGAGATAAATTCACACTGGGATAAGTGTAGAGGAGGCTGACAGGAATCAGGGATAAAGAAAATTTCTCAGGAAGCAGTACTAAAAAGATTGTTGATGCAATTCATTAGAATAAATATATCAGGGAAATACCATGGCCTTCTCTAAAGAAAATAATATAAAATGTCAGAGAGAGGGTGAAAAGCTGTTAAAGATAAAGGAAAACATCAATATCAATTGATCCTAAACACATTTAGCCTGGAAAAATGGAAGAAAGCTTCCAGGCATCAGCAGAAACTAAGCTCTGAAACTGCCTTTCAGGAGAGAGCAGTGTGGATACAGAAGAGAACTGTGTGATGCTTCCTGGGTCTGTAAAAATGTTGACATCATGGTTTCCTACTAAAGCAGAAATCAGTGGTGGTTGATGCAAGAAAATCCCTTCACCTTCTACTTTCTCTTCCAAATCATCCTTAGAGAGCCCCTGTGTGACCTGAATGAAAGTGCAGTGTAAGGTGACCAAAGGCATTGCAGGTTAAATAGCGCATTTTCTTTATTTTAACTGCAAGGAAGAACATGGCAAAGTTCAAGAGTTAATTTGCTATTAAAAGTAATGAAATAGTTGGAAACTCAGTACATGTAGATAACATCATTAATTAATGAGTGAATCTACAGCTATTGCAAATTTAGGAAATAACCTAAATGTTTCCACCTTGAGGTGCCATTTTAAGGAATTACTGACATGGATTATAGCTTTGTGTGCTGATAAACTCCCAAGTTATTAATCAGGTAATTTTAATATTTAGCTATGAATTCCTAGTTAGGTATTTTGCTCTTTGCCATGATTATTTCCCCCCTTTCCTTGGCCACATGAAACCCTCATTTGAAATAGGAAATAACTTTTATGTCCTAGAAAAAATACAATTTAAAATTTCTTCTCTCATTCTGCAGTAAGATGTCTATAGGATGTATATCTGAAACTACCCAGGCTTGAAATGTGTCTGTCATCCCAAGTTTCCCCACATAATATTTGAAGAAGTTACTGCAGTTATCCTAGGTTTCTAAATCAAAAAGCATTTTGAAACACACATTTAAAAGTGAACCATTCAGACAGATTCAGAACACCTTTTTTTTTAATTTTAATGGGGAAAAAAAGATTAATCTATACATTTACAAATCAGTTTATTCCAGTGAAATACCATTTTCACTGCATACTTGCTAACTGGCTCTATCTATATCCGTGAACAACTCACGTTCCTCAAATAGTTCTGCCTTTTTTATTGTCTGGACCATCTGCTGTGCTGTGAGCAGCTACTATTTTGAGCCTTTTCTCTTTAAGTACAACTTTCAGATTAAATAAAGCCTTTGTAAAAGCTGAAATTATTGCCAAAGCATGTTCAGCAGTGTTGATGTGGTGGTTTTGAGTTTTTTTTAAAGCCTTTTTAAAAATTTCAGGCAGTAATGGTAGCACATCCCTTCTAATCATAACATCACGAGGGACAGGATGATGTAATCCTGAACTCACTCTGAGGATGCATTTCAATAAGTTGGTTACAAATCTTTTGTTGAAAAAAACCCCACAATTAATAGCTGAAAATTATAAAGCAATACTTGAAGAAGTGTTGTGAAAATCTCTCAAGGAGTCCAATTATTTGTGGCATCATCAACATAACAAAGCAAAAGCAGAGAAATTGAGGTTGGCACAGCAATTGTCACACATTTCTGATATTGGAGCCTTTGAGGCCTCCTGGCCTTCTCCACACCAAGGAAATTGCCATGAAAATCTTTGATGGGTGATGGTGAATACAGCACTTCTGCTGGGAGGAAAGGCTGAGAGAATTGTGAGTGTTCAGCCTGGACAGGAGAAGCTTTGGGGTGAGCTCAGTGTGGCCTGAAGGAGCTGCAGGAAACATGGAGAGAGAATATTGATATTTTATAGATGCAGTGACATTGATCACAACAAGTCCATTTAGGCAAAGAGAAAATATATTGAAAGAAAGGAGAGAATTCAAGCCTGTAATATGAGCAAGTTAAATTTCAGGTTTAATGGTTTGGTTTAGTTCAAAACTATAAGCAAGTAACTGCACTCAGCTGTGAAAAAATGTTGTCATTGTCTAATTCTCACTCTGGTAACCAGACAAATTTTCTTATTTCAAACCCATTTGACTGAACTGGAATTGTTCCAGTAATTCCAATGATTCTTGAGAATTGACATTTAAGGTCCTTTCTATACTTATTTTAGCTTATAAATTGCTGTAGCATAATCCCCAAAATTTTACTTTTCAGATTTTGTTCCCTCATTCAAATGTAGGACTCTTGATTTTTGCTGCTCCTTGTTGTTTATTCTGCTTGTGGGGTGCTTCAAATTGAGGATAAGAGCAGAGCCTCTGCTTTTCCCCTTTCCTCTGCACTTTCCAGTTGCACCCAGAGGCAAAGAGGGAAAACCTGCAGAAAAATCTGAGTTATCACTGGTGTGGATTGTGTTTGGACTTGATGATCTTGAAGGCCTTTCCGTATGATTAATGATCCATTAATGATCCAAACCTTAATGATTCCATGATCTTATAGTGCAACTGAAGCAGTGTGGAGGTTTTGGTATAACTGTTGTGTCAGGGTTTATTTTCTAAAAGGACACATCTGGATACAAATCTGAAAGTCAAATAAGTATTTGCTTTTCATTTTTAGCTAATATTCTGTGATAAAGATGCCATGGCATAAGCAGTAGTTCTGAGCATGAAACTGAGGAAAATATTTTCCTGTTCACCCTTGGAAATGCAGCATTTGTAAGCAGGAGAAATTCTCACTGTAAATCACACTTATGGTTAATGCCCAACCCAGGGGTAAAAGGATGTCAGCAGAATTGTTTTAATGAAAAGTGCTCTTTTTTCTCTGCAAGGATTTTATTTTATTACAGGTTCCCTTTAGATTTCTCCAGTACATATGTATGTGTTGATTGTCTTCTATTTGATGCATTAATCTAAAACTCAGAGAAATACTGCCTGTAAACTGAGTATATCAAGCAGTTCTTCCCTTGCATGAAAACTCGAAGATTAAAACTGTGAATTACCTAAATAATATCAACTAATGCTTCTTTTAGCTGTCTATGAGCTCTGAAACACAGTGTTAATTTATCCCTCACTACTTGAAAATTTAATGCATTGTGTCTTGCTTTATTTGCCCCATTTGTGAAATTGTCTTCGAACATTTTGCAAATAAAATGCTCTGTCATTGCAATTTCAGTATCTTACTGGTGCACAGAAACTTAATGGAATTTTATCTATTTTCTTGATTTATAAGCCAGGAAAAAAACCCAAAAGCAACAACAACAAACAAGGGGCCAAAATATACCAACAAATGTGCTACTCAGTAAGTCTATTTTTAGCATACATAGAAGTAGGTTAAACTACTTTAGTATTTGTCATTAACATGGTGGAAATTAGTGCAGCAAATTCGCTAAGTGTGGGGGTTTTTGGTGCCTCAGCTCTGTTAGTGCTGTTGTCTTGCTACTCACCTGTGAAAATGTTGTTGTCACTGTTGTCCCACCTGCACCTGATCATAGCAATGCACCTTTATTTCCTCCCCAAACTGCATCTCTTAGCACTTCATCTGCTTCAAACCAGCAGGTGTGGTGCATGTCAGGATGTGAGGAAGGAGCTGGGGAAGGAAATCAACACTTGTGCTCTAAGTGGAGCTGTTGGGTTCCTCCATGGCTTGTAAATACTCGTGTTTCCAGATCTCCACTCCATGTGAGTGAGCCATGAAACCTCAGCGAAAGCAGAGCCTGGCCAGGGCACAGCCACAAGCTCTCCTCATTTTGGCTGAAGCTGTTGGGCCCTAATTGAAGGGATTAACTCCTTGTCCAATTGCTTTGCATTTTGTGATGGTCACTGACTTCTTCATTTTTGCATCAGTTCCAGCTACTGCAGTTTTATCAAATGCTTCATGTTTAATTTTAAAGATATCCTGGCAGAGGAAGCACTTCTTCCAGATGATAACTTAAAAATCATGATGATTTGATTGGTGTTGCTAATGCTAGCTATACTATAGAGTAAAATACTGATAATTATTACGAGTTCTGGCAAATTATGTTTTGTCCCGTCGATGTTCGTCACACTTTAGCAAGCAGTTAAGGTCTCCAAAAACAGGTATAAATTAGGTAAATATTAGGTATTTTCTGTGCAGTTTTGACTGTGAAAGAAATGTGACAGAGTTGGATTCTGGGGCTGTACAGCAGAAAGAGGGAGCCCTTCATATTCTCCTTTCTTGTGTGATCCATGAGTTTTCAGTTTTCCTTTCTGTTTGGCTTTTGGTTTTGAGAGATAATAAACAGATTATATCAAAGTAAATAGCAGTGAGTGGATCTTGACAGCTTTATTATGGCTATTATGTTACAGTACATTAAGTTTTTAATGAAATAAAATATGGCAGATTGCCAAATTATGTGATGATAATTTCAGGAAGCTGTAAACAGGTTACTCAGTAGTTCATAATTGCTGCAGGTAATTTAACATTCAGAAACTTCCACCCACTGATAATAATTAAGATTGTGTTTTGGCTATGTGCATTGATTACGAGTATCTGATCAAGAGAATCTCTCTTTTTTTTCCTTTCATTTGGTATTTCACACAGCATTTTACCACACTGGCAGCAAATATACCCTTTTCATTTCACATCATGGAGTGCATCAGTGGAAAATATCATAACAATATGTAATCTACCTGTGAATAACCTCACTGCTGGACTTCCAGTGTCAGAGAAAGCTCAGCCTCTGCCCGCAACGAAAATTTCCTTTATGGGGCTGCCTGGTGGAAAGGACACCTTTCAGCTCGAGTTCAGCCAACACAAAGCCCTCAGTGTTTCTAAATCTTGCAGTAAGGCTGTGTGGGAGAAAATCACCCAGCAGGTGTGTGGGGATGCTGTCAAAACAAGCAGAAAATGCAGGAATTTCCCACCAGCCACGGGGCCTGTGTCAGAGCTGGCTGCAAGGGACTGGCAGAGCCAAGATCCAGGGAGAGCATCCCCAAGGATGCTTTGAGGTCGCTGGTAGCAGGGGGAACTGAGGCAGGCTTGAGGCTGAGGAATGGCCCATCTGAGCCCTAGGAATTCCAGCATCATTTGGAATAGGGGAAGTGTGTCCCTATTTGCTAGGAGCGGCGAATAATAGCAACACACTTCTTCTTGGGCGAAAAAAACACTTTATTAAAACCTGGCCTATATTTATAGGACAGTTTGTGAATCTAAGACAGGACAGCAATTCATTGGGCAACAGGAGAAAACATCCCATGTCACGTACATCACGCACTGTCCCACGGTCCACACCAGGTGCTAATCTTATATTATTAATTCCTTTCTACCTGTAAGAAAGCTTTCATCCTGGGAAAGAATCCTGGCTGGGAGCTGGGAAAGTCTCACAGCCTGGGAACTAAAGCTGAAACAGCTCAGAACCTGGGAAAAGGCCTGGCTGAAATCTCCCTAGGCCTCCAGCAGTGTCCACAGGGACAGCTGGGGAAGGGGTGCAAGAGTCGGTGCAAAGTTTCTCTGATCTGGCTCACGACCATCATCAGAGACTGAGACCCTGGACCCCACCACTCGCTCTGGACCTGAGTTCTGGCCTGGCTGAGGTGGATGCTTGTCAAGGAGTGTTTGTAGGTGTGCTTGATGCTGCCATGGCACGCTGCTCTCAAGCAGGGCACTGGTTATAGCGCCCTGTTCCGGCACCTGTTTCTTGGAGCAATGATCTCCACATACAATAGTCCATAAATCTCCCCACCTTTTGGGCAGAGGCCACTCTCTTTGGAAAAGGACTATAAAAAGTGACTTTCCTAAAGAGACTTTAAGATCTCTTTCTCCCCAAGGGATTGAAGACACGTCTATCGTCAGATGACCACGAGGATATGTCCCTTCTATTGGTAGCTATATTCCATCCTTTCTCTCTCTCTCACTCCCTTTTTTTCCTTTACCTCTTTCTCTCTCTCTCTCTCTCTTCTATTGCAAAACTGAATTGTTACACACAATAAACTGCATTACTGCTTTCTGCTGAATAAAACCTGAGTCTCTTGCCTTTTGTCTTTTGCACCCTGGGGTCGAACGAACCATCACGACTCCCGCTGGGGTTGAGCAGATTGTGACCAGGGGGTGGCTGGGTTATCCCAGCAGAGCATCCTCTGCCTCCCAGACTCGTGCCACAAACGGCGCTGCCGCGTTGCCACGGCGACGGCAGGGACCTGTCAACACCTCTCTGCCTAATAGTGACAAATGGCACTTATTACATCAGCACTAATTTCATCTGATCCCTTTCAGATGAAGATACTTAGTTCTTGCTGATCAAATTGTGTCGCTGTAATTACTGAGAGCAGACCTTATTAAATGACAGCGCTCCTTACTCATTGCCTCGTCTCATGCCCCAGCTTATCCATTTCCCTCTTTCCTGAATTTTGGTGGTTCCCCTGGTTGCCCCCTGGGCACACTCCCTAGCCCAAGGCAGTGGAGTTTTGCTTCTTTCAGGGATGGTTTATGTGATGGGGAGGAAGCTGCATCTGGTTTCCTTATTTTAATATATGTGAAAGAACTTGAGACATTCAGGGCATGTGAAGCAAAGCTGTTAAATGTGTGTGGAACTGCACAGCCCTTGCTACAAAAACCATAAAAATAAAACAAAAATAAAGAGAAAAATTGTCCATTTGTTTGTGGGAAGTAGCCTAACTTCAGGCCAAGCTGACTGCATCCTTTGGAGAGCACATGGCTGCAGTTATTTTCTTATTGTCCTGCTTGATATTCCAGGTTTAATGAAAGACTTTGCACAAGTGCAGAGAAATAATTACAGAAAATCATCTAGGGAGGAGGAAATTAGACTGGAAATGCAGAGGATGCAAAGCATTCTCTGCCACTGACCTGCAGGCTGGTGCTGGATGTATTATTTTCCTCCACAGCTCAGAAAAACACACAGAGCTCTCCCAGTCTGGGAAGTCCTGTGCAGTGAGGATGGTGATTTTCAGGGCATTGAGAAGCTCCAGTCTCCTACCTGAGAGTCATAAATATGAAGAAGGGCTGAGAGAGCTAAAGGGGCTCAGCCTGGAGAAAAGGAGGCTCAGGGGGGACCTTGTGGCTCTGCACAACTCCCTGACAGGAGGGGCAG
>JAOTQP010000001.1:3719834-3734744 GCA_026413545.1 Cichladusa arquata | reverse complement strand
AACTTCTGCCCTGGGCAGGGACCAGCCCTGAGCAGAGCCCAGAGAGGGGCTGGAGTCTCCTCCCTGGGGATATTCCAAATATCCACAGTCCTTCCAAATGTTTCCCTAAACAATCCCCGCTTGTTTGAAATCCACCTTTCAGGAAAACATCCCTGCTGTAGAGCAGAAGTGGAGACACCCCCCTTGTTGGTTCCTCAGAGCCATTCCACTGGGCAAGGGAAAGTTTCCATGCAGAAGAAATTATCATTCTCATTTGGAAAGGCATTCAGTAAAAAAGACCAGCTCCTGGGCAAACCAGATGCAAAAGTCATTGGTAACGGGAAAAAAGCTCTGGGTTTTAACTTTCAACAGAGAGAGGCTTTTCACCAGGAACAGAAGTCATAGGACAAGGAGTAATGGGACTGACCTAGACCCAGGTACTTAGACATCTGATTTGCTTAAAATCAGGGTGAAATAAATCTTAACTACTTACATACCATTACTGAAGCATCTTTCTTAGAAAAGTATCCTTAAAAAAAAAAAGTAGTTAAGCATAATTGTGCCACAAAATTAAGATCTAGATAGTTTTTGTTTTTTTAAAGCTCAAAAAAGTTGTCTTATTTAACTCTATGTAATTTTCAAACACTGTAAAATCTTTTTGAAAAGAAAGGAGAAGACAAACCTTTTTATCTTTAAAGGGGAAAAATCATGAATAATTTCAAGTAAAAAGTCAGTTCTAGGACTCTGGGATCTTGCTAATGCATTGTGAGCAGAAAAAAAATGGTGAAATTGGATAAATAAATTATTTGTTATAAATTATTTGCAGGGAATGGTGCATATTCTAGTTACCTGTCTGTCTTGCTGTCTTGCATTTATAATGACTTTTTTCTGCTTTTGTTGCTGCAGGACCTCTTCGTTTTGTGAGGATTTGTTATGGTTTCTCAGTCAGGTGAAAATAAATAATCTGGGCACATTATGTTCCAATTATAGAATGAGAAACCACATGAAAGACATTTCCCACAAAAACAAATGAGAAGTTGTTCATTTACTCAGTTTACAGTAGGAGAAGATGGTAACATGCCTGAGACCTGAATTTCTATTGGAATGTTCATGAAATGTTCACTTTCCTCCATTTTTAGTCAGGATAAAATTAAGGAGGTGCAGGTTGTTGAGCTTTTCACACTTATCTTTGGTGGCCAGTCCTGACTATTTCAGCTCAATAGCTGTCAGTATTTCTCTGTGAGATGTTTGTGTTTGTGATTTTGTGTGTTCTTGGGGTGAAGGCTGGGCTGGAATGGGAGGCAAAACTTTAGTTCAGTTATAACTCTGTGCAGAAAACCATCCATGTGCTGAGCTTGAGTTCCCAAAATCAGTCTGTGGTAAATATTTACCACTTTCCTACAGGATATTTCATAAGTCCATGGATAAAGGTTCTCTAGGAGTCATTTCATCCTTTCCTGCTCAGACAGAAGTGCAAAACAGCCACAAGATACTCTTTTAAAAAGGATGTTAGGTGAAAAACTTTTTTTGGTAGAAAAAAAATGTAGAATGATTAAAAAAAAAGGTAGGAAAGTTTGATTCTTTTCTAATTGTATTTTCCCAAGCAACTGTCAGTAAATCTCTTTACACACCAGCAGAACATTTTAAATACATAATGGATAGAGGCACAGAGAAGAGAGAGGAACATGTGCTCCTATTTCTGGAAAAGTTCCCTTAAATAAGGACAATACCTGAAAATTTAATGAATTCTGACTCGTCTTGGGGTTTTAACACCACAAATGCCATCCAGAAGTGTAATGGATCACCCCACAAACACAGGGGCACTGCTCTGGTGGATTTACACACACCTGGGAGGAAAAGAAAGACCCAGTTTTTCGATCAGACTAATGGCTTGGAAGAACTTCAGGAGGAGCCCTGGTAATCGCATTTGATGGTCTGAATTGATGGCTGGTGGCTTGTAAAGGGCAAAGCACTGGACTGATTTCAGGGAGCTTTTAATAATGCTTAGCAAATGATCAGGCTGCACAGTCAATTGCTTTGCAGATGCCAATATTCTTTCCCCCCTTCCCAGAAAGTGCAAAGCATAGGGGGAAAAAAAAACCTCACAAGAAATTACAGAATCACAGATTTAATCAAGATAATCCCAGTGCCCAGAAGAAAGAGAGAAAAAAAGGTCAGATTTAAGCAATAAACTTGATCTAGACAAGGAATAATTGTAATTTTTTATTTGAGATTTGAATGCTACTTATGGATTCTTCCAGGATCCAATTCTGTTTATAATTGCATGCTAAATCCTAATTCATGAGTAATAATAAGGAAGACACAATCAGAGGAACCTTTCCCACAAAAGGGTGTTGAGGAATTGGCTCAAATTTATGCCTCTTGTCTGTGGGTAGAATATTTGCAAGATTTTTCACATGCTTTTCCTGTAGGGGTGGGTGGTACAGCTTGTGGACATCCATCACCCCTTAAAAGGATCCACACCCTCTGTCTTCCCTCTCCTGAGATCAGGAAAGAGCTTTTTCTCTTCTTCTATTCAGTTACAAAACTTCTTGGAGTAGCAGAAAAAACAGACCAAACTAGGTCAGTGGCTTCTCCAGAAGATCCAAGGTCAAGAGTAGTTAAAATATTAATGGCTTCTGAATGCCTCTGCTTCAGGATGACTTGTAATACTCCAAACAAGATTTTAGAAGTCATTATGCTCAACAGGATAACAATTAATTGTATGAATTATGACTATTTCATAACTTTGCTCTCACAGTCTAGTTTTAAGTTCCTTTTTGCCAGGAGCAGCATTAGAGAGATTTGCAGGTGCTTTAGGACCTGGAGGGAATGGTTTTGGGAACAGTGCTCAGGCTCCCAGCACAAAGGAGCTTTGGGTTTATATACAACAGGTAACAAAATTTTCATTTCTAATATTTAGGATTTTTTACGTGTTCAGCAAACTGGAGCATTGTCTTTGAGTGAGGTCTGTTATTCTCCCACTTGTGAACAGTTGTGTCCATTTTCTGGCTTTAAAATCAGCAGGAGATGATTGAGCTCTCTGAGTCATTATTGTCCCCAGTTTATTTAGAGGATGGACTGCTGAGAAATCACATATTAGTTCTGTCCAGAACCTTATAACATTTCAATCTTTTTTATGATCATCCATTTTACATATTTGGCAGCTTTGTTCTGATGATTCTGAGAGTGAAGGAATGTCTTCTTCCACAGGAAAAGTCTCCTGTAGATTCCCTGGGTCCACTGTAGATTTCAGTTCTTAGGGAAATTATTGTGAATATTTTTGTGGGTGTGAGATAAAACCAACCAATATTGTTCAGGATTCCATTATGAAACTTCAGAATCACTCAGAACCCCAGCTCTTGGGGTTGTTGGTCTCGATAAACATGACATTATTTTACATGTTTTATGTCTCTGCAACTCAAAGAAAACTTTAATAACACACCCTCTTTTGTTGCATTTGTATTTTCCTGAGGTTCACACTGACATTTTGGTGCATTTCCAGCAGTGCAGTGGCATCTGTCATTACACAGCAAAATCAAGACCCCTGCACTAACAGTGACAAGCAGAAATACTGTGGTGGCTATTTTTTTACAGTGACACTGTGACAAAAATAACCACAGTATTCAAGGTGTAAATAAATGAGGAAAGAAAAAACAAACAAACAGTGGTTTTCACTGTGTACAAGCCTTTTTTTAATTTTCTTTTTTTATTATTTTTTTAATGTGGATTGACAAGTCTTGTAATTTGAAAAGCATTATGTAGGACAGGAACAGAGATTCTTATAATTCTTGTGAATAGACTTCACAGTACAATCTTCATGTGAAGATCTTATTTTCAAGAAGTACTAAATGGTTTAATTCTGTCTTTGGAGTGCATCACTGTTAATATACTGCAAATAAATTTTAAAT
Source organism: Cichladusa arquata (assembly GCA_026413545.1). Lineage (NCBI taxonomy): Eukaryota > Metazoa > Chordata > Aves > Passeriformes > Muscicapidae > Cichladusa > Cichladusa arquata. The sequence goes on along the minus strand of JAOTQP010000001.1, from coordinate 3,730,854 downwards.
TACTGCAAATAAATGCAAGAACTATGACAAACTAGGCATTCAGTTTTTCTGCAAGGAAGTGAACTTCCTCAACCAAGTTCCTAAAGGGTTTTTACCTTGTGATTCCTTGCACAGAACTGGGGAGAAAAAAAGAGAAAAACCTCACAAGAAAAAAGAAAATTGATCTTTTGCTTTACTCCCAGCTGTGAAACTTTCAGGAACTCAGTTGAAATGGGAATATAAAAGCAAAAAATAACTGCAGCTTCCATTAAAATTTAGGAAAAGAGTGACCTAGGTCATCAAGTTCAGTTCCATGAACAAATATATAGACTCAGAATAGTTCACAGAACATCTATTCTTAATCTCAAAAAAAAACCCACAAAGCTAAAAGCACTCCCTCAGCTTTTCCTCAACTGATCTTGAAACTTGTGGGGTTCAGAATCTAAATTCAGGAAAAAAAACCAAGCCAAACCAACACCCAAGAAACTTCAAACCAAAACAACCTGCTCATAACAATAAGGCACAATGAAGGGGAGGGATGAAATATTGATATCCCATAAATTCCATGGCAGGACAGCTCTCATAAATAAACTCCCAAGCAGCACAGAGAAAAGCAAAAGAGCCCCTGGACCTTGCCAGTCTGTCTGGTACCATAATTCTTTATTATTCCCAAATTAGGAGAGGGTTCATAATCCTGAGCATGCAAACAACAGATGCCAATTAAGCACTTTAGGTTTTTCTAAGCCTTTGCACTTAGAATATTGCTGTTTTCTGCCTGGCACCAGGGGGAGGCTCAGAAGAAAATAGATAAACCAAAGAAGAGCCTGGTAGACAAAAATTTCCTAAACTCTACAATTAATGATTGATCTTAATGATAGTATCAAAAAAATATGGTAAATTCCAAGAAATCTTAACTTTTTTTTTTTTGCTTGAATTGAATGAGCAAAGCTTCCCAAACTCCCAGCCTGTGTTACACAGTCATGGCATATTCCATCCCAGGCTCCATCCTGGGACAAGCAGATTTCCCCATGCTGTGTTTGGGACATTCTTCATCTTCCAATCTTCTAATCTCCTCCAATTGTCTAGACTAAGTTTTATTAATGGATAATTCAAAGCCATTAAATCCTATTCCAGTAATGCTCTTTAAATTGAGCAATTCTTCTCTCCCTCTCCCTGGCATACACAGCCAAACATACATATTTTGTTATTCAGTGTAATATTATTATTGACACATTTATTGCTACATTTATTTTGGCAGAAGAGATAAACCAATTTATAAATGTCTTTCTAAAAAATAGGCTTTTTTTTTTTTTTGTAAGCATTTATATATCTGAATTTTTGTTCTTGTTTGAGATGTCCTGTGTGAACAAAATCATTTTGGATTACAGATGATATCCTAGATGAGCTCTTATTTTATTCAATAGTGCTACTGCTTCATGTTTTATCTTAGAATTCTATTAGGTTCTTTCATGGCTGTGTCTCACTGCTAGCTCAGAGATGTCCCACCATCCATCAAAACATCAATAGTCCTCTCTTTCTGCATCCCTGCAAACTCATGGAATTCTATCTCATTTTTTTAAATGGCCACTGTACAGTCAGTTACTTGAGATAATGAGTAAGCTGAATTACAGGCTAATTTTAACCTCTGACCTAGTATTACAATATGCTTTCCTTCTCAGATTTATGACACCAGAACAAGGACCAAAAATAAAGGAATTATTTCATTGTTTCAAAATTAAAATTTTCCACATTCGTGGCCAATGCTAGGAATTAATATTCACAAAAAACATCAAGGATGCTTTAGAGAAAGAGAAATAAAAACAAAGCACTTTTTCAAAATTATTATTATTGTGGTTTTGTACATGTTCTTGAAGAGACATCTGTGGCCACTTCACCAGAAAAAAAAGTGAAGTGTACCAGTGTAAAAAAATGAGCCAAATATAGATTTATATTAATGTGGAAATTACATAAATTGAGAAAAAAAAAGAAGATAATTTATGCGTTTGTATTTCTGAAAGAATGAAATCCTAGGAAATCATAAGTACCTCTACTAATGTTCTAACACAGATTAAGTCCTAATCCAGACTAAAACCTGGAATTTCAGAAATTAGGGGAAAGACTGATCTAGGTCTGAAAGTAGCATAGATTTCTTATCCTGATTCCTCTAAATCTCAAATCTTTTTGGAGTTTGGTTCATGTGGTGCTGGGTGGGGCTGTCAGCACCTGTTGAGAGCAATTCTTGTTCTGTGCAAGTTTGTCCCTGTGTGGAAATTCCCATAGGAAAGATAAATGTTCTGCTTTTTAAATTTTTTTTTTTCCTAAAGAAACTTTTAGATTGTTTTGTCCTTCCACATTTCTGCTTGGAATTTCCCAGAGAGTTCCTGTATCCACTTTGTAATTTCTGCATGAACTGTGATATTTTTTGTGAATACTCTGTTGCTTGAATTTTCCATTTTCTATCTATGCTCAATCAATTCTGTTTTCACTTTCTGATAGGGTATGAAGATATGAACTGGCCTGATAAATTCAAAGTCTTCTCCTTCATCTTCCAGGCAGTTGTTATTGCTCTTTATAATCTCCTTTTTCATAAGTAGAGGTCTTTGTCTCTTTAGACCACCATTGTAAAACTGGGCTTCCATCTCTTGAGTAATTTCTACAGCTCTTCTTTGAACCTGCCAAATTCTCAATAGAATTTCAGTGAAGTGACATTTAACTTTTTCATATTTTTCTCCAGTTTCTTTGGTGGAAAATGTTTCCATAAACAGAGCAGAGAAAGCTTCACAGTAATGGAATCCTCAGATCTGCTTTTCTGAAGTAAAATGTGAATTGTTTTCCACCTCTCTCTTGCAGGGTTTAGTTCCTCCTCCAGCTTCTTGTGTGTGAATGATTTTTCCTGCTGTTAACTTTAATTCATATATTATACATCTCATCCATAATTTACCATAAAGAGGGACCTTCCATTATTTATCACCCACATGAAGGGGACATGCATGTGCACACATGCATATATAGGATATTTTCCTACACAAAAATAAAGATTAATGTATAAATATTTAACAGAGGTTAGAGTCTAAGGAAATATTGCTCCCAAAAGTGTTGGGAAATACTTTTTTCAACAACCCTAATCTGTACCACAGGGTACAGTGTGGTAAGAAACAGGTGAAACCTCTCCACAGAGTATTATTTGTTTGAAAGGAAGAATTAAGGTAATTTAAAATTTTAGCAACTTATTAATGTTCTACTTCCATGTACCCTGATTTCTTCTTCAAAACTTAATGTCTTTCAAGAGCTAATGCTGACCTTAAGCATAAGTCATATTTTATAGAGACAAGTTTCTTCTTATAATTAAGCACTGGAGACTCTTTGAGTTCTATAGACCAGGAGCTGGGATTAGAGCACAGGGAAATGATCAGCACTGCCCTGAACAATCAGACTCTTTCATTTAAGTGGTGTCTGCTGTTCAGAAGATGAATTATCAAAAAACTTTGAAATGCTCACTCCTTACTCAGTCAGTCTTTCCACACAGAGCAAAACTCAGTGAGAATTTTGTCTGAATAAGGGGAGAGAGAAGCTTGGCTCTCACAGAAAATACTTTTTATTAGTCACAGAGAGATTCTCAGTTTCCCAAGGTGCTCCTTACCATTGTAACCACAGTTCACTGCAGCAAATACTCCTTCAAAACACAGAATCAGCATTTAACTGCACATTTGCAGACCTTGGGCACCTTGAAATGGTGGTCCTTCCTTCTCTCATTCAAGGAACTTTAGCAACCAGAAATTTTTGGACACCCACTCTTTCTGTCACCCAAGTGTGGTGAAGGAGTTAAACAAAGATTTATTGGGCCAACTATACTTGAGGGCTGCTGTGAAAGCAGCACCTGAGACAAAGACAGTGCTGAAGTCGTGTATGTTAAGATATTATGTCTCTATTAAATTTATTGCATAATTTTTAATATCTTATAATTAATGTTTAATATTTTAAAAATATTTGGCTTTTAATAGTATTTATTATTTTAATAATTAATGTAGATTATGTTTGACATGGTGTTCATCATATGACTTGGCTCTGAATGTTCAGGTGTCTGCAGTTTTTTATTTAAGTGGGAAATTGGTCTATGAAAAGTTAGCTAAAAATGTCTCAGGAATGAAATGTGAAAGATGTTGGGGTTTTGGGTTTTTTTAGGTTTGAGGGTTTTTTCAGGGGTGGTGGTTTGGTTTTTAGAGGTTTTTAGGATTTTTTTAGTTTGGTTTAGGTTGGGTTGGTTTGGTTTGGTTTGATATGGGTCTTTTTGGTCTTTTTAAATTTTTTTTGTTTGGTTGGGTTTTTTTTTTTTTTTTTTGTAGTAGAAGTTAATTAGTGAATAGCTGTTACCTCCTTTGCTGATGCCATTTTATTTTCCCATCCTTGGTTGTTTGTTTGTTTGTTTGATGGCTGCATCTATGTAATAGAAATTTAAAGTACTTTTTAAAGAATAGGGCTTGGAGCACAGAGTTTTATTCACCCAAGTGAGATCAGGGCTCTCCACCACCTTCCATCCCATGGAGGGCACATCCTGCAGGCTGTGCCACAGAGGAAGAGACAAGCAGCAGTTTCTGCTTTAATACCTCATTTTGAAAGATTAGGTGAAAGCAAGTCGATGTAACAGGTTGGTCACACAATCAAATCACATCCAACCATTCACAATTAATTATTCAAGCCTTTCTTTGTGCCCTTGTCAATTTGAACAGAAGAGCTGTCAGCTGTTGAGTCTCTATTGAAGACCAGCCTTAGATCGTTATTATTGAGCTGCCCCAACCAGGCTCTGGGGCCAGAGCTCCTGTCAGAAAGAAAAAAAAAAATGAAACACAGAGTATTGACTTTTGGATCTTTGGGATATTATTTATTTATTTATTTTCCCTCTATCTTCCCTGTTCTTTGCTCTGCAGCGTGCTCTGCTTTGTACAACGCTCCCTTTGCTCCACAAAGAACTAAATAAAAGTCCAGGAGTCTCAATTTACAGGGATGTGTCTTCCACCTTTTTAATGGAAATGCTCCAGGGAGGGAGATAGTGTGTCCCAACCACGGACGTGGTGTAGAATGCAAATCCTCAGGTCAGTGATACAGACTCTTAGGGCTCTGCCTAAGAGGATTGGAGTGAAGAAAAAAATTGGCTTTCTCCCAGGAGATAAAGACTGTGAACTATGAAAGCAATAATGTTGACCCAAATAGCAATTGCTCGAGAGATTGAACCAATGCAGAATTTGCTTAGAATAAATTCCATACAGCTGTCAGATATTGCCACGTTAATTTTCTTTTTTCAAGATTCGTTTATGGCTGTTCACATCCCTAAGTCATTGACTGCGTAAAAGAGTATACCCAGATTAAAGCTGAGCATCAAGAAAAGAGAAGAAAAGTAGTTTTAGTTCAGAGATTTTTCTTCATTGCTTTTCCACTGCCTAGTTTTGAAAAATAGGGATAATTATTTTTAAATGTTCTTATCTAAGTGACACCAGCATTTTTTGAATGCTCATGTAAAATGTCAAAACTGTGCTGTTTTCTCAGGAGAAAGAAGTACATCGAAGCAAATTGAGTGAATATCCTTGCTTTAGGTTAATTTGTGCAAAAAGGAGTGCTTACAGACCTTATGCCTTGGAAGCCCCACTTGCAGAGAGTCACATCTCTTTTTAGGGAGCTGACAAGCAGAAATAAGGACAGGCCACTGGTACATAATTAAAATCCCTTTAAGCCCACGGTCCCATGGTTAAACAAGACACACATGTTTGGTTCACAGGTTTCATAGTGATCCTCTCCTTTAAGATGTATTTTATGTCCTTGTGGTAATTACAGAATGGTTTGAGTTGGAAGAGATCTGAAAGATCACCTCATCCACCCCTGCCATGGCAGGGACAACTTCCACTGTCCCAGGCTGTTCCAAGCCTCAGTGTCCAACCTGGCCTTGGGAAATTCCAGGGATGGGGTAACCACAGCTTCTCTGTGCCAGGGCCTCCCCAGCCTCACAGGGAGGAATTTCTTCCTTATATCTCACCTAAATTTCCCCTCTTTCACTTTGAGCCCATCCCCCTTGTCCTGTCACTCCAGTTCCTGATGAATTGTTCCTCTCCAGGTTTCTTGTAGCTCCTTCAGACCCTGGAAGGTTCTTTGAGGTCTCCACACAAACTTCTCTTCTCCAGGCTGAATAGCCCCAACTTTCCCATCCTCTCTCCATAGGGAATGTGCCTCAGTCCCCTTATAAACCTCATGGCCTCTTCTGGACTTGCTCCAAAAGTTTCACACCCTTCTGATGCTGGGAGATCCACACTGGACATCCAAACCATCACTTTGGATGGGATCTCATGAGTGCAGAGCAAAGAGCAGAATCCCCTGTGGACACTGCTGAAGGCTCAAGGAAAAATCCAGCTCGGGTTTTTCCCAGGCTGCTGGCTTTCTCAGCTCCAGCTCAGATCTTTCCCAGGCTGGGGATTTTTTCTCAGAGATAAACAAGAGAAGGAAGAATGAATAACAATGATTAACACCAGTTGTTGATCACAGAGCTTTGTGAGTGTCTCGTGAGTTTTGCAGAAAGCATGTTTTCAAAGAGGTGTTGCCTTCTTGGACCAATGAGCTTTTTCTATTCTGTATGGCACAATCTATCCTATATAAGTGTGGTGGCTTTTCAATAAACCACTTCTTCCTGCTGCCTTGAGGAAGTCGTGTGTGTGGCTGTATTATTTGCCCTTCCTAATCAGACAGCAACACCCTCCCTGGACCTGCATCCCACAGTGCTTTAGATGATCCTGGTGGTGATTCCATGCACAGTTTTGGCCTTTGTTCTCCATCTCCAGCTGTGCCAGGGGATGTGGATGTGTCTGAGTCGTGCTGGGAATGCTGCTCTGGATGTCTTGGGTGGCTGGAGTGTGCTGTACACATGGGGGCTTTTCTGTCAGGTCAATCCTGTTTAGGCAACTTCACGCTGCTTGCAGTTTCTGGGACTGCAAGAAATGTCAATGATATGGATCTTCACATGGAAATGTCATTAACATGGTCAAGGCCATCTGTGCTAATGTCATATGGTGCTGGCAAGGTCACTCTGTGACTCAACATGTTCTTTAATGGCTTGTGGAGATAAAGAAAGAGAGTTTGACTGCTGAGGGAAGTTCTTAGGGTCCAGGCAGTGCTGGTCTGTGTCTGCTTGGACATATATATTTGGTAGGTTTTCATAATCTAGTGCTATGCTTCCTGAAAAAAATAAGTTTTATAAGTGGAAAAAATGCTTTGTGTGACTTTCAGCCTGAAGTCCCATATGTAGAACATGAGTTTGCAGTGTTGTTTTTTTTTCCCCTAAAACACCTGTTTCCTTAACATTCATCATTTAAAAGACACAACAGAACACATTATAGACTCTAGCTGCTCAACAAATGCTGCAATGCAACCCTAAAGCAAATCTAAGTGTTAACAAAATAGATGCTTTAAATCATTTGTAGAGCTAATTGCATCCCTAAGTACAGGGAAAGCGAAAAAATGTTTAACACAGCTTGCCTGAAACATAAATTTGGCCAAAGGCTGTATTTTAAAACTAATTTATTCTGAGGTCTTCAAAGAAAATGAGCACTGGTGCAAACAAAACATGTCCAGCCCACTGGTGAACACTCTGACAGTGGAAAGAGAACAACAATAATAATATTTAACTCATTCAGGGATATGTACACATCCAAACTGTGCCCTTGTTGTGCAGCTCCATAAAGGATTGAATCCAATGTGGCAGGTTTTCAGGCACAGCATCTGAAACGAGCTGTAAGAAAGGATGTTTGGATGCTCAAAACCTAGCACTGGGATTCCCAAACCTGCCACAAACTTGCAAGATAAAGTTAGGAAAATCAATTTGCTTCACTGAGCCTCAATTTCCCAATCAAATAGAAATTGCCAAATGATAAAAATTATCTTAGGGATGTATTTGGGCATATTTGCATAATCATCCTGATGTTTGGACAGGCTTCCAAGCCATGAATCTCCGAGCAGTTCAGAGAACAAAGTAAAAAACCTTAAAATACATTTATTCTAAAGGACTAATGCTTGTTGTGTTTATAATGATATTTTCTTTGTGCTTCCAGTCTAAGGAAAGTAATAGTGCAGAATCACTGTAATCTTTATGAGATATATGAAATTACACATCCTTCCTAGTTTTACCTCACATAGATCTTTGAAATGAAGTTGGATTGAAATATCCCATAATCCTGAGTTGATGCTCAGCATAAATCACACTGTGAATTTGCTTCTTGCTGAAAAGTTATATTTACTGAACCCTTTTCATTGTTATAAAGTTAGCTTGACAAAGATGTCAGCAAACAGAAAATAAATAGTGTGAAAACCACATCTATTCACACTGCTGTAAAATTACTCTTGTTCAAAGTGTTTCTGTTTATTGAGAAGTTGCAAGAATTATAATACTTTGTAACCTATAAAAAATGAGGTCTGCTAAATCCCCATACGCTGATGGAATTCAGCCTGCAAACAGATTCTCAGGAATTGCTTGCAGTTATTTCAATTTTAAATCAGTGTGGGTTATTTTTTTTCTTCCAGCAATTTTGGTAATACACATGACTTGTGTAATGCTTAAATGCTGCTTTTCTAATATTCCTTTATGGAATGATTTCATTGGATCAGGGATGGCAGGAGTTTTGTTTATTTTAAGGTACAGAAAATTCTTTGCATACTTCTGCTCTTACTACTGTTATTTTTTTCTGTTTAAAACATTGTTCTGAAGCAACACTGAATACAAACGGTTTTGCATGTTTCCATAATCAGGGAAATGGGTACTGAGACACAAAATATGGGAATAGCTCACCAGGAAACAATTTTTTAAAAAAAATGGTGGGTGTGTGAGTGCCAATGAGAGCTGAATAGCTAAATACACAAACTGCACAACATGGAGCTCTGTGCCTGTGGGAAGGGTAAAGAAGAGACAGAAGCAGGATCCCATCATATAACATAGCTGGTTATGGTGAGAATCAAAATTACTGTGTTTGAGAGAGAGAAAAGTAGAGAAAAAATTGCTACAGTGACAGGAAATTGTAAAAAATATTTTAATTTTTATAGAGCTGTTGAAAAGCAACACCATAGACTTAACACTATTGTATTGTTCAAAAAGATAGAAATGTACATCACTAGCAGCTTTTTCTCTTCATTTTAGAAATGATTCACTGAACATTGAATTCTTTTCCCAGTAGGCTGGCCAAGAGTCTCTAGGGGAAATTATTTATTTTACCTCTAATTCCTAGTGGAGTTGCTTCCTCCTGCAGTGAATTTTTGGAATAATTTTTTATCCAAACATAGGTTTATTTTTCAAATTGAGTGAGGAAGATATTAATTCCTTCCTGTGTCATTATCATAAAACTAAATTAACCTGTTTCCCTCATTTTGCACTCTCAAAATAAAAATACTACACTAGAAGGTACCACATGGGGCTTTGTCTCTGCTACTGGAAATGCATTAAATAAAAATTCTGACTGCTCAGGTGCCTTGGGAAGCTTTGAATAGATCTTTTCATGGAAGGGAGTGGGTACTATGATAAATTTCTCATAAAACTGTTCCTTCAGGTTGAGATGCTCCATTACCTTCACAGTTACCTGCAGAATAAATGTGGTTAAACATGTGGGGCTGGAGAGCTGCAGCTGCTGTAATTACTGTGGGATAATATTGGCTGTCTGCACTCAGCCAAAATAATTCTGCTGCTGGAATTCTGTGTCTGCAGGGCTGGGACTTATTCTGATCATATTGTCCATAACAGTTTATATTCTGGAAATACAATCACTTCAAAGCTCCAAAACTTAGAAGGTGCAGGTTTGATGGTGGTGACATGAAGCAGCTGCTGCTCAGGCCAGAGGAGATGGAGATTTTCTCTTTAATTAATGAGCTTGTGTTTAAATTTGCATACAGATAGGAGGGGAGATGGGTTATGGTCCTTGATGATATAAAGAGCAGAGAATAAGTTTATTTGTGCTAAGCCACTGACCAGCTCCAGGCTATTTATTTATGTGGGATGCACCAGTAAAAGCCTCAGAAGAAAGATTTTAATCCTCCAGACAGCTCCATATATCATGGGCAAAGTTGAATCCTCTTTAATCAGAGCCCCTAAAACTAGTTGGTGATTTAAAATTATCTGCTTGCTTCCCAGCTGAAATGAGGAAAGCAGCTTCTACAGCTACATATGCAAGCACTCAAATCATCTAAAACTGAGGCATTAAAGAAGATGGCAGTTTTATTCAATATCCTGGAGGACGACACTTAACAACAGCAGGTAGAGAGCTGTAGCTGCTCATGCCTAATAAATTAATCAAAGATTAAGAGGGGGAACAATTAAATAAAAACATTGTGTGATCAGTCAGGTCTATAGTATTCAATCATAAAATAATACCCATTAACAAGACCTTGTCTGTGTACACAAAAGCACAGCTCCTGAATCTAGTTATGACTTGTTTGAAAAAAATAACAAAAAAACAACACAAAATCAAAACAAACATGTTTATTCCTCCTTTATAAAACTTGAAGATTGCTTATGTAGCATAAGTGGAATTGGTATGGACAGTTGGCATGAAATACATTTTTGCAGTCTCAGAAGCACAGGAAGGGCAACAAGATATGTTCTGGTTTGGGTAATTTACAGTCTCTTTCAAAATGGCCAAACTCATTCAGAAAATTATAGCACTGCACATGTAAGAGCATAATGTCTTTCTTTACACAGAGATTACAGAAGCACAAATAAACTCATGGTACTGTTGAATTCAGAGCTGCTAAAACCAGGAATGCAGCTGCCACCTGGATTCAGGACTTGCCTGAGTTTGGAACACTGGGCTCAGGCCTCTTCTTGCCTCAATAAAAAACCAACAGGGAACTACAATTCTTGTTCCTATTTAAAGCTGCAATTGACTCAGCAGATAATCTCTCTCAACTGAATTTACAAAGTCTAAACTGCAACTTAATTTAGTTCAGTCCTCTTCTCTTCTCTTCTCTTCTCTTCTCTTCTCTTCTCTTCTCTTCTCTTCTCTTCTCTTCTCTTCTCTTCTCT
>JAOTQP010000001.1:3684013-3713171 GCA_026413545.1 Cichladusa arquata | reverse complement strand
ATGTTCAGTTCCAGGTTGGACACTGGGGCTGGAGCAGCCTGGGACAGTGGGAGGTGTCCCTGCCATGGCAGGGGTGGGATGAGATGATTTTTAAGGTCCCTTCAACCCAATCCATTCTGTGGCTCCATGATTCTGGGAAAGGGAATATCCAGCAGGCAATGCTGATGGAAAACTTTGCAGTGGCAAAGAGCCAGTGGGATTTCTCAGCTCTCTGGCTGCAGGAGGGTGTCTCCAGTCAGCACAACGTCACCAAATCGATGGCAGAGTGGGCCCACAAGGCCACTTGGGGTAACCTGTGTTTGCACTTTAACATCTGCTCTGCTTTATCAGAGCATTTTACAGCCACTGCTGGTAACTGAGTTATATTGCTGCCCTGAGGTACCTCTGAACTCCAAGGCTGTTGCCATGCACAAAAAAACCCTTAGGCAGGTGGAGGAGAGAGCATGGGGAGGAGTCTGGAGTTACTCTGGTTATGGAATCATTCTGAAGATCCCCCCAGGTAAACACCCTGCTCAGGGGTGCAAGGAACAAACCTGAGTGACAGCCTTAACCATGCCCAGGGCTGTTCCCTCATCCTCCAGGTGACACAGAGACCACTCCCCAGGGCATTTCCAGGGGGAGTGTTTTCTCCATCAGCAGTACAGGCACTCAGGAATTGCAGGCTGCTGCTGCCCATGCAGACCTGGCCCCAGCAATGCCCTGGGGGCTCTGGACTGTGCTCAGGCACAGCAGAAACAAGGCAACCCTGTCCTGCAGGGCTGCAGGGAGAGACTTGAGCTGTGCCAGCAGAGGTCTCGCCCTTTGGCACTGGAAAATCACAACTGATCCAATTTTTTCTTTTTTTAATTTATTTTTTCTTTATTTTTTTTTTTTCTGCTGCTGTGGGTGTGACCTCCAGCAAAACTTAAATCTTGCTGTGGTTTGGTCTATTCTGCCTGTGCACCTCCTGGCATTACTGATTTGGGTAGCACCTTCAACATTTCCTCTGTGCCAAAGCACCAGCACTCTCAGCAGGGGCATGTTTCAGGGTTTTTTTTTAAATATCTGCTTTTATTTTCTCAGAGACGCTTGGGGAGCATTTTGGCACACTTTTACATGAGAGATACTGCAAATTCAAGGAAAAAACAACACATATTCATAAAGTTCTGATGTCTGCAGTGAAGATCTGAGACATCCATGCTTTCCTCTTCTCCCATGGCCATGGAGAGGACCTGCTGGCTTTGCTGGGAGCAGACAGGTCTCTCCCCAAGGACATCATGCAGTCACCTGGTGGCCAAAAATCCTATTTCAGCCATGTGCTTACACAGATCCAGGGGAAAAGGTGCTTTCCAGCATGGGCATCCTGCTCCTGAATCCCTCTCCTTGTGTTCCCCACCACTTTTTATCCCAGGTGCAGGCAGGGTCCCAGCCTTTGTCTCTTTCTGGGTTTGCATTTTTAAGCTGGGGGGTGATGGGGGTTATGAGCAGGTAACAGGAGAGGATCTCTTGTATCTCACATCACAGAGGGAAAGCAGCAATGCTGGCCCAGAGAGTGACCATTTCTCCAAAAATCAGCCCAAATCCTGCTGGAAACCCCTGTGAGATCCCCTCCCTGCCTGCAGGGATAAAGGATTTTTGAATGACAAATTAATGTGATTATGTAGAAGTCAATTAATTGTTTACTTTTTATTTTATTTATACATTTTAAAGTTAATGTCCATGCAATTACGTATTTTTTGATTGGTGTTTTTATTTTGTGCACTTTGTACTTTGGAGGAAATATGATTGGTTACAGTTTAGTGTATTACTGCTTACTTTTTAAAAAAATTTTTTTTGTATTTTGTTTTTTAGGGTTTTTTAATTTAGTACAATGTTTGTTTTACTAGTTTTGACAAATTTCAGAGTGTTTGATAAAACAATAGAAAAACAACTAGAAATAGTTAAACTAATACACTTAGTATAAACTATTAAATATTCAAATAATTACTACACTTGCCCATGCTGGGGGCCTGGGAAGATGCAGTAATTCCTCAGAGCACCATTGCCTGGGCAGCATTTAAAAGGCTGGGATGAATAATTCCTAAATTGTGGTGAGCTGAACAAGGAGAAACACCCACAAGAGCACTGAATGCACCATCCAATGGTTCTGTGGGTGACCACAGCCATTCCTCCATCTCCCCTGCAAACAAATTGTCCAGCAAAGCCACACAGCTGCAGAGAGAGGATTCTGTCACTAGGAAGAGAGTATCCTTCCTCATTTGTGATCGTGATATTGCCAAGGAAGTTCTGGAAGTCTGGATTGCTCTGATGATGTAGATTTCCCACCTTTTTAGAAGTTGTATTTTAACAAATTGCACTACTTTTGCACCTCAACCATTTAAGGAATAATTTAAAGTTCTGCAAATTACAGCTCTAACTCCTTTATTCTATTTCCACTCTTTCTCTATCCAAACATAACCTGCAATAAATAGCAGAGGCATAATATAAAATTGCAGTGAAATACTGAAGAGGAAGGAGATAATGAGTTTGCTACAAAAACTAATAATTAATAACTTAATATAGCCCAAACCTATCTGAAAATAAGAGTTGCCAATTTGGAGAAGAAACATGTTTAATGTTGTAAAACAGAGGTTAGGATGAGCTTGTTTCATGTTTAATAAACTGATTTTTTTCCAAGTATCTGATCTAAACCTTGCCTTCAGTGTAAAGCCACTATCCTTTCTCTTAGCACTCCATGCTCTTGTTAAAAGTCCCTCTCCAGCTCTCTTGGAGCCCCTTTGGGTGCTGGAAGGTCTTTCCAGAGCCTTCTCCAGGCTGCACAACCCCACCTCTCACTAATAACCACAAATACTCTATAAGGGATCAATAGGGAAAAATGCCCAGTGAAAGAACAGCTTTTTAAATCCCTCTGTTTGGTGTCTGCAGCACCCTGGTGTCACTGTCACTGTCAGATCTGTCCCTGGGTGTGCCCAAAAAGGGTTTAGTGCTGAGTTTATGGTCAGAGTCCATGACTTTAAAGGACTTTTCTCACCTGTAAATCCTGTAAATCACAATCCTGGTGCCATCAGAGCCACCCTGGCTCACACTGCCAGCTCAAGGCACATAAAATCATTTCAAATTAAAGCACAGGGGAGTGGTGGGGGGCAGAAGCAGTTCTCAAGTTTGGTTTTTAAGGGCTGGTCAGGCTGCTCTAAAGCCCTGGGAAAGGGCTGCAAACAAATCCCAGTGCAGGATGAGCTGGGGGAGGGCAGGGGAGGTGGGGAAGGTGGTGTGGAGATGGCTCAGGTGTCTGGGAGAAAGCTGGATGAGCCCAAGAGAGATCAGCTGAGCCCCTTTTCTGAGCTGTGATTCCATACCCACAGCCTGGAGAATTATTTGGGATATCAGCAGCTGTATGTGCTGCCTGTGGGCTTGGTGTGAGGTGAAAATCAGGATGGTTCTGAATAATTGACAGGAGATGGGCTCTGAAAAGACAGGGATGGTCCCCAAGGCACTTCTAAATCCTCAGCCATTACCCACCTTCAAAAATTTGGATTTTTGAAGCCATTACCCATCTTCTGAACCTTCAGCCATTAACCACCTTAAAAATATGAATTTTTTAAGCCATTATCCACCTTGTGAATCCTCAGCCATTGCCAGCCTTCAAAAATGTGAATTTTTGATGCCCTTACCCACCTTCTGAATCCTCAGACATTAACCACCTTAAAAATATGAATTTTTGAAGCCATTTCCCACCTTCACAAACATCCCCCACATCCTCCCTCAGCTAAAACTGAGCACTCCCAGTTACCCTGAGGGGTCACAGAGAAGGCAGTTCAAGGGAAATTGCTGTGACACAAAGCAAAACTCGAATTTCTCAACTGAGAAGCCACCATTTCTCTGAGGACAGGCTGACACTTCACCAAGCCCTGCTGTGTGAAAAGGTGGCAGTTTCACCTTTCAGTTTCACCTTGTGTAAATCTCTATTTGTACCTCCTTGGCAGCTGAGCACCTCCTAAGGCTTGGCATATGGTATCATCTGAAGCACAAAATAAAAATATTGCATCCATCTGTACATCTACTTGTTTTGGAGAGCCAATTTCCACACTCAGGAAAGCAGCTTGGTTTAAGACTACATTTAAAAACAACTAAAAACTCATTGCAATGTCACAAAAATATTTTCAGTTTTGTGTATCTGAAGCTTTTGATCAGAAAAAACACTTCCAGAGAGAACCACATTTACTCTTGGGCTGTTCTCCAAGTTGTTGGTAGGATGAATGGGCCCTAACATGGAATTAAATGCAATTAATGCCTATGGCAAGGTTCCTTTGCATTCCTGTGAAATAAAGGAGAATTCATTCCTCATGTATTAAGTCCATTCATTATCATTAAGTGCATTAGTTACTAATACTCTTATTCCTGCAGCATTTGTCAGCTCTTTTAATGGCCCAGACTCCAGGCCAATTAGAAAATCAGACTGGAACCACTGGAGATAAACTGCCTTTGAAAGTCCCAGTTTCTCTCTGCTGTTGCCTTAATGTCAAAAAGTGCTTTACTGGGGCAGGCACTCAGCCAAACCCTGCCTGGGGAAATTCCCTGCCTCCCCAGTTATCTATTTCATTCCAGTGCCACTATTCTCTAATGGCCCTTGCTGGTACTTTCTCTTTGCTTCCCGATTTAGCTGCTCTGCAAAAGTGCTGCCTTTTTTTTTTTTTTTGTTTGGATTTCATGTCCTAGGGGATTATTTTTTTTTTTTTTTTTTCCTAAATCACTGGACAGCCCCCCAGACTTTGAGAACTCTGGGTTATTTCTGGATGTCTTAGTCCACCCCAGTTTCTAGGGAAGGCTTATCTTGCCAGCTCCAAACCCTTTTCCCTACCTGACCCTCTGGAGAACAAGACGTACTGGCTGCTCATAATTCACGCTGAATGTCCAACGTTTCAGGGCAAAGAGAAACAGGCTGAGTTATTTTTATCTCCTCTCCAGGAATAAATCCCCCCACAGTTCATTTCCAGGCATCCATCACCTCACACCAGGGGCAGGGCTTTGGGAGCAGAGGGAGATCTAAGCAGGGAGGCCTCTGGAGCATTAACCTGCTCCAAGTGGGATGGAAGCAAAGCAGGACCACATTCCACCTCCACAAGTCAAAACCTTGAAAGCAAAAAAAAAAAAAAATTTACCAACACGTGCACGCACCGTTCACTTAATTAAAAAAACCACAACCAGCTTTGTTCTCTGCACTGGGTCTGTCTGCAAGTGTTGGATGCCAAGATAGGAAACACAGCACACAACGAGGAGAGCTGTGGGGATAATCTGAAAACAAATATTGAAAATACAAGAAATCCTGCCCCAGGATGACCACAAGCTGAACTGCAAATTTTGCTGGTTTTGTATCATTTATCCCTGCATTGAATGATTCTTGGTCTGTGAATTATGTAAATTCATGTAAATGACAGCAGCCCCGTCTGTGTTCACCAGGAAGTGATGTGTTATTGTTCCAGCCCTCTGAAATGAAATAGTGAACTCTGAAATGCTTTAAGTAAGTGTCCCTATAAAATCAAAAAGTTGCTTTTATTGCTGCAGAGCCAGTTTTCAATATTTCAACGTTTGGCATCGTTGCAGGGGACATTCCTGTTTATCTGGCTCATCTTTGTGTGGGCCATTAGCATGAGTCAGGGACTGAAAATTTATCAAACATTAGGCCCAAGAGGCTGAGGAAAGGAGCAAGACTTGAAGCAGGTTGGTGTCATGGTTGGTAAAACCTGAATCATCAGAGAAGTGAAAAGGAGTCAAGAAATGTACTATTTCATAGTGTATATATATACTTTATATATATACTATATAAATATATATATATAACTATATATAAATATATAACATTTTCATAGAAATAGGTCACATAATTTTGGTTATCAGCTTTCTTTCTGCACAGAGGATCCTTGGCTGCCTCATTCCTGGAATTGTCCAAGACCAGGTTGGAGTTGGAGCAGCCTGGGATAGTGGAAGGTGTCCCTGCCCATGGCAGGGGGTGGAACTGGATAAGCTTTAAGATGTTTTTTAATCTAGTCCAAATTGTAGAATAATTTAGGTTGGGAAAGATCTCCAAATCATGCAGTCCCAGTTGTGCCCATCCCCACCTTGTCCCCAGCCCAGAGCTCTGAGTGCCACCTCCAGGTGCCACCTGCAGGGATGGGCACTGCAAACCTCCCTGGGCAGTTCCAATCCCTGAGCTCCCTTTCCATGGGGAAATTCCTGCTGCTGCCCACCCTGAGCTACTCCTGGCCCAGCTTGAAGTCATTTCCTCTCCTCCTGTCCCTGTTCCCTGGGATCAGAGCCTGGCTGCCCCCTCCTGTCAGGGAGATTTAGAGAGAAACAACATCACCCCTCAGCCTCCTTTTCTCCACACTAATCAACTTCACCAGTTACTTAACCCTGGTGTGGTTATTTAATATTTCTGGATACTTCCAAGGATGGCAGAGGTGGGCTGGTGTTGTTTAATTCAATGTTCTCTGCTCTGAGAGTCAAACCGGTCCTGTGACATTAAATGGTTGGTAATTTTTTCCCAGTTTCTTTTATATTATGGTTTAAAGGATATCACCCTCTGTAAGGAAACCATTTCCTCTCTGTCTTCTCTCTGTTGGATTGCTTTCCCACTGATGCATCTGTGAGCAAGCATCCTGACTACACTTAATTATTAAAAAGCCATTGCTCAAACAGAGCTCTGAAGAAAAGGAATTCTTTCTTACTGCACTTTACTGGATATTAGTTCATAATGAGTTTCACCCTTGTGTGTTTCTCCCCTAATTCTGGAGCCTGGTATACTTTATAATAACTAGGTACAGGTACATACATTGTAAGAGCTACCAGCTACAGAGAAGTTTAGCAGACATGAAAAGGAAAAAATATTCACATTTACCTCAGTGTAAAAGTTTTGGGAAAGCACAAACATCTTAAGACTAGAGTTTTTTTTAAGAGGAAATATTAAGCTGGTGAGGCTTAAGCTTACAGTGCATTCTAAACCTGTTATTTTAATTTATTGCATTATGGAAAGTGCATTAGAGCAAATGTGTACCATGTCGATTTGAGGGGGTGTTTGTGTCCTTGCTTTTAAAGTGAGCATGAAACAGAACAGAGACAGCTCTGTGGGTGCCAAATGATCTAAACTGCACACGTGACTATATAAACCATATTTTTTCCCACATATTCAAGAGCTAATCATTTTTTAAAAAGTCATATTTGAAGAAAATTTAACCTGTAATACTTTTATTTTGAGAGAACAATGGTAGAAACTCTGACCTTGAACATGTCAGACTGGTTTTAGTGATTGTGGCTTTGCTGGGCAGGGTGGGACTGCTCCTCCCACTGGAGCTGTTTAACTTGCAGGCATTGCAGGTGTGAGCAGCTCCACTGCCTCCCTAACCCCTCCAGTTCTGCTGCTGAATTGCATCAGATCATCCTACAGTACTGAACTAAACTGGGTTAATGCATTGGTTCTTCACCCTATACTTTACTTCAGATACCCCTTGTATGTTTGTTAATAGTCATATACACCATGGCACATTTATTTCCTTCTTTCTTCACATTTTCCTTAAAGATCCTCCAATTTCTGCACACGAAGTGCAAATAAATATAGATTAATTGATAATTTTTATGCATTTACAGTGAGCACTTGGTAAGCTTGGAATTGGCAGCTTCAAACCTGGCAACAAAAAATCTTCAGGCCCTGTGTCCTCCATCCTTCAGTGTGAGAGTAACAACCTGCAGATATTTTAAACCCTGCAAACTCTTGTGTCTTTCAGGACCTAGATTTCTCATCACATCCACGGGAGCCTTGTATATTTTAGACGTACAGAATGAAGATGGACTGTACAACTACCGATGTATCACAAGGCACAGATACACTGGAGAAACACGACAAAGCAACAGTGCAAGACTTTTTGTATCAGGTGCTCCTTTTGTGCATCTTGCTCAATGAAATGCTGCATGTGTCTCTCTCTAGTGTGCTCAGCTGGCAAGGCACGTTCTTGTGTGGTTTCTGTCAAATGGAAGTGGGGAGCTGCTGCAAAATAAGATGGGCCATTTTAAAACCCTTAATTTTTTTGTTTTAATCTGTTTTTCTCATCTTAGTTGCTATTTTCTGAAGGACTGTAGGGTGCACCTGCACTCAGCGTGGTGATTTTTAGCAGGTTTAGAGTGCTTTATACACTCTATGGATGGGATTCATTACTCCAAAAGTAGACTTGTGCAGGGAAATTGAATCCCCTTAACTTGCCTGTGTAACCAAAGAAGAGGAGCACTTTTAGGGGTAGTGTAGCTGTCCTGCTTTGGGGTGATCTGAACAGCCCCATGGTGCCTGCTCCTCCCTGTTGACCTCAGCAGGAGTTCAGGACATTGCACTCAGCTGTAGATATTTCCACCTCAGGATTCTCAGGTTATCTGAGGTGTATTTCAGCCTTCCTTTTCATTCATCCCACTCCTACCCTGGGGATAACAGCTTGTTCCCCTGCTGCCAGGAGGGATCTCCAGAAGCAGAACCGACCTGTGCCAGTGCACCCAGGGGTGCTGCAGGCAGACAGCAGGGCTGAGTCCCAGGCAATTTGTGCAGCAGGTGGGAAAACAAGAAGGTGGATGGACTGTTTTAACTTTTTCTTTTAGTTTTAAATTAAAGCCTGATTATTGTGTGTATGATGGACAGTTGGGTTCCTCACAGACACCACACTCTCAATACAGAGCTGCTCCAATACAGATTTTTCCCAATTTTTTTTTTTTTCAGTAGGAGGCTGTGCCAGTTGTGGGTGAGGTGAAGGAAGAGCTGATCCCAAGCCTGGGTTTGGAACTTGCTCTCAAACATTTCTGTGTTGGATTAGCACTTCTCCACCTTCCCTTACTGCCCCTCATTTGCTGCTTGTCCACAACTGCTCCCTTTGTTTGCATGTGAGCACATCCAGAGTGGTTTTCCTCCATCCACAGAGCTCACTGAGGCTGCATCCCAGACTTTCTTTCACCCCATATCCTTACCCTACATAAATCATCCCCACCATCCCACTGAAAAACCCACATTGCTTTTCCTCTTTTTCCCTGTTCCTAAGTCTCCTTAAAGGTCAGTCAGGATTTGGTGACTTTCCCAGTCTCACAGTCAGTGGGGTCATTCTCCTTTTGACCCTTTTCCTCACCTCTTTTGGTCCTTCTGTCTGAATAAAACACTAATGCTCAGCTCTCCACCCCTCTGTTTGAGAGCCCTAAGGGACACAGAGGTGAGCACAAAGTTTTCCATTATTAAGATGCTTCTTGCCCTCCTGCAAAATGGACATTGTTGAAGTATTTTGGAGCCCTCTGAAAACACAGGCCAGTCCTTAAATATAGTAATGATGATAAAAAAGAAATAAAATAGTGGGATTGTTCAGGTTAGAATCACTTACCAGTCAGTTCCAGGAGTTTCTCCCTTTGATAGGTGTCCCCTGTGGGTAGAACTCTTGCCTCTGCTTCTCCCCAACCAGATGAAGAAGTTCTCCTGCACAATAATCTGCCTGCTGTGGTCTTATGAGAACAGGCAGGATTCTACCCTTCCAACTGGCTCCATAATATGGTCTGCTTCCGTGTGAAATCATGTTAAGGCTGAGCCAGTGGGAGCATAAATAAAATCAGACTTGTATCTTGGTTACCACAGGAAAAATTCTGGTTATCTCACTGAACAAAAGGGGGGAAATGAAAGCTCTGTCTTGTTTGAAATTTAGGACAAACACCCTAAAGGATGTTCCTGTCTGGAGTTGCCTTTTCTATTCTCCTTCACAGACCAAATTGAAATAGCAAATTTTACCTGTGTGCAATAACTGCTTTTTTAATTCAACAGGGTTAATTATTTGTAATCAGGGCTAGAGTGGGCTCTGACTTCCAGTCCTGTTAATCTACTGAGCAAGTGAAGCAATCACAGGCAGAGTTTGTCTCTTAATATTTCTCTAACAAGTTTTCCATTTCTCTACTGGAATTTATATTTTTAAAGAGTGACTCCTTTAAGAACTGGGATCAGAGAATCCATGAACATAGTTCTGAAAAGTCTACTTGCATAAGACCTATATAAAAGGTCTGCCTTTTCCATCCATATTTGGGCTTCACTTGTTTGGGGATGAAGTAGTTTTTGGTGGATATTTCTCATGTTTCCTGGCTGCATTTAACACAAGTTAAATATCATTATTGTTTTGGTACAGTGAAAATGGTAACATGCAGAGAATAGCAAATAAAATGTAAGAATAGCAAAAAATAGTGAATAATTAATATGCCTATGGCCAGAATGAAGTTCCAAATTTCATTTGAACATCTCCTTGAAATCACATGGCCTTTTTAAATAAAATTAAACCCAAAGCCATTAACATGCAACAGAATGTACTTCTAAGACTCATTGCAGTGTCCTTTTCAAACACTAATTTTGTCCTGCCATGAATCCCATCTCCCAAAATCACTACTGCTTTTTAACCTCCACACTCTGAAAAATCCTTGTGATTTTTAAACCACAACAATTTTCTTCTTGTGTCCTTTAAAGAAGATCCAGAGTAGAATATTTTAAAACAGAATTTTGCCTCAATTTTTTACCATTGTCCTTGCTGGAAGTAATTTGCAGGTGACTGTTAAAACATAGTAAACTAATGATTCAAAAGAGGCTAAACACACATTGGAACGGGGTTATGTTACTTTGTTGTTTTTTGCCTCATTGCAGGTGATTGCAAACGAACCCAGAGATTTCTTTTTCTATTTCTATTTCTATTTCTATTTTTTATTATTTATTATTATTTATTATTTTATTTCTATTTCTTTTTCTATTCTTTTTTTTTTCTATTTCTTTTTTTTTTTTGTGCTTTCTTTGGTTTTTGGCTGTTTGTTTTCGATATTGTTTTTCTTTTTTGTTGTTGTTTTTTGGTTTTGGTTTGGTTTTTTCCCCCTTAACTGAAATACATGAACTGTAGGAGTTCTAAACAGGAGTCTGTTTCAGGGACAACCCAAATAAATGTTTTTATTGTCCATTTAAATATATAAGTACAGAGTGGAAGAAAGCAGGTCACCGAAATCATATCTTGTGTATCCCTGCACATATTTGTGAAACCTCCTCTCTAACAGCAGGGAGAAATTTTCTTCATTTTGTAGACAAATCTCAGATTAGCTTCCTGCAGCTGAGACTCCAGGCTGTGCTGCTGCTGACAAGGCTCAAGTTGAGAAGGAAAAAAGGGAAGTGACCCTGGGATAGAGAATCCAGGGTCTGCTGTGCTGCTTCAGGAGGAATGCACAGACAATACCTCTAAAAGACAGTTATGCTTCTTTATTATTTAAATATTTAATTATTACTTGCAACTGAAGAAATTTATTTCACGTAGATGTAACCTTCTTAAGAGCCAGAAGCTGTAATTTCTTGCCTGCTTGTGGCTTTACTCTCAGTTAACTCCCCACAAAAGAATCTGTGCCTGGTAACAGGGATGCCTTATGACCCAAACAGCGAGAGAGGAGCTGGCTGATCAATTAGTCAAATTGACATTGGCCTTCCCAATAGCATCCTGGCAGACTGTGCTTTCACTGAGCCAGACATAAACAGCATGGAAAGCTCAGAAATTTGTCCCATCCTGGTGCCAAATATGGACCTTGAGGCCACTGAGTCATCCAAAATCACTCATTTAACCACCACCAATGCCTTCCTAATGAGACACTCAGCAAGCTGAATGTGGCTTTGCCCTCAGTGGCTCAGTGTTTTCCTGGCACCTAGAAAGCAGAAAAACCTCTGCTATCACCTGTCACTGAACTTGGCATTTTGGGGGTTTTATCAAGATATAGTCACAAAAAACCCCCAAAAACTATTTAGTCCATTTTTCACATTATCATGGTTTTAGTTTCTGGATTGATAGTTTCACTTGAATAGCCCTGCTCTCCTGAGTGCCCTCCCAGGTGTGGCTGCAATTCATAAAGATATATCTAAGCTCATTTTAAACCAGCTAGCTCAGGTACTGGTGACTTTTGGAATAGCTTGAATTCAGGGTGAACTGCTCCTTTAATCTCCCCAGCTCCTTACAGGAACCTGCTGCAGCTGCCCTGAGTCTGCTAAGTTAAAATGCCTCTTGAAAATCCCAGAATTGTGGCAATCACACCTACATCCAGCCAGCTATGATTAGATATACCCCAAAAGAGGTCAGTGTGTCAGACAGGAGCTGGTCAGCATATGGAGTTTCTTTGTGAGACAGAAATCTGTGTCATGTCATGAGAAAATACTTTGATGAATATTTGTTCAGTATTTTGGTTGCAATAGCTCCAGGATGGGCTGCACAAAAACTTTAAATCGTGTCAACCTCTGTTCCCAAAATTTTCAAACTTGAAATTACAAACTGAGCACTATTTTCTGATGGGTACATGCACCTCTGGTGAGGGCAATCCTGCCAGACATTTGTGAGATACATAAATCCATGCCAGGTGCTGCACAAGTGAGGGCTGCAGTTGTCAGCAAAGTGAGCACAGAAAGATGCACTATTAAGCTGTAAGTTGGTCTTGTCACATTAAGTTCTTTTCCCACAGAAGAAGAAAAGGCTTGTCTGTCATTTTGACTGCAGATAGAAATCCCTGTGCCTTTGCCCATTTGTCTCCTGACAAGGGAATAAATTGCTCCTTTAATTCAAAGCCTTCAGACCACCAAGAAGAAGGGACAATGTGTTGGCTTCAATCTAGTCGAGAAGTGGCAATAATTGCTAAGGCAACACATTTCTGGCTCTCTGTGCCTCTCACAGGGAACATGAAGGATGACCAGCAAAACGCTTGCCACCTGGAAAAAATCCAGTGAGAGGATTTCCAAGCAGGGATGAGTTGCTTCAGCAGCATGTGCTGCTGGATCCCAGCCACCACAACTCGTGGCTGGGTCAGAGAAGCAAATTGTAGTGCCCAAAGCACTGGGCTGGTGTAGCAATGTGTCTGAACAGTCCAGGCCAAAATCTGTATCAAGTACACCAGCCAAACTATATTTAGCTGTTTTTCTACATTTTTTAGTTTAGGCCATTGTTTATAACAGGTGCACTAGATAAGCCATTTTTAAGTGTTTTTCTGAAGTCTATCAAACTTCCTGGAACTCTTCAAGGCCACTAAAACATAAATGGTGCTAAATTGAAAGAGAAGCAGCTGAAAAACAGAATACAAAAATTAGAAAACCCAACGTAAAGGTGGGTGGTGATGCTCTAGACTACAACCAATCATCTTAACCTGCAAAGCTTGTGGAAAATGTGTGAAGATAGAGGCACCAATCAAAAAATGCGTGATCACATAAACAGTTTTAAAATGTGTAAGTAAAGTTAAAAGTAAATAATAAATTGGCTTCTGCATAATCATATTGATTAGCTGTCCAGAAATCCTCCATTCCCGCAGGCTGGCGAGTCAAAAAACGCAGGAGAAAAAAAAAACTGACGTATTGCTTAGTGAGTTAACTTTGAGGCTCTGGTTGAAAAGAGTTTCTCCGCGTTCCCTGTTTCAGACCCAGCGAATTCAGCTCCATCTATCCTAGATGGGTTTGACCACCGCAAAGCCATGGCAGGACAGCGAGTGGAGCTGCCTTGCAAAGCATCAGGGCACCCGGCACCAAAGTACCGCTGGCTGAAGGACAACGTGCCCTGGGAGCCCGACAGCCGCTTCCGGCAGACGGTGACGGGGCTGCTGATCGAGGACACGCGGCCCTCGGACTCGGGCAGCTACGTCTGCGAGGTGTGGAACAGCTACGGCACCGCCGAGGTGATCGGGCGCCTCTACGTCAAACGTAGGTCGTGAATTGGTGTTGGAGCCTGGGAACGGGGAGTTCTGTTCGGAGGTTCTTTGGGCCTCCGGTGCTCTAAGGCACCAAGTCCGGAGCTCTTAGGCTCCTACTTTGTGGGGTAATCTTAAATATAAGCCAAGCAGCTAATAGTTAAAAAGGTTATTTGTTACAAAGCACGTCTTATTACAAAGCACGTCAGTCTCAGCAGTGCACAGACAAGCAATAGGAAAAAGCAATGGCAAAGCAGCTAGCAAAAGCAGTGGCAATAAGCAAATGGCTAGAAGCCAGAATGGCTAAAAGCAACAACTCTCCCGAATACATAGTCTTATATAGGATTTTTCCAACAAGCTAAGATGCAAGCTCGGACCACCACTCCTTAACTATTAGAATTCTGGTTTCTTAGCGCACCAGGTTCGTGTAGAACTACGCATACACTCTATCTTGTTCTATCTGAGAAATGTAAGCAATATTCTTACTATAACTCTATTAAGCCTAAGCACTGTCTACAGCTGTGGGCCTGGAGCCTCCACTGAAGATACCAGTATGCTTCAACCTTCACGAGAACACTCACTGCTACTGTGGCATTTGAAATCTTTCACTTACTAAAAGCATTATAACTCATACTAAAACTTATTCAATCCCTGCACTCTGATTTCTCTCTGAAGAATTCAGAGAGACCCCTGACTCACTGACTCCAACATTCTGTGTAACAGCGGTGAGAGGTTTGCACCACTTAATTAGTGGTTTGTTTTAGTTTCTTCTGCCTTCACTCAGACCTAGGATTAATGAACACATGATGGAAATGGATTTTCTCGTGTTCGGGCTTGGTTGTTTATTAAATCTTATCTAAAGTACAGAGCATTCGACAGCACTTCTAGCTACCTGCTAGAAGTGAGGAAAATGGAGGAAGATCCAACTGCTACAAGGTCTCTTAATGCTAAACAGTTCAATAGAGAAATAACACCTATATTCTTTATACTTTTAACCCAGTAACTAAATTCCCATGACCCTCAGAGTGACACAACTGACTAACCAGAAACTACTGCCTGAAACCATGAAGAATAAGGAAGAAGAAGGAAGATGAGCACTGAAAAAAACACCCAAAATCTTCCATTTAGTCCTATACCTATTACTATACTATAAAAACCTTAAATTTAAAACCCTTTACTGTGTGAAATCACACACTTCTATTTAACTACACACCCATGATTTTAACTCCATCACTCCAATTTGGAAGCTTCTCCAAGGCCTCAAGTCAAAAGCAGTGTTCTCCAGGGGGTCATTGCCAGAAAGCACAGAAAGCTCAAAAACCCCAGGTTTCTGGGCTCCAGCAGTTCTGAGCTTTCTGTGCTGTCAGGCACTGACCCCCAAAAAGAGCACTGCTTTTGGACTAAGGCCTTGGAGAAGCCTTCCAAAATTGAATAATAGAGCTAGAATCACTGATGTGTAGTTTGAATAGAAGTATATAATATCACATGGTGAAGGGTTTGGAATTTGGGGTTTTAAAATATAGCAAATACAGAGGGCAAGATGGAGGTTTTAGGGTGGAAGTTTTCTTTCTTCTTGTCCCTCTTCTTCTTGAGTTTAGGTACTACTCTTTAACTGGATAGAAAATGCCACACTATGGGTCACAGGTGTTTGATCATTGAGTCAAAAGTAAAAATAATTTAAGTATTAGTATTTAATTAGACTGTTTGACTTTAAAAGGCTTTGTAACAGCAAGATACATCACCATTTCTTCATTTTTAACTTGTTAGCCAGAAGTGCTGCAGCACTCACTGTACTCTAGATAAGAATTAATAAACAACTGAGTCCGAACACAAAATTCTGAATCTCGTTCTTTTAATCCCGATTCTGACTAAAGAAAAGAGAGAAGATAAAAAGTAATAGGCTGGTGTTACCACGGAGAGGGGAGAGCTTGGACAAGTCCCTGCCTTTGACAGGTTTATGGCAGTGGACAGCAGCTTTTATTGAGGCAGACACTGTTATGAATAGATGTAGGGGTTTGTCTTTTGCCCAGGCCTCTGGCAGCAGGCAGTAGCTTTATTGAGGTGGCCAGCACCCCAAAACACACTGTCATTCATAAGTTTTTTAATAATGGCTGATTTGGTCTATTATAGAATGTACTATTTATTTAATAGACATAAAATTAACAGACATATGACTTAAAACAGACTATAAACTACACAGGAATAAGGACAAAAGAGACTACTAATAATTCAACTTAGGATTCAGTATTTCTTACCAACCACTTTGTGATAGAGCATGCATCAAAATCCTTTCCCTCAATTCCCAGGAATGTAACCGTGGAATCTGCACCCAAACTCCAGGGAGAAGTCTTGAACTCTTTCAGGGTGTGGGTGTGGAGGCTTCTGCCTCTGTGATAATTCCTATGTCTTTTATTGTCTTTGTAAAACAGTGTCTCTCAGCCAAGAATATTTATTTCTCTTTTATCTTTTCCCATATCTGCTCTCCAGACTAAGATGTTGATTCTTAGCTTGGGCCTGAGACTTTTGGCTCCAGATAACCCCTTTGGGCCTTTCACCCTCCTGGGTTATTTCTTTCCTATGCACCAACCATCTGTGGTAGAGAGGGGGAGCCCAGTCATGCCACGGCCAGCACCCCAAAATCCAGTCTCACTTGCAAGTCCTTCATAATGACCCCTCAGGTCTACTACAACATGAATTATTTAGAATTGGCACAAGGAAAAGAGACACGAGACTTTAAATATACTTAATTACCACACAGGATAACACAAAAAGAACTACTTGTAGATAGAAACACATTGCATGATAATAAAGGTACCTGGGTTACAACTGGTGAAGAAATAGTTTGGATTAGGAGCCAATGATGCTTACCAGTCAATGATAAGGATGTGCAGAAGTCTCCTAATTTCTCTCAATCCCATGGAAGTATCTTGATACCAAGGTCTGCATTGAGGAGAACTCTCCACACACTCAGAGAGTGAAAAAAGAGATCTCTTATTTTATGAAAACCATGGTGGTGTTTTATAATGGCAAAAGTAGTTGTCTGTCAGACACTTATTTCTGCTTATCCTTTCCCATGCATTCAAGGCAGGATGTTTATTGCTGCCTAGGGGTGATTTCAGCTGAGATAATCCATCACAAGACAAACCATTTGGGCCTGGTTTAGATTTGGGAAAGCAGATAAGTCTTTTGCTGTGTCAGGGGGTGAAAGGTCCTGTCACAATTGACTGTTGATGTTGTTGCCTTATATCGAAAGAGAAAATTCCTTGCAACAGTGCTGAAATAGTAAAATAAAAAGCAGACCTTGATTGGAAACTTCCAGGTTTCCCAAGGTCATGGGCACACCCAGTACTGAATCTTTATAATTGAATAAGTTTAACAAATTAGTATTTTTAACAAATATTGTCCAATTAAAAGAGCAGTTGTTTAGGTAATTTTTGGAATTGGTCCAGGGCTTCTTTGCCCCACTTCTTGTTATGTCTTCTCAGATTCTGGTCATAAAACAAAATGTTCTTCTTGTAGGTCCTCCGCTTGAAAATAAAGACCAAACAGTATTTCAGGAATGTGTTAGAAAGTTAACTTATTGTTCTAAAATTTGAGAGAAAGGGTGGGAAAAATACTAGGAGCTACGTAACTCTAATAATATTCTTCAGAGCTACGAATATATGAAAAAATTAGAAAAGCAAAACTGTTTAGGCATCAGTATCAAGTTGTTCCCTTACCTTGCCATACCTTCTGTTTCCTTAATTTATCTTAGCAACGATTAAAGTCCTCAAAGTTGTGGAACAACACAAAGCAGGCTCTTTGGAGATGAGTTAGTTGGCCAATTGAGCGATCAGAAGTGCAAATGGATGCAATTTCCAGTGTAGCTCTATAATTTATCACATGGAGGATATGTAATTTAGAAGCATGAATTGGGTGCTGGAAAAGAAATTGCAAATGTTCTCATAAATAAAGCTGCCAAACTCTCATTGCCATGACTCATGGTGCTCAGTAATATTGAATACTCATACTTCCCCTCAGTGGAGTATTCATGTGTGAATATTCTGAATGTTTCACAAATTCTGCAAAGATAATTATTACTTCAGGAGCACCACACTGGAAAAGTGTTATGCTACTACTGCTGGAAAAAAACCCAAAATTATTTCCTGGAATAGAAATAATGCCCTGTGAACTAACATTTCCACCTAGACAGCATGACTAGAAAACTGAAAAGGAAGAAGTTTGTGAGCAGTACAGGTCATAAAAATATCCTCAC
The DNA here is from genome assembly GCA_026413545.1 of Cichladusa arquata. NCBI lineage: Eukaryota > Metazoa > Chordata > Aves > Passeriformes > Muscicapidae > Cichladusa > Cichladusa arquata. Next base: position 3,695,203 of record JAOTQP010000001.1, on the reverse strand, counting down.
AAATAATTGCACATTACGTTTTTGGGCAAAATAAAACCGAGGTAAAAAATCTGCCATTCATGAGTTAAAACTGAGAAGCTTTGATTCTGAATGTATTCATCAAAATATATCAAAGTACTCATTAAAAATGAGTGGAATTCCATCTGTCTTGTATGATGCAAAGTCAGAACTTGCAGAGACATGACGTAATTGTACTGTTGATGATAATACCCAAAGCATCTCCAGTGCCTGGGATGTGTTTTTCCTAATGCTTCTGCACTCAGACAGCCAGTGGAAATTCTCTGGATCAAACTGGCAGGAAGTAAAAGCTGGGCAAAGAAATTTTACCCTCCTCTGCAATGGAGGATGTTCACTTGCATCATCATGGCTCTGGGGTATTGGTGATGCGCTTGAGTGTCACTGTTTTGTTTAATGTATTGTTGCCAGTTTTTCACTTTTGTAGAGTTTTTATAGGAAACAGAGATACTCAGTGACTTTTAATGTGCATCTGAGCACAGATGAATTATTGCTTTGGCCCTTTGTCTGTAATCCAGATTGTCTGAGGCCACTGTGTGTTTCTTCCCAGGCCTCTGTTCCTGGTTAATCACTATAGATTTATTCCAAATTTTATATTATAAAATATTTAATAAAGTGAACAAGTTACTTTTATTTTTCAAGTGTTTGTGTGTGTTCACACACGTGTGTGTATGTTTGCATGCAAGCTGCTAAAAGAAAAAATAGGATGGTCTGTATTTCATGTCAGAGATAGTATCAGTGGTGATAGCAATCCCTTATCTTTATAAGGAAGTCAAACCAATTTATACAAGGCATGAGATGAAATCTGTGTTCTGCAGTGTTGATAACTCCTAGGTGGCAGGATAAAGATTGCTTTCCTTGCATTTGTTTTCCATTTACATTTATAACTTTTCTTCAGTGCTGTTCATCCTTTTTTTTTGCAATGTAAAACTTGCATTCTCCTGTCCCACTCTTTCTGTAGGTTGCTTGAAAATATTATAGTCCTCCCACATCAAAGCAGAAAATCTGGCGAGCCCACACACTAAACACTTCCATGTGGACATATCAGATGGATATCCATGGGTGTACCTGCATTAACATTTTCCACTCTCGGAAGCTAATCTTGTAATTTGCATTTATTGCACTTGTTCACATCAGGGAGTGGTTTGGAAAAGCGTAAATTTGGTTCCTTTTTGCCAGAAATTAAACCAGAAAATTATTTTCAGGAATGCACTTAATGCACAAGATTCAAAGGTCCACACTGAGCTAACATGAAGTAACATCCTGCCCTCCCAAAACCTGCATAGTGCCACGTTAAATCCCTCAGCACTAATGGTGCTACTTGTAGGTCTGATCCTACTGTTCACCAGGGCATGTGTTGAATAGGTTATTCCTACAGATCTATTTTGATTTTTTTTTTTCTGTCATAGGTGTTGGTGGCAAAAATGATTTTTTTAGATCAAGACAGTCATCTGTTATTTGTTTTGGTGCTTTCTTTTATGAAGGGTATGGTTGCAATTTTTCCTTAATTTGTTCTCCTTAACTGAGAGTTGATTTGTTACTTGCACACAGATGCACATTTATACTTAATACGCTCTGCTTCCCTTTCCTCTCTCCCTTATTTCAACTCAAACCTCCAGAACCGCTAAAAGCCACCATCAGCCCGCGCAAAGTCAAAAGCAGCGTCGGTAGCCAAGTGTCCTTGTCCTGCAGCGTGACGGGAACGGAGGACCAGGAGCTGTCCTGGTACCGCAACGGGGAAATCATCAACCCCGGCAACAACGTGCGCATCACCGGCGTCAACCGTGAGAACCTGATCATGGACGGCATGGCCAAGAGCGACGGCGGCGCCTACCAGTGCTTCGTGCGCAAGGACAAGATGTCAGCTCAAGACTACGTCCAGGTGGTGCTGGAAGGTCAGTCTCCACCTGCCTGGCAGTTCTGGTTTCCGAAATAATGCCCTGGTTGTCTTTGGTGCTGTCGTTTCAGAGCGGTGATGCCTTAAAGATCTAGAGGTAAAACAACGTGCTTTCGCAGCAATGTTCGTATGGCGGGCAATTATAAAGCTGGTCTTTAATTGCAGGAGCAGATATGGAAAAATACCCACCCCACATAGGGCAAATACAGTACCACAAGTTTAGCAAATCAGCATAATTGATAGGAACTCCCAATTAGACCCTCAGGTAATAAGGTGATTCTCCCCCTTGGTTCCACCTCTTCTGGAGGCCCCCTTTCTTGACACAAGCTGCACTTTGTCTATGAGAAAGTGCCTTGAGAGGGTAACTCATCCTTGGTTCCCAGTAAAAAGCAAGATAGGACTGGGGCCTTTGGGAATGTGTTTTGTCTTTCTGTCTGTCAGGGGAGGAAAAGTACTGGAGCTGGCTAGGAACTGTGTAACTATACAATAACAGTCCACAGAGTTATGAATATATATGAAGAATATATAAAAGCAAAAATCACTTTGGCATCAGTGGAGTTTACAAAAAAGAGGGTACTCATGCAATGTCCATGGGGTTTATTGTGCCCTGCTCATAAGAGAATGGAAAAATCAATTTGAAAAAAAAAAAAAATTCCTTCCCAAGCAGGTCTCTGTTAAAAATCCAAACATCGCTTTTCTGGTTGGGTATATTGGCTGATGGCTTGGAGATCATCTTAAATAATGGATACAATGTTCTACATGATAATCAAGTGAGGAAAGTCATCAGTTTGCACAGAGGTATCTCGCTAATGAGGCTGTGGTGCAGGCATGGCATGGACACTATTTTTAGAGTCTCTGTAGAAGAAGAAGAGATTACCTGCCCGGGCCGAGTTACCTCGGCAACCATCTCCCGTGACTAGGAAAGCCTAAAGAGCATATTGATAATCTATCATGGTGTTGGGAGAGTGCAGGTTATCAGAGAGCAACAGCAGGGAAGATTTCAAAGACACTCAGGTCTCACTGGGAAAATAATGTCTGCTTTCATCTAAAAAAAAAAGCCTGTCACTTGAATTAAAAAAAGGGGGGGAAAAAGAGGAGGAGGGGTGGCAGAGGTACATAGTGTGCATGCTCACAGATTTATTGGTCCTGTGTCAGCTTCCTTTCAGGATAAAAAGCTTTCTTTTGTGTTGCTGCTGTTCTGTTTTCTGAGGGGTGACAGTATCCAGTATACCACAAAGGAAAGGAAGAGAGTTAGGAATGAAAATAAATAAATAAATAAATAGGAAACTCTGTCACAAAAGCAATGGGACAGGAATGAAAGAGAGAGGGGGCAGAGGAAATAAAAATGAAATCAAATAAAATCAAATGCTTTTCCAGGGATGTTGAGGCCTTTCAACATTTTGAGAATGCCAGTGCTTATCATTTTACCATGTGGCAAGCAAGGGAATTTTGCAGCCCTGTTTTTAAAGTAACATTTTCAAAGGAAACAAACACATATTACATGACCACAGAAAGGACTTCCTAACTAATACCAGGGTGTCAGCACTCCTAAATGTTACCCCCACTGAACTCTCAGGAGAGGTGGGTATTTAATCCTGCTCCCTGCTGACAAAGTCTCTGTGCCCACCCAATTTCTTTGTTCATTTCCCTAGTACAGGCTGAGGATTTTGGGAGACAGTTCACAAGATAAAGTGTTTGAATGCTCTCATTCAGAGAAATATTTATCTGTAGCACAAAACTACTGTGGAAAGAAATTGGCATCACTGCTGTTACTGGCAATCTGTATTCAGAAAAGCTTAATTCAATACTTTCCTAAATGGGGCATTTCATGTCAGGACTAACCTGCTGTGTGAAATCAGCCTATGCAAGTTGTGCCTGGCTCTTGGCAACAGGATTCATCCCTAACTTCCCAAGCAGCTAAAATCTACTAGGAGAAGAGAATCTCCAAATGTTTTGAGGTTTTGTGCATGAGGTTCATGCATAATGAACTGCATATGGTTTTAACACTTTTCTGCAGGAACACAGAAGTTCGTAGAGATGCCTGATCCAATTCAAGCATTTTTTTCTACAGCAGAGCCACTACCAGGTTTCTCAGAAGAAACTTGCCATAAGCAAAGTTCTCTACTGGCAGAATTTATTTCCCTCTCTAAATAATTAGGGTTGTATCCTGGAAAACAATGCTTGTGCTGCTTCTAAAAGAGATCTTGGCTCATGGGCTATGCTCCAGGATGGACGGAACAAGCTTTACACCACGTAAGCACTGTTTTCCTGCTTTTATCTCCCTCGGCAGACGGAACTCCCAAAATCATCTCTGCCTTCAGCGAGAAAGTGGTGAGCCCAGGAGAGCCAGTGTCCCTGATGTGCAACGTGAAGGGGACTCCCCTGCCCACCATCACCTGGACACTGGACGAGGATCCCATCGTGAAGGACGGCAGCCACCGGATCAGCCAGATCATCACGTCCGAGGGCAACGTGGTCAGTTACCTGAACATCTCCAACACTCAGGTCCGGGACGGGGGCGTTTATCGCTGCACTGCCAACAACTCTGCGGGAGTCGTCCTGTACCAGGCTCGAATAAACGTAAGAGGTGCTTGTCAAATCAGCTCCTCAAAAAAAACACACATAACTCATTGTAGTGGAGAAGAAGATTGTTGCATGTGATGAGATTTTGGAATGCCAAAAAACCAACTTACTGTTTCTTTTCCTCTCCTTTTCTTCCCTGCTCTCTTTTCCCACCCTGCCTCTCCAGCCCCATCTAGAAAGTGTATGGTATGGTTAAATGTTGGAAGAATCCTTTTGCTTGTGTCCTTTAATCTATTTTTCCTATACTCATCTCTACTAGTACACAGTCTCTTTGCTTTAGTCCTGCTGTGCATGTTTTGTTTTTTCTTTTCCTTTCTTCCTTTACTTGTTCAACATCCATTGTAATTATTCATTCAGAACTTTAGCTTGAATTTCTGGCTCTACATGGCATAATGCCCATCCTCATGGGTATATATATACACTTTATATACATAGTAAATAAAAAAGCTAACTGTTTCAGTGTTCTCATGTATTAACAGGATTCTAGCTCGGTATCAGTGTTAGTATTTCACATTAATTAAATCACACTCAGCCTTTTAATTTGTAACGCAGTGAAGATTTTATCAGGCAAGTGTTGGATAACACAAATATATACCCCCACATAATTAGTATGGATGCTGCAGGGTAAGGAAAAAAACTAGAGCATAGAAAGATTAGGGAAACTGCTTAAGTAGCTCTTAAAAGGAAAAATCTGTCAAATGCTAAGGAGTGCGGTGTGAGCCGCATCCGTTCACACCTGTATATCCAGAAATAACCGCACACCTTCCCTCGAGCAAACTTCAAGAGTTCCTTTCTTCACCTCGGCAGGGCCAGCGAGCATTCGGCCGATGAAGAACATCACAGCCATTGCTGGGAGGGACACCTACATCCACTGCAGGGTCATTGGGTACCCCTACTACTCCATCAAGTGGTACAAGAACTCCAACCTGCTGCCCTTCAACCATCGCCAAGTGGCGTTCGAGAACAACGGCACGCTGAAGCTCTCGGACGTGCAGAAGGAGGTGGACGAGGGCGAGTACACCTGCAATGTGCTGGTCCAGCCCCAGCTGTCCACCAGCCAGAGCGTGCACGTGACAGTGAAAGGTGAGGACAGCTGGGAGAAGCAGAGCCCGGCTAATTGCTGGGTCATTTGTGGAATTGCACACGTAGGATTGTCCTGGCAGTCGGATAACGAGCGGTTGGAGGAGGTTAATCCAGATTTGTGTTTATTTTTAATGATGACACAGAGCTAATCAGTCATTGTGTCTTGTTCTCTCCTGACTTTTACCCTCCTTTGCTTGCTGTTGTTGCCTCTGAGTGGGGGCCTTGCAGTTCAAGTTTGCTATGAACACTTTTCACTACAACTAAATCAGGAAATTAATGGTTTGTCACACAAGTTTCACTGGTGACTGTTTCTATACTGGACAACAAAGTTCCAATTTTCATTAGCCAGTGACTTTCTGGCTTTTAAAACATGAGATGGGAATTTTAATGTCTGTATTTTTGCCACTAAGCAGAGACAGGAACTAAAAGCATTAACCTTGCTTTCCTCTTATTAGGTGATTATCTGAGTGCACTTCATGCTTAGAAAGATAACACTGTAAATAAATGTGACTTGAAATTCTAATAGAATGCTTCAAATCTATTCAAATAGTCCAAAACAAGCCCGTTCAGATGGCCCTGAAAGACTTCAGAAAGAGCTTGAGAATAGTGATTTTTTACCATTGTGTCCTGACTGTTCTGACATTGGCAATGTTCAGACCTATTCATGAGGATACAAAAGACAGAAAACCTGATTGCAGTAGCACCTACTTTTGAGCAATGGGGCCACTAAATACTGCACTTCATGGGAGCCTCTAGGAAGAATTGGGGTATAATTTCACTGTTCCTGAAATTATTAGAAACTTTTCCTCGGTTCATTTTTTGGGGTTTGTTGTTTTTTGGGTTTTTTTTTTTTTTCCTGGAGGCAGAGGAGAGGAAGGAAGGAAGGGAGGGTGAATCTTGTATCCATTCTCAGATAAGATGCAGAGAACAGTAAGGTAAAATGATTGTTACAGACATCTGATCTCTTAACTTCCTTCTGCTCTGTTAGTTTTGCCATTAGCAGTCTGGAGTGATGCAATTGCTATTTTTTTTTTCCAAGAGTTTAGGGGATTAGCTTTAAGCCATGAGCAATTTGGACCCTGAAAAACATGACATCTCACACACCTGAGACCATCAGGGGCACTGGTCACAAGCTGTGGCATAAAAACCCAATGTCACCTTTTGTTTTTGTGTGTGTTGTGCTTTGCTTGACATAACAATGATATCACAGATCTGTTGATAGGGTTTAGGAACTGAATGACAAATCAGTCACTGTGTTGCTGCTGCACTGAGGCCACCATGGAAATTCTGGTGGGGAAATGCTGCCTCTTAAATGATACCATTTGTCAAATGACTGTCAAAATGAATGTAGCCGGACAAAACAAATCCAGCAATCACAGGCATTGAGATCAAAACAATACCAGTCACTGAGAACACTAACTGATATCCCAAGTGAAATACTCCTTTTTCTTCCATTAGGTTACAGTTTCCAACTTGACAATTCCTCCCCCAGAAAGCAGATTGCCATCTCTAGCAATTTGGATTGAGCTGTAACTTTTGTCAATGATTTTACTTCCTTGATGGGGTTCTACCCCTTGCTCCAAGCCTTGAAAAGACACTGTAATTTGAAAATAAGTTTAATAGCCTGACCTCATCTACAAAGCCCAAAATGTCACAGGTGAGGTTTTTAGGTCAGACCTGAACAGTTCTCAGTGTTCTGCTGTTGTAGCTTGAGGTCAGAAGTGCCACAGTGGATTTTATCTAACATAACTAGTGGGGAGTCAAAAGTGGCCTGGTGCTTTAAAATATTATTAATGTGTTTGTGTGTATATTGCATTTTCATTTTATAGATTCCAAAGTTAATGGGATGAGTTTTTAAGCACAAAAGATATTTGATACCAAAAAAATACAATTTATGGCCCAGCTTGCATACTGGAAGTTAAAAGTACTCTGAAATCTGATGTTGTAAGGGGAGTTAAAATCAATGCTCAAATACTCTTATTTACAGTTCAGCTCCTCCTACCATCAGTATAATTATTTTTTTTCCAGAGGAACAGAGGAAGAATTGTTGTCCATCTTCAATACAAGTCCTTTGCTTTGCTCTCAGTTCTGCTACAAGCTTTGTGGGTGACCTCAAACCAGTCACGTGAAGGATGATCCAGAATAGATGACACTTAATGAGCTGTTACTTAGTGGATTTTTTTCCCCTCCATGTTCCGTTTTGAGGACATAATTATTAATTTCCTCATGAGTTTATCATCCCTATCTCTGTGGTATCAGAATGTTACAGAGACGTGTTTATTTTCAAAAGCCACCTGGGTCACTAGGAAAAATAGCAATAAGGAACAAACTGAACTCAAAATATCCACACATTTTTTTGTATATTCAGTTTCAGAAGCTTACAGCTTAATTTTTCCAGTTCACCTGCCATCATGTAGCATTTATATGCTCAAAGCTCTGCTCACATTGAAAGGAAGTTGCTCCTGAGAGTTCTGTTTCCTCCTTCAGAGCAGTCACATCTCTCAGCTTAGCAACCCCCTGGGAAAGACAGATTTAAGTAATTTAATTAGCTTCATCTGACAGATCTGTGGCAAAGGTAAATGCAGAATTTGGCAGCATTTATTGTGCATTAGGCAAACAATTGGTTTTTAAAGTTGGCAGCCCTCTGCCACATTTACTTTCCACTTTCCAAATCCTCCAGCATGTGAAGCATCCTGGCTCTGTCTTGGACAAAGACTTGCTTAAAGCAGCATTTAAATAAAAACATGCAACACCATGAGTGTGCCATCAAATACAAGAGTGCTGTCCACTCTGCAGTATTTTGACATTTACAAACATCCAAATGAAAGTGAAATCATCCTTCAGAAATCACGATAAAGGCCACAGATAGGAGAACAGAACATTTCTTGATAATAATTTTAAATTAACTCATGCCTGCCAGAGAACCTGAGTGGGGATTTCAGAGCCTTGCTGTGCATCCTCCCAACTGGCAGGCTCTGGGAAAGCCAAAAGCTTTGGAGCTGGGCACTTCTGTGCTATTTGACCTTAGATCCTCTACTTCTTTTCCCTGCTGATCAGAAGAATCAATAAGATACGATGTGAAATCCATTGTCCCATTTTTTAGGAATGACTGCTGCCCTCATCTGCATAGCCACCTATGCCAGAGGTCTGCAGGTTCCAAATAACACACACAGAAATGTGGCTTGTCATTCCTGCCCTGCCCTCTCCCCCCAGCTCTTGCCTTCCCCTTGTCTCTGTCCCAAAATCTGGATTTGGAAGGCAGCAGTCCCCTGAGCTGCCTGCTGGGAGCTGAGTGCAGGAGCTGGCAGGAAAATGTGCAGGTTTCTGCTTGGCAGATATAACTCCCATGGAACCATGCCTGAGTCCTAACAGGGTTTTTTGGAAATCAAGCCATCTTGGCTTTATTGTTTTGTATTTAGACAAATGATTTGGCCAGTGCTTAGTTCTGACAAAAAGCCATGCAAACCACCCACCCTCTAATGCACAAGTAACAGAGGGAGATTACAACTGTACTTACTTAATTTCTGTATTCCATACCTGCTGACCACTCACCTTTTCACTGTAATAATTCTTTTTCAGCACCTTTTGCTTTGGCATATGTTAGGTGTAATTTTATTTGTAGCTTTTTTTTGTAAAGTAATCTGAACTCCCTTTTCCCTGCCTCCTGCAAAGTGGGAACAGCAGTTACTGCCATCATCAGAAGTAATTGAGATTAGCCTTGCTAAGGATACTGCACACATCCTTGCCAAGAACAGAATTATTCTTAGCAGCACCAGTTTTGTGCTCTGTGTTCAGCCCAGTCCCTGTGGTTTGTCACAGGGGTTTGCACACGTTTGCCAAAGGCAGAGGACTGTTGAAATCAGAGTTCCTAAAGAGAAGAATATTCTGTAGAAGATGCAGATTTTCTGTTCATTCCTTCGCAGAATGACCTGTCCTCAGTTTTCTCCAGCTCCTCCTTTCCCAAGTCCTGGCTCTTCTCCTTTCAATTACAAAATCAATCTGAACTCAAAGAGTTTATCATCTCAGCTCTCATTTTCATGTTCCCCTGTTCTCAAGACTCAAAATTACCCTTTCCCTTTGGATACCTCAACCTTTTTCTCAGCCTCCAGTTCCAGTCCTCTCTACCATCCTTCAAGTTCAAGCACTAGAGTGACAAATCTGCTGATTTCTGAAATCTCACCAGACTGACTTAGCCATTGAAAGGTAGTGCTAGGATGTGCTCAGTGCTGCTTGGACTCTTTGTCATTGCAAAAAGTCCTCTCTAAATATGATCATATGGGAGTTTTGTTTATTTATTGACTTGGTTTTGCTCAGATTGCAAAATCTGGGCACCATTGTGATGACTTTTTATAGGTATAGCAAGAAAATCTGAGGCTGCTGCCATCACCTGAATTTGCAATCCATGCTGCTAAATCCATGGGGCAGGTGAGACTTCTCAGGTTCTCACAATACCTTGGTTTTTGTTTTTTGTTTTATGGTAGAATTGATATTTACCATGTCTCAGTTTTTCCACTCTCCAACCTTATTCTTGGAAGTGGACAAAGAATTGTAGCTGAAACCTTCCAGCTGAAATGACTCAGCCTGAGGCAGACACCTGGCCTGGAAAACTGCTACCCAAACAAAATCAAACTGCAAGTAAATTAAAATAGTCTTATGATGAGAAGTGTTGGCAAACAAGAAGGAGGCTATATTACCCACCCTATCTCTAATTTTCATATTTCCATTGAAAAATCCCACATTAAAGTGGAAAGATGTTAAAATAATAATAGCAGCATCTCTTTTACAGCATTTTAGTAGATCTCAAAGCATTTTAAGAGCAGGAGTGAGTTACTATCTCCATTTTTTTATTATGCAATTTATAGTAATAGTTTTCCCAGCTACAGTAAAAGCCATCAGTAGTAAGTGATGATTTTCTTGTCATCAGTCTCATGGGACACATTCTCATGTAAACAGCCTGCTGCTATTCACACTTCTCCAACAGGAATTAATTGAAAAAGAAGCCCCTGAGAGGGAAGGGTACAGCATCATTAAAATAAAAAGTGTAGTGTTCAAAAGAACTGTTTCTGATCTTATTGAGCTTATGTATTTCATTGATTTAGAAAGGCTCTTGTATATAAAGTGAGCACCTCACCTGTTGTGAACCACAAAAAGCAATTGTACCAGCCTTGTTTCATGTTAGAATACAAGAAAACCAAACAGGGGCTACTTCTAAATAGCTTCATGTTTGCAACTGTTTGAATAGATTCTTCTCTTCTTTCCTGGGAAGTGTCTAGCTTTTTTGAATATCTGAAATACTGCTGGTAAATTTGCATTGCAGATCAGTTCAGGGTGGGCTGGTTTAGGTAGTGAAAAATATGCAGGTACAAAAGGGAAAAAACATCATTGGAAATCTTTGCAGGGTTCTTGGTGCATTCTGCCATCAATCAATCTGCTAATCTGTGCATGCTTCAGCCTGGAAGTTTGGATTATGGCAAGTGGGAGTTCAGCTTCATGCACATATCTCAGATCTTATCTGTCCCACTGACTGACTTTGCCAATAGATTGAATCAGAAACAAACTTCTGGCCTTGACTTCTTTCAGATATTTCCTTCAGTATATCACTTTCTGTCTTT
>JAOTQP010000001.1:3661317-3677459 GCA_026413545.1 Cichladusa arquata | reverse complement strand
CTGCAGCAGCTCCAGCTCCTCCCTGGGCTGGGACAGGGCTGGGGCAGCTCTGCAGGTGGGGTCACACCTGAGGGGGCTCAGGGACAGGATTCCCTCCCTTGAACTTCTGGCCATGCTTGATGAACTTTCTTACTCCTAATGGACAACCCAACATATGGAACAAAGGAAATTCCTGGAGCTGACACAGTGGTCACCAACACTTGTCCCTGCATCCCAGAAATAGGACACTGGCAGAGGAGGGAAAATGCTGCTGGGGAAGTCCATGTGCACACACTGCAACTACTTGAGAGATTTTTATTCTGCTTCAATTCTGAGGAAACCACAGCCTTAGAATTTCTGGAGGGAAAAAGGACAAAAGAAATACAATTAGATAAAGCCACCAACTCCATTTTCTTCTGGAGTCCAAACATATCGATCACTATAAATGTTTCTGCTCTGGGTATCCTTCCATCTTTCCTGTTCAAACGTAGTACAGATTATGTGTAAGTGATCTCCCAGGCAATAGAAAAATGCACTTCTATATCTGAGGTACATAACCTCTCGGAACCCTGTCTTTTGATAAATCAGTGTTTGAGTGCTGCTTGCAAAGTTGGTTGTGCAGCCCTTTCAGGAGTGATTGATAAAAACCTCAGATCAGTGCCCTGGCTGTTTAAATGCTTCCCTGAGAAGGGCAGATGACTTTGATTCCTTCATCTGGACAATTATTTGAGTCTCAATTTACCAATTTCTTAGTAAACATCCCAACCACAACCCAAAGAAAACATGGCAGCCCGATAATTTCTTCTATGTTTATTGAATCTAACTGTTTCATTAGTTTTCTTAAAAATACCTGAAAACTAAATTATTTTAAGAAGTAGAATTCTTTACTTTGGTAGAAAATATGATAATTTCCTTCATGTTTTTTGGTTCAGCCAGAGAATAATATGGAAAAGAAAAAAATAAGGAAAGGAAAAAAATATTTTTCAGGCCAAATATGTTTAGCAGGAATTAAATGCCAATTTGAACATTTATGCCTTGTACCATCCCTCTGATTAGAAACCAGTTTTACCTTCATTTGCTGTCCGACAAGCACTGTACATGCTTCCCCTTCCTGCAATCTTAATGAGAATTGTGACTTGAAACATTAGGAAAGAAGTGCTAGAGCAGTTAAGGAAGCTCACACTCCCTTTCATCACATCCCAGAAGCAAAGCTGGAGTCTCTTCCAGGTCTATTCCATGACCTTTAAGCAAGGCCCTTGCACCAGATCCTGAAAGATGCTGAAAGACCTTGAAATTGCTCTTCCTGGCACTGTTGGCAGCTCTGGAGAGGCTCAAGCTGGTGGTGCTGTGATTTCTGGAAGAGCTGCTTGGTCCTCTTGCCAGTGAGGTCAGGTGTCTCTAGAGGCCAGGACTTCCCCTGCTTGTCATCTTTGCTTATGCACTGGGTGGCCAAGAAATGACAAGGTGTTTTCAAAAATGTGATTTTTTTCCTGCTAAACAATGCTTTATGGCTATCAGAGGTGTAGATTCTGCACATCCTGATGTCTTGTTGGGTCTACCTAAAAACAGAGGCCAGACAAAATTAAGGGAATGGAAAGCAGTTATATTTGTTGAAGGGCCTACAGGTACATTTAGGGCAGACAAAACTCCCAGGGTTACACCCAAAATGGGTGATGGGTCATGGCTTTTCACACTTTTATAAGTTTGGTCGATTTGCATATTGGGGGTTAATCTTCCAATTACAGCTTCAGGTAATGAAGTAATTTACCCCCAGTTTGGTCCCCCTCAACTCACTTTTGTTTATATTTCTCAGGGCCTGAGGCAGTGAGGTCTCCTTGATTCCCAGGCCTGGAGAGGAATGGTGTTGTCTGACCAAGATGGGAAAGCAGCAGCCAACACTCTGTATAGAGTTTAGGTTATACACTGAAGAATTACAGGATTACAAATACATGTGTTATGGTTTTTCAATGCAAAACCAGTGAGAGACTCCAAGTCAGAAATACAATTTAATAGGAAAAAAGAGAAAAACAAAATACATGCAATAGTACAAAAGAAAAACCACTGACAGAGTCAGAATACAAATTGACACTTTGCTAGTTAGGGTGGTGGTAGCAGTCCAAATGAAGTGGTCTTGTTGAAGCAGTGATCCTGTAGAAATCTTGGCAGTGATCCTGGTAGCTTTTGTCTTTTGGAAATCAGTGGGTAAGGGCTGCTTTGGTGTTCCAATCTTAGTTTTTATCTAGGTAGGAAATGTTTGGCTCCTCCCCCTGGGTGGAGCATTTTACAATGGGATGATGTAATTTTATCACTCATTCAGTGGGACTCAATGGCCCATTAACAGGAGATATCTCCTGGAGGAAGGGTGAGTCATGGCAAAGATAAAGCACATTGCCCCAGCTGATTTTAACAGAAGGCCCATTAGCAGAGGATACCTCCCACAGAGATAAGAATTACCGCCCCACCTGGTTTCAGCAGATGGCGATAGAATACATACTTTTGGGCACATCTTTACATTATAACCTAGGACAAAATTAAAAACAAATCCTAAAATCCTAAGGCACCAATCCCACGCTGCACACCTGCCCCATTATGTTATTTCCAGAAACAAGGCGGTGACTTCAACATCTCTCTCTTTCTCTCTCTCCTCCCAGTCCCTCCTTTCATCCAGCCTTTCGAGTTCCCTCGTTTCTCCATCGGGCAGAGGGTGTTCATCCCCTGCGTGGTGGTCTCGGGGGACCTGCCCATCACCATCACCTGGCAGAAGGACGGGCGCCCCATCCCCGCCAGCCTGGGCGTCACCATCGACAACATCGACTTCACCAGCTCCTTGAGGATCTCCAACCTCTCCCTGATGCACAACGGGAATTACACCTGCATAGCCAGGAACGACGCGGCAGCCGTGGAGCACCAGAGCCAATTAATCGTCAGAGGTAAGGAGGTGTCATTTCTTTGATGGGTGCCAATTAAGCAGGACTTGGTGTTTTGTGATGGCATCTGTTTGATGGGAAGTGTGAAAAAGAGGGTGTGTGTTGGGAAGGATGAATCAGGAAAACCTTATAAATATGATTGCCTAGCAAAAGATTTTGAGAATATGGAAACTATAAGTGAGGTTGAAATGAAAGCCATCTTTGAGATACCAAACCTTAGTTACTAAATAACTAGAAGACAATAGGATGGCCGGCCAAAAGTAATCCCCTCTTGATAGAACAATGCCTTCTGCTGGAGAGCAGATCCAAAGGCCAGAGAAGACCCTGCTAGCCTGGCAGAAGGGGTCCAAGGAGTAGTTTTTAGGGTTTAAAGTATAACACATTATGGTAATGGAATGATTCTCACAGGCTGTATGCAAATGCTATAGGATTTGTATCTTGTATTAGATTGGTTAGAGGAAATTAGAATATTCAGCATAGAAGATTATTTATTGTATTGTAAAGGGGAAAATCGCTCTCTCTTACTTCCTTCTCTTGCTTCCCTCTCTTACTACTCTCTTACCTCTCAGAACTCTTACTACCCCCTGCTCTCTTTCTGCCCTGCTCTGAGCTGCAGCTGGCAGATCCCAGTTAAGCCCTTTTTACCCACGCCCTGTGCAATAAACCACAAATGTCAAGACCTGGTTTATAGAGAGCTCTCTGTCTGTCACGACCGTCCTGACCAACGTCGCATCCTACAGTCTCCTACAGGTGTGGGTTCTTTCTCTTCTCGCTGGTCCCTCTGGCTAGCTCTGGACCAGGGGAAAGTGAGGAACCCACATGGACAAAGGTAAAAGACAAGGAGGCTCCTTTTCCTGGGATACAGTCCACAGTTTATTCCTGAACAGGTTCCAAGAGAGAAGAGAGAGCGAGAGAAGATGGTGGGGGAATTTTAAACCCAGGGCAAGGGGAGGGGAAAAACTGAACCATAACCAGTGAGATCCCACCGGTGGGGAGGGGCAAAGGGAGCACTGAACAAACTCCATAAACTCAGGAGGGAATACAGAACAAACCATTTAGTGCAATACAAACCATAATTCAGTGAAATACAACAAGAGGGGACTGTGGTAATCCCTTTTCACTGTGTCACAGAGCACAGAGAGCAATGAGGCACAGAAAGTAAAGTGATTTTCCTATCTGGAAGTCTTGAAGCTTATGAAAAACCCTGGAGTGTATGGGGTGGGTGGGGGAGCTGCAGGAGTGACATCCTGGAAAATCTTGTGATTGGTATCAAGCCTTTGAAATGGTATCAAATTATTCTCTGCTATTGATTTAGTCTGATTATACCCATTTTTTTATTTAGACCACTTTCTCCTACAACATTATACCAGTAAAAAAGCAGAACATTGATGTTGACTTTGTGGGGAAAGGACTCTCTGCTGTTACCTTGTTCTTTTCCTGGTTTGTGTTTATCATGCAATTAGCAGAATTCATGCACTCATGATGACTTCACAACATTTTGCCTTGGAATAGATGTGAATATACATTCAGTAAGCAAATATTTTATGTGGAAAAAAACCTTTCTAGTCACATCTTAGTCAAATTATCTAGAGATTATTCCTTGTGATGTATTTTCAAACTTACTGTGCACAACTTCAACAAAAGCACATTGCTTCCTTTTCTTTCTAGGAGTTTTTCAAAGTGTTTCAAATTTTTATTTTCAAAAACTGAGTCAGACTCTTCCCTTTCCACCATCTTCTTCTTACTACCAAGCCATTGAGCTTCTCAGAGAAAGAATAATCCTACAAGGAACCTCAGTAATTTCTGCCTGCTGCACATGGCTACATTTTATTTTCTCTCCTGTAAGATTGCCAAGATAAACCTTAAAATCTTAATGGGGCTTTTGCAATCTTTCCCAGTTTTTTTTTCCCACCCCAAATTCTAAAGAACTCTTCTAAGTCAAATGTTCCCAGTTTCCTATGCTATCTTTAAGGAATTATTCCCTGGTTTTCCAATATGCTTACTTTTTTAATGCTAGTATTCCCAAAACTCAGTGGTAAACAAATCCATTACTTTTCCACTAGTTTTGATATAAATATTTCATTTTTTTAAATTTAACTGATTTTAATCTTGTTTAAGATTATTCAGTCCTTGTTTGTTTAGTAATTCTTAAATGAAGTCGTCTAATTAACTTCATGCATTTAATTATTCTAAGCTTTTTTGCTAGATTTTAACCCTATTCTTCACTTTAATTATGAGAGATTTTCCTCACCTCTTTTGCTGGAGAAGGGAAGGTTGAAAACCTCACATCACTGTCTGCATCTGCCCTGCTCAGAAATGCTGCACGTAAAACCAGCTGGGATTTTTCCTGGTTTTCAGCTGTAATTCAGCTCTGGAGGTGATGGGAATGAATCTGCAGCAACCCTGTGTGGGTTCCTACAGGTATTTCTCACACCCGGGATGGTTTTACCATCTGAGAACAGGTTCCCTGCCAGCACTGTCTGTCCTTGCCAGCACTGAGACCCATGAGTGTAGGGATTCCTGCTCTATGCAGGGATTTCTGCTCTGTTTAGAGATTCCTGCTCTGTGTAGGGATTTCTGCCCTGTCCCCCACTGATGGGGACAAGCCCTGCAGTGCCCTCACTTCTCCTGGCTTTGCCTGAACTGCACTTTCCCTGTCTCCTGCTGTCTGTGGGTAATTCCTCCCCTGACTTCTGTTCCCAGGACACATCAGCCTCTTTCTGCCTTTTCAGGCAATTATCAGTTTTGCCTTCTTGTCCAGCAGAGGAGGTTTGGGGAGCCCTTCACTTGTCCCTCACCTCAACACCTCCATTTTCACCTCCATTTTCCCCTCATATGCTTTCTGCTCTAATTACACCTCCTGAGGAGGGCTCTGTGTTCACAAATCCATGGGCATGATAGAGAGGAGCTTTCCACTCCCTTATACCCAAGGGCTTGGAGAGCAATTCTGGATCCTGCCATTTTTTAGGAAGGCTACATCATGATCCCTTCTTGCCTATCTTTCTGCCCATATAATGTTCTGCATAGGCTCCTTAAATCCTCTCTTCTCTCCTCTCTCTCACTGTCACTTTAAATGATGATGTTTTAATCAGTTTTGGATGTGCTTCTGAGATAAGAGCTCTTGCTCAGAGGAAAAGGTAAAAATACAATATCATATCTGACCTGAATTCTCTGCCAAAACCGTACCCTGACCTCTTTCCCTCATACTGAACTGCTTCAGGTGCCTCATCCCACAGAGGTCAGAGCTCAAACAGCCACCCAAGAGTCACTGTGATCACTCCTCCTCTGCATCCAACCTGACCTGTCCACATTTCAATGAAGACTTGTTTTCCTGCTGCCTGTTTATTCTCCAGGCTTTCTGATCCCTCCTCATCTTTTTGTTCATAAGTGCTGTATAACTGAAACACTTTGTTTTTCTAAATAATCTAAGTGGTTTATCTCCAAATACAGGGAGAAGAAGTGGTGCTTTAACTCCTCTTGTTTCTAATCCCCATTTTTTGAGGGTTTCTCAGCAGTGTGCTTTAAACTTAGGTGTTGGCTATCCTAAATGCTGGAAGATGTGTTCTGGGAAAATCTTGTTTATGTGCACACTGTGCATTTTAATATGAGAACAGACAGTGAATGGGAAAGGAAAATTACATAAAATATGACTGTTACTCACATAATTCCTTTTTCCTTATTTAGACTGTCCTTTTATTAATTCTAAAAGTAGACATTAAAACAGTGCAGGCCATCATGTTTCCAAACTAAATGGGAATCCACATCATTTTATGGGTAGGACTAAAGGTAGCATCTAAAGACAAGACATTCCTAAGGTGAATGAAGAAACACAGGCCAACTGCTCATTGCTTCATTTGAATTATTAGTGAACCCACAAACTTCTGCAGATTACATACACAAATATAAATTCATCATCTTTACATCTTCATATACTTTCTCCTCAATATTTTCTGTCAGATGACTTAGATCTGTGTTTCTCTCCACAAATTATTGGCTAATTTTAGACTAATTGGAAGAGGGAAAAACACCTCCAGTGGAGCTGAGCTCTGCAAACTTTGTATTAAGAAGTGATTGGTAAGAAACATTGGGTGTAATACTAGAGAATCTAAACAGGCAAAACCTTCTGCCAACACTAGAATTGTTCCAACTGGGATCTCTCCTCAAATGAGACACAAATCCACAGAACAGCAGACTTGATTAGTCCCAGTGTTTATGGAATACCTTTTGAAAGCTCAGTAGGAAGTGGAGGTGAGTGAGGACAGGGCTTTCCTTCTCAAAATCTTAGGCTCTGCCAGATCCTGGTCTGCAGATCTTCTGGAAATGCATTAAAAATTTGGCAGCTAGAAGGGCTTCTCAAAACCTCATAAATCATTATTACTATTGTTACTGTTATTGTTATTATTATTTATTTCTTGGCACACACTTGGTTTGCTAGTCATGCTAATACGGAGAAGGAAAGGATAGGATGCTGTCATGAGAGCCATAGATAGAAATGAGGAAAATATCTTTTCTGTCAACTACTTAAATCATCACGAGGAATTAATCAAGACTTTACTCATTAAGGCTGTCATCAAAGAGTGATTAAAAATCTATATACACTTTATCATGTGTTATTCATTTCTGTAGAGTTTCCTAAAATGAAGTGCTCATGAAATAAAAAAGCAGTGAAAAGAATTCTAATGGGTAACCAAAAAGAAATATCTGATAAATGTACTATGAATTCAAAATTTTTCTGATATTACCAGAAAAGGGAATTCAAAGATAGTAGTGGATGCATAAATCATGATTTTATATCTGTTAGTGAACACATCATAAATTAAAATTGAGATAAGGTCTTTAGACACCTAATAAGCCCCCATAATGCATTTAGTGCATTAGATGTGTTTTCATTTTGCACTTGCCAGGGGTGTTGAATATAATTAGATAGCTAGGCACCCAGTGAGGAGTCCCTGAACTTTCCAGGCAGTAAGAGAGTTTCCACCTTTTTTGTGATGTTTGGTGGTGGTGCTGGGGTGATGCAGCAAAAGCAGTTTGGGACAGAAAAGCAGGAAGGGAAGATTTAAGGTCAGAGCTGGTGTCAAAACTCATTTACTTTCTTTGCTGATGTTTAAATTGTGGCTTTGAAGATGACTCCTAAAAGATCCACTTATTTAATGTATTCATTAGACAAACCTGATCAACACAAACCACTAGGCACGGTCTCATTTTGCAAAAGTACATCTTTTTTCTTGAACAGCAGAGCAAATGGTTTCACTAAACCAGCTAAATCGACCCCTTAGGTCCAATGACCAAATTTAATAACTGTTCATCTTTGCTAAAGCACAGTGTTTAATGATCTCATTCATTAATACATCAATGGTTGCTTTGGCTGATTAAATTTCCTCCATCATTTTGACAGTTTGGTCTAAATGTGAAGTACAAATATTCCATGTAAAAATGAAACACTGCATCCCGGGCCAACGTCATTGATTATTTCTTAACTCACTCCAGTAGCCCACCAGAGGAGCTGGTGTTAGGAGCTCTCAGAATTGCTCTCAGAGGGATTCACTGATCACTGTACCTGGCAGCCAGAAGTGCTCGTGTGGATTTGAAGCCCAGGAAGGAATGTGTGAGTTTGGCACCTGCTCCCAGGCACAGTCAGAAGGGATTCTTGCATTTACACAGAGCAAATTTAAATCAGGGAGAGGCTGTGGGACCACAGGGATGTCATGAGGTTTAACAAGGCCAGGTGCATCTGGGCCAGGGCAATTCCCAAAATCAATCCAGGCTGGGGAGGAAAAGATGGAGCAGCCCTGGGAGAAGGATTTGAGGTGCTGAACCCTATTCTGATTGCTTCATCCTTTGTTTTCCTTCAGTGAGAGCCTGACACTGCTAATCATAATATTGAGTGAAAGTACCTTTTTTATGCATTTTAACTCCTTTTAACCTTTATTTTTTTAACCTTTTAACTCCTTTGAGTTCATCCATTAAAGAGTTGGCATCTGTCAACTTATGGCTCTTACCCTAAACAAGTCAACAGCTCATTTCTCATCACAGGCCTATGGGCTGCATTAAATGAGAGCCTGCCAGAAACTCACTGTTAAAACAATTTTAAATGCCCTCCTTCACAGGCTCAGGGAACTGTGCTGCTGAGACAAGGAGGGTGATAAAAGTGGAACTTTTATCATGAGAATTTCAGAGAGTTTCACTTCTGAAGGAGTAGAGGAGTCCCACACATTTACAGCTAAAGAGAGAGGAGGAACTACTTGTTTACTTTTTTCTATTAGCTCAAACATATCAGACAAATTACCTTGGTTAAATTCTTGCTGGGCATATTTTCTTTAAGGGCTAATGATCTCCTGAAAGATAATGAAAAAGTTAACATAGGTTTATCATCTTAATCTAGGTATCAAAATCTAGAACAAGTGTTTAACAGCATTGTGTTCTGAACAATGGCAGCACATAGCACAGAACATGATATTAAATTGAAATAAAATTGAGAAGCAAACGAGCAAGGAGGAAGAAAAATGTAAAGGTCTGCTCTGTTTACTTTTTCATCATTTATATAAGAAGAAAAATCCTGTGGTTTTATCTAGACAGCAATACAGAGACAATTAAAAGGTCATTGAATGAGTAATTTTATTTTGTTGTAGCATCACTTCAGCTTTCAATTGGCAGTCTTAAGACTAAGTGGCAAGGGTTTTTGTCTTCAGAACCAGAGCAGCAGTTGGCATTTTTATAAGCAGTCCTAAAGGACAGCCAAAGCTTTACTGAACATAGAAACTGCTTCTATTACTGGCTCTGGGCTGACTTTTTCCAAGTAAGTTTTGTTTATGGATCCAAAGAAGGAAACTCTCTGATTTCCAATGATGCACCTGGTCCTGGAGTTACAGAGCAAAATTTCATTCCTGCAGTTACCATTCTAGTATTGTGCTCTACTGATAGTACTAATTAGAATTGAGAATATCAAGAATATCTGAGCAAAAACTTAGGGTTTATATTTACCCAAAATACAGTGATATCAGTGTGCTGAAAAGACTTGTTCAGAGCTTGCCAGTATTAAAGGCACAACACATCATGGATATCTCTGTGAGCTCTTAAAAGATATGGAAGAATGTGGCAGAAGTTCCATAGAAAAGCCCAAAGAATATTTCCACTTAGCACCCATAGTTTCTTTTTTTCTATATGTCCCCAGTGGGATTACACAAAAAGTGTGTCTTAGCAGATAACTTTATTGCAAATAGTATTTTAAAGACTGATGGCATTTATTCCATACTAAGCAGTCTTGCTCAACTTTTTCCAGGACTTTCTGCATATGCCTGCTCAATTAATAGAACAATTTCCTGAAAATTTAGCATTTCTTGCCAGTATCATCCATAGCAAATGAAGAATATAAAAAATGTTTTTCAAAGAAAAGGAAAATAAAACAAATTACAGAAATTTTATATTGGAAGACAGACAGACATTCTGCTCTTCACACTCTTCAGTGGTAGAGGACAGTAATTATCAGTCACTTCATTGCATCTTTTGTAATCGTTCACCTGCAAAAATAGTGGGTTCATGTTTTATGTTGTTTTTTTAGTCCCTCTTTATGGATAAGCAGCTTGTAATTGATTTTTCAGAAGCTGCAAACACAAATTTAGTCACAGCTACCGAGGTGAAACAAGCTGATGCCGCCGCCGTGCCAAGTCGTACGAAATCAAATCTATTTGTGCAACTAACTGTGCTTTTCACCTGCCTTGGAAAATACCTCGTGTGTTTGGGGATGAAACAAACACAGGACAGTGAGAGAGGAGCTACTGAAGCAAATGTCTCCTTTGAGCAGATAATTAGAACTGGATGGGTGATTGCCCAGAGCTGTTGCTGCTGGGATTTCGTGTTCAATGTTTACCTATTGTGAATAACCATAACCTACAATAAATGTTTGTCAGCCTGGCAGCCATTTGGAAAGCCAAGGTGTTTGTCAGCAGTGAATTATTTTCTAGTACACAGGTATCTCTTGCCTCTATCACTGCTGGGTCCTTCTGTTTCTTGTAGTCGTGTTCCAAACAGCTTTTCTGTACTTAGGCAATAAACAGCTTTGCATTTAGGATTCAGTGAGGAAAAGGTCCACTTAGGGGGATTATTTGCCCTCCAGAGGATTGTTGTCCTTTTTAAAAAAGCAGTTCTACCTATGCATGTGGAAAGAGAAAGCTGGAGAGGCGTCCGGATGGTGAAGGAAGGCTCAAGCTGCTGTGAGGAGGGGTCTCTGCACCTGCAGAGAGAATTTCCCCAGACCTTCAGCTCTGAGCTGTCCTGCCCACTCCAACACTGGCAGCTCCCATTTCCCCTTAAGGAAAACTTGGGGCACTCTGGCACAATGAGAGCCAATATTTGCATGAATTATGAGAGTGTTTACGCTGAAAAAAAATCGAGGGTCATATATTAGAGCATTGGTGCTTCTGCTGTGTTTCTGCTGCACAGATTTTCTCAATGGATAATTAGCCCCCTATTTATGGGCATTAAAACTATGTCAGGCCCCAGGGAAAATATTTACAGTACTGAGGTCCCCCTCTGTGCTCCCTTGCATTTTCTTGTGCTACAATCATCTGCCAGGCTTCCTTTCTTAATTTCTGGCATTTCTGGAGAGGATGAGAGCAAGGATGGATGGTTGGGTCCTTTGTTCAGTTTTTGCAAGCCTTCAGACAAATTCAGCACTGCCTGGACCTGGAGAATCTTCAAATTTGAATGAGACTTCAAATTTTGCAGTGGCTTGAGGAAAGCAAGGAACTATTAGCATTTCTCCTGTGCTGCATGAAGTCTCAGTGTGTTGCTGAACTCAAGTTAAAAAAAAAAAATATTTGAGAAGAAAAAAGTCTGTCACATGTTCAGTCACTCTCTGTGGCCCTGTGAGAAATGGCAAGATGAAAAACATGCAGAATAAAAACCGCAATCAATTTATTTCCTTTGGTCTTGGATATTTACACTTTGATGTCCTGAACCAAAGCACAGGAGGTCAACAAAATTATGTGACCTTAACTGACTTTAATACAACCATTAAACATTTAATATTCAAAAATTTTGTGGGATTTTCCACAATCTTCACACCTTTTGGCCTCTTTTTCATGATTTTGTCAAATGTGTAGGTTTTACTAAGACTTTGATATTTAGAATCAGGCTTTCATATCAATTTTTTGGGCCTAACAGTGTCACAAGCTGTTTTCTTCACTGTGTATCTGTGTATCTGCATTTGAAATGTGTAGAGCTTTTCCTTCAGATAAGCAGCTCTTATTTTATTTATGTATTAATAGGTATGTGTGGAAGACTCACTGCTGTGGTTTTATGCTACTCTGGGATAAGTTTAATAATATGTATACATTGATGCACTGAAATAAGATTTCTTGTCAACTTAATGCAAGCAAATTGTGTTGAACCTCTCTCTGGCTGGTTGGAAAGCAAAGTCCTATCAAAAGTTATGGCTCAAATACCCTCATTTTAATATGAAGTTATTTCATTGCTAATAAAAGCATTATTTGTTATGGTTACTTATATCAAATAATTTAATTCTTTTTTTTCCCCCTAAAGCTTGCTAGTTCACTGTTATAAAAAGCAAATGGAAAAACTCAATTGTTTTTAGACATCTGACAAACCTACCTTTGGTAGAAAGCATTTATTTTCTGTCCACAGTAATACGATTTATCTATTACTCCATTTTTAACTTCTCCCATGGAGAGATCATATAAACTTATTTTTGTATCCTGTAAATACCAGTGATTTTATCATGCCTGGCAAGAAATACATCAAGATTTTGTACAGAAAGTGAATTATCTGCTAAAACCAACCTTAGTGTGTTACTGGATCAGCAACAAACTGGTTTTAATTTTTGCTTTTCATGATGAAATGCTATGACTTTGTATGTGACTGCTCTGCCATTTCGAGACACCCAATAAATTCCCAATAAATTTCTGAATTCTGATAGCTCCTTTTCTCCCTTCCCACAGTGCCCCCCAGGTTTGTGGTCCAGCCCAGCGACCAGGACGGGATCTATGGAAAAGCTGTCATCCTCAACTGCTCTGCCGAGGGCTATCCCGTCCCCACCATTGTCTGGAAGTACTCCAAAGGTAGGATTCCTGTGGTGGCCACGGGGGACAGGCTAATTCTGCATTAATAACATCCCACTCACCCTTGGGTTGCTGTTTTAATCTCCAAGTTTCCAGGGAGCAGCGGGGTCCAATAAGGACATACCAGTCGTGTTTTATTCCTCATAAATCATCTCCCCATCTCCCTGCTGGCCACTGTGCCACACCAGGCTGAGCTGGATGGACTTCTGCTCTGCCCTGGAGATGTCCTGGCTGTGCCTGTGAGCCTGTGTCAGCTGTGGCCTCAGCAGGCAAGGGATGAAAGGGATGGCTGGGAGAGAAGAGACACAGCTTTAATTGAAACAAACTCAGCACGAGGTTTCCCCCGCCCCCCCCTTCAAAATTTATGATAACGTGGCCAATCACATCTTTTCAGCAAAGAAGGAAGGTCAGGTAGCATTAACATAAGCAGTAATTCAGTGTGAGCTTTACATAATGCTTTTAACATTTTCTCCTCGTGGAACAGAGCATTAAAAGTGGCCCCACTTGACCCTCAGTAACCATAAGAAATTGACTGCTTTTTAGTTAAAATGTGCTGCCTGATAGATTGTGTCTTCTGGCCAGTTGTTTTCTGGTAGTTTTTAGCAAAAAACCACATCCTGTAAACTCTGTACCCAATCTAAATGAGTTAACTCCCTAAAAAAAAAAATGAGGTGCTGTTGAGAAGAAATCCATGTCATGCTCCATGTCATTTTTAGTTTTCTTATGACCTAAGTCCAAATTGTGTTTGAAGAAAAAAGGGTGAGAGAAAAGTTCATGTTAAAGCCTATTTGTACTGTAATTGACAAATTATGGTTTGTTGCAAGAAGGGTGCAGAGTTCTAAATTCCATTCATCTCAGTGGTGTGTGGGATTTTAATTCTGAATATAGAGCACAAAGAGGTAATTCTGGGGTTTTTTTTGTATTTGTGTGCTGAAAGAAGGTGCCAAGCCAAGCCAGATGACTTGTAATTAACTGTGAGGAGATAAATAACCCATCTTGGAAGGATAAGTCCCCTTTCAGACTCACCCATGCAGATGTATAGGACAAGACTGTCTCTTGCTCAGGAAGGACTTTGGCTGCAATAGCAGTAAAAATGTGTGTGAAGATTAATAAAACTTTGCAAACTGCTGCCCAAAATTTTTTCCAGTTTTTCCAGCAGCTGTCCTTAGGAGCATCAGTCCTTTCCTTTCTGTGAACACTAAATTGTTCCCACGATTTTTAATGTGAAAGAAAAGGAAGTGACTGGACAATCAAAGGCAGGCATCTACAGTTAGTAAAGTATAAATGTGCATTCCAAATAAATGATAGAAAAAATGGCTTATTAAAGAAAAAAAAATGACAAAAAGAGAAGTGGGACATGCACGTGACCGAAATAGGTGAAAAATCAACAATGGCAACTGAATTTTTCTGCAAACATCATCATTTTAGCCTTTTTAAGTTCACAATACTGGTCACCAGGCCTTCAGTGTAGCCATAAGTTTCCAAAGCAAACTCTTCTAGGACAAGAAGTATTTTTGATGTGCATGTCTGGGTTTTATTAATATTCTAGATGTTGTATTCATAGGTTTTTCTAGCTCACTATGTTACACTAAATAATTCCCCATAATATTTATTCTCCATATTTCCTTCTGGGTTGACTCAGCCAACTGTAGTGATTAATGTTGACAGATATTAACTTTGTGTACAGAAAGTGGTGTAAGAGAATTCCATTGAAGAGAGCACCTTTTGACTTCCCTGAAAAATCCCATGTCTTGCTGCCAAAGTAGGTTGGAAACCCCTTTGTTACAAGAAATGTGTCTTAATACACATTTAGGGAGTGTTTAATGTTGGAGGAACCTGAACTTGTGCTGACAGTACAGCAGGACCCTGTTTCCTGTTCCTGTATCTTATTTCCAAGGAAAAATAGGTTCTTCCTTAAAACCAAACTTAACACAAAAAAATCTTTGGCTTCCTGTTTTTATGGACCTTCCATTTTTACACTGCTGCCAAAAATGTCTGATCAGTGGTCTGAGGTTTGTGTTGTTTTATTTGTTCCGTTTGAGGTTTTTTGTGGATTTTTTGGAGGTTTTTTTGATAGTCTCAATAAATCCTGGCTGCAAGCGTGGCAGAACAGAGATTTTTGTGTAACCAGTCCATCAGCTGTAGTAGGAAACAAGAGGAACAGTTACTGATGTGGTTTTCCATGTTATCCAGAGTTTCATAAACAAGGTCCTAGAGGTCCCCTGAGTGTGCCATGTTTACTACAACAGACATCCCTCTCAGTCATAAGAAATGCATTTGCTGTTTGCATTAGGGATGCATGCTGCCACGACTGTTCAGCTGTAATTGTCAATAATTCATCAGCCTCTAAATGTACAACAAATGTGCCTTTTCACCCATGAAAGGGCTGGAAATCTTCATTTCCTCTCTCTCCCTTCATGGTTCTTCTGCTTTGTGCTCTTTTTGCCCCTTTAATATGGGTAAATTCTGGCTGCTGTTGCATTCCAAAAGTCTTTGCTCTTTTCAAGCAATGAATTCAGTTTGGATAAAGAACCATTCTGTTCATTTTGATGATGCCAAAAACCGTTTTAGTTGCACTGAGCTTCTAAGAACCACTGTAACAGTGGTGGGAGGTTTACACCACTTAATTAGTAGTTTGTCTCAGTCTCTTCTGCCTTCACTCAGAGCCAGGATTAACAAATACACGATGGAAATGGATTTTCTTATGTTTAGGCTTGGTTGTTTATTAAATCTTATTAAAAAGTACAGAGTTAACAGCACTTCTAGCTACCTGCCAGAAGCAAGGAAAATGGAGAAAGATTCAGCTGCTACAAGGTCTCTTAAAGCTAAACAGTTCAATAGAGAATTAACACCTATATTATTTATTCTTTTAACCCAGTAACTAAATTCCTGACCTTCAGTGTGACATTGACTGACTAACCAGAAACTCCTACCTGAAACCATGAAGAGGAAGGAAGAAGAAGGAAGATGAGCACCAAAAGAGACACCACCCAAAATCTTCCATCTTGTTCCTATTAATATACTATAAAATTAATAGTATATATAATAATAATATATATAATAATAGTATACTGTACTATTACCTATTACTATACTATAAAAACCTCAAATTTAAAACCCTTCACCATGTGAAATCACACACTTCTATTTAACTACA
>JAOTQP010000001.1:3626398-3637221 GCA_026413545.1 Cichladusa arquata | reverse complement strand
CACTTTTATATGCATTAGTATAACAATAATATTTAGTGCAATAATAAATAATGGCTTGAGAAGATAACAATAATAATAATAATAATAATAATAATAATAATAATAAAATTAAATTTTTTAAAATTATTTCTTGTTGGGCTGCCATGAAGAAAGAGGAAAACAATGGGCCAACCTGTGAAAAGCAGCAAATAAATCAACTTTCCAAAAGAAAGCCCAGCTCCAAACAGAGAGAGCTCCTGGATTAATGCTGCTGGCAGAGATATGCATACCTTGAAAATGGAAATTGCCATGATTTATAAATTGTAGCTTCTCTTGTCCAGTTTTTGAGCAATAGATCTCTAACTGTGTCCAGCACCACACAGCTTCAGACAAAGACATGGAGAACCCCAGGGAAAATAGAGCTGGATTAATTTGTCCTATGGGGAAACTACTCCAAAACTGTGGAACATGGCAAAATCCATTCCTTGAACCTTCCAAAATGCTCTTCCCTTCCAAAATTCTCTTATATAAATGCATATCTATAAATATAATTATGTGTCTGTATATAAGGCACATTTGAAGAGATATAAGGCACAGACACACTTAATATGGCATCTGAATCATCTGGATACATTTCTAAATGCCTTCACTTATTTTTAAAACATCCTAAGAGAATATCTCATGCATATGTAGTGCAGATTTAGCTTGCTTATTTACAGTTTTCTAGATTATTTTGTCAGTAAAGAACCAGCATATTTATCTCAGTTATTTGCATCAGTAATTTGATTAAAGATAGTTGGAGGATGAAGAAATTCGTTGCCTAAAATATCCTTGGGAATGTGGCTTTGTTACCAGAAATCTTTTGACACAGTGAAGATAAAAAGAAGAGCTTATGGTTTAGGATCATTGGAGATAAATTGTGAAGAGTAAAAAATCAGCTTTGGAGGAAAGGGAAATATTTAGCTGTGAGGCATTGCTATGGCAATAAGGAATCTGTGTGGAAGATTATGTGAGGAGAAGGGAAGGATAAGCAGGGATAAAGCTGTATCTGAGGAATAAAGTCATCTTTCTTTACATGTTTTTATACTGCTCTTATTAAGAAAGTTTGTTGGGGGGGGAAAATGAGCTTTGCAAGGTAACCTCTGGCTTTTAATAGCAAAATAGGGAGCCATGGGGCTTGGTTTGGCACTGTCACCCAGCACAGGACCCAAAAGCGAGGCAGGAGTGCCTGGGACAGGCTCCTGGATGTCTGTGGGATTTCAATCCAAGTCCAAGGTCCCATTTTCTGTGTGCTCCTGCCCATGAAGCAGGAGGAGGGTGGAGCTGCCAGGGCAAGGCTCACCTGCACAGAAGCTCTGGTACCTCGTGGGGAGGCACAAACTCCTCATCCCTCATCTCCTGCATGGGCTCAGAACATTTTCACCATCACCAGAAAAGGGGGAGATATTGATGGGAAGGGACTGCAGCTGTAGGGAAAAACCTCTAGGTAGCTTAGGAGGTTGGCTGATTTAATTAGGGACAGGAAATGAGGCTGGAGAAGGAAAATATAAAGGTATAGGGATTAGGGGGCATGTAAGAACCCAAGGAAGTTGAAGCAGGAAGAAAGAGGGACAGGTGAAGGGGACTGCAGCCTGCTGCGCTGAGGGAGAGAGATGTGCAGAGGAAGGGACGTGGGAGGCTGGGGACATTGTGGAATGAAGAAAGAGGAGGCACAAACTGATGATGGTGAGGGTGATGTGGACTCCTAAACAGCCTGGCACTCTTTTGAATTGGGTCTCTATTGGACAAAATGCATAAAAGGATGTATGGGACTATTTCAGGAAGAAATTCAGGAATAATTACTTCACTGAAAGGGTTTTCAGACATTGGAAGGGGCTGCCCAGGGAGGTTTGCAGTGCCCATCCCTGGAGGTGTCACCTGGAGGTGGCACTCGGAGCTCTGGGCTGGGGACAAGGTGGGCATTGGACACAGCTGGGACTCCACGGGCTGGGAGGTAATTTCCAATCTAAATGATTCTGTGATCTTGCACAGCCCTGGTTGTTCTGGGTTTGGAGGAACAAGCAGATGGTCACAAAAAGCCAACTTTCTGAAAGTAACCTCCTTGTGGGTATGTGGGGCACACACCAGATAAAACTGAAACTATTTCCATTCTCTGGAATATGGAATCAGACTCATCCTGACTTTGTGTTTTGATTATTCATAATTTCTTCTCTTCAATGTTCCTCTTGGACAAAATTGATGAGTACTTAATACCCAAACAGTTAAACAAGATGTACTTCATCACCAGTGCATGCGGAGCCTCCTGCCTCACACAAGACCTTTCTCAGAATTCCTCCTGGAATTAGATCCCATTGGATCAAACCCACGGCTCCACGGGCCCTGTTAATCTCCAGCTCAGTTAGGTTTGGTTCAGGAAGCCTCTGAACAGAAAGGGCTGCATCCTGACATATTATCATATCCAAGCATTAACAGCTCTGGCATGTGAAAAGGTCATGCCACCAAGCATTAACATTGCAGGCTGGCAATTAAAGTAATTCATTTAAATAAGGGGTTTTATTCTGCTGTGCGGCAACAAACACAACCTATGCAAGGGGGGAGCCTGGGAAGGCCTCAAATCAGATCCTCTGCCACTGTCATCTGATTAAAACAGGGACCCAGAGAAGCTCAGATGGAAGGAGTGAGCTGTTCTGAGGAGAAGAGGCAACCATTCATGCATAAAAACGAGGGACTGGGGCTACTGCAGGAGGCAGCCCCAGAGGGCGAGAGCTTAGGGAGGGGATTCATTGCTGATGCCTCATATGCTTTAGAAGAGTGGACAGATTCATTCAGAAACAGCTCTGTGCCTGTCCAGGGCTTTCCAGCTTCTCCTGAACTGAAGGACTCGTGGGCTTTGATTCTTTCTAGAGGCAGAAATCCAGATGCCATTTATTAGTGGACAAACCATGTGGGGAGGACAGGACAGCAAAGGACTCCAAAGAGATCATCCTGTTTCAAAGATGTTTGGGGTTTGGAATAAAACATTTCAAGGATTTGTTTTCTTCCTGTTTGCACGAAATTTTAATTCCAAAACATGAAAATACTTTAGGTTTAAGACTATTCTTGCTAAGAAGAGAGTATTTTTTTCAACATTAAAATTTAAGCCCTTTTTAAAAAGAATGGTTAATGAAGTTGACAGGTATGTCCAAACTGTTCTGCAAATACCTTCTGAGTACAATAAAAACTTGAATCTAGCTAGGTTTATTGTCAGTTTAATTATACTTTCAGTTCAGCACAGTTCAGCTACGCACTCAACACATCCATGGTTTGTAAGCTCCTTGGTGCAGAGCCTTTCTTTTAATTTTGTGCAGCTCCTGCTTTAATTGAGCCCTCATTTTGATAGATCATTACTGTCACACACAGTGGTAAAACATATAACAGTCAGCAAGCAGAACAGCAGCTCATCAGAAGGAAGCAGACATTTTTTATCTGTTCTTTATTGTCCACATATTTGAACACTTATTAGTTAAGTCCCTTTATGTGCTGTGAATATTGAATACTGAATTATGTTGCAAGTTGCCCTGTGAGCAGGAAAACAAATGAAGACAGGCTTCCTTTGGATTCACACCTTCTACTGTCCATTTCCAACTCCTTTCTGCTAAGTTCCCTTTGAGGCCCATCAGGAATGAAAATAAAATACTTTTTCACATTTATTTTGATCTGGTTGAATATGGACAAGCTGGGTGAGACACAGATTGAAAAGCCAACCTTGTATCATCAGACCCTTCAGTGCACTGAGGAACAACCTTGTTCTGTATTTTTTTTTTGTCCGTTTCTAGTTCCAGCTATGATAACCTCCTACCCAAACACCACCCTGGCAACTCAAGGCCAAAAGAAGGAGATGAGCTGCACAGCACACGGAGAGAAACCCATCATAGTCCGCTGGGAGAAGGAAGACCGGATCATTAACCCTGAAATGTCCCGTTACCTGGTTTCCACCAAGGAAGTTGGGGATGAAGTGATTTCTACCCTGCAGGTAAGAAAACAAATTGGCCCCCAAATCATCCAGATATGTCAAGATATGCTTGGTTTGGTGTTGATTCAGGTGCAGGGCCAGCCTGACAACACCAGAGCCCCAGCACTCGCTCCATGCATGACATGGAGAGCTGGCAAGAGGAGGGAGAGGAAACTTCTGCAATGCATCCTTAATGAAAAATTCCCCCCTCCCACACTCCAGAGGCAGCAAGAGAGTGAGCCAGGCTCAACCCTCCATCCTCTCTGTCTCAGGAGCAGCATGGCTCATGCCTTATCCTGTCCTTCCCCAGATGAGTTTGACCAAATTGCTGATAAACTCTGGCAAATATCCGAGCCCAAGTTCTTACCCTCACCAAAATCACTAAACTGGCTTGAGAAAAAATGCTGCCTTTTTAAAGTGCTCTTCTCCCTCCCTTACACTTGGTGGGGCTTGTGAGACCACTTTATAAAGTCAGGACTCTAAATGGCATTTTACGTGTGCTTTTATGAAATCTGAAAGTATCTTTTTTCTTTTTCCTGACTCCAAAATCTTCACTATCCATTTTCAGTCACATTTTAAAAGTGTATTTATCAGGCCCAAGGAACTAATTCTCTATCTGCCTGGTTATTGTCTACATTTTAGAGTAACTCTTATGAAAGATTTCTTTCTTCACTGGCCAAAAACTCTGTTGGATAATATCCAGTAAAATTCTGGGTTTGCTGTCTGTGAGGGACTTTTTGCCATTGATTTCTATGAGGAAGAATAAATTCTACATGTTACTTTGTTCCTATTTGTATTTTTGTGATACAAATAATATTTAGTTATAAGATTGACCCCTAGGCATCTCTGCCATCTTTTTTCTTGTTGATTTTACTAAGATAACCCCTGGATACACAACAATTATTCTATTTGGAAATATTCTATTCTATTTCCTTCTGTTTGGAAGGTTAGAGTTCTGCTTGGAGAGTTTTCTGAAGCAGTTGAGTACAGTAATGGTGTTCTACACCCACGTGTGTTACATAGAAAACCTTTCACTTCTGAGAGATAAAACACCCCAAAAAGCAGAAAGTGGCAGATTAAGGCTGTCTCTGAAGCTTTGAGCTCAGTGCTTTTGCATGATGATGTGATCTTTAGTTGTCTACTCCCTTTTATTTTTCCTGCAGGACCCTGCCTCAGTGAGACAGGACTTGGATTTTCACTGGGGCTGAATTAGGGTTGAGTAATGAAGGGCACTGTGTGACACAAAGCTGATTTTTGAGACCAAACTTTTCACAGCTGGCCATTAATTGTGTGTTCTTTGTTTTCTGGGCACTCTCCCTCGACCCTTGGGGTCTGATGTGCAGAAGTACTAAGCCCTCCTGGCTGCAGCTGAACTCAGTGGAAGCTGTTATGAACACATGAAAGGCTATTTATTGCTCAGGACTCTGAGGGAGGGGAGAAGGCCCTACATGTCTCAAACTGGGCTCTGGAAATTTTTGTTTCCCTGTCTCCAAGCTCAGCCACACGTGCAAGGGAACACAGCCTGACAAGTTGTCACATCTCAGATGATAACTCTCCAATTTCCTTGCAGCAAGTGGGAAATTAATCCATTTATCCTAACCAGTGGTGACTGGGAGTTGTGCTCACATCACCTGGGTTTTGCTGAGGAATAAAGAGCACGTGGAGTTTCCATGGCTCAGCTAATATGTGGCAACTTGTAACGCAGCCACAAACATTATCATTTATCTGCTTCCTTAATTCTCTACATGAAATGGTGGCAATGCTCTTCATGGTGTCAGGGTTGATGAAAATAAATTCACTCGTGTTTCTGCAATGGGTGAACTCACAAGAAAATGCTGTGAGAAAATGAATGTCTGTTTTCAGGGCACAGTTTGAACAGTGCGCAGTAAATAAATTGTGGAGCAGCACACTGAACACTGAGAAGGAAATGGTATTTCAAATATCTGCTCGTTTAAAAAAAAATCTTTCTTTCTTATATCTTGAATGAAGCAGTGGTCATGTAGAAAAATATCATTATGAACATGTTTGCAAATATTATATATAAATTTCCTTGCTGTTAAAAAACAAATTGAAAAGAAAAACCACACAAAACTTTATTATGAGGCACCATGCTGAATGCTACAGGGTTCACCACCAGTGTTTGAACCTTTATTTCCTCCACACAGACTTCAGCCACTTGAGTTGTTTTCAGAAATAACCGGAAAAATTTGGAGGCAGCAGGAGGCACCATTTTGTATGGCAAATTTCAGCCAACAGTTAAATACCTGGCAAACTTGTGAGGAACTGGAAACAAGGCTCCTAAGGAGAAGCTGCAGGAATAGGTGGAGCTCCAGCTCCTGACTACACATGTCGAGCTGCTATTCTGTGTCCTCAGCCCAGGTGCTGCTGGCTTTGCTAATCTCAGTATTTTGGAAGCTTTCCTATGCAAATGTACGTTTGTAACCTGCAATATCTATTTATTGCTGTCAAGGAGGACAGTCTGCACAATTTTTCTTGCACCACACAGACAAGCTGTTGGTTTATTTTCTCTGTGTGCTGTTCAATCCATCACCTCTTTTCCAACCTCCTACAGATTCTGCCAACTGTGCGTGAAGATTCTGGCTTCTTCTCCTGCCACGCCATCAATTCTTATGGGGAGGATCGTGGAATAATTCAGCTCACTGTGCAAGGTAGGCAGAGGACAACACAAGGAAAAAAACCCACAGCTATTGTAGGGCAAGAAGTGTAGAAATCTGCTGGGGGGATGGAAGTTCTGATTCCTAATTAAATGTTTTCCTCATTGTCAAAGAAATAAGAAGCTGCATTAAGGTTCTCAGTCTTTCATTTTCCAGCATCAGAGATTAAATCAAAAGAAAAGCTTGAGTCCTCCTAGATCTGTACAAATTGATTAGATCTTTTTTTTTCTTAAATACGTTAGTTGACAATTGCCAAAGATACTTAAAACTAGTATCTTCAGTAAGAACTGTGCATATGGAGGACTGAGGGAGAGCAGAACAAATTTGTTTTAAAGAACAAATGCGCTTCAAACCCAGGTCTGAAACAAAGCAGAAGTGATCTCACTTCATCTCTAGAGAAATATTAAACCTACTGTGGAACTTAAAGCAAAATATTTCAAGTTTAATCAGTCAGGATAAATTGTGAGCAGTCTGCACAATCCAAACTCCAGGAATTTATGTTGCCTGGGGCTGGGTTTCCCCTCCCACAGGGCAGAAACAGCAAGTCCTGGAGAGGTGACAATATTTGAGATGCAGGGCACAGGCAGGACTCAGCCACCGGCCACTGCTCATTCCCATGTGGTGCCTCTCTGAGCCTGCACACAACAAATTCCTACAACTTGCAGATTTCTCTCTCCCTGCCCTTGATTCCAAGTAGCAGCAGATTTCAGAGGATGCCTAAGGCAGCCCTGTTGAAAAATTCAGGTGGAGTTTGGGGACAGGTTCCCAGTTCCACCACTGCTCATCTAAGCTGCCATGACAATTTAAAGGGACATTAGAATGGGTCTAGGTGCTGGTTATTTGCAACATTAACTTCAGAGGCAGAAGGAGCTTTTAGATTGATTTTATCAAATTATTCTGTTATTAAACTAAGACTTTTAAAAATGCTGAAAGAGACAGAAATTTTACTCTCCCCACCAAATTGAGCACTTTTGAGTTTGAGTATGAGTACTCATATTTCTACAAGCATATTTTGAGTAAAATCACTGATAGAAGTATCAGGGAAACATGGTGTTCAAGGTAAAACATTTTTCCTGGAATGACAGTCCAAGCTGGAGTGATTTTAAGGAAATGCAACCAAGAAGGTCAGAGAAGCCAATATTCATGATTACACCATTGGCTCCTGTGGGATAGTGGTGAAAGCCAGGGGAAAAGCAGCTTTGAAGCACCTTGTATTTCTCATGCTGCTCAAGGAAAACAAAAGAGAAAATAATTATAACAATGATTAAGCACCTGCTGGATGCATGAGCTACATGACCAGGGGTGTCACCTCTCTTGCATCAATGGAATAATTTCTATCTTTGCTACCACAAACTACTCTATATAAAGTGTAGTCCTTCTTTAAATAAAGGGCTTTTTGCTTCTCCATTGCACGAAGAAGTCTGTTGCTATATTCTTTTCACCTCTCCCATAGCCCAAATGCAACAGGCTCCGAGTTGAGAAGTGCTGATATTTCCAGCAGGTGATTAACAGGATCAGGGGCCCCACGAGCGCCCAGAGAAAGGCCAGGAAGGCTGAGCCAGCATCACGCTGGCTGGTGTGCCCTGCTGAGAGGACGGGGTCTGTTCTGAGCAGAGCTGTGTGTGTGTGTTTGCCCAGAACCCCCCGACCCCCCCGAGATAGAGATCCGGGAGGTGAGAGCTCGGAGCATCGCCCTCAGGTGGACCATGGGCTTTGATGGCAACAGCCCCATCACCGGCTACGACATCGAGTGCAAGAACAAGTCAGGTAAGGAACCATCTCAGTAATCCCCGCTGCTGGTCATTCCCCACTGGTTTGTGCTGTAAAAGGTAATTCATAAATGGAAACTGCTCGATGGAATTTTTTATTATGGTTTGTTTAATCTTCCACAGGAAGATCTGTCTTCATTTGTTGTCCTTTTTGTTTGTTTTGTGGTAAAGACACTAAATTTAGCAATTGCTGCTTTTCCCTTTTACCACTTCATGCTATATTTACTGAGGCAAAATTTTTGTGATGTTTTCATTAGTAGATAAAATATTTTCAAGGGTGTTGAGTCATCAGTCATCATTTTAGCCCTGGCTTTGTAAATGAAATCAATACTGTACAGGAGAGATTGATAATGTACCTGAAAGATGAGGAGTGGAAATTCTCCTCTGAGGCTGAAGTCAGGAATCGCAGGTTTGGAGATGCAGATTGGTCAAGGATGCCTTCAAGGGATGGGCACACCTGAAAGTTTCTGGAGTCTGGGGTTTTTTTGATTGTTTTCCTTTCTTTCCAACCACCCACCTGCTCCAGAAAAGCTTTTGAAAGTCGTTCTTGCCCGATTGACTTCTTTCTCACACTAAAACATCTCTTGTGTTTCTCAAATACAAGAATAAGTATTTAAGAATGATATAATTAAGCACAACTCCGTTTAGGATGACTGAGGTGCTTCCCTTCTATTGAAGCAGTGACAAGAAGGGATTTCAGAGCTCTAAAACATCTTTGTTAGATTTAGTTTGATGTTTTCAAGCGACAATGCGGAATGCAGGCAAAGATTAAGTGGGGGTCAACATGAACTTGCATTGAAAATTGATTTCTCTCTAATGTGGAATGATAAATCAAAAGCAAGACGGCAAAAGAAAGAAAGACACAATATCAAGACCCATTGTATCAAGACACAATATATTGATAAAGATTAAAAAAAATTAAAGAAAGGAAAAGAAATGGGTGGCAGAACTGGTGTCAAAGAAAATATTTCTTTGTCTGTATCTGAAGGCAAATCCTCGAGGTCATGTCTAACAAGAGCAGATTATCTTCTTACTGCAAACAACAGAAATGTCATGTTTTAGAGTCTGAGGCTGAATGTTTGGAGAAACTCAGATGAGGTCTTTGAATTCCTGCATGCGAATTTTGTTATTAATTAAGTCACTGAGAAAATGAAAAACGGAAGATGGTTAATGGAGAACTTGCATGGGGTAGTTGGGGGAATCTAGAAAAAGGAGGAAGAATTAAGCAAACTTCTCAGTTTCCAGGTATTAAAGGGGTGGGACAAAATTTAGATTATGTATTCAAGGAACATCCTGTCAAGACCAGAGTGAAGCTGTAAACAGCTGTGCTTTGTGAGAATCTTCCATCTCTCTTGCCTTTCCTGAGGACTCAGGAATGAGTTTAGATCAGATGCACCATCGAGGCTTTTCTGTTTCAGAGAAGGTGCAGGTAACCACAAAGAATGCGTGGACTGTATTTAGCAGTCCTCACATATCCCATCATAAAATCATAGAATTTAGGTTGGAAAACACCTTTAAGATCATCGAGTCCAAAGTTAGCTCAGCACTGCTGATATCTACCCCATCAGACACAAAAGTAACATTAATTGCACCAATGGAATTAGTTACTCCATGGAAGTAGTGTGGTGTTGCCTGTCCTGTAGAGTCCAGTTTCTGTCCCAGAGCACTATGAGTAGCAGGAACTTGGTATTTCAGGATGTTTTGGTGCTTAGAGAAATCACCTGTCTGTACAGAAACGTACCTGTGGCACTCAGACCTGACCTTCCATGGACACCAGGCCTTTGCAGCCTGCAGACCTTTCCATCGGAGGTGTGCAAAGAGCTCTGGAGACAGGAATGGGGGGGGTGGGTCCTCCTTTGTGCCTCTCTCCCCATCCTTTTTAAAAGTTTTTATGTCATTCGGGTAATCTTAGGGACAAGCTTCGAACTGTTCCGTTTAATTGCCCTTTCTTGTGCTCCGGTGTGAGCAGGGCATCCCCCGCGTCCCCGATGCTTTCGAAGAGTTGGGATTTCCCAAAATCTTCCCCGGGAGCCGCGGGGGTTGCGGCCGGGCACGGCGCCGGTGCAGTACCAGCAATGGCCACTGGGTGGCAGCGCCGGACCGGACCTGAGAGCGCCGGCCGCTTCCCCAAATTCCTCAAAATTCCCCAAATTTCTCCTAGAAGAGCCCGAAGCTTCAGACTTCCTTTTAAGAACGGAGAAAAGCTGTTAGTTTTCGTTAAAATGTGATTTTTTAAATAGATCGTTCTGTAAGGGTGCGTTTTGTGTAACACTGAGTAATGCCAGGATGTAACATTTTATGAATGAAATAGTTTAGATTTTTATTTTTCCTCTCTCTTTTCTTTTCTCTTTTCTTTTCTTTTCTTTTCTTTTCTTTTCTTTTCTTTTCTTTTCTTTTCTTTTCTTTTCT
>JAOTQP010000001.1:3606663-3621896 GCA_026413545.1 Cichladusa arquata | reverse complement strand
CTCTCCAGCCTCTCTTTTCAATGGCAGGATGTGAGATATACAGCAAGGGCAGAAATGTGGGAAATTATATTAATGAGGACACTTCTTGGGAAATAAAATCTGTGTTGTTGAATAAATTCCTCCTGTTGCCATCCCATGGTCTCATTTGCCCCTTAATCAGGGCATAGGCATCTCTCCCTCATTGGATTGTGACATTTAGTCAGGGACACCTTCCACTATCCCAGGTTGCTCCAAGCCCCAGTGTCCAATCTGGCCTGGGACACTTCCAGGGATCCAGGGGTGGACGCAGCTTCTTGGGGCAACGTGTGCCAGAGCCTGTCCTGCCTCACAGGGAAGAATTACTTCTGAAAAACCTCTCAGAGTTCATTTCCTGGAGCCAGGCTGGGTGTGTTCCTCACCAGTCCTGCCTGCCTTGAGCAGCTATGTGCAGGGTGGGAGGGTTTGCCCCATTGCAGCACCTGCTGAAGCAGGAGCAGGTCTGTGCTTTCCTGACACATCCCTGTGGGAGCAGCTGCACAGGGCAGTGCAGCCAAAGTCCCCAGATCAGTGCACACATAGCACTGGAGCAGCATTGCAGCTCTGGGGCTGTGCTGCTGTGCTGCTGGGCATCCCCACGATGGGCATCCTGAGCAGCAGTGACTGGAGCCTGGTGTTGGCACCTCCAGCCCTGGGGGTGCTCCAGGGCAGGGGCTTTCTCCAGGGTTAGTTTTTTCTTCTTCTGGGAAAACTTTCATGGAATTTTACAGAATCCCTGAGGTTGGAAAAGGCCTCCAAGACAACCAAGTCAAAGCTGTGCCCAATGCCCACCTTGTCCCCAGCCCAGTGCACTGACTGCCATGTCCAGGCCTTACCTTGGATGCCTCCTGCAATGGGCACTCCACCACCTCCGTGGGCAGTCACTCCCAATGCTTAACCACCCTTTCCATGAAGAAATTCCTGCTGATACCCAACCTGATCTTCCCCTGGCACAGTTGAGGCTGTGTCTTCTCATCCTGTCACTTGTTGCCAAGGAAAACAGGCCAGTCCCCACCTGGCTGCACCCTCCTGTCAGGGGGTACTGTGGAGAGCAGTGAGGTCTCCCTTGGGCCATTCCTGTTTATTAACTCCCTTCCCTCCCTTCTTTTGGGCACAACCAACTTTCTCACTGAGAGAGCAGCACTCTCTCACTTTGGGGCAGCAACCCCCATTTTTGTGCAGTTGTTCCAATGTCCCAATGGAAAGAAATCACACTGACAAAATTGGGGAATCTTTGCTGCTCTCACCACCTCCTCAAAGAGTACCTATTTCTGTGGATTTGCTGATGACCCTCGGGCTAAGATCCCATTGTTCTCAGCAGCACTCTTGGACAAGTTGGGAGTGCTGTCAAGGAAGGGGAGGGATCGTTGGATTTGCTTGGAACAAAATGTGTTTTCTGGATTAACACAGCGATGGCACAAAACAGTTTAACTTCACGCTTGTATTACCCACATTAACACCACCATTTATTTGTCTGTTTCTACTGATATTTCTTATCAAACAGACTCTTGGGATTCTGTCCAGAGAACCAGGGATGTTTCCCCTCAGCTAAACCAAGCCACCATCATCGACCTGCACCCATCCTCCACCTACAACATCCGCATGTACGCCAAGAACCGCATCGGCAAGAGCGAGGCCAGCAACGAGCTCACCATCACCACTGATGAAGCAGGTAAGCCTTGGCTTTGCAACCTTGAAATTTTGTCAGAATTATCTCTCTGATGTCAGGAATCATTCCATGAAATGCTGCTTATGTGGCTGCAGCTGTATCAAAAGGAATACTGAGTTATTCCCATAGAATATCCTGACTTCTGCAACTTCTTGTGCAAGGCTGTAATTAAAGCTATTCAGTGGCATCTAGTGGTCAAAGAAGACATTGTGCTCCAAATTTTCAGCTTGTGATGTTGGAAATAACACACCTGTATCTACAGTGAGGCAACTCAGTCAGCAACATCCTGGGTTTAGTAATGGTGCCTCCTCTGTGGGTACTGTGGCTTTCCCTACATGTTTATATATTAATGTAGGTAACTAATTTAAATTTCTTCCTTTTGAGAATGTTGATCCACATGAATCAACTCTCCATTTGAATATTCCCTCACTCAATCCACTCACCATTTATTTTTCTGGCCTCTGTTTAAGTCTCTTGGCTGACACTTGTTAATGCCATCCCTGATCTTTGTTCTGTTGTATTACAGAATCATTTAAGTTGGAAAAGACCTCCAAGATCATCAAGTCTGACCTTTACTTTACCTTTAAACTTCTATTCTCCTACATCAGCACCAGGAGTACTGTGTGGGCATTTTCCCTTTGGTGGCTGGAGCCACCCTCGTGTAGATGGAATTTCTGCCTTCCTTTACCTTATGCTAAGTCAGCACTGCTTCCTTCTTTGAGGGTTTACAGATGACAACCTGGTGATAATGTCCTGGTCCTACTGTCCCTTTCTCTTTCAAGATTCATGTTGCTCTTGGATTTGAACACCCTGAGACTGATTTTTTAGTTCAGCTCCTATGAACACAACTGTGTAATTCCCACTTAATTTCTCTGGGGATTTCCTACAATTAAAACACAGTCCTTGTCAGGACAATGTGGTTTTGGTTCTGAGGGACTTTCTGAGTAGGAACAGGACACAAGGGCTCACAGTGGAAAGCAGAATAAGCTGGAGACTATATAAGTTTAATTTCTTTTGTCAGTCCAGCAGAAGGAAAGTGTGCAGTGAACAGATTTAACAGTGAATAGTTTGTTTGAAAAATACTTATTTTTGATCATAAATTTTCTCTTCCTTTGTGCAAAGAGAATGTGAAATTACTAGAGAAAACAGATTATCCATTCTCCCAGCCAGAGTCATCTATAACCCTAAAATGCCCATCCTTCCTTGTGCAAAATAGAGGGCTGGGTCTTGGATCAGTTCTGTCATGCTTTCTTACTCACCCATGCTTGGAATGTTTTTTACTTGCCAGGTTTTTCCTGGCTGGTAATTAAGTTGTCAGGATCAGCAGCTGCCCTTGGAATAAAAAAACAGCTTCCCCATGAGCAGGGTGGAACCTTAACATCACATTTTATTCAGTTCTTTGTAACCAGGTTTCAGAATAAATGATCGTTTTGTCGCTGTCTTTTGAGGAGCTGTTTGTTGGTGGAAAAAGACCAGCAGTGTGGAACTGTATTCAAAAGTCACTGATCTGCCTAGGGAAGGACTGGGAGACAGGAGGTCAGGGTCAGGCAGAGTTTGTGATGTTTTTCTCCTGGGTTTTTATTTCAGGGATGCACAAAGTGGAGGAACATAATTTTTTTGATCACTGTTTACTTCTGTTCTCTGCTTTTACAGCAGGCAATGGAGAACAGCATGGGTGCAGGGGATGAGAGAGAAGGTAATAAGCAGGGAGCAAAATAAAGGTCCAAGAAATACAAGATAAAAACCAAACAACTTGGAAAGGGGGTACAGATTCTGTATCACATATTGCAAAGAAATACTTCTATTAAAAAGAAACCTGTAGAAGGTCTCTGTGGCAAAAGGAGAGGTAAGGATGGAATGATTTCAAAGCTTGCAGACTGCATCTTTCTTTCCATACAACCCCAATTAGCTCATGTATTGGAATATAGATGCCAGTACACACTTGCACTAACACCTGTCAGAAGAAAAAAAAAACATTATGGCCATTGCCTAATACTGAAATCAATAGAGGAAACAGAGATATCTGGGTTTTCTTTATGTCCTTGCCACAAACTCTGTATGACATTAATTATGAAAAACAAACTACTTCTTAGTTAACATCTCCCTATGGTGTGCTGGGAGCACTTAACTATTCAGGTCTGTGGAAAAAAAATCGGGGTCTTTTGAGGAAAAGTCGGGATTTTTAGGGGCACATTTTAAACCCCATTTTTAGGATCAAATGCTTCACTCAAATGCCACTACATTCTAATGTATCCTGGAGAATTGGCATTCATTTTTGTCAACAGGAGGACAGAATCAAGGTCAGGCTTCAAAAAATTCATAGAGATCTCGTTTTTGCTAGTGGACCTGGATTCTCTTCTCCTTTCTTTCTATTAATGCAAGAAAAATGAAAAAAAAGTTCTTTCAAGCTTTGGAAATTTCCCATATGAAGAACAGTCAGGAATGGCAGAGAATAGGGCATATTTAATAACTTTAAAATACTATAGGCTGTATTCTGTGTCTGCTTTCATCAGTTAAAGCAAAATGTTCTGGTTCCTCTCACCACAGCTGTCATTTATTGCAGCTCCACCTCTAACAGCCCAGTCTCACCCTTTTTTATTGCTTTCCTTCCTTTGTCCTGCTATTAAACTTAATTTAATACCTTTTACTGAGGCCGTATTCTGCATCAAGGGAACCCTCTGCAGCAGCTCGAGATGGCTTCATCCCTCTCCTCAGATCCTTCCTTTGCAGTGATTTACCTTGCTGAGCAAGCAATTTACTGCACATCTCTCTGTTCAATCCCAGCTGATCCTGATCTGCTTTGTAGCTGCCCAGCTGACAAGGAGGTTCCTTCTTCTTTCATTCACATTTAAAGCCTCCTGCACACCTTTGGCACTGTGTTGATGGTCTGTGAAACTCTCCCTGGCTCAGACAGGAGTTGAAAGAAGGTTTTCCCATCTCCCAGTTATTTTTTTCTCTGATTTCCAGGCTGGAACTCTTACTGGGAAGGGGTGGAGAGTAAACTGTGCAGGATTTTGTGTAAAATATCTGATACTGGACTGAATGTGCTCAGTTTCCAGTGAACAAAGGGGATCCCACTGGAAAATTTGCAACAGGTTGAAAAAAGATTAGGAGCTCCTAGGTCACCTGCTTTAAATGGTTTCTGCTGCTTTTCTGTCTGGATTAGGAGTTTATGGCTCACCTGCTTTACATGAACTCCACTGCTTTTCTATCACCCACAGGGTTGTGACTGCTGAGAATTCCTCTTGCCTATCTCCAGATATGCAGAAACAGCACTGTGAGAGTATCTCTAGCCATGAAAACCACTATTATTCATTTTGTTTACCAGACTGGTGTGTTTTGGCACATGTTGTATTTTGCTGATGGCCAGAGATGACACCTGAATGCAGGTTTTGTTTGGTGAAATTTTCCATGTGACAGATTCCAGCCTCTGTGATGCTGGGGTGTAAAGGTGGTGACATTTTATGTGAAATGCTGAATTCCTTGGGCTATGAGGGCCAGTTTTGATGCATTTTCCTTCTCTTTCCAGCTCCTGATGGTCCACCTCAGGATGTGCAGCTTGAGCCTATATCTTCGCAGAGCATCAGAGTCACCTGGAAGGTAAATACTCACACAGGCATGGACAAGATAAGCTCTGTCAGTATTTGGATGCTTTCAGGGGAATATTATAACAACTGTGCCTTGGTTATTTTATTTAGGAGAGACACTGCAGATGCCTTTGCCAACAAATCTTAAAATATTTGGCACTGAAGGGAGCATCATACAAAGAACGCCTTCCATTGGAGAGTAAAAGTAGCAGCTGCTTGTGTTTCCTTCTTTTTTCTGATTTCAGAGATAAGGCCACATGTTTAAGAAATGAACACTCACAAAATTTCACCATGGTTCTGTTCAAAACCTCCCCAGAAACCATTGGAACCAATGGGATCTTTTTCCCATTGCAGTAGACTTTGGGACAGATTTTTGCTGTACAGCAAGAGCAGTATGAGTGTCTCATTATAGTCCATGAGAACTGATGAAGAGTAATGAATATAAAAATATCATCAGCTGGTATCATTTAAAAATCTGGCATGTCATGTGACTCAATTTTTTCTAGGATTTTCCCAGTATTTTGACAATGACAAAAAGTTTTAAATGCTTTAGTATGATACCAGAGGTACTTAAACCATGTTTTAAATGGTTTTGTGATATATAATGCTTGTATATTGTGTTGATAATTCCCTATATTTACAATTCTGAAATATGTAATATTAAGAGCCAAAGTGGTATAGTAGCATAATAATAATGATTAATTTCTACATTGATGGTAATTACTCCTGCAAATGTGGGTAATGTGGCTCTTTTCCTATTATATGGATTATTCAGAAAGGAGCAGTGAGGTTCAGCTTATTAACCAAATAACTATGGGTGACTGCTTATTTATACCATAATAATGAATATATTGTAGGTTTACACCTGCTCCTTACAGGGCAGATTCAGAACCTCTTCTTCACAGGTCATAAAAAATGCAATGCTAATTCTTGGATCTTTTCCACATCTTGGATTTATATCAGTGTTGCTTTTCATCAGATGGTTTCCAAACCCAAAAGCTGTGTGGTTACAGATTTACCTGGAGTTAAACACAACAATGTACTTAGAGAAGACATGGATTTAAATCCAACACAGTCAGCAGAGCAAAGTAGTTTTTGAAGCCATGCAAGGGTGTACAGTGATTCTCAACAACTGAAATAATTTTTAATAGTTTTTTCTTTTTTAACCCACTTAAGAACTGTGACTATCTGATGAAGTCAACCATAATCTTCAAGCTTCTATGCCTGAACTTATTTTTATGGATTTCTGGGTAGGCAGATTGAAAGGTTTCATTTACTTTTTTAGAAAATTCACTTTGGGGGATGTTTTTAAAAGCA
Organism: Cichladusa arquata; assembly: GCA_026413545.1. Classification (NCBI taxonomy): domain Eukaryota; kingdom Metazoa; phylum Chordata; class Aves; order Passeriformes; family Muscicapidae; genus Cichladusa; species Cichladusa arquata. Next base: position 3,615,308 of record JAOTQP010000001.1, on the reverse strand, counting down.
GCAAGAGAAGATGGACACCACTGGCTCATTGCTGGAGTTTATAGCTGCTGTTTGTGAAGTTTTGCCATTAAATTTTATAGATGCAGATGTGAACAGGCAGCTACAGGACAAACAGAATTCCCACACCTACATTTCAATAGCTGCTTAAAATATATTTCAATTTGTACTTCAAGGACACTTCAAGTACAACTGAATGTGTCCTGGGCTCTGGGTATTGTCTGATATTGAAGGATATCAAATGAGGTGCTGGGGCTGTGTTCTCAAAATTGTGTTTGGAATTTGATTTGAGAAGTCTTGTCAAGCAAAGTTTGGTATCCAATATAACAAGATATTCACAGAAATCCGTTATATTTGAATACATACTTCATTAGCCTGGTCTCATGAGCTGAAGAGAGATGGATTTTCACAATTTGGAATGAACTTAAGGTGAAGTTGCTGGGCAGAGTTAGAGCTTGTGTAGTGCTGTGTTTACTGGAGGAGTTATTTCCTGAATGACAATTCGTAAGCTGATTAAAAAATCTTCTCTTCCTTATTAAGCAGTCCCAAACCAGGAGTGAGCCCACTTACTTCCCATGATTTATTGCAGTTTTCTCCAAGTCAGAGCAGTTTTGGTTCATTACTCATAAAGGAACTTTACAATGGTCCCACAGACATAATCCATGCTGAATCCTAACTTTTGGGTAGGTCCCTACAATGTTGTGCAGAAGGCACTCATTAAGTGCCTAATAAAATGTAACTTAGAATAAAGAAATACATCAATTCTACATTGTCATGGAAGCCAAAAAACAAGAAAAGAGCCTGAGCTTGGTAATTTTTATTTTGGAGGCATGTGGAGCTTTAGCCATGAAAGGCTGTGATACCTATGAACAAACAGGATTGTGGTAAAAACCATGGTTATATTTAAAGCTGGCAAACTTTATTAAAATACAGTGTCAATAACAGCAAAAGGAGCAGGAGTAACACATAGATTATCTTTCATCTTGTATTAAATCCCATTTCTGCAGCTTGCTTTGGCTGTAAATCTTCATTTAAAGTTTTGTCTTAGCCCACTCTTAAAAAATCCCAGTTAAGCAAATTGTATTGGTCTGTGATTTATTTAATCCAATCTGTGTGTCCACATAGGACACTGGGTTTCAGACTAAGCTGTTAAATAAAGCTCACCACTTTTTGGTACTTTAAACTGGTGCAGAGATAATGGGAATTAAACAGGAATTCTCATTTAGAAAAGAGCAAGAAAATATTCATTTTTTTTCATATAGTACTTTACATTAGGTAAATGAACCCATTAAATTTAGACATGGGGAATATTGAATATTCCTTTTCCTCTTTATTCCTATTTACACACACACAAAACTATGTCATACTTTACAAAATTCATTGATACCCTTCATTACAAATACTACCTTTTGTGAGAAAAGCAGTAAGGTCATGGACTGAAACTTATGTTCTATGGCTACTGACAAGGTTTGCAATATTTTTCCCCAAGAACACTAAGTTGCTTCACTCAATTTTCTACCAAAAATATGTCTATACACCAGAAGGAATATTTATCAAATGAGTCATGTGTGCAAAAAGTCAACTCAAAATGAAGTATTCAGGTCATAGTAACAAGGATCATTGGAATTGTCGTGAAGCAAAATATTCCAATGTTTTGTCCTGAAGTGACTTGGCATTCGTTTTATGTTGTATAATGTTTCAAAGTGGGGGGTGAAAAAACAAGTAAAATGTCAATATTTTATTTAAAGAAAAAAATCCCTGGACTTAAAACAATTATGAAGAAGTTCATGAAAATTTCAAAGTTTGTCATTTTATTCAAATTCAAAGTGAGAAAGTATAATTGTAGAATTCCCAGTGAAGAAGCTGTTGTGGCTGCTTTGTTCAAACTGTTTGTTTGGAAGTCAGTTTGTTGTCAGTCAGGTTGAGCAGAGGGCTGGAGCAGCTCTGCTGGGAGGAAAGGCTGGCACAGCTGGGATTGTTCACCTGCACAGGAGAAGCTTTGGGCTGAGCTCAGTGTGGCCTTGCAGGGCCTGAAGGAGCTGCAGGAAACATGGAGAGAGACAATTCCCAAGGGCTGGAGGGACAGGACACAGGGAATGGCTTCAGACTGAAAATTTACAGGTTCAGATCACATATTAGGGAGAAGTTCCTCCCTGGGAGGGTGGGCAGGGGCTGGGGTGGAATGCCCAGAGCAGCTGTGGCTGCCCCTGGATCCCTGGCAGTGCCCAGTTCCAGGCTGGACATTGGGGTGGAGCAGCCTGGGACAGTGGGAGGTGTCCCTGCCATGGCAGGGGTGGCACTGGATGGGCTTCAAGGTTTCTTCTAACCCAAACCATTCAGTGATTCTATGAATATGTCTGAACTCAAACAGCAACAAAAATCTGACCTTAGTTTCCACCCCCAGCTTAAAAGTACATCCTTCTGCACACACTCAAAGATCACAAAGCCATGGAATTGTCCAGAAGAGGTAACACACTTACAAATAATATAATAAAATGACCTGTATGTTTCTAAAGCAGCTGGGGAGTTTTTAGTCAAAAAAACACAGAGAAATATTCAAACAGGAAACAATTAAAATTCCCAAAACACAATCCTTATCCCTGCCGTGTGACTTACAAGGATCTCAAGATCTGAATCTGCTAATTTGATCAGTGACATCTGATCAAAGTAATACAATGGGAATTGAAATTATACCATCACTTCAAGTTCTGTGTCTGTTTCTCAGGCAAGTAGGAGGAAAAAAAAAAATCTGAAGTGTTGCAGTGAGGGTGGCTGTGGCAAATCTTTGGGTCCCCTGACTTCAGGGTGAACACCGTGTGAAATAAGAAAAAAGGAGCAGGAACGATGGAGTGCCTGAAAAGAAAATTACTTTAATGAGAAATAAAAATAGGGACAATGCCCAGAAACTGAACACATACAGGGACAAGCTCCAAATACCAGAAACAAGCGAGAGGTGACAATATATAGTCTTGATCATGGAACATTCTAGAAACAATACTCTATATAGAACACAAGTAAGCAATAGGGGAGTAGAATTTGGACTAATTAACATAACAACTCCAGAGGCTCTTGGGAGGAGATCTCAGGTTTGCTCTGAGTTAGGTGAATGTTTTCCAGGGCTTGAAATAAGGCTTGGTGTGTTAGGGGTGATTTCCAGCTGATACTGTGTCCCAGTCAGGGGAACTCCCACATTATCAGTTTCACACAGTAACATATTTTAAATGTTAGAGGGGGTGGGCTTTTGTACAGAAATTATTTTGATGGTAGTGGATGAATGAAAGGTAAATCTCACCCTGGTTTTACTATTATCCAGTAGATTATAAACTCCCCAAAACATGCAGGTGCTGTGGCAGAATTGAGTGCTTTTCTTGAGATGATTTGTTCTTCAGGAGTTGTAATGGGATATAGAAGCAACAGAAGTTGCTCCCTCTGATAGTTCAACATGTTGATGATAAACTACGTAACAAACACCTTTTTCATGGGGCAGTGAGGCAGCAGATGAGCTTGTAGTCGTCTGTTGGGAGTTTGAAAGAGGTTTAGAGAATTGGAAAGTGATTTTTGCTCCTGGCTTATAAACTATGCCTTAAAATGTTTTTCCTAATTATGCCTCGTATAGATAGAAAATCAGGCAGGAACATTATCATATATGGAAATTAGTCCAATAGTATTTAAATAGAATTTTATAGGTATTGCTATCAATATCAGGCTTTTTCCCTGAGCTGAAAAATCTCTTCTTTGCACTAGATGCCATTTTATATTGCAGAGCACACAAATAATTTCCACTAGTCAGGAGCAGGGAATCTTGCACTGTGACTGAGAAACGTAGCACATAATTATGGCCAACCATTTTGTGCTGTCCATATCCCTGGATGCCAGATATATTGCAGCTATTCAGTATGCAAATCCCTGCTTTCCAAATCATTGTTGCCTTCAGCACTCATTATCTAATCATCTTTCTACACTACACACTGAGTGAACAGCAGCGTATTTCAAAGCACAGCATAAAATTTTCCTAATGCACAGGACTGAATAAACTCCCGTGCTGCCTTGCACAGATCAGTAAATGCCTTCCTAAAGGTTCAGTGAAAGGTGGGGGGCTCCTGGCAAAAACAGTTAGTAGTGAATGGTGGCCCGGAATGCAAATACACCCTTACCAACTCAGCTTGGATTGATTCACCTGAAAAGAGAACAAAACCTCATGAATTCAAACTCAAGAGTGTCTCCTGATTGGATTTTTCTGTGCATGAACCATTCAAAGGTCTTTCAGCACAGATTTGGAAAAAAAAAAAAACCACAACTGAAATTTATATGACTGAAAAAAGTTGCTGGTTCACGCCGGAAGTATTTTTGAATTGTTGCCTAGAAATAGACTTGCATTCAGTAGGAAAAAATCAAAGTTAAACTTGGGGTTTATTTCAAAAACTTTAGGAGGAACAATTTGACTTTGGATGTGTGCACTTAATGTGTAACTTTCCATTTTCCGCTTAGGCTCCAAAGAAGCATTTGCAGAATGGAATTATCCGTGGCTACCAGATAGGTTATCGGGAGTACAGCGCGGGGGGAAATTTCCAGTTCAACATCATCAGCATCGACACCACTGGGGACAGTGAGGTTTATACACTGAACAACCTGAAAAAATTCACCCAGTATGGCATGGTGGTACAGGCCTGTAACCGGGCTGGCATCGGACCTTCTTCTCAGGAAATCATCACCACAACTCTTGAGGACGGTGGGTCCTTGGCAAACAGCTCTCATGGGACACATTATTAATGTTATTGTCATTTTATGTCCTTTTATCTTGTTGCATTTCTTGTTTGATTAGTGATGATTAAAGTAGGGATGATAAAAGACCAGTCTTTAGATAGAAAGGTGTAAGAGAAGAGCCTGCTCAACGAGCTTGTCTGATTTTCATTGAAAGAGTGGATTTATTTTACCAGGTAAATAAAAATAACCCAACTAATGTGATCTATCTTGCTGTGAGTGATGTTGGCTGAGACCAAAACTTCTATTAAGAAGCCAAATGCTCTGGTGTTCACATATTTGCAACTGTTGTGATCTCATCATTGCTGCAGAGTGATCTCATCATAGTTTAGAGAAGTGAAACTCTGAAAGGTGAAGCAATATTGTATTTTTTGTTGGATTGCTACTGTTTTCAAAGGAATCTGCTGTGTAACCAGAGCTCTTGTACTGTCTTGTCAATCTTAAGAGAGACGTGTTTTTTCAAGGATATCCAATGGCAGAAAAATCATTGCTATTTCAGGCAAAATTTACACTGTCCAATCCAAGGAACAATATAGGTTTTTAAATTTTTTTTTCAAACTGCTTAAACAGTACTTCTCAAACAATGAGAGGGAGTCCTCTAGTGGAAAAAGAGAATGATCTCATATCCAAAAAGAGTTCAGTATTTTAGAGGAGTATAACAGCAAATTAAAATCCTAAAGGCCATAGAAGTCAGATTTTCAGCTACTGTAAATCAACATCAGTGTCCTGAAACCAGTGCCAGCTCGAATCTGACTTTTACATGGACAAAATGGAATATCACACATCTAAATTCCTCAAGAGCCACAGATTTTGAGGCAGGCTATTCATGAAAGGCTGATAGCTTTTTTTACTCAAAATACTTCTAGGCCTAGCTTGCTGCAAGACCTCAAAAGGCAGTATGCTCACACAGGCATATATTTTATATTATAATAAATGGGATTTTTTTTCCTTCAGAATCCAGCATACTTGCTTTTCCTGGAATTTTTTTTTGGTTGTCACTCAATTTTGGGTCCCTCTTAGAATTAAAGATGCCACGAGTTGTAAAAGCAATGCTGGTTACTAATACTGCTGTATTGCTTTGACACTAAATGGCCAACAGAACCTGCCTTAGATTTGTTTGATTTTCTAATTTTTTAAAATATCAGCAAAAATATATCATGACCATTTTTCCTATGGTTTTTTAAGATGTGCCCATTTTTTTCTCCCTCCTCTATATTTAAAGGGACATTGCAATTGTCCACAAAGATGCAAATTTGGCTGAAAACTTCAAAAGATATATTTAAATTGCTTACAGAATGTTCTGCACATTTCAGTGTCAGAACACACTTATATTTCTAAAGAAGCAGCAGAAAGCCTATTAAAAGACAAGTCAGCAATTAGGGAAACAGTACATCAAAAATAATTTCAGGGAAAATAGCTGCACTTGCAGAAACATGTGGATTGTAGCAAGAATAAAGGATTTCCACTGTTAAAATGTGTGATGGTAATTAAATATTGTGTGGTGGGATAGAGGGGAAAATAAAGGGTAGCTAAAAGTTGAATATTGAGTTGCTTCATTGTGTTAAAATGATGAATATCTTATTCCAGTGCCCAGTTGTCCTCCAGGGAATGTGCAAGCCACTGCCACATCCCCAGAAACCATCTCCATTTCCTGGTCAACGCTGGCAAAGGAAACCCTGAATGGGATCCTGCAGGGATTCAGGGTTATCTACTGGGCCAACCTCTTGGATGGAGGTGAGAGACACCAATCTATTACCAAGTAAAAAGCTGTATGTGGCCTTTATATGGTTTTCTCTCTGGTGTGAAGGCATTTTCCTCACTTTTCTTTTTGGTTTAGAGAAAACTTTGTCTTTCTGTGAGGGTGCAATTTTTCCTAGAGCCTTAAAGAGCAGCAAAGCTGCCTGGAGGAACCTCAGAAAAGGATCCCACCAGTGGCTTTGCAACACTCCACAGGCTTCCTGTGGTACCCAACACGACCTGAGCAAATTTCACCTCAGTTACAAAGTCCAGAATTTTTTAATCCAGGATTTTTTTTAAAGAATGGTGACCTGGATCCAGAACAAACCAACCCAAACCTGGTTTTCACTGTAATTTGGTTGGTTAGCTCTTTGCCTGCTCGATACGCTATCACTTATTTTTTGATAGGATGCATTTCCTCTCCATAGCTGAGGGCAAAAAAGGGAAATATCTTTGGGAAAAGCTTGTTATTTCCAAGCCAGCTTCTTCTGTTGTGTTTTGTACTCTTAGCATAATTCCTGGGGAAATAGGCTCCAGAGCAGAGGCTGAGTGAAAGCATCAAAGGAGAATTGTGATGCTTTACTAATCTGCAGTTTATTGCGTGATGATAATTCCATGTATGGCCCTTTCTTGTAAATCAAACAAATTAGTAGGTTTGAGATGCACATGACTTTATTCCTACTTGCCCTGTGGATTCTTCACAGCTGTTTCCCTTCTTTTGGTTTAATCCACCAGAACTACAGTCCACTCTAGCCTGCAATTGTGCCAATCCTGGTCTCTGTTAGTGTGGAAAGGGGAATTTGGAGTAAAAATGTGATCCAGAGGCCCATTTTCCCTGATGGCAATGGTAGACTCAAAAATACTTGGAAATCAACCACCAATTCCTTTAAAAATAAAGATTAAAAATGTATGAGAAGCATACAGAAAAAATGTAGACATGTAGGGCATAAAATTAAATGCTTACAGTGACGCCTGTAGTTTTGGATCAGATCCTGTGTAGATATTACCACATTTAAGCTCCTATGTGATGTCTCACAACATGATGAAAAAATATGATGTTCATGCCATGCTTAAAACTGGATTTTCTTTATTTATTCAACTTTATTTGCTGCCCTAAATACGCTTAAAGTTTTGGGGGTTTTTTGCCATATGGGTTATACTTTTTAGCTTGCTGCAAAAAAAAAAAAAAAAAAAAAAAAAAAAAAAAATAAGTGCATCATCTTTCTGCAAGTAAATCTGATTTTACTGTGTTTAAATCTACTGTTAGCCAGTATTGCTGCTATCAAGTGCTTTGCAGCAGCACTTGCTGCATATTTTAAAATAAAGGGGACTTTTTCTTCATTTTCCTTATGAGAAATGGTCTTTCTCATAACCAGAAAATCTTTATGAAGATAACCAACATTCTCATTTCTTTTCTTTAGGGGATGTTTCACAATAATCTCTCCTTGTTATCTATTCTTTATGAAAAATCTCATTACTTGTAGAATTTCTTCAATTCTCTTCATCATATTTTTTTAAAAATTGCAACAAAAAAAGAAGAGTTTGAAAATGAAAAGTGGGTCTGCTTCAAGTGGTAAGAGGTCAGGACATAAATGAATTCATTTTCATTCATTGTAATTGCTGTTCTGTAATAATGAGGCACAACTTGTCTGAGACACCCAAGATTTCCACAGCAGGTAACAACACCTGGAAGAAAAGTGAACTTGACAATAACTCTACTTCCTTTTTTATTTTATTTTGTAGAGCTGGGAGAGATAAAGAATGTCACTACTACCCAGCCATCCCTGGAGCTGGATGGCCTGGAAAAATACACCAACTACAGCATCCAGGTGTTGGCTTTTACCCGAGCTGGGGATGGAGTGAGGAGCGAGCAGATTTTCACCCGCACGAAAGAGGATGGTAAGGAGGGAAAGCATTTGCCATTCCCACTTCCAGGGAATGTTTGTTTGTCTCAGGCAAATACTGTACACAGACATTCAGAGATTGAAAACTCAGCTCTGGATCCCAGCACAGGGAGGAGCTGGAGCTGCTGCAGAGAGCCCAGAGGAGGCAGCAGGATGAGCAGAGGGATGTAGCAGCTCTGCTGGGAGGAAAGGCTGGCACAGCTGGGATTGTTCACCTGCACAGGAGAAGCTTTGGGCTGAGCTCAG
>JAOTQP010000001.1:3584642-3598940 GCA_026413545.1 Cichladusa arquata | reverse complement strand
GGGACTCAATGGCCATTAACAGGAGATATCTCCTGGAGGGAGGATGGGCTGTGGAAAAGATAAAGATGATTGCCCCATCTTGTCTTAAAGATGGCCCATTAGCAGATGGTATGTGCCACGGTAAGGAATCACTACCCCACCTGTGTTTAACAGATGGTGACAGAATACACATTTCTGGCCACATCAAGGCTGGAGGGGATACTTCACAGAAGTTTAACCATCAGTGGCAGGTTCTGCTTTGGGACCCTCTGAAGAAGAGTTTCTCCACTTTTAAGGATGGGGTCACGCCCCGCAAAGTTTCTCCCTGGCATGGGCAGTGTGGAGGCTGCTCCCTAAGCCAGAGTGTCCATCTCAGTCCATGGAGGCACAGCCACCAAAGCAGCACACTGCCTTTCTCCTCTTAACTCCTGTGCTACACTGAGGTGATTGAATATCTGCCTTGGGCCACTCTAACACTCTTTGCTTTCCCAGTTCCAGGTCCTCCTGCTGGAGTTAAGGCAGCTGCTGCCTCGGCCTCCACGGTTTTCGTGTCCTGGCTGCCTCCCCTGAAGCTGAACGGCATCATCCGGAAATACACCGTGTTCTGCTCCCACCCCTACCCCACAGTAAGTGCCACAGCCCCTCTGTGGAGGCTGGCAGAGCATCTGCAGATCCCAGTCCTTCATCTTCTCCCTGCACTCCCTCTCCTGCCCTGTGCCCGCCCAGGAGCTACTGAGAGAAGTGAGAGTTCAGTTTGGTTTATTCCCACTATCCAATTCTTTGTTTAAAATCTATTGCAGAGCATTAGCTCACAAATAATTTCAAAACATACAGTTGGAGTATTTTTCAAGGTTTAATTAATATAGAATGTAACAAGTTACATTTTCCAGGACCAGCTGCACAAGCCCTGTTGCAGCTGGAGGCATGTATTTATTTACCCTGTTTTCATCCAAGGTCCTGCCTTCTTGGCTTGAGTATTCATGTGTGAAGTAACATAATGACTTACAAACAAACATATTTGCTTTTGAATAGGCTTACTTATGCCTGGAGTATTTTCCCAGTCTAGCTCTATGTGCTTTTACTTACTGAGAAAGTGACAGGAGGAAATTTGAATTGACTATCAGGTTACCTTTCTTCCTTTCTGAATCACAAAGAAATTCAGCAATCTTTAAACACAAGGGCCAATTGATCTCTCTAAATACCCATGCATATTTATTTTCATGTGGATTGAAAAGAATACTTATTTATGTTATATGTGAGGTTTGGATTTAGGTTTCATCCAAGTTTAGATTTCAGTTTAAAGCAGGACTTCCCACCAAAGGTAAAAAATGCAATCTTGGTTTAACAGGCAAGGAAAATATTGTTCCAGAAATTTCCAAAAGTGCTTCAGGCAAGTGGAAATTTTCCTGCCTCCAAAGGCAGGGGTTTGGAGCAAGTTGGTCTTTTAGATCACTTCAATCCCAACCCATTGTGTGATTCTCTTATTTATGTTTGGGATTACTGTCTCATAAATCCATTAATTTCATATTTGTAGCAAACCAAACCATCTTTAGCAAACCTTTAAATGTAAACTAGCTGGAGATTTTCCATCACAGTTCATACATTTCTATGGCACTCAGTGGGTTAAAGAGGTCAGAGTTTAGAGCACAGCTCTGAGTGGGGATCAGACACTTCTCTGGGGGTTGGAGAGAACAGCAGATGGTGCTGCTGCCTTCTCCAGATATTTTTTATGCACAAAGCTGCAATGCTTCTTCCTGGGGCTTTGCTAGCAACATTTCTTCCTATATTTACATCCCCAAGAAAATAAACATCCTCAGCTAAAAATATAATCTTCTACCATGTGAGTCTCTCACATACAAAACTTCCTATTTCGTGGTTACCTTTTGGAACACCTCAGAGATGGACAATGACAAGAACAGATGCTTTTTTTTTTTTTTTTGCTTCTCTTAGGCTGAACAGAATTTTACTGCTGTATTTTTGTGGTGCTCATTATGCAGGGATATGTATGAACCATCATGGAACCACACCTTATTCCCAGGTAGAGGCACTTGGAGGTGTTTGTGCTTTTTATTAATTGCTGATGTGTACATGGATAGTTCTGCAAGGTATCCCTGCCCCCAGGACAGATGATCTTTAATGTCCCTTTCAGCCCAAAGCATTCTGTGATTCCATGATCCTGCTGTGACCTTCATGCAGGTGTGTGTACACATAAATACACATATGCACACACAGATATTTGTGTAAATATGTTCAACAAGAATCTATGAGTCCCTGTTCCAGTGTTCTGCAGATCTTGCAGCAGTAAGAGATCTTCTGTATCAGCCCTGTGTGCTGAGTGAGGCAGGAATTACACTGGGGCTCAGTTTCCAGAAGCCAAGTTGGACATTTTTAAACAAATGCAAGCCCTCAGGACGTGTTTAATATAGGACACACTCCCTCAGTTTTATTTCTAACAAAATGCTTTGTTATCTTTTATTCTGAAATGGATTGTGAGCTAAAAAAGCTGTTTGATTCAGAGCTGCTTTGCAGTGAAACAAGCCTGCTGCAGAGCTGCTCAAATGCCAACACTGCTGTGCAGATACACTTAATATATCCAGGGAAGTTCTTGTTTGATTCACTGCTGGCAGAGACAAGTAGCTGACAGAGGGAGAGGTCTTAAATTAGGGTGAGGAGGAGAATAAATAAAAGACCTGTGTCTTTATCATCTCTTCTGCCACCATAAGTTGCAAGTGCTGTAGCTGCAGGTATGGAGCCCTAAAAACTTCAGCCATCAGTCACAGCCCTGGCTGCAAAAATTACTTTGCTAAAAGTCTGCTATTCAAGCAGAAAGGCAAACTCAGTTTTCAGGCATCAGTGAGAAGAAAGAGAGAAGGACAGGGGTAAAGGCAAACCAATGGGGAGGGAGGCTGCATTCTTTGCAGATTGTGTTTTATTGCTGAGAACAAGTCAATACAGTAGATTTTAGACATGTTAACAACAGATCTTTGCACAAGAACACTGCTTTGGTGTTTAAGTCACCAACAGGAAAAATAATTTTCTCTGTTGGTCGTATTGTGCATATTTTTATTACAAACATAACAGTTATACAACCCTGATATATTATAAAATGAAGATTTGCTGCCTCTTGCATTGTTCAGTTTGCTTTGCAAAGGCAGAAGCTTTTAAAACTTCTGCTGCCTCTGTATAGAACAAAAGGCATTTCCTCTTTAAATATTTTGAGCCCTAAGGAGAGTACTTGCCTGGGATGTTTCAAACCACAAATACGATTAATGTGTGAAAAATGGAAAAGATTCTCCACTGCAGTCTATTTTCTGGCCAAGATAAAGGGCAAGCAAGGATCCAATTTCACACTGTTTAATTGTTGTGTCTATAGTATTCTACAGGCATAATTAGGCAAAACTTTCTCTTTTTTATTCTGAAAATGTAGGAAAAAATACAGAAATATGAGACTTCACATATCCTTTATTCTTCAAATATAAGAAACACAATATGCCAGAATTTAAGTTAGAAAAATTATTCTTTGTGCTAGCTCATAGCCTACATTCTTGCTTCTCTCCACTTCCTACTACATCCATATCCAACTTTTTGTGGGATCTGGCTTCTCAAGACCACCTGTAATGGTCCCATGGTGGCCAGATTCCTTCTGAGAGTGGTGATTGCCATGGAAGTGGCAGGATGCTCATGGCACTCATCCTGCCCAGACCTCAGGGAGGTGCTGTCACTGCTTCCCATCCTGGCAGGGGGATTTTTCCCCATGGTGCCACACACATGGAACACAGTTTGAATCTTAGCACAGAAATTAGGCTGGTTCAGTTCCTACTGGTTGTGCAGCTTCAGGAGGATGCTCCAGCACTTCCTGCCTTGGGCTGTACATGTGCATTGCCAGGGATTTTCAAAGTGCAACAGAAAAGGAGATTTGGGGTTTTTCTGAAGAGAAAAGACAAAAAAAACTCTCCCAGAAAACAACAACCAATCTATTGTTGCATTCAAATCAGTACAATACTTAAGGAAGACTCAATGGGATCAGATTAGATTAGATTAGATTAGATTAGATTAGATTAGATTAGATTAGATTAAATAAAATTTGGATGTCAGAAAGTGTCTGGAAACACTGACACACAGGTTAGCCAGCCTGGAGAACTTGGACTTCAGAAGAGGTAAAAAGCATTTCCTAAAGAAGCAGGAGAGTGCTGAGGGCAGGAGAAGGAAGGTTAGGGATCAGGATTTCCTGGTGCAGGAAGGTATGAGAAAGTGCCTATGCACAAAGACAGGGGATTTTTGATATGGGAAATTATGATCAGCTGGGGGAAAAAATTGCTATGAGATCCTGGTCAAATATTGAAGCTGGGGCCCAAACTGTGGCATCTCCATGAATGGAAATCTTCAAGACTTCAGTCAACAAGTCCTTGAGCCACTTGATGCAATTAAACTTGCTTTGAAAAGGGAGTTGGACTGGGTGACCTCCAGAGGAGCCTTCCAACCTCAATTCTATTATTATATGGCAGTTTAAAACTGGAAAAGTTGGCAAAAATCTGTATACAACAAGGGAAACCAGACAGTGCTAGAGTTAGTGTGTAACTCTCTGAGGAAAAGAGACACATTAAATTGACACCAAGATGTCTCATAAGTTAAAAGTCCCCAATAAAACTCGTATGACATTTTAGGCCACTGGCAGGACTGTTTGTCTTTCCCATCTGAGCACTTTCTGTGCACAGACAAGTTCTGCTTTTAGCTCTCACTATCAGGAAATCAGAGAGTGGGAGCGAGGTCATCTTATTTCACATCTTAAGTGAGTTCCACATGAGTGGAGGAAAGACAAGAACCAACTGACTGTGTCCTGAAAAGGAAAATCACTGAGAAAGGAGAATGATCTCCATTTATTATCCTTTTACAGTGCACTTCTACTTACATAACTCCTTTCCATTAATCTCCAGGTTTGCTATGGAGAAAGCATAGAGTGATGCACAAGTTAATGACCTGCTTTGCTGGAAACAGCAGGAAAATCCTGTTTAATGTGTTTGTTCCTATTAGTGAGTGACCCACTAGCAGATGAGCAAAACTCAAACAGCAAAAACCACCATAATGACTACACTTTTCTAATCAACAAGTCAAAATAGACTTTAATATCTGTATTTCTGATTGGGTGATGTCATACTATTTATTGACAGTCAGATTATTTTACTGGTCTGTATTTTCTCAGCTCTTTACCTCACTTTCTAGCACAAGAACCCAAAGATTGGCAAAGGTGACAAGAAGCTTGCAAAACATACAGGTACATATTTAGAACCCAAGATTTCAGATAAGAGGAACCAGTTTATTCTCCAGTCTTTGATCCTGACAGTAGTTTTGAAATGTTGGTTGATGAAATTGTTGCTTAGCTGTGGGATTCTGCTAAGAGATTTGTCCCTCAAACCCACCTTTGACTGAATTCTCAAAAGACCAGAAGCCTGAGGACTGGAAGAAGAAATTCCAGAACTGTTGAATCAGATGAATGGAGTGAGAATATTCCTGCAAAGATTCCAGGTGATGCTGTCATGACAAACTGGGTTAGCTGGATGAGGAACCAGAGCACAAAGCAGACCCCAGTGCTGAAATAGGGCTGATGATTAGGAATAATCTCACAGTGCAAACCCTACAGTCAGCCCCAGGTACCTGTGTTGGAAAGAATCTTTGAAAACTGTAATTTGTATTTCTGGACTTCTCCAAAGGATGTAGAAAACTGAAAGCCTAGGAAAGATTCATATTTCTGTGAAACAGTTGGGTTTGGAATAGGTGATTGAAAAGGTGCAAAGTAGGGATGGAGAAGAGGGAAATAATCTTATATTTGGCCAAAGCCCAAATTAATTTACTTGGAAACATAATCAATATTGGAAACTAACCAACATCTGAGGCAGACAGTTACTGATCTTTCTGATTTGCTTATTTTACTGTGAGAAACATATTCTTTAACCTGTTAGACTTCTCTATTTCTTTCATTTTTTTTTTTTGCTTTCATTTAAACCCACTAAAAGGAAAATATAATATGTGATTTAACCAGCATATACAGGAGACTCTGGGGTTGCCCTGTGGAAGAGAGTAATTGCTGCTCTTGGTCTGTAATTCATAGACTCTGACTTCAGACACCTTCAATAGAGTCACAAATACTTATTTTGGGATCATCAAGGATTTCCTTTCATTAAGGAAAGAAGCTAGATGTCTATGATAAACTGGATAGATCTCCTTCTTAAAGTTTCCCTTCTCTTTGTTTAGTCTAGAGAGAGTATACATGCTTATCTTAAACCAGCTGATCTGCAATATAAACTAGATGTGGAAGTATATACAATTACCTTAACATAGATCTTTAAACTATTAGCTGTCATAAATTCCCATCATCCAGGTGTTTTCCACTCAGTTATTTCAGGCAGACACAAGTTTTGTCTTGATTTCGCATAGGATCTGTCTAAATTCTAACTTTGGGTTTGCATCACACTTTCTGATCCTCATTTCCTCTCCAGATTAAAGACTTGGATAAAAGAAAACTTTGGAAAATAGATTTGATGCAACTATAAGGCAGAAAGGATCTGTTGTTGCATACTGTAAATCTTTCAGTCATTAGAAGGATGCTGGAAGTTTCTTGGAGAAAAGAGAAGTAGCTGGCAGAAGTTGGCTGAGTAGATAAAGTTACTGTTGAACAGAAGTTTATTTAGAGTCAGCAGATTCTGTAAGGTTGAATTTTAAATTTATGTTCATTGATTTGTGTATTGCATGCAGTATTTATCACTGTATCTATATAGCCCTTTTAACAGCGTGAAGATATTTATGCTTATTAATTCCTGTGTGCTTTATTTAGCATAGAAATAGGGCATAATTTGGGGGTTATTTTAAAACCTTATGTTGGATGGCATTTAAAATGTGTCTTTTTCATATACCACATGTTCTATTTTTAGCCTTTTTGTCGTTGTTTCACATCTTTGGTGCCAGCTCCCAAACACAGTACATTCATTATTTTAATTGCTTTGTCAACTTTACATTTTTGGCCTATCTTATTTTTGTCAGCGAGCAGACCTCAGGAGGGATGTGACAGAGTATAAATTGATTCTGAAGATGTGCTGGTTTATATGATTTTTAAAAGGTCTCCTTGTAAAGCCCTACCAAAACAAATTTGATATTGATTTTTTCATAACCCTCCCTTCTTGTCTCACTCCCTTGTCTCACACCCAGGGATATCAATACAGTCTGACAATAAGTCCTTGATGTCCTGACCTTCCTGTGGTCACCAGCCCGTGACACCACACGCTGCTTCCCTCATCAGGAGCTGAGGGACTCTCCAGGGGCAGCTCCAAAGGGACAGGCAGGTGGTGGACCCTAACTGGGCTGCCTGGAAGTCCAGACAGTGGGTTTTCTTCCAGGTGTAATACCTGGAAATGAGAATTCAGGAGCAGCTGAGGGAGCTCCAGGTGTTTATCCTGGAGAAAAGGATGCTCAGGGGGATTTTCTGATTCTCTACAACTCCTTGAAAGGGGGGAAGAGCCAGGTGAGGGGTCAGGCTCTGCTCCTAGGACAAGAAGGAATGGCCTCAAACTGCACCAGGAAAGGCTCAAGTTGGACACCAGCAGGAATTTCCCCATGGAAAGGGTGCTCAGACCTTGGGAAGAGCTGCCCAGGGAGGTTTGCAGTGCCCATCCCTGCAGGTGGCACCTGGAGGTGGCACTCAGAGCTCTGGGCTGGGGACAAGGTGGGGATGGGGCACAGCTGGGACTGCATGGGCTGGGAGGGCTTTTCCAGCCTCAGGGATCTTGGGATTCTTTGGATTGGCAAGATTTTCCTGCCAGCGGGAAGGCAGGGAGCTGCCTCTGTTCTTCCTAAGATTTCCATCTGAAACTTTCTAACATATTAGTTCCACAATAAAGGTGGAAAAAAAAAAAAATAAGTTACCATGTTATATGGCAGCTGCATTCACTTTTGTGCACAGCTTCTGTTTCCAGCAGTTGCCTTCAATAATGCTGAGTGACAAACAGATGCCACCTTTCAAAACATGAGGCAACAGCTGATCAGAAACCATTGTTAGACCAAAGTGGCAGCCAAGAGCCTGACTGGAGACCATAGTTCAGGATCAGTGGTTATTTGGAGCTTTGAGAGTGTGTCCATCTGTGAAAGGAAGGCAAAAGCCAGCAGTCCTGAAGAAAAGTACAATTTGTGACCTCAGGCAGGCTTTCACATCTTTAGGGAGTTCACTGAGAGGGCACAGCAGTGCTCTGGCTGCTCTTCTCAGGGATGCAGAACTTGAAGTTCATTCTCTATAAATAGAGATATGTATTGATTTTTTTATTACCCCAGTTTGCTCCCAGGTAGAAACAACTTAGTGTAACCCTCAGTACTGTATAACTTGTGAGTCCAGGAGACACTAAAATGTGATTTTTGGAATAGAACATCTCAGTACTCTCTGTCCCTCGAGTTCTGTGTGGAGTTTTGGGCTTCTCACTTCACAAAAGGACCGTGAAGTCCTTGGATTGTGTCCTGGGAAGGGTCTGAAAAACAAGTCTTAGGAGCAGCAGCTGAGGAACTGGGGCTCTTCAGTCTGGAGAAAAGGTTTTGGAGGGACCCCGTTGCTCTCTACAACTCCCTGAAAGGAGTTCTTAGCGAGGTGAGGTCAGTCTCTTCTGCCATGTCCAAAGTGAAAGGATGAGCAGAAATGGCCTGAAGTTGCACCTGAGGAGGTTCAGATTGCATATCAGAAATGGAAATTTCACTGAGAGAGTGGTCAGGCACTGAAATGAGCTACCCAGGGAAGTTTGGAGTCACTGTCTGTGGCAGTGTTCAGGAGGAGCCTGGATGTGGCCCTTGGGGACAGGGTTTGGGGTGATGGTGGCACTTGAAGTTCTCTTCCAGCCTTGATGATTCTATGGTTTCCAGGAGCAGCAATGCCTGAGATAGGACAAGGCAGACAATTTTATGATGGAGTTGTACAAAAAGATGGAGATCACTGTTTTCTGACCACATAGAATTGAAGACTTTAATCACTAATGAGGCTCAGCTCTTGTTCTAGCCCTTGTCTGTACCAGTGATTAAACACAGCCCAAGGAGCAGCTCCTGGCCCCAGGGGGACGTGATGGTCACTGATGTCAGTCCGTACTTGTCATGAGCCCCTCCAAAGCAGAATTGCTTTGAAAAGAGCTATTTAGAGGAGCACAAAACTGAGCTAGAAACCAAGTTAAGAATCAGTGTGGATCACTGGGATGGAGCGCTCAACTCACCTCCTGCTCTCTCCCATTTAGCAGTGGAGCTGAGCCCAGAGGACGGGTGTTCGTTGAGAGAGACCCAGCTATGCAAACACCATTTCACTGGTTTAACTCACGCCAGATATAACAAACTCACTGCTGTTCTGTGGGAGGCTGCAAAACCAGTAGCTCCTTGTTGTGGGCAGGAGGGAGCAGCCTAAGTGTCTCTCCTGAGCCCACTTCTGTTCAGTGGCTCCATTACTGACCTGGATAATGAAATAGAGAGCCTGCCTTTTAATTTAGCAGGGAGGGGTTGCATGTACACAGGAGACAGAAGCAGAATTCAGGCAGGTCTTGATAAACTGGGAAATTAGTCTGGAAAAAGTTGGATAAAATTTAGCAAGAAAATGGGTTCCCTGAATAACTAACTGCAAAAGTGCTGTGTAGAGAGCAATTCTCTTGATTCTTCAGAAGAGGATTTTGAGGTTATTGTGCCTCCCAAGATGAACATTACCAGCCTTTATAATCCTGTCCTGAAAAGCCAAATGAGAATCCCTGGAATTGTTGAGTACAGGTTTGGAAACTATGAGAAAGCTATGGACCATCCTTAGACAGTCTGAAGGATAACAGAAGATATTATTAGAGAAACTGATAGAGAAAATGGGATTTCTGGACAATGTTGAAAGCACCAGAGTTATTTAGTTGTAAAAAGATAAGAGTACTGGTGGGGAAAGGAATGATAAAACTTCATGTAGATTAAAGACTGGTGCAAAGATCAAGGTAATAATCTATTCTTCATGTTCCTAATAGACTGGAAAAGAAGCTATGGGTTGAAACTGCAGCAGGAAACTCAAGCTAAATTTAAAAAAAAAAGATTTTTAATTGTGAGATTAGTTAAGCAGTGGAATAGGTTGTGCAGCCTAGGGAGTTGCAAAATCTCCTTTTATTGTAAGTCTTCAAAATCAGGTTGGGGAAACATCTGTTTGAAATTGTGCAGGCACAGGTGAACCTGGTTTAAAGAACAAAGATAGATTCAGGTGATCTCTCAGAATCCTTCCAGCTCCATCTTTAGATGATGCCATATTTTCTACCTAAACCTGGAGTGAAAGCATGCATCCCACTCTAGATAGTATATGTATTATTGATATTTGAATTTAATTTTCAAGATGAGGCAGCCAATGCACAGGTGACCAACTTGTGTCAGCTCTTACTTCACAGCACACACCACAAACCTAGGCTGTTTCTCCCTTTTCACTCATGTCCTAAAAGTCTCTATATGGCTTTCCCAGTTCACTTCCAGGTTTCCTGCAACTTGCAGAGAATGATGAGGTAGAGATCTGTAGTTCACTTACCTGATCAGAAGTTATGTAGAACCAGTGGTAAGCAAGGTGCAGGCTACCTTTCACAAAATAATCTTCCAGCCTACAGTAAATGCTATCTGTCTTAACTCCCTGCTTGGAAAATTCCCCAATTGCTTGGAAAATTGTTAGAAATGTATTTTTTTTCCCCAGGTTGTGTTGAAAAACATAACAAACAAACAAACAAATAGAAGAAACAATGAAAAATAGAAGCCAAAGGGATTAGAGTTTATGCACATTACTTTATAGGAGTCAGAAATTCCATGAGATGGCAAGCTGCTTCAAAGTGTGCAAAGAAATGCACACCAGTAGGGCTGAAGTTGCAGAGGAAAGTGATGTTCTCTGCACCAGCTGTTCCTCAACATCTCTTGCCATTGCCTGGTCAGGGAAGTAGATTGACTGCATTCTGGTAAAGGACTTGGATTTCATTTTATTCTTCACAGCCCTTGCTGGCTCACAGACTGATCTCTGTCTCTACTTCTTAGACAGTGAGCTAAAGACAGAAGAAAAATTAACCCATCATCTATAAGCTGAAGAAAAATAGCAGTTAGGAAAACAAATCCCTTGAGCAAGCATGTTGCTGCTTCTAAGATTGAACAGCAGTTTATGTTTTATACTGGCACATGCACGGGCCAATATGTGACAAGGTGACATTCTTTTAAATATTTCTCATTTCAATTGTTTAATCTTCTCTTTGCTGACAAAGCTGCCTTTTTTTTCTCCTCGTGTAATCAAAGTCTCTGGCATGTTAGGTTAATTGAAATGACAGGCAAAAGTTTAAAGTAAAATCGATTCTTTGTCACTGAAGCATCCCCAAGTGTTTAAAAAGGAATGTGAGCTGAGGAAACAAGATGTGTGTTAACCAGTTAGAAACCAAAATCTTTTGCTACAGCAATTTGTTTCAGGAAAATGAGAGTCATTAATTTAGTGAAGATGCATTTGCCAGATACAATTAATTAATTAATTCTGAGAATAATTGATTCTACGTGTGAAATAGCCACAGATGCAAATGGTAAATGATGCTGGGAGACAGAAAGGAGTTGAAAACAAAGTGTTTTAAAAGCTTTAGAGCAGAAAATCCTGCTGTTTATCCATCTTTGGAGTTCCAGTGAGAAAGAGCTGATGGCTGCTGGAATGGAAGTTGGCACTAAGGAATTCTGTGGTGTTTAGCTGTTCCTAAATGCTGTAGCCATGCCCCATGTCAGCAGGTGGTTTGGAAGGAACCTGTGCTAGGTAACTGCATTAATAAGTGGAGCCTCAGTGCCAGAGACAGCCTGGCCTCTTTGACTTTCAAATTAACCACAGGAAATGCTGCCTCATGAATATTAAATTTCAGCCTCCTCTGCCATGATCAATACATTAGGTTTTATGTATGACCTCACAGAGATCCAGCCTGTCAAGCTATGGGCATTTGTCCAATATTCTTGTGTAAATGTCAAGGCAGCTGGTTCTCAAAGCCTGCTGCAATATTTCACATAATAATAAAGGTGTCTGCCTGCATTGACCTCTTCATATCAGAAGTGGGAATCCAGGCAAACGCTGGCTAAATGGGAGAAACTAATTTGGCATTTTGACAAGCAAAGGGGCAATGAGTTTGGCTAGAAAATATGGCAAGTTTTCCCTCTGGGCTTGTTCTGAGCCTGGGGAACTTGGCTGGAGCAAGCCAGTCTTCCCAGAAAAATCACTCTCCATGGAAGGAACAGAATGTGTTCTTGTAGAAGCCTTTGCATAGTCCCTAAGGGAGCTGAGGTGCCTGGCTTAGAGATAGATGTCTTCACTCTGGATTTCAGATATGAGAGGAGATTAACTCCCCTCTTGCCCTGGCTGCAGGAGATGCCAGCTGAAGAACAGAGAAGTGCAGTGACCCATTCAGCAGCTGAAACTGCCTGCCAGTTCACATGGAGAGGTGTTTAATGATATCTCAGAAACATCTCTTATTTATTTGAAATTCACTTTGCAGGACTACGTATTCCAATGTTTTCAGGTCAATGTGCCTTTTGAAATGCTAATCAGGTGGAATTGGCCTTTACCACAAGCAGATATTTGTATATCAAAGAGATTCCTTGCACACTTTGTCAGTCTGAACCAAGTTTAGATTACATTGATGCATTATTTTTAATGCTGATTCCTGCTAAAATCTTCTTTTCTATGTCATTAACCTTCTAATTATTTTTAGCCTGGTGTTAGTTAGCCGTTACCAGGCTCAGCACTGCACAGGGAAGTGAGTATTATTCATCCCAATGGTTCATTACCCCTCTATTTTTACGTGCAGGCATCACAAAGCCCGTGTCAGAAATGAAAGTGGCAATACTGAGTGCTGTAATGCTGTTCAGAGCTGAGATTTTCCTCCTCAGCCTTCCTGTGGAGGATGTGCCGAGGCTCTCAAAGCCCCTTGGAGGGATCTATGTGTTCCTCCACACCTTTCCCTGCACAGGTTGCTGCAAGCAGGATGCAGAAGCTCTCATGGATGAGCAGGGACTGCAGAGCAGCTGGTTGGCTCTGCTGCAGCCCCTGGGCCGAGGCACTTGAGTGACAGAGGAGAGACTGAACTGGCATTTCTTCCAGCACTTGTCCTTCCCTGCTAATGCAGCCAGCTGGCTGAGATGACCTTCAGCTAGGAGTCTCTGAATGGAAGTAATTTTGTGATGGAACAAAACAAGACTTGGGGGAAGTTTGAACAGTCTGTAACAGAGCATGATTTTATTCCTTGGTTCTCTCCACTGCTGAAGGGATTAGCACCAAAATGCAGGAATAAGGAGCACCAAAGGTTCTAGGTGACAGAAATAATAGACTTTTAATAGTCAAAAGACTGGATGTGGCACTCAGTACCATGATTTAGTTGAGGTGTTAGGGCATGGGCTGGACTCAATGATCTTAAAGGTCTCTCCCAACCTAGTGATTCTGTGCTACTGTGATTCTGTGAACTCCAGATTTCACAGCAGATGCAGCACTGAATCCTCCATTGGGAAAGTTTTGTGTAGAGCTAAATCAGTTTGTCAGAACTATCGATGGTAAAATTTAGCCATATTTATTCACTTCCATTGTTTATCCAACCCTGTAAAAATAAATGGCACATAAAAGTCCTAATCTGAATAAAACCAATCTGTGAACACGACACAAATTCACTGAATATGAATGGATTGCAACAAGTTCCTGTGTCTTCTCTGTTTACTGCCATCTGCCATCTGTTTGGAGCAATTGATGCTCATCCGAAGAGCCCTGCAGTAACAGGCTTTGTAGCACTCACATTTTCTCCAAATACTGCTTATTTTAGCCTGGAAACATTTGTCTCTCCCACCACAGGTGATCAGCGAGTTTGAAGCCTCTCCCGACTCATTTTCCTACAGAATCCCCAACCTGAGCCGGAATCGCCAGTACAGCGTGTGGGTGGTGGCCGTGACGGCTGCGGGGAGAGGCAACAGCAGCGAGATCATCACCGTGGAGCCCCTGGCCAAAGGTACAGGGACAGCTGGGGACACCCTCTGTCGGGGGACGGTCATCAGGACTAACTCAGGAGCTCTCCATATCCTGATCTTGAAGTTTGCAGTTTATTGCAAAGGGCCCTGCTGAGAGCTGTCAGCCGCAGCTCAGAGCAGGACGGAGAGAGAGTGGGGGTGAGGTAAGAGAAAGGAGTAAGAGAGTGGTGGGAGAAGTAAGAGGTAAGAGAGAGATTTTCCCATTTACAATACAATAAATCTTCTTCTATGCTGAATATTCTAATTTCCACTAACCAATCTAATACAAGATACAAATCCTATAGCATT
>JAOTQP010000001.1:3559120-3580796 GCA_026413545.1 Cichladusa arquata | reverse complement strand
TTCCCAGAGCAGCTGTGGCTGCCCCTGGATCCCTGGCAGTGCCCAAGGCCAGGTTGGACACTGGGGCTGGAGCAGCCCATGGCAGGGGGTTGGAACTATAAGATCTTTAACCTTCCTCCCAACCCAACCCTTCTAGGATTCTATGATTATCATGGATGGTATTGCTGAGTTTGGAGGGTACTCCTTGAACACATGACAGTTTCCCAGTGTGGAGAAGCTGCAAACAGGGTCCTTCAGATCTGAAAAATCTGGAGCTTTTCCATTGCAGCGTAAGTGCACACTGCATTCTGGACATCAGTGAGAGCAAAGCTGAGATCCTAAAAGGGAGACGAGGAGTATAAAGGACACCAGTGAAGGAAGATCATGAAAGAACAGCTCAGAGAAAAAGGGCAAAGGTTTCAGTGTGCTCCTCCTTTGCTGTCACCAGTGTAATCAATGTGTGGTGATGAAAAGAAAAAAATCAAACAAAAATAAACATAAAAATAGATGCTCTAAGAACAAAAATTATTAAACATGGTGCAATACTTATAGATTGAGGCTGCAGGCAAACCCTGAAAAAAATGCACTAGAAGTTCTTTTTTTCCATGTTCTATGCATTTTAAAAAGAGGGAAATGTTCAAAGATGAGCACAGATCAATTCAGGCTTTGCAGGCACCAATATTCATGACCTCAAGTTATGAGGAATTGCAGTGTGCAATTGCTCTCTGTTTGCCAAAAATTGAGGAGTTGCAACTTGAGCCACATGTACTTAAACTGATCCAGCTTACCAGAATTAATTCTGCTCCTCTGAAGCTTATGTAACATAATCCATGATGACAAATAAGTGAACTTAAAAATAACTTTTATGAAAAGGCAAGATGACTTAAAAGAAAAAATAATTAATTACTTCAATATAGACAGGTCAGACTGAAGAAGACTTTATTTCAAAGGACAGTAGAATGCATCCAGTCAACCTTAGAGTTTGTAGTGATACACCAATATAAAGTCTGCATTAGATGATGCTCAGGAAAAGCCTCTTACATGCACTTAGGGCTGTAAAAGTAATGAATAATCCATTTGTGGATGGTTTGATGGGTGCTAGGAATACTGATAGATAGCAATTTTATGAACTGTGGATGTAGCTAGGTTAGAAATTATTGTATCACATACAGAATTTCCTTTATGAACGCATCACAGGGCTTTTTAGGGAGCTGGGAGAAAGTGGTGATCAGTGCTGAGGGCAGTGGCTGCACAATGAGGAAGGATGGGCAGAGCTCAAAGCCTCAAAGACCTTTTTCACTCCCCCCTATGTCTGTAGCAAACAGCACATCCTGGGGTTAGATGCAGTTAAAGCTTGATTTTGCCCTAAGTTCCCCATGCAAAAACATCCTGTGGGCCATTATTTTGTAGTTGTTTGCTTCCTTTCTTTGCTTCTCTTACTGCACAGTAACTGTCCAAGTAACGATAGCATCATGACAGCTAATAAGAGTTAACTTTGAATTGAATTATGTCAACTTAATTATAACCCCTTTAAGAACTCCTTTGAGAACAATGAGAATGTCTAGATAGGGGTTTGATGTGAAATGGATAGTCCAATTTAAATGAAAGCTTAATTCAAGTTAACATTTCTTTCTTTCTTTAATGTCTTCATTTCTCAGAACAGATTGTTATTCTCTGTAATTAACTGACAGAAATAATAAAAAAAATCCCCAACAAACAGAAAATAATCATGGCAATGAAAGTTCAGCCTCCACGTAAGCAAGCTGTACTCCTGCCCCTCAAATTACTCTTCACTGCTGACTTGAAAGAAGTGGGTTTAGCCTATCAAGTATACTCAGAAGACAAAAAACCTTGCATGCACTTGTCCCTCTGATTTAGTGGCCGTGACTGATGGGCAATGGCATTTGCTGCCAGTGTGATGTGACAGATCCAGACCCCTGGCAATCTGATCCTCTAGGGATAACTCTCTGACTTTCAAGTTTTCCCTGGTTTTCTAAACTACCTGAGCATTTTTTTTGAGCAGATTTTCCCCTAGTCTATGTTGATTTGTGTGTTTAATGTTTTTAAATGGCATATGGGGCTCACATGACAGTACACACTGGTCTGGTTGTTTGATGGCTCATCAGACTGGAATACAGGGGATATTAGAGACAGAGAACCATGGAGTGGGTTGGGTTGGAAAGCACCTTAAAAATCATCCAGTTCCACCCCTGTCATGCCAGGGACATGTCCCTGGCACTGTCCCAGGCTGCTCCAACCCCAATGTCCAACTTGGCCTTGGGCCCTTCCAGGGATCCAGGGGCAGCCACAGCTGCTCTGGGCACCCTGTGCCAGGGCCTGCCCACTCTCTTATATGAGAAAGTAAATGAAAGAATCTCCTGACCCAGGGTGTTCACTGTTGGATCTTTTATTTGTTTTAAGCTGAACTGCAGGGAGCTGTCATAGCTCTTGTTCAGTTTCCTTCTGAAGTTCATCTTTAAAATACAGTTGTGTCCTCTAGAGGAAGAAAAACCCACGTGTGTTACAGCCTCTTGTGAGGAATTTCTGCCCATTTCTATTTCTGTGACAGTAAATGTAGGTTAGAGGATTTGTAATCTAAACAAACAAACATGCAGAAAGCTGCATTATCATAAGAGAGTGCACTGTTCTGTGAAGGAACCTCTTTATCTTCAATTAATAATTGGGTAATTTGTAAAAAAAATAGGAGCAGACACAGCCCTAATCCAGTGCCATGCCACCAAATGTAAGGCTGGAGGGAGTGTGTAGGCATGTGGGTAGCTTTGATAACAAAGAAGAAAACCCTGCAGCTTACCCATATGATTCCAAAAATTCCCATGGCTCAATGGAGAGAGCTCTGTGAGATTCCAGGCTTTTTTACCTCATGAATGCCTGCTAGAATTTCACACCTATTGCTCTGAGGTGGATTTCACTTGACATTTATTTTCTCTCTAGTTTTCTTTGGGCTCCTTTTAGCAGTCTCAGGACATCATTTGAAGTTCAGCTATAAGAAGAATTGGGCTTGTAAAATGTCCTGCTGTTTTACCATTTCTTTTAAAAGCACTCAGTACATGGAAGGAATAAGAAAATCCATAGAAAGCTGTGGATACTTTCACAAAAATAGTGCACTGTGCTTTTCTCATAATTTTCTGAGTCATGGTCTATCATCTTACCAGTGGCTTAGGCTCCTGTAAAATGAGGGATACAGGATATTGAAAACCAGGAGGTACAACATAAATATTGCACTTTCAACATCTGCTGTCCAGCCTGTGACTTTTTAAGGAAGAATTCACATCAAAATAACAATTAAAAACGAAGGGATAACACAGAAAGTTTGCTAACAGTGGTGCCATGACAGGCTGAAGATTTCAGCAGGCTTCCTGTATTCTAAATGTTTTGTCCTACAGGAACTGGTAACAGCTGGAATTAGCTGGATATTTCAAGAAACACTGGTAATGTGGGAAGGCCACAAAGAAAATGATTAATAGTAATTTTTAAATGAGTTTTCAGACTTCATGTTGCAGAGGGGATTGCACGGGACAGGAATCTGAGCAGGCCAGATGCTCACAGATGTTTTGTAGATAGAGCTGACAGCATCTCCTGCTGCTTTTCAAAGATGGCATGAGAGCCACAAGGCACCTCCTGCAGCAAAACCTGGCACCACTGAAGACAAATTGACTTCTAACACCAGCTTCAGCAGAGTCAGCATTTCACTCAGTGTCTCTGGGTGCTCTGAGCATTTTTCTGTTTGAGTTACTTTGGTTAATTAGCCCGTGGTGTGGTGGGTTGGTGCCAGACACCCACCAGAGCTTCTCTATCACTCCCCTCTGCAGCTGGACAGGGGAGGGAAAATACGACAAAGGATCGTGAGCTGAGATGAGGACACAGAGAAATCACTCAGAAAGTACCATCACAGACAAAACAGGCTTGAATTAGAGATATTAATTGAATTTATTACCAACAAAATCAGAGCACAATAGTGAGAAGAAAATGAAATCTTACATCTTCCCCACACCCCCCCTCCTTCCCAGCTCCACCTCCTCCTCCCCAGCAGCACAGGAAGATGGGAATAGGGGTGACAAGCAGTTTTCATCACATCTGCTGGACAGAGGGGAAGCTTCTGGCAAGCTGTAACCTCCCCACTACCAAAACCTGGCCATACCAACCCAGCAGGGATGGCTTGTGGGAGTACAGCCCTGTGTAAGTCTTTCCTAGGAAATCTTATTTCAGGAGTGCCCAGGTGGAAGAGCAGCCTGATCCATGAGAGCTTCTGGCTGCCCAGTGTCTTTGCATCCCTCTGGTGTCCAACCTTCCCAGGCAGCACAAACCACAGCTCTGTCCTGGCAGGGTTCAACTCAGAGCTCTGCCAGGAGGGACCCAGGGAGCTCCAGCTGCTCTTTAGCCAGGACAGGACACGGTGATGTTAGGAAAGTAGTGCTGTCCCATTACCCAACCTTCGCTTTGTCTGCTACCTAAATCTTCAACTTGTTTTTAGTTAAAATTTTGACCAGAGGGGAAAAACCTCTTGAGAAACTCGGCCTTCAGCAGTGCTTGAAGAGAACATAGGCAACAGAGTCCAAACTGATTGTATAATCTGTGAAATCTTTTCTTTTTGTGAATATCTCAAGTCCCATTGCAGCCTACTCAAGTAATTTTGCTTAATTTTTCAAGGCCTGTTCTTTTATGCATGAATCTTTTTCCAGATTAACTGTCCCAGTTATATTTGATGCCAGGTCTCATTTTCATGTTTTCCTAATTGGTGCAAAATGGATTATTAAGTATAAATTCTGATGGGTGTGCACGACTGAAGTAGATCAGGACTAAAATTACAGTATTTTATCTGTATTCAGTATGTGCCTTTAAAATGTACATTTAGAGGCCAGCAGAAAGATTATTTCTATCAAGAGTCATTCCTGAGGAATAACAAATGAAGTTTGAACACAACCTATAAACTGAAAATACATGAGTGATTTTTTTAAATATATTTAGGTGATCTGAGAGCTGATAAAAACTGATTTTAGTTTGTTCACATTTGTGAATTTCAGATAGACTCCACAATGTACTAATATACATGAAGGTTTATTTTGCTTAATGTCAAAATTGTTGTAGAAGAGATGTATCAATAATTCAGTTTTTATGAGACATCTGTCTACTGTGGACAGTTCTTGCTGGAAGCATCGAGAGAGGCATCCCTTGGAATAACTTTCATCTGTAATTTCTACTCCAAATCTATACTTTACTGACTATGAAAATCACTAAAGATGATAGATAACTGGGTTTGCTCTTTTTCTCTACAAAGACTCTTCCAATCCCATGCCTCATTTCTCTTTTAGTTACTTTTCTTCCAGGTACTGTAACTGATATTTTACTTGCATAAATAGCTAATATTACGAGTGAAAAGGAATTAGTACCCTAAACCCACCATTTTTAGATTGGTTTGGTTTTCCCCCTTTAGTTGTGGGCGTCTCTGTTTCCCTCCCAAGGGCTGTATGAGCAGAGTCCTCACTTCAGTGTCTCTTGCTCTCTCCCTCCCAGCTCCTGCCAGGATCCTGACGTTCAGCGGGACGGTGACAACCCCCTGGATGAAGGACATTGTCCTCCCTTGCAAAGCCGTGGGGGACCCAGCTCCAACAGTCAAGTGGATGAAGGATAGGTAACCAGCAACTGAATGTGCAGCTCAGATAAAGCCCATTTCCTTAAAATCCTGGGGGTTGTGGGGAGGGTGGTCCTGGGTCGCTGGCAGGAAGGAGGAGGACTGTTCGTGGTCACAGTAGATGAGGAGTTTAGAAATTCCTTTAACTAATTGGCTGTGGTGATTACAGGGCATCAAAGGCAGAAAAAGTAATGAAGGAGGGCTAAAGGTAAACATTCAAAATGTAAAATTTAGGCGTGTTTTTGTTTTATCCTCAGGCAGACAGGAAAGTTTAATTCTGAGACAGCAAAGTGCCTGATACAGAGATTTGTGCTGAGGTGGGCAGTAAATGTCTAGCACATATTTAATTTTCCATTATTCTGTTCTCAGCTTTGGTTTCACAGTCCAACACTTGAAAACACACATGGACAATAATTTTCATCCAAGCACTGTGTAAGCAGGGATACTACAGTGCCATGAAACCATCTTGTGCATTGATATAAATACCTGTGATTTCATAAGGATGAACTTCATAACCAGGAACTGCCTATACCCTTGTTTCAGCATTTTTATGAAATAACAAGTTAAGGAAGGAGTGAATCTCTGTTTTCACTCACACTGGGTCCAGGAAAAGTGCATTTTTAAGCAAATGATAGCTGTTTCCCAACAGAAAATGCTCCTTTGCTGCCTTATTCAAGGGACACACCTCACCCCACACCTTTTCCTCTCTTTCCATTCTTAGCTGCTTCAAAAAAAATTAATCCACTTGTGAGTAATTTTGATTGTAACTTCTTTAATGTATGCACTTTGTTTCCTGTGAGGCAGTAACGGGACACCCAGTCTAGTGATGATTGATGGGCGAAGGAGCATCTTCAGCAACGGCAGCTTCGTCATCAGGACTGTGAAAGCAGAAGACTCTGGGTACTACAGCTGTGTGGCCAGCAACAACTGGGGATCAGATGAAATCATTCTGAATTTGCAGGTACAAGGTAAGGCTGTTGGATCTACCTCGGAGTCATTACCACATCTTTAAAGTGTCTGAAATGTGTTTGAAATGCAAAATATTGGTATTTATGTGTATTAGTGCAAATCTAATTCTTCCAAATTCATGCATAAGTCGTTCTGATTCAGCCATGGGCATTTTATGATCTAGAAAATGGTGCTTTTGGTGAAACAATTCACACACTCAGTTAAGTCTCTATGTGAGTTTTTATAAGATTGACAACTGTGTGCATGTATTCAGTTATCTTCTAGTTCTTCACACAGAAAGTATCAGCTTCAGTATAAGCTGTCTCCTTACAAATATCACATGTATCATTTTAATATTAAAAAATTCAGAAAGATGTGAAGGCCTTTAATTTAGCTCCTGAAAAGCTATCAGCAGAAATTTGCCTCTGTACTGAGATGTTGCACAAAATCTTCATTATGCAGGTGCAGAATTTTATTATGAGGTGAATATGAGGAAGCACTGGAAATGAAACATCAGTACCCCTTCAGCTAATGCATTTCTCCACCTACATTTTATATTCATGTTGAAATGCACTTTGTGCATCCAGGATGGTGTTGATGTGTACAAAAGCAGGGACAATATAAGAATATAAAGTAAAAGTAAAGTGAAGCAGAGCCTGAGTATTCCATACCAAGAATCCCCTGTGCAGATTTCCTTGCTCACTTGCACTACAGCAAATCCTACTAATGCTTCAATTGTCTGCAAATTTTTGTACCAGAGTGGACCATCACTCTCCTGGATGTGGAATTTAAACTTCAAGTGCAAACAAATGGGAGCACAGAGAGAGGTTGTTTCCACTGCAGTCCCCCTCTCTCCGTGCATAAACCATTCCACCAAGCCCTGGAACAAATATCATGGAAGATATGGACATATATCAAATTCCCTACAATCAAACAGAAACTGAAGATGCTCTTCTGCAATGTTTGAAGCATGACCACAACAGGAAGTAGGGAGAGAAAATACCATGAAATGGAAACCTTATATTTATATTTCACTAAGTACTTCTGTAATTGCATATATTTGCTGTTATTGAACTGCAGCAACTAAAAGCAAATCAATATTATATCCCTAAGGGACAAAGAGTGGCTTTTAATATGTGGGACCACCATTTTTTGTAGGTAGGGTGAAGCTGTGATGAAAGCTTTTACAATAAATCTTTCCCCATGTAGCATGTGCAGTCTCTCCCCATGGAATCAGCCAAGTCACTCAGAATAACAGAACAAATCCATCTCACAACGGGAATTTTCCTTTAGAGTATAAACTGTCTCTTTTGTTTTCTTCAGCCCTGTTTGGCCCTGTGAGGACAAAAAAATCAACTTCTCTCTGAACTAACCCATAGCTGGAAACCAGCAGACTCTGCCTTAAATCAGCACCCATTATTCTGCAGTCTGATGGCTCAAACATGAACTGCAATGGGGAGCTTTCCCTGGAGTTTCACTCTGCAGGAAGAGCTGCCCCTTAAGCATAGGCAAAGCAGGCAATGTTCTGTGGCAGCAGAAGGCTGGACACAGCAGAGCATTTTGGACTTCTGTCCTGCCTGCTCATGGGGCTGTGTCAGGACAAGGGCAGCTCCTGCCAGAACGGGTCTGACACCAGCACCCTCTCCTCTCCCATGCCAGAGGAGCTGTGGCCATCCTGTTGTCTCTCCTCCCCAGATTTCCATCCCATCTTTGCTGCTGTTTCTTCATCCTTTCCAGGCATGGACACTCCTTATTCTTGAGGGAGCAAAGCTCAGTTTTGTCTGTTTCAGACAGTAAAACATCCCCAGTCCATTTCCAGTCCCAGTTCCCCGTGTCAATTCCCACTCCCAGTTTGCCTTATCCAGTGCAAATTGTTGGGATGTGGCATGGCTCCTTCTCTGCCCTTTAGTGCTGGAAGAAATTCCTTCAGTGAGGGGGGTGAAACCCTGGCAGAGTGTCCAGAGCAGCTGTGGCTACCCCTGGATCCCTGGCAGTCCCCAAGGCCAGGCTGGACATTGGGTTGGAGCAGCCTGGGACAGTGGGAGGTGTCCCTGCCATGATGATCTTTAAGGTCTTTAAGGTCTTTTCCAACCCAAACTATTCCATGATTTTCCTCCAAAGGAAGCTGGGCACTGGGAAGTGGATGGGAGTTGTAACCTCTGTTTTATTCCTGCACTCAGTCAGCAGCTGGTCCTTGGAACCCTGATCTTCCATCCCCCATAATGTTTATGGGGAGGAGCAGAATGGAAGTGTTTCCCGTCTCTGCTGACAGGGTTGGGAATTCTTTATACCAAAAGCCTCAGTTGTTTGGAAGAGGACTGGATCTGCTCCAATGACAAATCTATCTATGATACCTAATTAACTCTCATGTTTGTGCCGGCAGAAGCCCTTGATTTGCACCTTTTTTTCATTTTTGCCATAATAGCCTGCAAACACAGGAATGAGCAAGGCATCATTTGCAACAGCACATGTTTGCTGCCACTAAAATTTTATCTTCTCCCTAAAACAGATATCAAAAACAATGAAAATTAATGGCTGGGTAGCTCATGTGCCATTGAGGTCTAACAGAACAGATGCAAAAAAAATCAGAGAAAAACAAAGGTTAAGAATTGAAAGACGAAATTGTGCATAAAATTAAATTTAAAAAATGAGAGCTTGTCTATTCTTGTCTTAACCAAGAATGTCAGCTAAACAGACACTTTGACAGAAATCATTTGCATTTTTTGCAACTCAAAACAGCTATTTGATAAATGACTGTTAGAAGTCATTAAGATCGTGTCAAACCATTTGATTGCATTTTCTATTTCTGACTATTTCCCATCTAGTTCCACCAGACCAGCCAAGACTCACTGTATCCAAAACTACATCTTCCTCTATCACTCTTTCCTGGATACCTGGAGACAATGGTGGCAGTTCTATCCGAGGTAATGTAATTCAGGTTAATTGCTGCTTCTTACTAAATTATCATATGTTGATAGAATCAGTATACAATTATGAATGGCAAAAAAAGAATAAAGAAAAACAACCCAATCTGTATTGCTGTCAACTTTTAATGTGCACTATCATGGTGATAACAGCTTTCAGTAAATTGCAGTTTGGCTTTGTGGTGGTTTATTCACATATTTAATCACTTTCTCCTCAGCTGTTATGACAGTTGCTCTATCTGATTTTCCATGTGTGTAATCTCTAACCACTCATTTTGGAGGGTCCACGTTCATCATCTGGTTGCTGCTGATTGAAGGGTCCTTAGAAATATCCATCCTTTTCTTTTCCCCTTGAAGCCATCATAAAAAGTTGTATTTAAGCTGCTGTCAGGGTGGGCAAAATCCATTGCCTGGTATCTTTCAGTCAGGGGAAAGCTATATGTTTCCCTGCACATGGGAATTTTTTTTTTTTTAGTTTTATTAGGTCTTTAAAATGCCTCCTTGGGTTGCCTGAAGGATTTGTGATACCGTTCCCATCCGCACTTTCCCTCCAGGTTATATTCTGCAGTACTCAGAAGATAACAGTGAGCAGTGGGGCAGTTTCCCCATCAGCCCCAGTGAGAGATCCTACAGGCTGGAAACCCTGAAATGTGGCACGTGGTACAAGTTCACCCTGACTGCTCAGAACGGGGTGGGGCCGGGGCGCATCAGCGAGATCATCGAGGCCAAGACGCTGGGCAAAGGTGCGTTGGTTCCATCCCCTTCCCCCTCCTGAAGCTCCTGCCTCCTGCTCTGCATCTTGGTGTGGTGAGAAAACAGGCTTGGATACCTTAATGTCACTGGCTTTGGAAACATTTACAGCTTTGTCCATGGCTGTGGGGCTTGAAGCCCACACAGGCTGATGTTCTGTCCTTTTTTCTCTAATGATTTTTTTTCTAAGGTGGGTTGGCAGATATTTGGTAAGAGGGTATCTTCACTGTCACACACTATTGCAATTCCAACTATTCCATTGCCATGAGGAAATTGTCTCTTCTTATAAAAATTCAGGGGTTTATTTGTCTGGATGCTGAAGGAAGACAGAGAGTATATTTATGTATAAAGAAATGGAGCCTATGTCTGATTTCTGCTCCAAGCCAGTGTTTCAGGAGTGTGCAGGCTGCATCCTCTGAACTGGATAAGTGTCAAAAATAAAGGAAAAGTTTGTGTGAAGTTCTGCAAGGCAAAACAAACCAAATTTTTTGAATGGATGTTTGGATTTTTTTTCCCACATATTGACTTGAAAATCTGGGTTTGTGAGTCTGGCACAAAGTGGGAATAAAAAAGGAGGAGGTGGGTAAGTTGAGTGTATAGATACTGAGATTAAGCTAGAGTCAAGATTGCCCTAGAAACTATTCTCTAAAGTTGATCTTTTGAGAGGTTTTATCTGCAATATTTAAGCATTCTGTCTGGAATATGTCCCACTGCCTCTAGAGCCACAGTTTTCCAAGGAGCAAGAGCTCTTTGCCAGCATCAACACCACGCGGGTGAGGCTGAACCTGATCGGCTGGAACGACGGCGGCTGCCCCATCACCTCCTTCACCCTGGAGTACCGGCCCTTCGGCACCACGGTCTGGACCACGGCCCAGAGGACATCCCTGTCCAAGTCCTACATCCTCTACGACCTCCAGGAGGCCACCTGGTACGAGCTGCAAATGAGAGTGTGCAACAGTGCCGGCTGTGCAGAGAAACAAGCCAAATTTGCCACGCTCAATTATGATGGCAGTAAGTATTTCCTTTAATTTATGCCTCAGACACTGTTTTACTTGAGTTTCATATGTGATTATTTTTTTTCTTTTTGCTCATCTTCCTTTTTTTCCTCTCATAAACCCCATTTTGAATCTGCCAGCCATGCTGTCAGAGAGGTTAAAGTCTCAGAGATGTAAAATAGCTCCTGATTTCCTGACGGTAGGCTGCCAGGCAGAAAAGAGGAATTGTTTATTTGTCCTCACTTCAGAAAAACTCCAAAGTCAATCAGCCATAAGACACATAATCATAGGACATTAAAAATCATTAGTTCCAGTGGTTACAGGGGCCTTTCCTGGTATTTCATGCATCTTTTCCATGAAATTTTAGTCTGCCATGGAATTTGTTCCTGCAGCCATTCACGGGGGTGTCTCATTGCTATTCCCCGTGACACAGCCCAAAACCCATTACGGGACACACTGGAGCAGCCAAGCAGGTTGTCCTCTGGGAAAGCCTCTGGATAACATCCTCCAAGGGCAGAGCAATGGCAGTGCAATCATCCCTGTGTACAGACAGGGCACAGGGAGCTAATGGCCATGACAGATGGCTCTGTCATGCCCAGCAGCAGGACACGGACCATGAGCGAGTTGTTACATCCTGTCCTTCTGCCAGGGGTTACTGCCCACCCTGCAAAACCCAGGACACAAGGGCAGGAGCAAACGTGCCAGTTTGTCACTCACTGCAGCCAGGTCCTGCCAGGCTGATTGAGAGGGATGGTGGCACATGTGTGCTCCTGGTGGCTCTGCAGTGGGGAACTGCATTTCTGGCAAAAAAGGCAGCACAGATGGCTCTCAAATTGCTCCAGTGGGAATTGCCAGAGCTTTTCTGGAGACATCCAGTGGAAAATCGTGCTGTGTTGCCAGGGATGTTGTGCTGTATTGTGCAACCACTTGGCAACATCTGTAGAGATAAGTCAAGCTGCAGCACTGGTGAGCAAGTTCAAACAAGAGCTGGTGGTTGTGACAGCACCAAATTGGTAATTGTTCATAATTCTGTGTTGGTAGCATGCCTCCACACAAACACCACCACTCATGTACAGCCCAGGGGTCATTCCCAGGCAGAAATGTGGGGTATGACTTAGGCAGGGTTTAAACCTCAGCACCTGACACATTCTCTACTGCTATACCAGCCTTTGTGCTGGGTACTCAGCAGTTCTTGAAGATAATTAATCACACATGCCCTCACCCTTTGGAAGAATCCCATTTTTGGTAAGCTGCCACACAAGTCCTCATGTTATTTCAGACAGTCTGGAAATTAAGAGAAAGATCTTGCCTCAGCACTCCAGAGGTCCACAGGAAACCAGGATCTAAGCAGTTACTACACAAACGTTCCAGGTCTTTCCAGGCAGATGAAGGACTTGTTTTACTGAAAAGTGGAGCTGTTGTCAATAATAACTCCTTCAAGTATTATGAGTTAATTACTTGTCATTTTGTCTGGCCTATCCTGTTTTTGGTTTTTTTTCCAATAACTTTCCACAGGCAGCATTCAACCTGCAGTTGTTCTGTTATCATCACATTTATTTGATTTGGGCAAACAGTCCTAAGCCATAAATTAATTAATTTCAATGAATTTATATCAAAGTGCAGGTTCAGAGCCTTAAATTTCCACTTGTAGCACTCAAATCAAAAGTATTCTTACAGTGATCTGATCTGAAATGTTGTCAGGCTCTGCACTTTGATTGAGTGGTGATATTTACCGTGGTGTCACACATTGTGACCTGCACACCATTTGATTTTTTATGTTGCTCTGTAGCATCTTTAAAAGGGACAAAAATGAAACAGTAAAAAATATTTGCAGCATTAAATTTCCTGGGCCATTGCATCTGGTCAGCTAGAAAATTTCCCATTTGTGATATTGCTGGTTTTATTTGTCAAGTGTGCTTTGCCAGGACTGAATTGTGCCTTAGAGAGGCAGAGCGAGCTCAAATACTGACCATGAGGTTATGAGAGGAAAACATGGATGGAAAAGCAAATTTCAGTTTTCAGATTTTCTAGATTTGCTATGTTTGACTCAGAACTGAAATTATAAACTGATGATGATGATGATGATGACGATTATCATTCTTACCAGTATTTGATGCAGAAAATTTTGCTTCCTTAGACAGGGAATTTTTGGTTTGCAGAAAACATGCCAGTGGAAACTTCTTGGCCAGCTCCACTTTTGAGTGTTGTCCCTGCCTCTACCTTTGATTCACCCTGTGATGTGAGATTAGCCCTTTCCAGCTTCCAGGGGTCACAGCTGCCCTTTGGATAAAGCAGATATAAGAGTAGCACTTTGAAGATTAGATAATGCAGCATATGGAAGTTCTGGGATGCCAAATGCTAAGAACAAGCTTAGAAGCTTTAGCAGCCTTATGATAAAGCCTTTGTAAAGTGTGCAGAAATCCCAGAGTTACGTGGTTTTGGGTCACTTTGCTGTGTGGGAGAGCTCCTGAGGAATATCATGGATCAGCATCCCTCCCCTCCGATCTCCTCATGCTGAATTAGGTCAGAAGGTTAATGACAAACCTACGTGCAGCTTTTTGCTCTCTGTTTGTGGGCATTTCAGTAATGATTTCCAGCTTACAGGTTTGCTCACCTCCCTGCCCCTTGTTTTTTTCAGAAGCACGCAATCCATAAAGAGATATTTTTAGCCCTGTGCAGCTGCGGTTGTGGAGAGCTGCAAAGGAGCTTCCTGGCTCAGGGATCAGCTAGTCAGTAGCCCTGGCATTAAATCAGATCAGCTCTAAACTCTGCTAATTGATTCTCACCCACCCAGGCACTCCCTGCCGTGAAGGACACAGGAAAACACTCCTGAATTCACAGGGAGATGCTGCAACCAAGGGGAAAAAGGGGTCAGAGACATTCAGGTTACAATTTCTGTGAGGCACCAATCAGGCTAACAAAGGGTGATGGTGAACCGACCTGGAAAACAAAACAAACCCTCCCCATTTGTCTGGGACTGAGTCCTGAAAAAAAAAAGCTTTGGCCATTCTGCACCCAGCAAGCACCTAGAATGACAGCAAATGTTGAAATGGTGTTTCTCAATGGACAGCAGGATTAATTTTTGGTAATTTCTAATGCAATTGCTGAAAAGCAACAAATGGGTGATGTGAGAACATGCAGAATGATTTTTTAATTAAGCTCCAACTACCTGTTTATAATGTTATGAAGTTTACATTTGCCTAGAGAGAGGTGTGGATTATGATAACCACATATCCAAACACTTCAAGTCTAAGTGAAATAAAGGCCACTCATCATTTGATTTTCATCAAAGTAATAAGAAAAGCAAGACATAATTTCAGGCAATCATAATGGTCTCTGTGACTGTAATTCAGAGAAAACTTTGGCCTTTTAGTATCCAGGAGGGTTTAGGAGGATTTAGACACTTATTAGTATTACCTTCAGGAGCTTGAAGTTCTTTCCACTTCTTCATCTAATAATTTTATTTGCCTTTAAAGTAGTGCAAAATCTGCGTCTCAGGGCAAGATGAAAATATCCTGCTGTGTGTTCAAGAAATAGAAAATTACAAGAAAAAAAAGAAAAAGAAAATTATGGGGAAGAACTTCAATGGAACATTAGAAAAATATTCCAAATGCAATTGTAAGAAAACAAATTTTCCAAAGTACCTAATACAGGTTTGGATGGTTGTAGCTTTTCTTTTTATCTTTGTCCCTTTAGGGAGCTGCTCTTCTCTTTATATGCAGCTGAAATAGCTCTTCTGAAAAAAAACAGGACTTAGGATTCTACATTTTCACTGTGGTTATGGCACTCACACTGTACTGCATCAGATCTCAGTTTTTATTCTGATACTGTATAGCACATAATGAGCTACAACTATATCACTTAATGCAGCAATTAAAATGTAAAAAAAGGATGTGCCTGTTTTTCTCTCTCACCCTCCTTTCCTTTTAGCAAGTAAGTAGCCACTTTTATGTTTCAGTAGCTGGTTAAAATTTAATAGCTTCCATCCAAAGTCATCACAGTTCACAATACTTACGTGTTTCTACGCATTTCAAGCAAATCTGCATTTTATAGGCTCATTTGTGGTTGCATTCAGCAGTTTAATAGTAATCAGGAAATGAGTGAGAAGTCTTCCATGACTAAACAGCCTTGCACAGAAGGTGCTGCATTCTTCTCACGTCCCTTAGAGGTAAAGAAGAAAAGAATTGAAAAGTTCAAGTATTATATATCACCAGGAAGCCAGGTATATTCAAAATGCAAATATGTCCCAGAATGAAAAAGTGAGCTGCCTGCCAGTAGTTGGTAGATTCATTTCCCTCGTTTCCCTCTCAAAATTTGATTGTTTCTATCCAGCATTACTCTCCTGTTTTACTGATGAGTGTAATGTCAGACAGTCTTTAGCAGATTAGTATCAGGTTGGCTGTCTGAATTTCAGATCACTATCACTGCTGCACCCTCAGAATGGATAGCAGAATGTTTCTGTGCAAAGGATTAATCTGATGTATGTGGCACAAAATGAGCTTTGTCAAATGAGTTCCTTGCACAGAAAAGCCCAGCAGAAATGTCACCGTGGTGCTGTTTCCCATAATAAGGAATAATAGACATAGGGAGAAATTCTGAGGTCTCTTACAGCTTTTTAATAATTTAATGGGACTCAAAATTAATCATAGCATTTGACTGCATATCAGACATGGTTTTCCTTAATCAATGAATGCAATTCTTCTGGATTTCTGAAAATCTCTGTCTCTGCAGTCAGTCCCTCATTACCAGGAGCCTGGTTATGTGTTCATAGACACACAAATGTAGCCTCCAATCCAAACAGAAAAATCCTGGTGAGTGTTCTGCCTGAACAGCTGAAGCAACAATGTGCCTCATTCCCTGAGAAATGAATCTTTTGGCCACTAATGCCATGGCCCTCCTTCCAGGTACAATCCCTCCTCTCATCAAGTCGGTGGTGCAGAGCGAGGAAGGGCTGGGAACCAACGAAGGGCTAAAGATGCTGGTGACCATCTCCTGTATCTTGGTTGGGGTCTTGCTGCTCTTTGTGATGCTGCTGATCGTGAGGAGGAGGAGGAGGGAGCAGAGGCTGAAGAGGCTGCGAGGTAAGGTGCTGTCTGTGGAACTTCTCTCGACCTGAACATGAAAATAGGAGTGGGGCTGCACGTGACCAAAGTGTGCAGTCCCCAGCTGGGATCATTTTCCTGCAGCACAGAACAGTGTGTGTGTGTTTTCTGTAGAAATTCCTTCTTTTTCATTTGGTCATAAGTTTCTAAAAAAAAAAAAAAAAAAAAATTTAATATAGCCATTGTTTTTATTTTGCATGGGGGAAAGGAAAATATTTCTCATTGATTTGCTTTCTTTTTTTTTTGTTGCTGTTTGTTTGCTTTCCTCAGTGACCTAAAAGTGAATTTTTTTTGAAGGATGAAATCAGATGTTCTGAAGACAAGGGAATCTCAGTTTTCCAGCAGATGCCAACCATGATTTCCAAATTACAAAACAAAAGTAGCCAGATATTAGTAGGATAGAGCACACAACCAGATATTCTCAGATTTATCACATTTTCCCCATGATTTTTTATAATAGAACTTATACCAACACTTCATTGTTCACTGACCTTCCATTGTAGCTGATCTGTATTTTCCTCTAATCCTTACTGAAATTCAGTTGTTTGTTATGTGAATAAGATTTAGATCTGTGAATTCATTCAGCTTTATCATTTTTCTAGCAAAAATCCCTGGCTGAGCCACAGCCAAGTTTTTGACCCTTGCAGTCTGACACTCCTGCCCTGTAGCTTTTGCACGGGCAAAAGGTATTTTGGGAAGGTATTCCCTGAAGGTATTTGGGAAAAAACCTTTCAAATCCAAACCTGAATTAATAGTAAAACAAGGTATCATCTGAAAAAAAAAAAGCTTAACCTCTTCCAGGAGCCACCAAATTGATTAGTTATTTGTATTTTAACCAAAATGTGATCATGGTACCTATTAAAACCAGGGCCAGCTCTATGTTTTTCTTCTGACCTTCCTACTTATCTCTCTTTTGGGTCTAATTTTGTCCTTTGTAACAATATTTTGGGGTTAAAAAAAAAAAAGACAGAAGGCATGGGCAAATTCATATATAAAGGAGGACAACCAACCTTATGGTTCATACACAGCCTTGGAAACCAAGACATCTGGATGCTTTGGCCTGTATAATCTCTTTTTCTTCAAAACCTTATAAGCCATTTACCTTTCCAGTTTTTGGATTTTTTCATTTAAAAAATGTGGTGAAGAAAAAGAAAGTGTTATCTTATATTCTTAGAAATCCTGTGAAATTCTATCCAGTAATGAGCAGGACATCTCGAGCCCTTTGGCTCCAGAAAATGATGTCTGTGCACATTATTTTTTCATGGTTAATTTACAAGTATTCATAGAATCTTGAGTTACAGTTCCTTGGGGAAGGCTGATGATCACTGACTAGGGTGGCTTTTGCATAACATAAAATTTCTCTGAACTGTTTCCTCTCAGAAATGAGCAACTTAGAAAAATATCAGAGCTTCACTTAAACATAGGCAGTAGAAAAGATTTCATCAGTACTTTTGATAAAAGAAATCAGTATTTAATTACCATTTCTGTAAAAGTTGTGTCTCTCTTAGCTGAATTTGTCACACTACAGCTCGACATCCCATCTGGTCCTACTTCTCTACAACACAGAAGTTCTTTTTTGTATCATTCTCAATCTCCAAGGATATTCTTTCCACATGGTGGTAACCAAGTCATTTCTTAATGCTTTAATTGGTAAATGAAACAGATTCATATATTTTAATTTTCCTCTGTAGTTTTCCCATCATTTACATCCTTAACATTTTATCCATTGAGATCATTTGCCAGTTCTCTGATTGCTCTGCAACAGGAAAATATTCCCTGTTGTACAGCCCTGGTTTGTGATCTTGATATATGATCCTATGATGCAGATTATTTTCTTAGTGATCTGGCATTTTCCTTGTATTTTAGCTACCAAATTCTTGTGTCATTTTCAAGTTTTTATCATATGTTATTTCCTCTATACCACTGATAAATGTCCCAGATGAAAAATCCTGAATAATGATTCTCTGCTTCAAATTGGGGTCTGAATATATTGGAATCCATGGAAAATGGCTGCTGTGTTAATTTTTGCATCATGCTACTTTGTGTTAAAATACTTTGAGTTACCAAAACTTTTAGAAAAACAGAAATATGATCTTTTTCTGTTATTTGATCATATCACAGTGAGAGTTTTTTTTTCAATGTCATTCATTCTCAGCAAACTTTAATCTCATTTTAAAAATCCACTTTGTTTGACATGGCTGCTTGACCACAAGTCTGTATTGATTGGCCTCAATTATCCCTTTAATTCATTTCATTAAGCTTCACTCAGTTTTTTTTTTTTATTATTTTGTGCATTGCCAAGATCAGACTGATAGGACTTCAGTAATTCAGACTTTATTTTTGATCATTTGTTTTGAAGACTGATCCCATGTTTGAAATTTTCTGCTCTTCTAGAAGTTACTTCATATTCTAAAAGTTTTCCTGATAATAAGTATTGCTATTCCAGAGAACTCCTTACCAAGTTCTCTAAAACAAATGTGTGCAAGTTTTTCTGATGTCCTAACTAAAAAACAAATGGTTAGCTCTAGTATTTGTTATGATTACCTTTCATATAATTATTGAAAGGGAAATATCACATTATCAGTTGGTTTGTATGACCTAGTGGGGTTTCTCTGAGGCACAGTATTCTTTTTTCCTCAACCAGGATTTCCTCTAGTCTGCATCGGAAAAATATTCTCCACAGTGGGACCTTGTAAAATAATTTGTTGCAGATGTAACTCTTTGTTTTTGTGGATGCAGATGAGGTTTTCTTGAACCTGTTTGACAAAGAGGAGAGGGAATTGCAGGTTTATTTTCAGTGTACTCTGCATGCAGTTGCATTTGTAATCTGCATTTGTGTCCCTGCTTATGGACAATGGGTTTGAGTTCCCATTTCTGTTGAAGAACAGCAGCCTCTCTATTCTTGACCCTTTTACCACTTCTCTGGATGTAGGGGCAGTTAAACGTTTTTCTTCCTCCTTTATAAAGAAAGCTGAGTTCTCAGCAAAATCCTGTTTTTTGCCCAGTTTAGCAGTTCCACCAGCCAGGTCACAAAAAAAGGTCACTTGGCTGCTGGAGTTCATGCAGCCATTCAGGAGTTCAGCAGATATTCTCAAAGAGAAACCTGATGGTTTAATGCTCCTTCTCCTGGCTATTGACCCAGCTCTGCTACTCCTCTAATAGTTTTCCCTTTGTTTTTAAATCCAATTCACCTTAACACAGGCAGAAAGGATCAGCACGGCATGATAGTTCAGGAGTGGCAGGATGCAATTTAAAACTCTATCACTGTCCCTGATTTCCCAGGGGGAAAACCCAAGTGTGTTAAGAATTTTAAAGGTGGCTGCTCCAGCAGAGGAAAGTGATGGCTCTGGCTTCTTCCCTGAAGTGATGCTTGGCTGGAGCAGAGATCATCCCCTGCCCTCTTCCCAAGCCCTGCTGCCACCACCTGAAAACTGGGAGGTGATAGGACATAGCCAGGGATGATGGCTTATTTTAGACAGTATTATCAATTTGCTGATCAAAAGGGAAAACCTCTGGTTATTGGTTTGTGACAATAACATTTCTCCTGGAGCTGATGTTTTGGACCATGGTGTTGTAGTGGGGTCCCAGCCCAGGGAGGAGCTGGAGCTGCTGCAGAGAGCCCAGAGGAGGCAGCAGGATGAGCAGAGGGATGGAGCAGCTCTGCTGGGAGGAAAGGCTGGCACAGCTGGGATTGTTCACCTGCACAGGAGAAGCTTTGGGCTGAGCTCAGTGTGGCCTTGCAGGGCCTGAAGGAGCTGCAGGAAACATGGAGAGAGACAATTGCCAAGGGATGGAGGGACAGGACACAGGGAATGGAGGGACAGCACACAGGGAATGGCTCCCACTGCCAGAGGGCAGGGTTAGATTGGATGTTAGGTGTAAATTCTTCCCTGTGATGGTGCTGAGGCCCTGGCACAGGGTGCCCAGAGATTTTGTGGCTGGCCTTGGATCCCTGAAGTGCCCAAGGTCAGGCTGGATGGGGCTTGGAGCAGCCTGGGATAATGGAAATTGTCCCAGCTCATGGGAGGGATGTTAGGACAAGATGATCTTTAAGTTTCTTTCCAATCCAAACCATTCCATGATTCCCTCATTCCATAAAATAGAACAAAGGAAGGCAGAAGGGGGATGGATGTCAAAGGAACCTCGTAATGAGCTGGTGGAAGGAGCAGCTCAGCAGCTGGGGATGCAGCAGGTGCCCCTCCCTGGGTGCTGCCTGCAGGGATGGAGCTCTGCTGACAGAATCCAGCCAGTGTGAATTGCAATTAAGGGTTTTTCCCTCTGCTTGTCCTTCAGCAAACAGCTCGAGTGAAACTCCGGCTGCAGCGACAGCGAGACGACCTCGGTCAGGATTTTTGGGGAAATTCAGAAGAGGCATCGATGTTTTCTCCTATCATCCTCCTCCTTCCACAGCTGAGGGAAGCAAAAATTGCTTTTAAGTACCTGGAGCTGCAGATATAAATTACAGCTGAATTAGGCTTTGAAACACTGCCTCGGGCTGCTTTCCTGGAGTCTCAAACGGGCAGGGACATATGTGGCAGAATACTTGTTACTGAGAGAAAGTGGTTTTTCTAGAAATTACCCACCATAGAGAGAAACATGATTTTGCTCAGTAATTAATGTCATGACTTTATCAAATTGTGGCCCAGGAAAGGAAGGGACAGTGCAGAGCTGGCAGAAGGCACAAAAGGGACAGAGGAGCTTTTCTGGCAGGACAAAAGGGTGTCAAAAGCTGAGCAGAGATGGGAATTAGATGAGAAGGAGAAAAGGAAAAATATCACCTGTATGGAAGTCCAAACTTCCAATTGCTGTCATTTTATATCAAATTGCCTCTTTTTCTTTTTCCTCCCCAAAAAACATGGACTACCTCAAGTGTTAGGACTGAAGAAGTACTGCAGCAAAGGAGAAGCTCAAAATGGAGTTGTTTAATTAGGTGAGCCCTATGCTTTCCTAGGACCCATGTGCTGGAGCCCCAGATTTGGGTAAAGAAGGAGAGCTGCTTTCTGCCATTCTTGAAGCAGATTTCCTGCCCCAGGTTTAAGTTCAGATGAACTGGAGTGAAGTTTGGCTCTGACAAGGAAGCCTCAGGAAGGAGCAGGGGACAGGGGTGGTGGCTTTATGACCCCTGGGGCTGATGGAGCACTGGAACAAGAGCCAGAGAGGGGCAGGGAGCTGGGATGAGCCAGAGGGTGATGGTGAGAGCTTCCCCTCAAATCCCAGAATGGTTTGGGCTGGAAGGGACCTTAAATCCCACCCAGTGCCACCTCTGCCATGGCAGGGACACCTCCCACTGTCCCCAGTGTCCAACCTGGCCTTGGGCACTGCCAGGGA
>JAOTQP010000001.1:3532884-3559020 GCA_026413545.1 Cichladusa arquata | reverse complement strand
CAGGGGCAGCCACAGCTGCTCTGGGCACCCTGTGCCAGGGCTCCCCACCCTCCCAGGGAGGAATTCCTTCCCAATATTCCACCTCAATCTCTCCTCTTTCACCTTAAAGCCAACCCCACCTTGTCCTAACCATATTCTGTGGTCCTCAGTGGGACTGAGCTGATGTGGAAGCTGAGGTCATCTGGTTATCAATAGCCATCAATGCCAAGTTTATAATTTCCTGCCATTTTGCTTTTTTCTAAACATTTTCCCATCTTCCCACCATGGACACCCTGCACTATTTCACGCTCTACTTATCCCTGTAAGTACAGGCATCTGTCA
This sequence comes from Cichladusa arquata, assembly GCA_026413545.1. Lineage (NCBI taxonomy): Eukaryota > Metazoa > Chordata > Aves > Passeriformes > Muscicapidae > Cichladusa > Cichladusa arquata. The sequence continues at coordinate 3,558,699 of JAOTQP010000001.1, read as the reverse complement.
TTATCATAGATATCGAGGTAATAGAATGCTGATACTCTGTGCTACCTTCTTTCCAAATATTAGCCCAGTAAAACACCTCTTCTGGAGACCTAGTTTAAAAATCCTATTCATTTAATGTGCATACACACACACACACACACAAAACCAGTGTTCACCTTTTCTTCCTAATTCAAAGCATTTTCTGTTTTGTCCAATCAGTTTTTCTGCTTCTTATGGCCCCAGCTTAATCACTTGGTTAGATTATTGATCAATCAGCTGAATCAGAGATATTTTACACAGGACCCTCCAACAGGATATTCCCAGCACTCCAGGGCAGAGCAAATCTTCAAGTGATTCGTTAATAGCTTTTTGGATTCAGCTGTGAGTTCAGGGACAGAGAAAAAATAAATTGGAAAGAATATTGGAATTCTTGCCCTGCTGCTGCTGTGGTGGAGCTGTGGAAGAGTTTACCCCTCCCTGCCCTTCACACTGCTCTGCCACCTCTTTTTTGTCCCCAGTTTGCAATCTCACCCTCTCTAACCCACCTACACCCAGAACACAAGGAAAAATGTTTTGAGATGACTGGTAATTCTGTGGCTTTGAAGCAATTACACTTAGGAAGTGGAGAGAGAAGGGCTACAAAGACCTGTTTTAAAATTACTGTCCTAAAAATCAGCGTCACTCTCCTCTCACAGCCAGTTCATCCCAAGTGCCCAAAGCAATAAGGAGCTTCAAGAGCCTTTGGTGCTGATAGCAAGAGACTATCCCAACTACAGTGCTAAAGCTTTTTTCTTAACTAAAAAAACCCAGAATCCAACCACAAATCAACCCAGAAGCCAGAAGCACCAGTCTGTCCTAACAGATCTCCAGGGAGAATCTTCCCCAACACTGTGCTCCCACCTCCAGGGAGCTGCAGGAACAAAAAACCTAAATAACTGGTATTCCCAGCTATTATGGACTCCCTGGGTTAATAGGGAGGCTTTTCTACCCTTCAAGGTGGTACAAGCCGTTTTTAATCCAGACCCATCCACATGAATCACCCTACAAAACCCCAAGCAGGTCATTCCAACTCCATTAGCTGGCACCCCAAGTTCCTCCTTAAGCTTTTCACAATAATAAAGACACAGAAAACCAATTTCTTGGGCTGTTTTTTTTTTCTTTCCTCTTTTCATTTCTACAACTTTTAGAATCAATACTTTCTCTCAAGGAGAACAGCTGTTAAAAGTGTGAGTGCTGAGCTCTATCTGCCTGTGAGGTGGTTCTCTTGAAAAGAGCATTTCTGAATGTTTGGCTGGTGGCTTCTGTCAGTGCTGCTCACATTTGCAAGTGCTTGTGTGCAAGACAAAGTGAACAAAGCCCAATAGAAAAACCATTCTGTTTTCAATAGAAATTACTGAGTAAGGTGGTACAGCAACACTTCAAAGAAATATTCTAATCTGGAAACCTAAAAATATCTCTCCGCTCTAAAAAGGTTCAACCATTCAAACCCTTCTGCTTTCATTTCCTGGTGTTCCAAAAAGCAAATCCACATCACACCACCTCTCAACACCCCAATTTTCATCTGGACTTTCACCAGCAGTTCATTTAAGCATCACTTCAGTGCACATTAAGTTTTAATGCGAAAGGAGCTGCGTGTGCACAGCAACTGAAGGGCAAGAGCTCTACAACTCCATCTTTTACACTTGTACCTCCCCAAAAATGAGCATAAATGACAAGCTTCTGTTTCCTAATGAGAACTGTGCACAGCTGCATGGGATCCATGTGGCTTGGACAGATGTTTGACCTTCACCAGACAGGCAGGAGCTCATTTGCTTTTCTAATGCTACAGGAAAACAAAGATGCTCCACCCAGAGATCCCACATCACTTGGGGAATTTATAGAAGGAAGGATGAGTTTAACTGGAAAAAGCCCATGGGGGTCAGTGCTGACTGTCCACTGCTTAGTTCTCACATTTAGGAGGAAATTTCCTGCCCATCACACTCTGCACTATTGTTAGGAGAAAGGATGACAAAGGCAGAGCTCAGGGTTTATCTGTTAGGAGCCAGAAATTAACACTCCTCCTTTGCAGATCTGGTTAAGGGCACTTCTTTTCTATTTGCATAATTTTATTCCCTAATATTGTCCACTTGTAGCTGGCACTGAGAACAGACAAGTTTCAGGAATCACATTGTCCTTTCTGAATAAAGAACCAGTAATTAATTTACAGTTTTATTGTATCTTTCCACCCTCCTCCTATTGTTAATTATCCACTGCCTAATAGCCTCCTACATCCTTTCAAGGAGTAGATATCAATTTTGCCACTGGCTAAGTGCAAGGAAAAAAATTAAGAAATAATCAGCTTTTATGATTCTCATCTAATCCTACACCTTTAGGATTGACCTGTTCTGGCTGAGAAACAGTGCCAGGGTGTTTGGCCTCCAAGTGATAATTAAAAAGCTCATTACTGAACCCCATTAAAGAGCTCCATAAAAGCCTCAGCCTGGGAGTGAGTGGTGAGGGAGGGCAGTGCTGGGGAGGACTCAAAGGCCCCTGGTGTTTGCATGGGAGCACCTCCCCAGGTAATTTTGTAAATGAGGAAGCTGATCCCACCCAACCCTACAGGATGGGCTGTGGGATTTGGGGGGTTACTTTAGGTTTAGTTTCAATGGTCTCATGTCAGTTAGATTTGGGGTCACTCTTGGAGGGCACAAGGTAAAGCAGAACTCACTGAGCACGGTCTGAGAAAAGTGTTCAGGACCCAGCAGCACTGAAACTAAAACACATCTGGGAAATCTCTGCATTCAAACACTGCCATCCAAGAGGCTGAAGGTGAGGAGGACAATCCTGCACCTCCTGCATGAGGTCTGTAAGTCTGTCTGTCAACAACCTTTCCAAAACAGAGACACAGTGAGGTGAAGAGTAACCCTTGAGCTTTTCCTCTGGCCTCTCCAGCCTGCCTTGCTCATGTTGACACTGCTTCTACTACAAAATTAATTCAAATGACAAGGAAAGAAAAATATGTTAAAGCTCCCACTCTTTTTGCCTACACAGTTCCACTAACAAGCACATATATATGTCTGCATCTGCTGTGGAGCTGAGACAGGAAATTAGAAGAATATTCTTTTCAGTGTGATTAAGATACATGGAGTAATATGTATTTAAATGCCTTAAGAATTCTCAAAAACTTCTTGGAGCCCTTTAAATACTGAAGTCATTACCTATATTTAACACTGACATAAAACAGGACTGCTTCTCACTAGGACTTAAATCAACTATTTCTTATCAATCTGGATTTAGAAAAGTGACTTCTTTGACTTTCAAATAAAGGTGAACCTCCCAAAGAGATTGGTTTAGACTATAAAGGGAGCTGTATTTGTGTTGCCAGTTTTAAGTGCTTTGCCTGGTTTTTCTTCAGCATCCCAAAGCAACCCACACAGTATTTCTGTTGGATCCCAGAAGCCTGGGAGTTTTGAGCTTTCTGTGCTTTCTGGCACTGACCCCCTGGAGAACACTGCTTTTGACCTGAGGCCTTGGAGAAGGGTTCAAAATTTGAGTGATGGAGTTGGAATCACTGGTGTGTAGTTAGAAGTGTGTGATTTCACATGGTGAAGGGTTTGGAATTTGGGGTTTTAGAATAGAGTAATAGGTTTGGGACAAGATGGAGGTTCTGGGGTGGTGACTTCTCCCTCCTTCTCCCTCCTTCTCCCTCCTTCTCCCTCCTTCTCCCTCCTTCTCCCTCCTTCTCTTCTCCCTTTTTCTTCTTGGTTTTAGGTAGTAGTTTTTGGATGGATAGAAAGTACTGCAGTGTGGGTCACAGGTGTTTGGCCATTAGGTCAAAAGTATAAATAATACAGATGTTAGTTTTTAATTGGATAGTTAGGCATTAAAAGACCTTGTAACAAGTGAGATACAGCTCCATTTTCTTGCTTTTAGCTTGTTAGCTAGAGGTGCTGTAGAACTCACTGTACTATAGATAAGAATTAATAAACAACAGAGTCCAAACAAGAAAATCCATCTCTTGTGCTTCAATCCTGACTCTGAGTGAAGGCAGAGCAAAAAAAAGAACATAACCACTAATATGTGGTGCCACTAATACTCCTCTGGCAGTTTTCCCCAGAGATCTGGTGGCAGAAATCTTCCCCTGGTGGGTCTCACGCTGTTGCCCCCATTCTGTGACCTCTTGGTCCCTGCAAGCCCATCCTGCTGTTTTGGTGGCCCTTTGTGGGAAGCAGTATCTGCCAGCAGATAAAGCTTAGGGATCTCAACCTGCCTCAACACCCTGTGTGCAACAAAAGCCTGAATAGACAAAATTCATCCTGTCTAAATTTCTGTCTTAGAGCATTTCCAGCTGCAGAAAGCACCTGCTGGGCCAGGGTGTTAAAGATCACCAACCATTTGTACCAATCCTCCCTCTTCCCCCTGCTTTCCCTCGAACTGCTGTCCCATATTCAAATGAAATATCAGAATCCCAGCAAGGTATTTCATCAGAAGCAAGTGGCATTTATTTTTTGCAGCCTGGCTTCCAGAATAAATGAGGTTAGTGTGACCCATCTGACAGTCAAACTCTCTCTCTGATATCTTTTAAATCTGTTGGGGAAATCGCCCTGCAAGTCATTAAAATAATAAAAATGTTGTAAATTTGCTCCACTAGGGGAAAAAAAAAGGCATTTAGGTGTGTCATTCTCATATCCATCTTCACTTTAGTTGGCAACCTTGCCAGTTTTCACTTATTTAAATCTTTGGCAAGCTTTAAACATTAATTAATGTACTGTATTATAATTTCTGTTCAATGTTTCTGGTAATATTTGGCAAGTTCTTGTTTCTCCTTGCCAATCTCCTTGTTTTGGATTGTGTGAGGAAATAATGTATGCACAGATCAGGCTGTGACTAGGGAGTTGCTGCTTGATAAAACCAGTGACTTGCTTTTCCTGATTATTGCATTTTAAGCTTTGTGACAGACTGCCTGACATATTAGACATAATAAAGAGCCTAATAAACAGTATTATTGAAATCCACGTGGAAGATAGGTCAAAACTCTGAGAAGAAGAAGAAAACACTGTTAATTATAGATGGAAGGCTGGCTTCTGGAAGTGCTGGAGGGCCTGTTTTAAGGATGTTTATCTCCAGTACGTTATGAAAAAGTCAAAAGATCACATCCTTATCAACAAATATGTATAAAATAAATTTAGAAATGAATATCCCTTATATTCCTTTATCGAGTTATGAAGATAAATGAGATGCCAGGAACTAAACTTTTATCTCCAGTGACATGATGTTTTTTCTGTTTTCTACTTTTATTTTCTTCCTCAAGTTTTCTTTTCCTCTCCAAGCTAAAATGGTTTTTTCTTCCCTGTGCTTAGCTGAAAGTAAATGAGTCTCGAAATGATTTCTCGATTTTTACTGATCTTTGCTACTCCATAGTTTTGTAATCAAAAACATCTCAAGTGTAAAGGAACAGAGTCTTCTACAGCAACACCACATGCTCACTTAGGAGAATATGTTATCCTTTCCTACAACTTGAGCTTTTTCTGACAGCTACAAGTTATATTAAAACTTCAGGAATTCTTAATATGTTAAAAATATTTTTCCTTTCCCAGTCCCTTAATAGTGAATGATGGCCTGAGCCCCTGGAGCTTAATGTTATTTTCACTGTCCTGGGTCATCCCCAGGTATGTGATAGTGGGCAGAAGTTATTTCCATAATCCAATAATTTTCAGATTGTGTCACATAGGAAGATAAAGCAAAGGGTCATAGATCTGTCACAACCTATTGCTGAATAGTTTACTAAATATTTATGGGGCAATTAGCAATGCTTAAAAGACACCAGGAAGTGCACAGATGTGGGAAAAACTCTGAAGGAACACATGGGATGAAGAGAACACAGAATCATAGAATTACTTGGATTGGATGGGATCTTAAAACACATCCAGTGCCACCCTTGCCATGGCAGGGACACCTCCCACTGTCCCAGGCTGCTCCAGCCCCAGTGTCCAACCTGGCCTTGGGCACTGCCAGGGATCCAGGGGCAGCCACAGCTGCTCTGGGAATTCCATCCCAGCCCTTCATCACCCTCCCAGGGAACAATTCCTAATTCCCAACATCCCATCTAAACCTGCCCTCTTTCAGTCTAAAGCAATTTCCCCTTTTTCTGCCACTAAATGTCCTTCAAAATGTTTCTCTCCACCTCCTGAGTGTCTGAGCTGGCCACCACATGCTGCTCAGCTTCCCCCAAATGAGGTCATTGCTTGAGAACAAACTCCAGGATGCTATCACAAAAATTCTGCATATTGCCAGCAAAGAACCATCAGTATTTCCATTAATTTATATAAATACGCCTTCGCCACCACGAGGACTGCAACTCCAAAGAGCAAACATTTTAATCGTGTTCCAGAAGATTGCAGTTTGCTCAAGCACCTGCCAGCTTTATCCTGGCTAGGATTGCTCTGGCATTTTATTGTGGCTTGCTGTTTGATGATCAATTTATCCTTTTTTTTTTTTTTTTTTTTTTTAGGCAATAAATACTTGCTGTATGTGGCAAAGCATCTGGAGCCACTTGTTAGTCCAGCACACAAGGGATGCAGAGCAGTCAGCACAGCCACTGTCTAATTTTGAAGCTAGAATTTATTTATTTATGTCAGCTGGTCAAGCTACATCCTTTCCTGTACTGTGATTGTAAAAGTAACTTTTACAGTCATGGTGCACAATTTTGAAAAGCAGTAATGGCCCATCAGTGAGGCAGCAGCACCTGCAGAAAGGAGAAAGGGCTTTTTTGGACAGGTTTGTGTGGCAGAGCAGGGAACAGCCCTGAGATTCAGCACAGCTCCAGCTGAAGCCATTGGCATCTCCTTGGCGTGGTGCTGAACCAGGGGGATGATTGCCAGGGCAGCAGAGATCCAGCAGAGCTTGGGAGAACAATTCAAACCCCACTTTTGCTGCCTAGAAATGTGGGAATGCAGCAGGCAACGTGAGTGCTGCACCATAAAAAAAAATTACAGCCTGGTGTTGTCCAGGCTTGATCTCATCTTTTAATTAGACCATGACAAAAGGTTGTTTTCCAAGACTTTACACACCTTAAAAATTAAAAACCTTGATAAGGAGTGCGTTCCTGCCAGCAATATATCAGCTGAGGAAGGGAGCAAAGACTGAAGAGAGGGGAGCTTGGTTTGGTGTGGTCACTGCTGGCTCAAAGCAAAATCAAAACCTTCCTAGAGTCTGCTGTACAATTATTTCAAAGGGGAATAGGCTTGCATAAATATTTCCAAGACTGCAGTGGATGGTCAGCACTGTTTGCAAACACAAACACCGTGGCACCATAAAACTTCCTTGGCTGGGCCTCGTGCTGATGTGCACTAAAATCAACTTTTGAAGAGATCCCTGTGTCTTCAAATGGAAAAAGGGAATTACTGAGTGCTTGTTGAGCTCAGGCACTGCAGGAGCAGCAACCACGCTCTAAGACAGGAATTTAACTTCTAAAGACAGGACAGGAGGTTTCAGTCACGTTTCCCTCCCTGCCAGCAGATTCCCCTTTGTCAAGGCTGACAGGAGCAAACTTTGAGGCACACAGGGCTCAGCTCTGCACAGGAGCACACAAAGAAACTGAAAACGTTCTGCAGATACAGCAAATGACTCTTTAATATTAATTTATATTTGCTAAGTTGTGACTTTTAAGCCTCCTAAAGACTCTGAAGGTGCAGATGGGCAAATGCAGATTTTTTTAATATTAAAAACTAAAATAATCTTATCATTAGAACAATCTCATCTTGTACATGCTGAAGTTTGACACAGTGCATTAGCTGAAGGTTAAATTACAACCAAGCACAGCTGAAAAGTTCAGAAGAATAAAACTTCTCCAAAAATATATATTAAATTATTTAATTCACTGCCACACATTTGTTCTCCAGTAGCTGGATTCCACATTTTGATTCCTGGGAGGGAAATTTTCATTCCCTGTTCGAAGTAGTTTTTTGAAGGAAGGAAAAAGGTCACTTTGAAAACTGTTGACGCCTGCAAACGGGGGAGAACTCCTGATTGATTTATGTTTGTTTGTACCATGTGTGATGGGAACTGAAATATTAAGTAAAGGGTGTGGGGAGGGCACCAGGAATCCTGTATTAGAGAAGGTCAGGTTCTATTTTCAAACGTCTTAATTTTTCAGGACTCTGGCTTCCTCTCACACTTAATAGTTATGGCATTTGCTGTGTAAATTCCTAACTCAAATATATCAGCAGAAAGATGACCTTGCCAGATTGCAGAAATATGCTAAATATTAAATCCCTTAAGGCTTAGGCTTCGCTCACACATGCAAAGAAGTTTCAAGAAATGGTTATGAAATACAAATACGCATCACAGCTACACTGAACTTACATAATTTCTTAGACAAGAAAGTTAAGTTTTAATAACTGACTTGTAGATGTCACTGCCACAGGAAAACTCAGGAAAAAAGATCACGTTGGGATGCTAAGGGAAACATACTCCACCAGATCCCCTATTTTTCATCCAAGAAAGGCAGAAGCTCTCTTAGTTTCCCTAAAACTTGAGCTGAATCAAAATACCAAATAGAAATGCTTTTATCTCCCATAATTATTTAAATATCCATCTGTTTGTTCCCACATGGGCAATATCTGGAGCTAAACACAACAGCTGGACACCCTGGCCAAAAACTCACCTCATACCTTCATATCTCAGAGCTGGTATCATCTTTAATTGATTGATTGTCCAGAAAAAAAGAGCTGAAAATAACCTGTGCTTTGACTGACAGTTCAGTTAATGAGCTTAACTAGATAATCCTGCCAGGTCTGAAATTAAATACTACAGCTAAGGAAAGGTATTACCCCTGTTTTTCTCCTCACTCTGACTTCACCAAGTGAACAGTTCCAAGACAAAAGACAAGGAGCACAGGCCATGCCCAGAAAAAAAATCCCAACTACTTCAATTGTTTTGTTAAAGAAGAACAAAACCAGCCAACTTCCATCTCAACAAAGTTTTAAAAGGTGGCTTCTCATTTTTTTCTGGGAGAAATTACACGACTCTTGAAACTAGTAAACAAATAAAAATAATAGAAAAACCCAAAAACAACAGGGAAAAAAGAGAGAAAAAGAACTTGTAACCCCAGAGACTGCAACTTGCTTCTTATTTTAGCAATGCAGCTCTTACCAAGGTGAGGTAGCAGAGGTGCAGGGCACTTTTCTAAAACTTCAGCTGAATCCAGAATCTCTCATGTTGCACTAAGTGGGAGAATAGCACAGTTATTCTGCTGAATAGGGTATTTAGAAAGAAATCTCTCTTAGATCAATTAGCTTGGTTGACTGTATGTAGGCGAGAAACAGATTTCTCTGAAATGTTTGACCTTAGTTAATCAGAGAAGTGATCAGGCTGTGTCAGTGTCAGGCTGTAGCAATCAGCTCTTTTTCTTTCTTTTCAGGTTAGAGGAAGAAGGATCCTGTAAAAATTGTCCATTTCTCAATTATGATTCCTAACTTTTGACTGCAGAATGAAAATCTCTAAATTGCTGTGAAGTCATAAATACCCTGGGTTATATAATACAGCCTCACATCCTCATTAAAAGTGATGTCTTCAGCATCATTTACTAATTCCTCATTTTTTTCCCAGCTTTGGTGAAAGCTGCCTTGCAAGGAGTCCACCTCCAACTCCCAGCTCCTGTCACTGCTTCCAAGTCTCCATTATCTGTGATTTCCAGTCTATTAACTATTTACCTCTGCTAGCACATGAGCATTCCTAACATAAACTCTGCTGCAGTGGACGTGGACGCTCGATATAAATAAGGAAGGAGCAGTGGATTGGATCAGCTCCATCTGGAAATGGGATAAACTCCTCTCTATCTCACCAAACTCAGGTGATTTTGCTGCAGAAGGAGGCTGGACACTTTCAAGGGTTGGCAGCCAGACTAAAGTCTGAGGAAGGGCTTAAATAGGCAGTGGGTCAGCTTGGTTTGGTGTGTGAAATAGGGAATTTGAGCACCAGGAAAAGGCCCTGCTCCTCCAGAGCTCCTCCAAACTCTCTCTGCAGGCAATTCCTGCAGAGCAGATAATAGATGCTGATATGTAACCAGACAGAATTTGTTTGGCTTTGTTTCTGATGCAGCAGACACATCAAAAAACAATCAGATGTCACTGCAGCTATATTTACAAATGGATGGCTAATAACTGGAAGCTGGTGCAAATTAAGTCAGATTTATTTCACTCTAGGTGAGAGCTTGTTAATAACAGTGAAATGCACGAGGAAGAGAGGCTCTGCTAAATCTCCCTGCTTGGCAGAAGCCTCATCCATCACAGAACTGCTGCAGTTGAATATGGCACATTTACACAGTGTGTGAAAGATTTGCAAAAGCACCCAGGGGATTAAAGTGCACGAGTGCCAATGACTTTAAATGGTACTTGCTTTTGCAAATTTCATCCCCTGAGACTCCAGTAAACTTCATAATGCACGAAAATACAGTCTGAAGTGCAATCCAGCTTTACATAAGTCTTGCTTGTATTTTAATTTGGCTGATATATTAAGGGTAAAACAAAAATGAGTGGTTGTTTTTTGTTGTTGATGTTTTTTTTAAAGAAATTATCAGATTGGAAAGTAGATTTTTTAACAATACTTAACTCTCACAAATACAAAAGTTCCTAACAGCCAACAGATCAGATTTTTTTTCCAGTGGGAATCAACAGGTTTTATGTCAGAGAAGAGACAGGCAAAAGGAATTAAGTGGCCTTGACTAATCATCTCACCTAAAGAATATCGCTGCTGACAGAGCACAGGAAAAGGGAGTTACAAGAGGGAACAGAATAGCCTAAAGCACACAAACAAAAATAACCTTTTAAAGCTGATTTGCATCAGAGGCTGTGGACCATTGTCTGAAAACACTAATATTGACTCCAGCAACCCAATCAAGCCTTATGTAGTGTATCAGGAGAAAAGCTTTTCAGCTGGGAATGCTTTAACAGGAAGCAGAAGGAAAATTGAGAGTGAAATTCGGTTGCTAGGACAAAGAACAAGCAACCCAAGTGCGTGCCACAATAACTGAGGCATGCCCTGAAAGCCTGGAAGAGCTGAGAAACCAAATTTTCTGTGCACACGAGTCCTCCTTGGCCATGTGGTTTTTATATTCCTGAGCTGCAAAACATTTTTCAGTAGCGCTTTGCAAGTCCCAGATCCATCACCTGCTTATTGTCAGCTCTTTCCAGGGCACAGAGGGAGAAGGGCACTCCAGAAGTGGCAATTAGGAGGGGATGTCTTCAAGGTTTTCTGATGAATTATCTTTTTGGGGGAAGGAGTGGCTTCCACACACACAGAGGGTGATGTGTTTTGTATCATGTCTTACAATTTCACTCAGGTCTGGCTGGGTGGGAAGACAGCAAAGCTTACCAAAACAGCCCAAAACTCTGCCTGCAGAGTCACAGAATCCCAGAATCAGCTAGGCTGGAAAACACCTCCAAGACTGAGTCCAACATGTGCCCCATCCCCAGCCCAGAGCACTGAGTGCCACGTCCTTGGACACCACTGCCAGCCTGAACATCTGTCCCAATATTTAACAATCCCTTCAGCTGGAAGACCTGAACTGCAGAGGAAATTGCTCCTGATGCCCAGCCTGAACCTCCCCTGGCACATCCTGAAGCCCCCTGCCCTCCCCAGCACGGGAGGCTGAGCTCCAGAGACTCTCAGCCGCAGGGTGATAAATTCTGAGGTGATAACTTTCAGCACCAGGAGCCAGGAAGCAGCTCCAGGAGTTGTAGCTCACCTTTATGGAGCACATCCTCCCTCGTGCTGCAGCCCTGCAGTGAGGTGGCACCTGAGGAAAATCAAAATCAAGGGCAGGAACAAGGTTTGTGTCGTGCTGGTGCACCCAGGGAAGCCTGGCTCTGACTGTGCACTGGAGGAAATGCTGTGCAGATGAAAAGGGGATGTTTGCCATTTGGGGGATTGTTTCCTCAAAGGAGAATTATCTGTTTCTGTGCAGGCAAAAAAAAAAAAAAAAAGTCATCAAGAGAATTTCCCCTCCTTGCTGGATAACTTTCAGGATTTCCTTTATTCTTACTTTTACTTTTTGCTTTGTTGCTAGTCCTTGAAGCTTTGGCAGCTCTAAACTAAAAATACTACTGAAAATTAGTACTATTGACAACAAAGTGTGCAGGATTACAATTTCAATGTGCAGCACAGAATCAAGATAATGGATTTTAATTCAGATGACAGGCACTAAGTCATGTACATCTGTGAGAAGGAAGCAAAATCAGGTAGCTCTCTGATGCCAAGAAAACTTGTATTAATGGAAGGTGCTTCTATGAAAGGACCATTAACTTCTTCTGTATAAAAGTATGAATAATACGATGCATAATCCAAACTTTCCCCTTGTGGGCATCCACACAGCAGTTCTGAAAAAAAGCAGAAATAGAGGAGCTAATCATCCATCTTTTTGCTATGCAGCACATGTCAATAAACTGGAGTTTGTGTTCCATTCCACTAAAATCCCAATGTCCCAGGCAATAACCTGTCTTTCAATAAACCCAGGGCTAATGTCCATTGAGATGTGAGCTAATGCCGAGTGGAAAATGACTTCTCTGTTTACCTACACCCAAATTGCATTTTATTCATTTTCATTTACCAGATAAAAACAATTGATTGCCTCGGCTTATCCTTTGTAAAGAAAAGGCCTTTGTGAACAGGGGAACACTGACACAAGAATTCTAGAGAAATAAAATTGCTTTCCCTGCAAACAATGATTTGAATTTCTCCACAGATGATGTCTCCCAATTCACTTTTTAAGCCCTGGATGCAAGAGGTGGTTTGGGTGCTCTCCCGAGGCTGTAGGCACCATATGCCAGGGGGAAGTCTGGAGGGCAAACTGCAGGCTGCCTGATCAAACCCTGAGGCTTTTCTCTCTGCCTCTGCCAGAATCTGCACTGCACAGCCGTGCTGCTCAGCTGCTGCTGCCTTGCATAACCTGGGCACGCTGTGCTGCCTCAGCACTGCTGCCCAGGTATCCCTGAAGACAGCACCACCTTTACACGACGTGAAGGGGAAACCTCTGAAGCAATTCACGCCATCAGCACGGGAGTGAGTGGGAAATGAGGAGCTGCAGCTCCTCAGCATCAGGCAGCCACCTCCCATCCCTTCACCTCCCTGCCAGCGCTCCCTGCCCACGCCCTGTGCCACCCCCTCAAAGTGCTCTTATTTCATCTGTCACACAATCACACAATCACACAATCACTGGGTTGGAACAGACCTTCAAGATCGAGTCCAACCCATGCCCTAACACCTCAACCAAGTGCCACATCCAGTCTTTTTTAAACACATCCAGGGATGGTGACTCCACCACCTCCCCTGGGCAGATCATTCCAGTACTTATCACTCTTTCCATAAAAAAATTTTTCCTAATATCCAACCTAATTTTCCCTTGATGCAGCTTGAGGCTGTGTCCTCTGGCTCTGTCAGTGCTGCCTGGTGAAAGAGACCAACCCCACTGAGCAGAGCCACCTTTCACGGAGCTGTAGGGAGTGATAAAGTGAATCTCCTTTTCTCCAGACTAAACACCCCCAGCTCCCTCAGCCATTCCTCACAGGGTTTATATTCCCTCACCAGCCTCGTTGCCTCCTCTGGACATGCCCAAGCATCTCAACATCCCCTTCACCTTTTCCAAAACCCATCCCAGAGCAGGATCCCCTCTGCTGCTCCCAGCCCTGCTGCCATCCCACCCCATCCATCCTCTGCCCCCAGTGGTACCCAGGGCAGCTCTGGGCTCCAGGCCAGGGTGGTGACTCCACAGCCCCGTGGTGACCAGCCCAAGGCTCTCATGCTGATGCTATTTTGGCCTTTTTTTGCTGGTGTTTTGGCAATGAGATTTGCCTCTTCAGTGTGGGTTTGTTGCTCCCACGATACAACATTTCATGGGGATTCTTTCTTGAAGGAGACAGAGAGACAGAACTTTTAGTTGTTCTAGAAAGTGGGGTTTATTTTTCTTATCTTCTACAGAGAGTTCTTGTTACAGGTGTTGAGAGCATGGTTAGAAGTCACAAGACTTACGGCTACAAGGTTTTTTAAGGATTTATTACGTAATAAAACACTGCTAACAGATATTTATGTTTCTAATTCAATGGTAAGATATTTCATTTTATTGACTTATACTACTGAACTTTTTAAGCCAATCATATCACAACACACAAACTTACATTGCTGCACTATAAAACTTCTTGTTACCTTTGTAACTACTTTTATTCCTTCTATATCTTAAACTCTATAACTAAACTTTTCTCTACTTAACATGTCTCTGCTTTAAGCTTTAAATCTACATTCTTGCCTCTAGCATCTAAACTTGGAAGCTTTTCCTAAGGCCTCAGATTAAATCCTGTTTATTTCAAAGCTTTGGTTCTGATAATTCCCAGCATTCTGAGAATTCCTTGCATTTTTAATTCCAACAGTTTGGGGCACCCAGGTATGTGCCACCATCAGCCCCTAAAAGGCCATAATCTGCTGGTTGTTTTGTTGGTTTTTTTCAATATTCACTCCATTAAATACAGGCTTGGCTTCCAACAAGAAATTACCATGGCTCAAGGAATACTGGGATATAATTTTGCCAAGATCTGCAAACCAAGCACGGAAAGTCACTGTACTTTGTGTGCTTGATGAGGCCACCAGATCCTGTGCTCACACCCCCTCCCTTTGTCACATTAGTCCTGAAGATTTCTGCAGGAATATTCATGCTGGAAACTACCAGGGAATGTGAGTAATAGTATCAGTTTGGCCTTTGTGAAAAGATCATTAAATCACAACGCACTGAGAAGGGACAAGAGTCCTCAGGCTTATTTCAAAAGCTATTTTTAGCTGTGGATATGAAGACTTTTCTTATCAAATAATTAGTCATCACCACTAAAGGCAAGTTAACTTTTCAGAATAAAATAGGAAGTCATTGAAACCTTTTCTGAGTTTCCAAAAAAGGTTGAGTTAATGATCATTGAAGCCTCTGCACCTGACTGTAATTATTTAGTAACAGAAAATGGGAAAGGACAAAAAAAATTGAAACTATTACAACTCCTGCCTTCTTGCCTTATTTGAAGGAAAAAGTGCTGCAGATAAAGACATTTACCCAGATTTCTGTGTCATCCCAGTATTGCAGAGGTGCAGGGGGATTATAAAATTTAAAAAAAAGAAAAAGATGTTTTACACCCAGAGTAGGGTTTTGCAGGGAAAAAAAAAAAGGTGAAATCCTGACCAGCCAAAGATCACAGAGCAGCTCCATATTCTTGGGAAATGATGTTCTGACTAGAAGCCAGCACAATAATGCTGTCACAAAAAATGCCAAAAGCCGTGTAAATTTGTGGTGAGGGGCTCGTCACTTGTAAAATTGTGGAGATAATTATGCTGCTGTGCCTGGCACTGGGTCCATTTCATCTGGATGGCTGCATTTCATTCCAGGCACACAGATAAATTGGCAGGGTTCAAAGGAGAATAACAAAAAATAACAAAAAGGGTTGGAAAGGAGACCTACAAGATAAGATTAGGGAAACTGGGTATAGCTGGACTGGAACAAATTAATCTATATGGCAGGAGGGAGGATTTAGGTTTTAAGTACAAACCAACCTTTATAGCTTTAAGAAAAGTTCAGCCATGGAACAAGCTGCCAAGGAAGGTTTTAGCCTTACCATCACTAGAGATACTAAAAGGCAGGAGACCATCTGTCAGGGAGAGTTTAGGGATTAAAAAAAAAAGCAGAAAAAAAAATGCACTGCCTTAATTTAAGAATTGAGCTAAATAACCCATTCGTGACTAGACTTTAATGGATTAGAAATGGCAGAGCTTCTCTTTTGAGGAGAAGTTCCTGGATCTCTCCACTCTGAAGATTGTCTTGATCATATAAACCAATACAAGGGATTTCTGCTGTTTTCAGATTGAGAAGGATATTTGCATTTAAATGCTTCCAGGAGATAGATGTCTAAATATTAATTTCATCATATTGATAGTACACTCTGCTTTTTTTCCCATCAGGCTTTGAACACTCGTATCGAGCTAATATTGAAAAAAGAATTATGGAATGTCCTGAGTGGGAAGGGACCCACAGGGATCATCAAAGTCCAACTCCTGGCCCTGCACAGACATCCCAGAATCCCACCCTGTGCCTGAGAGCATTTTCCAAACACTCCTTGAGCTCTGGCAGCCTTGGTGCCACTGCCCTGGGGAGCCTGTATAGAACAAATTTTCACCTTACTTTTGTTTTTTTCTGTGGGACTCTTTCTTCCCACACCTCAGCTCCTCTAAGAGACACTCAAGGCAGTCCTGTTAAAACTCCTGGAAAATCCAGGTGCCCCTGGCTTACCACTTCCCACCTGTCATCTCCACCAGCAGCAGATTTGGGAATCACAGTGTGGCCAGTGATGATTACATCATATCCTTGTTTCTCTCTCAGATGTCCTAATGAAGTTGCTCTTTGGAAATCTCTGAATTCTGCTAGAGCCCTTTCTAAATAACATTTCTAAAATATGTTATTAATTTTCCCAGGAGCTGAAGCCAGTGGGAGCAATGGTTTGAGCAAGGCAGGTGCTGTGCATCTGAGCTCCTCCAGCAGCCGTGGGTGAACCTCGTGCACTCCTGGTGATTTGTTGGTATTCATTTGCTGTTACTAAGAGAATCAGTTCAGATGGGATATTGGGAATTAGGAATTGTTCCCTGGGAGGGTGGGCAGGCCCTGGCTGTGGCTGCCCCTGATCCCTGGCAGTGCCCAAGGCCAGGCTGGGCACTGGGGCTGGGAGCACCTGGGACAGTGGATGTTCCCTTCTTATGGACAATAAGAGCTGAGCTTTCAGGTCCCTTCCAACCCAACCCATTCCATGGCTTGATTCTGTGATTCTGTGACATTGCCAGGTTGCTCCAAACTCTGACTGAGTTGTGGGAGCCTCTGCTCTGGGCATTAATCCAAGACTCATTTCTACTTTCTGTAAAACCTCCACTTCCCCACTTCCCCCACAGGTTTGGCTGTGGCTTGCTTTTCTGTCTTTAACTTGATAGACTCCACATTCTTTGCTGTTTTCCTTGTGTGGGCATTTGATGGGTTTTGCTTCCTTCTGTTGGTCTCCTCTGTGTTTGCTTCCACAGGTTATTTTATGGTCCAGACAACGATGTGAACTAAGGATTTCAAAGGCTCAGGCAATTGTTCTGATCACTCAGCTGTAGGTTATTCTCATTTGGGATAATCTGGCAGCAATTTGGAGCAGAGGCAGCATGGATGTGTCTGGGGAGGGTGTGGGTGTCAGTGGTGGGAGCCATAACCCCATTTCCTGCAAAATCTACTGCTCTGAATATTCTTCCATGTCACCTATGGGGACTTTGGGACTTACAAGCACAGATATCCCCCTAATTTAAATCTTTCTTTCCATTACTGGGTTACTCACAGTTAGGCAGAGCTCAGTGAGTGTCTGGAAGTTAAAAGATCCACATTATCCCTGGAATATTTAACTGTCCTCCTTCACCCATCCTGGTTGAATCCAACTCCTCTTCCCACCTCAGCCAAACCCAGATAGGTCTTTGAGAAGTGTGAGTTAGTGGTAAGAAAAGAAATTAACAGCTGTCACCTTGGATATGGGCAAAGGATGAGTGAAGAGCAAGACTCAGGAGCAAAAAAGCTGTCCTGGGAACATGAGCTGAATCAGTGTGCAAACACATTCACATAAATAGGAAATTGTCTGACAGGGCCAGCCACAATTATTCCAAATTTCATGCCAGAGACTGTTTCCTCATTATGTTTCACTGTAGATTAGGGCTGTGTGTATAAGATGCACTCTGAACTTCACATTGAAGAAAAGCCCTGCTGCTGAAAGTGCCATAATTCATTTACTAACAGCCCCTGTTGCTGTGCTTCAATAATGCAATCATTTTCTCTGTCCCAACCATATGATTATTCCTGTTGTGTAGGAAATTTAAGTCCAAGGAATGTCAGATCAAATATAAAAGCCTAGTGCTTACCCATAGTTTTTATTCAATTAAGTAGCCATTACAGAGCTCATGCTGTTTCAAATGACATAATGCAGAACACAAATGCAGTCTTTTATTACAAATATATGTTCATCTAAACAAAATGGCACCAAAACAATCCAAAGCCATTACAATTTTTAGATTAAGCTTAGACTATTATTAGGTGAGCAGTTGCTGTGAAAGACAAGTGGGGGAACTGGGGCCTCCATGAACCACACTTTGAGCACAGCAGTGCTGTTGTTTGAGGTTTGTTTGTGAAATTCTTAAATGCAGAGCAACAATGCTGATTTAAAAAAATAATGAAAGCACTGAGCTGCAGCTTGGAGGATGCTGACTTTGCAGGTGATGAGTGGGAAAGTCATGCCTAGGGCCAGGACCTGACAAACAGAGGTGCCACAGGCAGGACCTGGGCAGGATTTAGGTGTTTCCCCCCAAAATGAGTTCTAAAACGCTCTGTGCCTCCCCACCCAGTCTCAAGCAGCTCATAAGTCATGTTTGCACATGCTTTCTTCACTGCCCACAGGATTTCTCCTGGTCAGCAGCCCTGTAACCAGCACAGGGCCAGAGCTCTTGGCACCACCACTAAAATGATGCCCAGCATCACAAGTGCCTCAACCTGCAGAAGGTTTTTCCTTTTCCTTTGTCATCCCACAGCTCTGCACCTCTCCAGCATTGTGGCAAGGGCATGAGATCCCTCCTTGCCCTCCATTCCTGCCCCCTGCTCTGGCTTTCTGTTCAAATTTGACTAATGATGCATTTGTCCCTTGCCTGGTGATCAAACCCTGCTGTGGAAGGTGGGAGAGGAAGAAAAGAATCCCCCTGGGCAGAGCTGGGAATGACACCTGGATCTGTCCCCCTGAAGGAGTGAAAGGCTGGCAGGCTGTCACCACTCACTTCCCAATTTCAGACATGTCATTGTAGCTGCTTTTTGTTGATCCAAAGCTGGGCTAACACACCAATAAAAGGGCTCAAATATAATAGTGAACAGAACAGTGCAAATGGACACAGGAAGCCTGTTATGACTTACTCCTCAAATTCTGAAAATAATATGGAAATAAAGAGATGGCACAGGAACAGTTGCTGATTATGTAGAGACTGAAAATCTGCATCAAGAAACAGAGTTTAGACAGTCGGTTTCTATTTTTACACACAAAAATCAATCCCAAACTTCCAAAGGTATTTTGTGTCTGGTTTATTATTTTCTTTCCATAACAGTCAATGCAGTCCAAGATCTCTGAATGTTATCATGCAAAGAGGAAGGACAGGCACAATTTCCCCACTCAAACCACTTTATTGACACACTTGCAAGACAAAAATAAACTGCTCCCTGCTTCCTACACCCCTCATGCCAGCTTCTGTCTGCAACTTTTTATTATTATTTTTTTTTCTTTTACTTTCAGCTCATTACAAGAAAGTCATTTTATTTTTCACATTTTGCTGGCAGATGGAATTCTCCAAATGAGGGAAGCAGGGCTGAGATGCATCTATCTCATCCCTCAGCAAAAATTCCTGCAACATACGGTGCTGTTATGACTCCGAGCTTTAGGTGGAGAGGGAAACAGGCATCTGGGCTGGGTTCATTTGTAACGCTGCACTTGCTGGATTAATATGGAAAGACAGATGAAGGCAGACACTTTAATTACTTCACCCTAACTTTTTATTACAACATCAAGTAAAATGGTGAGATACAGAGGATAATGGGCGTGAAACATCTGGGATGAAGTCGCACACAAGCTCATGGGTCGTTATCTGCCAATGGGGTTTTAAATATTGATAATTTCTGTACATGCATCTTTGTGTTATTTCTGATCTTCTGGATAAATCATCTCAGGATCACTTTGTTTTGCGCTGTGAGGTAGCTACTAGGACTGGGACCCCGCTTTTTTCTTCTGGAATTTTCTGAACTGGGACTGTATCGCCACGGCCGCCCGCTCTGTCTCTGGCGCGTCCATGTCTATGTCAAACTCCTCTTGGACCTTCTTTTGCCCATCTGCTCAAAGGAAACAGAACAAAAACAGGGTTTTCAGACGGGGTAATCACTGAACAGCACAGGTGGAAAATGCTGCTTCTTTCTCCTTCTTCCTAAATATCAGGGTAAAAGCTCTTTCTCCCTTAACCATATCTGGCTCTCAATTTTAAGACCAAGGAAAAGGCATCAGTAGACACAGCCATGGCAGAAGGAAAATTCATGGGAAAAGCCTGGCACAAGTTTCATCAAACCCCTCCCAGTGACAGAGTTTGTGACAGCCCATGTGTGGGGGATATATTTGTTGGTTGGACGGTCGCTGGACAGACTCAGGAGCTCTCTATTTTCTGTTCTTTAGGTTTGTAGTTTATTATAAGGGCGTGGGTGTAAGAAAGAGTGTAGAGCATGGAGAGTAAGAGAGTAAGAGAAGTAAGAGAGTGGCATAAGGGCAAAGAGGGTAAGAGGTAAGAGAGAGTAAGAGAGTGATTTCCCGTTTACAATACAATAAGTATTCTTCTATGATGAATATTCTAATTTCCATTAACCAATCTAATACAATATACTAATTTCCTAATATTTGCATGCACCCTATAGGAATTACTGAATTACCATGTTTTATGGCTTTCTTATCTGTAACCCTTATCTTCAGACCTTTCCTGCCTTACTTGGGACAGGATGTCTGTTGGTTTTTTGGTATTTGTGGCATTTGGCATCATCTAAACAAAGGAAGAGGCCTTAAACCTTCACATGGGTGTTTTTAGCCTCTATATCAAAAACTGCTAACATCTCTATTTCATATATAGTTTCAGAACTACTTGCTAGGCACTCATAAGATTTTTCTGTTTCCTTCCCAACACCCATGGGGAGCTGGGCACGGAGGAGCAACATCCAAAGGGTGCTCAGCACTCAGCCAGAACCTGGGCAAGTGCCCCCCCAGCCCAGGGAGCCAACAGGGAGGGACACAGGGACTCTTGTGTGCCACCCGGCAGGGAGAACTTAAAGGTCTTTTCCAACCTAAATTATTCTATGTTAACTCTAAAAAAAAGGCAGATTAAAATATTTTAAAGTAGAGGCATTAAGACCCTGTTCTTACCACACCTCCAACACGACAGGAAGAGCTAATACTTCCCAAGGCTAATTTCCATCCTTTCCCCTCGTTTCCTGCCTCATCCCTTCCAACACTCACAGCTCTTCCCCTTTGAATCATTTATGTCCAATTTCTCCACCACTGTGCTGCTTCCCTCACTTCTCTCCAGGCTCTGCTCTTGTCTTTCATCCTCAATCTTTGGCTCTTTGCCTTCCTTTATTCCCAGGCCCCAGCTTTCCCTTCAGCTGCATTCGGCCTCCACGTGGACAACCCAGCTGACTCTGCTGAATTTTCCTTCACCCACCTACAAGCTAAAAGGGCAGCCCTGGGAAAATTCCTGCCCTTGTTTGCAAAGATAACCCTAAACTGCCTGGCCTGAGTCAGTGGGAGCAATGTTCACCCTGCTAAGCTCGCCACAGCACCGAGTTTTGCACCATAAACTTGTTTGTTAAACTCACTTATGTAACTGTGGTGTGCCAGCCGGCAGTGAACGTCACTCCAGCAGTCTGCAGGGAGCTCTGCTCGGGGGAATTCACCCATTTTGAACCACTTTGCCTTTAATTCCTGAAATTAATACCTCCAGGATGCTCATCCCCAAGTGCTGTTAATGCAAATAAAGGCAAAGCTTTCAATGCATTATTAAAATGAAAAGAGACTTATCCCCATCGCCTCTGTCCTGCACACTAGGAAACAAGGATGCCATTCCATGATTTTAGCATGAGTCCTGCAGCATTTCTTGCCTTTACTTCTTGTTCTTACCCAGAACTCAGTTTTTGTGTCCATTTTTATGAACCACTCCCAACTGAGAAAATATTTAAAGGGAATTCCATATTGATTTTATTTTAACTACAACAACCAAATAAATGCAGCCATGTAAGAGAATGTAAGAGAAATGGTCACTTAATATTTTGTTTTATTTAGAAAACATTTAAGAAGAAGGATGAAAATGGAAGAAGAGAAAATCTGGTAAGAACAGCTTGAGAGCTCACTGAGTTTTATTATACAGGCTAATGAAAAGCTAAGCTATCAAAACAAAGATTTTCGTGGAAGAAAATCAATCCATTAACTTTATGTCATTAAATCACAGAATCATGTCATTAAATCCAAGAATCTGCATGGTTTGTGTAACTATTCAACAATACAACCACCCTAAGTAGAGAAATACAATTACAGTTTAATTTCCATGGGGAAAGGGACGTGAAGGTCAGAAGTGACACAGCCAAGGAGAAACTGGAACTGATTTTGATTTGGTACTTATGGGTTAAAGGCAACCTAACAGTAAAAGTGGAGTCTATCCATCGATTTTAGCCTTTCAGTGCATTAATTACTGTCCTTTGGAAATGCCAGTTGGGAAAACCAGATGGGGGGATGAATAGACACAATTGGGTTTGTACCTCTTGATGAAATCTGGCTTGTACAGCTCATTTCCTATTACAGCCAAGTTTTAGCACTATCTTCACTTGCAACAGTGACTCAGCAATCTCATGTTAAGACTTAAGAAAATGCAGCATTTAGTGTAATGTGTCTCTAGAATTTCCAGGTCATTTAGATCTTTGCTTGATGTATATCATCATCACTGCGTAAAAATCAACTGTAATACAGTAATATACATTATCTTAAGGTCTGACTTCCTTTTATTTTTTTTTACTCACTGTTGTTGACATCAAAACCAAAATTCAATATGAACTCTTCCTATATTTTTGTTTTCCTATCACCACTGAGAAATGGTAGGACAAGAAGTTTTCAGCCATGACCTAGACTTGTAATTAAGAAATTAGAAGTGTCCAAAAGGGCCAAGGCATTTATATGAATAATGAAGTAATTAATAATTAGCAGATGGTAGGGAAATATAATGATTACACATATGTGCAGAATATACATTAAGAAACAACATGTGCATTATTTATATATAATGTAATAGATATACCTATATATATCTAATGTATAATTTTGTATAATAATGTATGTCTGTATAATTTTCTTTCTCTCTATGCCCATATTTCACTTTTTTATATGTCTGGTCCATTCACATTTGCATACATAGAGAATGAATAAATATATGTATATATATATAATTGCACAGACGCATCTGCTTAGAGAGTTTAAGTCCTATGTTAAACTGAAAAGAGCTGGATTGGGTATTTCCCAAAATTTGGGAGTGGATTTTCTTGGAGTTCTCCCCAAACCATTTTCTATTGATACCTGTCACAACACAGATACTTTAACAGATGGACTGTCAATCTGGAGAGAAAATTAAGTGGGGTGCCAGCTCAGGCTTTGTCTAAGGGAGTAAAATTTTAACTTTTATCTTGAGCTGCTTTCCTAAAAGCAGCCTTGTGATTTAAAAAGTATCACACCCTGAAAAATACATGGTTTTACTGGTTAGGAGCAGGAGTTCCAACTCCCTTGTGACAGGGGAGCTGGAACTAGGTCACCTTTAAGGTCCCTTCCAACCCACACCATTCCACGATTCTACAAATTAAGAATTTACCAATTAATTACAATGAAAACCCAGCTTGGGCTCAGGACCTGCACAGATTAGAAATCACCTCACTGCACTGATAAAAACCCTAAAAGCCTTTTTGCCCCCTTCCTACTCCATATGCACCCATGCCACACTAACTTTTACCTGTCAGTAGCTGTTCACCTATCTCAGGCGTGCAGGCTGTTGGATTTGAGTCCTCAAATCATTAAATTTCTGCAGAGAGCTGAAAGCAAGCCTGTAGAAATGCTCCTCTTTCATGCACCATCTCCCAATCCTGTTTTTTCTTTCAGAAGGGATAATTAGCTCGGAAATGGTCTGAAAACCCAGGAAATTCTCACTCTCAGCACAGCACAGGTAAGCACTGGCACAGGTTTTACTCCTGGACTTGGTTTTTTTATTCCTGCTGGTGGAGGACAAGCATTCTGATAGCAAACCACCTTCTTCCAAATTACCTTTATGTGGCAGTAAAGGTGGATCAGGATTCCCTCCCCACCCTATGCCACACACAACCTTTTGTTGGTATCTTCACTTTCTAAATTACATGATGATTCCTTCCACATGGATATCTGAGGATCCCTGGACTACATCCATCCCCATGAGAAAACGAGGGAAAACAAAACTTTTGTCAACAGATTTAAACTCACAAGCTTCTTGTGATTTTACAGGATTCAGAGATGGTTGATGAACCCTGGCCTGCATTTTCTGCTTTCTGAGGGGGGATCTGCTTTTGTTAGCACCATAATAAATAAACCCCCCCACCCCTTCCCACTAAACTCAGCTATTTCAAGGCTTCCCCTGAAAGATTTCTTCATACTTTGCTGGGCTTTTCTGAACACACCCTGACAAACCAGGGCAGTCAGTGCATGTCCCTGCTGGGCTTTGATCACTGCCAACAGGGGAGGTGAACAATCCCAAACCACCGGTTGCTGGCCACAAAAAAAAGACTGCTACCTAGTGAATTTTCCAAAATCATGTTTTTAACCTTGGACTGGCTCTGGTGCCAATTGATCAGTGTGATCAATTGTGATCAAACCTGATCAGTGGTGAGACAAACTCCTTGGAGCACAGCATGGACTGCTTGCTGACAAGGGACACCCCACATCCCATTACCCTGCAGGGCTGAAGTCAGACACAATTTATGGGGTGCAGGCTTTCCCTCACCACAGGCAGCACTCATCCCAGCAGGAGAGCCTGAAGCAGCATCTAATGAGCTGCTTTCCAAGTCTCCCATCATCTTGCACTGTTGCAACTGAAAAAAAAGATCTCTATTCCCTTTCCAGATGAAACACTCAGCATTAGAATGCTGTCTCCATGATCTGCTACAGCGCCTCGTGATCCATGGCAAACACTGGATGGATAATGAAGCTGAAGGAAAACAATAAAATCTTACACACAAATCTACCCAGCAAACTCTGAAGAAATGTGGTGCAAATGTAATTATTCACAAATGTGCCTCCAGCTATTTCTTTCATTTACTTTTCAGCTATGAAGTAAAATGAATTGTGACAACACTGGGAAAAGGAAACACTGCTTATTCCATGTGGGCCAAAAGTTTAAAGCACAAAAGATGTCTGTTGTGACATCTGAACACAGCCCAAACAGACCAGTCCTGCCCAAAACTGCACAGGGAAGGAAAGAGGTTAGTGGGATGGAAAAGGGGACTCAGCCTTTATTCTCAGAAATTCCCATCTTCCAGATGAAACAGAAATTGCTTGTCACATTCTGGATGTGACAGAATGGAATACACTCATAAAAGCACTGCATTTTTCAGGGGCTAAACTGCAGCGTTTGGGAAAAAAGATTCAATGGAGTGTGGGACAGAATCACAGTGCCCCGTATCAGGCCAGAAGCAGTTTTTTGCCTCAGGCAGGATCATTACCTCCCACTGCTCCAAGGATTTTTCAAGCTGTGACAATCTTTATCCCAAGCTATTACACCAGCCTGGCCAATGAGGCAGAACAGCCCCTAATTAAAGAGGACCAAAATGGGCAGGAATCACATGGATGTTGACATCCGTGTGGAGCGTTATCTTTATGTGATGGGAAGAGTCATTTTATCTGCCCAGACTCCACAGAGAACCAGCCAGCTGGAGAAAACATATGGATGCTCAGAGCTGTGGAGGCCACACTTAACTCCTCACAGCAACAGTTTTAAAAGCCAAGAGTTGGTGTTGGCCATTCTTTCCCCTCTGTATGTCCCTGAGGGTGAGGAAGTAGAAGACTCATTTTTTAGCGGAGTTATAGAATTATGGAATAGCCTGGGTTGGAAGGGACCTTAGAGCCCATCCAGTGCCACCCCTGCCATGGCAGGGACACCTCCCACTGTCCCAGGCTGCTCCAGCCCCAGTGTCCAGCC
>JAOTQP010000001.1:3488604-3502064 GCA_026413545.1 Cichladusa arquata | reverse complement strand
TAACAGGAGATATCTCCTGGAGGGAGGATGGGCTGTGGGAAAGATAAAGATGATTGCCCCAGCTGGTTTAACAGCTGCCCATTAACAGGAGATATCTCCCACAGAGATAAGGATCACTGCCCCACCTAGTTTAACAGCTGGTGATAGAATACAGACCTTTGGGCACATCTTTACATTGTAACCCAGGACAAGCAGGGTGACTTTAAAACAGAGAGCAAGAGCTGCACGAATTCAGGAATAACCAATCTAAACCAAGCTGTTAGCAAAAAGCCACGTCGCTCTGAGCTGCAGCTCCCTTGAAGAGCTGGCATCCTCTCTTCTCCCCTTTTTCTTGATTAAATAGGGATCAGTCCCTTTTTCTCTCTCTCTGCTTCTTCCCAGTTTAGATCAGCACACTTCCATTTTCATTTTCTGCTACCTGTGACTCGTGTGGCCTGTGGGTAACCCTAAAAGTGAAGAGACCGTGCAAATGTCTCAGCAGTCTCAATCCCAGCCATTCTTTGGAAAGAGGAGATAATTGGAGCTGCTTCATTAGAAAGGGGGAGCCAAGCAACATTTATGAATCCTGGGGCATCATCCTGTATTGATTAAACACTGCTTAAAATCCCCAAATTATGGACAAAGAAGGAGCTCAGGGAAGCCCAAAGAAGGAAAGGAGTTAGCAAGGCAAATAAATTTGCAGAGATTTTATCACACTAAACAGAACTGTTTTGATAGGGAAGTGGCAAGGAAAACATGGAGCAACATTAGGAATTTTCCAGCATCTGACAATTCACCCTAATTAGAAAAATTAAATCAATTCAGTGCATACAATAATACCTTTATTATCTTCGTCTCCTATTCCTGCAGGAGAAAAGAAACTTCACATCTCCTGATTGTTTTCTAATTCAATCTCCCATCACCCAAAGTTCTTCACTTCATCCTTCTTCCTGCATTAACTGAATTTTGGCTGTATTTACATATCAATCACACCTTGCACACCAAAAAGTCATTTTCTTACTTGAAAACAATTCATATCAGACAAAAGCTATTAATATACAATTGAATAGAATGAGAATGCAAAGCTAATGACAAACTTACCTGTTAATCTGCTGGCTTTGTTTTCAAAAGGCACTGTGAGAATAAATGAGGTGGCTCCTCATTCAAGTACTTTCCTGGGTTATCTTTGAAGATTTCACTCCTGCCTTTTGCACGTTGTTAAGGTCAAACTCATTATTTAGAACAACAGTTTTTAGGATGTTTATCATGCTCTGAATAAACTGAATAATGAAGCACCCCCACAAGTGTTGTTAAAAGGGTCAGCTGCACTGGCACTGCCTTTCACCTCTGAAGGACAGCTTGTCACATTTCCAGAACAATCCACAGCCAGCTCTTCCCTGTCAAAGGCAGCTCCATGGATCATGAAGGGAAATTTTGGATCAGTTCACCTCAGAGAACAGTATAGACCTGGCACTTGGATTTTCCCATCTATCACAGAATCCCAGAATGGTTTGGGTTGGAAGGGACCTTGAAAATCATCCTGTTCCATCTCCCTGCCATGGCAGGGACACCTTCCACTGTCCCAGGCTGCTCCAACCCCAATGTCCAACCTGGCCTTGGGCACTGCCAGGGATGCAGGGGCAGCCACAGGGCCTCATAAACCTCACAGTAAATTTTTTTTTTCTAATATTCAATCTAGCCCTACTCAGTCTCTCAGTCTGAAGCCATTCCCTGTGTGCTGTCCCTCCAGCCCTTGGGAATTGTCTCTCTCCATGTTTCCTGCAGCTCCTTCAGGCCCTGCAAGGCCACACTGAGCTCAGCCCAAAGCTTCTCCTGTGCAGGTGAACAATCCCAGCTGTGCCAGCCTTTCCTCCCAGCAGAGCTGCTCCATCCCTCTGCTCATCCTGCTGCCTCCTCTGGGCTCTCTGCAGCAGCTCCAGCTCCTCCCTGGGCTGGGACAGGGCTGGGGCAGCTCCCAGGATAAATTAGGAGGCATCTGATGAAAATGGGCTGAGGGAATCACTGTCTGGGATACAGGAACCTACTTAAAGTGCTGATTTTAAATATTCTAAGAGCACAGAAAAGAAGTTTAGCTGTGCCCCACTTTTGCCGATGCTGGGCTGTAATTTATAAATCAGCACAGTGAGAACCTGCTGATTTTGTATTCAGATTCCATATAATGTTCTAAACGGAATATTTACACCAACACCAAATGTAATCAACGTAATTAGCACAAACAGTAGCTTGCTTAATATTTAGGTTATTAGCATATTTTGAATTAAAACATTATTTCTCCAAAGACATTGTAATCACAAATTTTTATTTTTTTTCTCTTCAGAGGCAGGGATTAATGGAATCTTTGAAGTTAATTTTGAAAGCAGCTGCAAGAATGTATTTCCCAAATCCTGTTAATTACCATGCCAGCCATGAGAAGTAATCCCTTTTTTTTTTTCTTGCAGGAAATGGAAGATTTGATCCAGCATGGTCTATTTACAGGGCGAACTCAGACGTGGACAAGGAGTTGTCTTTGACTCAGCAGAATTACTTTTATGAGTGGAACTGGAACCTCAGTGTGGTATTGTGGGATATCCCTAAATTGTGTGTTGGGTTTTGTTTAGCAAAGGGCCAAGAGAGTAAAATCAACTACAAAAAAACCTTCTCACACCACTTGCCAAAAAGTGACCTCAGTTCTCACTTGGACGTGGGTGACACAGCCCAAATCCCAATTACACTGAGGTCTCCTCTTTATCCATTTCCCAGGTGACCCAAGAGGAATATTTCAATTACATAAAAAATTGATTAAGCTAGATGGCATAAATAAAAACTGACTGTGGTTCTTATGGTAGTTTCTTCTGTTTTTTCTCCTATTATTTCTTATCTATTGGTAGCATCAGACCTGGCATTACAGTTCCAAAATGGGCATTTTGGGGCAGGAAATCTGCCTTAAGAACTCCTACTTCCCATTAGAGGCCAATCCAACCACACCTTCCCATCCCCAAGGCCTCATTTCTTTGGAAACAATTGTTTGCAAGGTCACATGGAAAATAGGAGCACTAAAATTATTCGAGTTAAAAATAACCTTTCAGCAGAGCTGTGTTGAAAACAATCATTGAAATGATCCAGCTAAAAAAAGAAATATTTCAACTGTTTCTGTTGATCATTTCAGTCATGTAGCTGATGTCTCTGATCCACAAACAGTTGTACCAGGGCAACCTAAATGATCAGCCTTGGTCCCCTGTATGGGAAACACAGGCAGGGCCTCTGATTAGGAACAAGGGAACCTTGGGGACCTGCAAAGAGCATTTGGATACAGACAGTATCCTGGGAATCCTTTCATATCAGCATCCCCAGATAAGAAGAGTGTCCTAAGCCAATTAAGGCGTCAGAGTCCCTGCCTAGGCATAATATAACTGATTTATGGATAGTGGTTTTGTAGCAAAACATTTACTTTAAATTTTATTCTTCCCAGCCCTTCAGAAGTTTTGGGTAATGCAATTTGCTGAGCTCTGAACCCAGCTGGAATTGAGTTAGAGGTTGTCTTCAAGGGACAGCTTGGATTATGCACAGCAAAAATCAGCACTGACAAATTGCTTCATCTCTGATCATACTGGCTATCATTATTAAAACAGGCTGCTTCTTCCCAGACTGCAAAAATTCTGGTGGCTGGTTTTTTTTCTGTTGGCATGTTTTTATTTCCAGTTGTACAATTTTTAAAAAACCTGTTCTTATTTCCCTGCTGTTTCCCTACATATTTCAGAGCTAAACAGGTATTATCACAGCCAGTTAGACTGCTCTAGTAACTGGGCCAGCCAGGATTTTCCAAAAATATTAATTACGGCAGTTTCAAGCCTCGGGCAAAGCCTTTGATTTCCAAGACAAGAGCAAGACCAAGTGGCAGGGATGTTTCTGCATCACTTACTGCACTGCTCCACCCACCCCGGGAAGCCTGTCTGGTCAGAGGGAGAGACTCAGAGCAGCCCCCCAGCATGTGCTGGGATGGCAGGAGCTCCTCCAGGGCCATTCCAGCAGCAGGGAATCTCTGCACTGCGAGTGCACCGCAGCCTTGCCCAGGGGGACGATGCAAATCCGGCACATCCCTGCCAGGGGAGCCGGGATGGGCTGCTGGAGCTGCCCTTGACCTGGGGCATCGCTCAGCAGAGGATTAGCCCAGCATTGTTCCCATCTGGATCAGCAATGATCTGCTGAGAGCTTTTGGGGAGCCGCTTTGTTAGAGGGGAGGAAGTGGTTGAGAGCAGAGCTGTTGGCACTGGGAGGAAAAACCACAGCCAAGGGATTAGAAACAACCCTGCCACAGTGAAAGGAAAATGGGCAGGGTGAGGCACAAGGTCACCTTGGCAGCCAGGAGTTAGGGACAGCGATCAAATAAGCTCATATGTGGCGGGCAGAAGACAGGTCACTGCCTCTGTCCAAGAGATGGACAGAAAATTGGCATTTCCACAAACCAGCAGCTCTGAGGACCCTGCAGCTGATCGGGGAAATTGTTGCTGAGATCCATTTCATTGCTAACAGCTGCAGAGAAGATAAAGCAATTTTCACAGGAAAGCTGTAGGAGTTCCCAGGTTTCCTGGCCCCAGCAGAGACATATCAGGTTACCTGCCCTAAGACTAAATCCATCCCTGGGAGGCTGGCCAGAGAATCTGTGACTGCCCCTGGATCCCTGGAAGTGTCCAAGGCCAAGTGGGACGGGGCTTGGAGCAACCTGGGACAGTGGAAGGTGTCCCTGCCCATGGCAGGGTTGGAACAAGATCTTTAAGGTCCTTTCCGAACCAAACCATTCTGTGATTCTATGAACTGTGTTTTCCAACTCAAGTTCAATGAAAACTGTCAAGTTTCTCCATGCAGTTCTCTTTTATCCCCTCTGTCTTCAGTCTCACATTATGAACCAGGCTCCATTCTGCACTTTGTACCTTGCATAGGAAGCAAGAGAGAAAACATTACCCACTTAAACATTTACACCTCATTCACACATGAACATGGCAAAACATCCTGCAATGCCATTAGAAACGGTCCTTAGGTGCTCCTACAAGAAAAGTCATGCATTTTGGTAATAGTCTCCCATACTTATCTCCCATGACTAGAGAGAAAATGGGTTCCTCAGAAGTTCCATTCAGAAAGCAGATTTAGATCCAGCTGTGCTGCCTGATACACTGCACACAGACAAAAACATCTATTAAAGACTCACATGGCATGACTGCAAAAGCTATTGCTAGAATTCAGGTCATTTGCAATTTGGGCTCTCTGCAAGTCACAACATTAAGGTAGAACCTTTGCTACCAATGTTCCCACACCTGCAGATCCATCCCCTAAATCAAATTCCAGGACAGAAGCACACAAAGCTTTTGATCCACGCAAGGAATACAAAGCAATGCCCAGAACAAAAGCCCTGTGAGAAAGAGAGGATCTCCTGTAATCTCTCCTGAGAGGTTCATTCAGCTTGCTTTGGGTGTTAGTGCTCTCCAGTAGCTTGCAAAATATGCTGAAGGAAAAAAGTGGTAACTAGCCAAGTCTGACTGGCAAATTAAAATTGGCATCAAGCTGGCCTGCCTTAGGCATTTGGCTGCCCTGCTTAAACTGCAGCACATGTGTGCTGGCACATGGACTCTCAAGTGTGCCAAGCCAACAATATGTTTGCTCTCTTCCAGGGGTGTGTATCTGTCAGCTCTGACTGGAACAGTGATATGTGTGAAGCAGCCATGAAGCCACATGGGCTCCTTTCCCCCCCATGTCATCTGTCGGTTCCTCCTCCTTCCTTCCCATCAACTTAATGCTTCTAATTTCTGGCAGTTTATCTTCTGCCTCTCACGACCTCACATTTTGTAAGTACTCTTTTGGAATTCCAAGAAACAGATTTCCATGTCATTCCGATTTCCTCCTGGAACACTGCAATAAAAAGTTCAAATAAAAGTCATTCTTCACAGCATTTCCATTAGTGTTAAAATTAGGTGCTTTAGAGTCAACATGCAGGGTATTCAGTATTTTAATAGAAGAGTAATTTAATGCTGGTTATTGCAAAGAGAAGCCTATTTGCTCCAAGAGAAACAGAAAGATCCCCAAGAGAAAAAAGAACCCCATTTCTTGAAAGATTAAGGCTAGAGAATGAAAATCACTAAAATTCAAATGAAGAACACACTTGTGATTGTTATGAGGATTATTTTTCTGCCTCTATACCTCTCACTTAAACTTGCACTTCAGCCTTTTAAAATGTGCTTTCATATTTATCTAGGCATTACACCCTGATATTCACCTGGTCAAACCAACCTCACCCTACTGCCTGGTGAGGCAAACATGTCATGGGAAAATGCTATCATGTCTGTGAAAGCCACTCTCACAAATCACTGGTTTTCCTTTATGTCACCAAGGAAAGGTCTAATACATCAAAATCCTCAAGATATCTCTTGTGTTCTCAGATCTATTAATTTTTGCTTTATCTGCTGTTACAAGTTGGCTGTTGAGATCATGGTACCTGCTGGGTGACAGGCTGATTTTGTTGGTCACAGTGGACACGTGGAGATGCAAAATCATCCCCAGATATTAATAATGGGTGTTGACAGCTTCCCAACATTCTGCCCAAGGATTTTGAAGCTGTGCAGACCCCAAGTTTTCTTTTAAGGTCTCTTCCCCTCCAATTCACTCCAGAAGAGTCTGCAGTCTTGTCAAGCTGATTTAGCAGGACATGGATTTGTCCCATTTCGAGGGTCAGTCCTGGCTTGGGCATTTCTGAACTGTGCTCCATCACTCCCAGAAAAGGTGCACCCAAAATCCCTACAAATCCATCCACACCAGTGTGTGCAGCCAGCCAGGATCCCCAAAGGGATCTGTTCCTTTCACTGTTGGGAGACTGTTGTAGAGTGATCCCTGCTCACTCCTTCCAAGTTTAAACCATCAGAGCCCACCCAGAATCCAATTGCCAGCCAAGGAACACCAGCTAAGGCTGGTGACAAAGCAGCTCAGACCCTTCTGTCAGGCATTTGGACATTAAAGATATTAAATGCACACCTCCAAACTTTTTGGCAGAGCTAGAGTCTGTGTTTCCAAGATCTGATGCCCTCCTTCACACCAGCTCCTTGTCTCAGTGCAGGGATCTCTGAGGTCTCCAAGGTCAGACACAAGGACACAAGATTTTGCAAGTTTTTTTTCCTTTTTTCTTTTTGTTTCTTACTTTCATCTCTCACCAAAGAGCTCTCTAATGTCATTCTGTCTACTGTTACAGCCCTCACAGTGTCTCAGCTATACCACTGGTTAAGGTCATATTTCATGCACTCTAGACTAAGGTGATTAATGTAAGAACATCCAGTGTCTATAAAGTAATACTTTTCTCTTCAGAGGAAAGACAGTTCAGCTTAAACTAATATTCAAATCATGCAGGCAGACAATTTTCTTTTCTTCTCTGACTAAAGTTGTGCTTCTCCCTCCAAATTCCCCATTAGTGCATAAATAAGGCTTTATCCCTCTTGGTAGGAATTGATGAGATGAAGACCTGCTCTGTGTGACACTTGCCCAATTTACCCCTAAGTAGACTTAGTGTGGTCTCTGAGAAAGCAGACATGGAGAGTGGGGATACACTGTGACCCCAAATCCTGTCATTTATCACATTTCACAACTAAATTCCTTTGCAGTTCCTCACCATTTATTTTCCTAAGAATACAAATATGTATCATCTGTCTTCTACCTCTTTTTGTATGAGAACTAGAGATTGTCCTCTTAATTTTAATTCAGAAAACCAAAGTTATAAAGGGATTATTTATGATTTGACCTAGTTTATAGGTATCCACCATATTTTTTATTTATTTGGAAACCCAATATCCAAACAACTGAAGAAACAGGAGAGCTTTCCTTAGAAAGAAGGAGAATGTTTGTTTTTCATCTTCAGGAGAAGATCCTGTGCCTTCCAGAGAACATGGTGCATGGCTCAGGGAATTTAAGGCTCTGATGCAAGTGAGAGACTGAAGGAAGGCATTGCTTTCCCTGCTGCTTTCCCCCATCCTCTTCAGCCAAGGGGGTGTCTCAGGATTGACATACCCAGTGCTTAGCCCATTCTGTTACAAGCTCTTCCACAGCAGAGCTAAAGAGGAAAACATGCAAATACATTTCTCAAGCCATTCCTACAAAAAACTGAGACAGAGAAGAGCAAACAGCAGTTTAGAAATCGAATTTTTATTCAAATTTTAAAAAAATATAAGAACAAAAACCCAGAAATCTTTAATGGAAATGCCACCCCTGTTCCTGCTGAATTAACTGCTACTTTACACCACACTGCATCACTAGCACGATCTAGATAATGCAATAACTGTTGGATGGTGACTCCTGTAAGCTTGCCAATTCATTACAAATTTAGGGATATTGGACTGGAAACTAATACTCCTTTGCAACTTGAAATTATATTGTATTGGCATGTCCTGCAGCACAAGGTTGGAATAAGTTATTCTTTTACAAGGAAACATGATATTGAAGCACATTATTAAAACCAAATGTCCTTTTTTAGAGTGTGTTGCCTGAATCTGTTGGTATTCTATACATGGCAAGAAAACCCATGAGCTTCTGCCAGTGTCATCAAATTAAGATCAATTTCCAACATCACTTCTAAGTGCTATTTTAGAAGATGCTTGATCCCACTGAAACCACACTGATGGAAAGAGTAGGCAAAGTGACAGATGTAAAACTTATTGTTCTCTCTTCTTCCTCCTCTTTTGAGCTGCAATTTACCACTCAGCTAATAAATAGATGTGAGTTAAAATTAAAAACTGATGTTCATGTGCTTATCGATCCCACCCCCATCCTGTAACAGCTGCAGAATTTCCTCCTCCACTCTGCTGTGTTCTTGCTGGGGTTTTTAGAGCTGCACAGTTTTTGTACCTACTGTGGGTATAATAAGACAAATAACTAACAAATAGGGTCATGGCAAAAATTGGAAAAATGCAACCAGAAGGGCCTCCCTAAGGTGAGGGGCTGGCTCAGACACCTGCCAGGACTGGAAATACCAGAGCAGAGAACAGGAGCTGCCCAGAACAAATATGGTGTGTTCTTCCCTTCAAACACCAGCTCTTTGATTTGGTGCCATCAGGATTATGGCTGTATAATCCTCACTTGTGTTTATGTGGTTCCAAGATGCTAAATACCATTTCAATGGGATGGTTTCAAGGGAATTCAGGAGAACAACCCAGGAAAGAAGCCCAGTTTTACCATTTCACCACCTGAAGCAGACTCAGTTTCAGCCAAAAACATCCACTTACACCTTACATTTCACATATTCCCTGTCCTTCTCCAAGAACCTCCTGCTGAACACACCTGTGCAGAGGGACAGGGAGATGTTTCAGGTTCTCCCTCAAGTCTGAGGGAAAAAGGACACTCTCCAAGTCCGCCTGCTGTGGGACATACCCAAACTATGGGGGATCACTTGTTTGGATAGCAGAGGCTGCCTTGCTGATGGGTGTCTTACAGACACACCTCAAGCACTGGTGAAGCTCCTTTTTCAGAAGAACATCTTGTACCCCAGAGTTATCCCACGTCAGCCTGCATCATTCCTGCATTGGCTGCTGGGACACCTCCCAGTGAGGGTGGTCTGAGCTCCAAAGCAGAGATTCAGCTCTCCAGGCTGCAGAGCAGCTGTCTGCAGGACAGCTCATCCCCCAGGAATGCCCTGCACCTCCCAGTTACACACAAACACCATCCATGATCCTTTGAAGGAGGGCACAGCACAGCAGTGCCTGCTGGGTTCCAAAGCCAACCTAAGGCAAACATCTTGTTGTAGCTCAAAAGAAGCAAGACTTGGTTTTCTTTTCTTTCAAAGTCTGACCAAAAACTGCATTTACACAGAGATCAAGCCCCCAGCTCTTCACCTTCCCAACTGAGAGAGTCAGACCCCTAACAGCTCTCTGAATTTCATGTGCCTGGTTGCTTGACACTGGTTTCCAAAGGAAAGCCAGAATATTCTTGCTGCTGGTCTGGTAACTAGGCTGATTCTGAAATATAAAAAGCTGCTGGCTCAAAGTACACACCACTCAAGGGGTGCACATCAGCACCCTGGCAATCAGGGCTGCACTTCACTCGTGTTGCACAAGGCTCTTCCAGTGCATGTTCTTCAATCATAAGTGCCTCAGGCAATCAAAAAGAGATTTCCCAAATGGCTCTCCTGAAGTCAGACACCTAAATAACATGTATTAAAGCTGAGCTTGTCCCCCACATCAGCAAACCACTCTGGCCCTTTATAATCAAAGGGAAATAAATGCAATCTCTGCTGGAGACTCCTCATCCCTGAGCCACTGGGACAGCACCCAGGGCTCAGACCACACTGTTGAAGTGCTCTCCTTCCTAAGCCCAGACCTGATTCCTGATGACAGCCACGAACATTCCACACAGGAGGCAAGAGTGAACATCAAAAATGTCTATGTGACTGAATACTTCTTGTGAACCCTCATGGCAGGGGAATACCATGACCTAACATCATCTGCAGCATGTCAGGATAGTTAAATGACTGATCAGATGACAGGATTCCCTGTGGTGAATCGAGTTTATGCCAGGTGTGAGTCTAGAGGCTCACTGTGAATAGAGATTTGGCATTGGTCTGTGGGCCCATTAGCCCAGATCTCGTCCCCCAGTTCAGCCTGTGTGACTGGAGATCTTTAATGGAAGCCAGGCTGTATCTCATGGCTGCTCATTGACAGCAGCTGGTATCTTCCAGCACAGCTCTCCTCTCCAGGCTCATTAAAAACAGCAGAACAGCCACAGACCTACAAAAAAGGCTCCCCAGTTATTCAGGACAGACTTTCAGAGCTAAAGATGCATTTCAATGTACCCTGACATTCCCAAGGAATTCCCATGCAGCTAAGGGACCTGTCTGCCACTAAACCAGGCAGCATAAATCACAATTTGCAAAGCCACCTCACATTCCCACTGACTACTTATGGGGCCAGACTTCTGCCCAGCAGAAGGAACTCATTAAACACATTTTCAGATAAATACTGCAGAGAAAGGAGTGTAGTGTTCTTCCTGTAGAAAAGGTCCTTATACTGCCTGAAAAAAATATAAGCTAGCTGTTAGAAAATAGAAAAATACTACAGTCAGATGAATGACTGCTTCCTTTTCAGCTTTTTCTACCAGGAGACTGGTGATCCCAGAATGGTTTGGGTTAGAAGGGACTTTAAAGCTCATCCAGTTCCACCCCTTGCCATGGGCAGGGACACCTCCCCCTATCCCAGGCTGCTCAGAGCCACATCCAGCCTCTCCTTTGAGACTTCCAGAGATCCAGGGGCAGCCACAGGTTCTCTGCACAACCTGTTGAAGTGCCTCACCACACTCATAAATCACCCTGATCACTGCCCATAAACAAGAAAAGTTAATTTTGCTTGAAGCAGTAAAATGAGAATTCATGCAAAGTCTCAGTAAATAACTCAGGAAGATGAAAGCTCTTTTTAGAGATTTCTGTGACTGCATTTCCAGCACTGCTCAAATCCAGGCAATTGGTACCACAGAGCAAAAAAACCCCGTCCCACCCTCCCAACACTGTTGTATGTGAGATAATCTTTTGAGGGCTCTGATTGAGCCTCTTTTCAAACACCCCATCCACAGATTTTTTTTTTTTTAGCAGATTAAACCAAAATAAAAATATCTTTCAATTACAGCATTACTAGCTAAAACCACCAAGAACCCCCCCCAACAGCAAACAGTTTTTTAAGAGCTTCCCTTCTGCTCAGTGGGGTTTTTGCCTCATTTTTTAACACCAGTCTTTTGCAGTGAGGTGGTTTGAGGTGGTCTAGTTGGTCTCCTCTGCCTTTTGGGGAAGAGCTGACAGCAAGGAACAGCAGGGAAGCTTTTCTTCACTGGAGCTGTGAGTGATTAACTCCTCAATTTTGTCAGGGGAATGACAGCAGCACCAAAGACACGAGTGCAGTGCTCAGTGTCACAGGCACAGGACCCAGCTCTGCACCAGGGACACATCTCCCAGCTCCAGGGGTTTGCCAGGAATACAGCTCTGTCAGGCACAAATAAATGCACTGTGAATAAAGAATTCCTGTGCTGGTAGCAGGGAGGATCTTTATCTTCACTGTGTCTCTTTAAATCCAAAAGACAATTAGTCTAATTCAAATTATGAAAGGTAATTACCAAGCAAATACAGCCCAGCACAAAGCTGTGACAAGAATGCCTTGTATAGTTATAGTAGGTACAGCAGCACCACCCAACCCTTACTCCTCTCCTAAAGATTTCCCCCCAAATTACAAATTTATGGAGTGAAATAG
Source organism: Cichladusa arquata (assembly GCA_026413545.1). Classification (NCBI taxonomy): domain Eukaryota; kingdom Metazoa; phylum Chordata; class Aves; order Passeriformes; family Muscicapidae; genus Cichladusa; species Cichladusa arquata. The sequence goes on along the minus strand of JAOTQP010000001.1, from coordinate 3,489,831 downwards.
CACTGCTGCATCTCACAGCACACCTCAGCCAGCCTGGGCAGCAAAGTCACAGTGGCTGAAACAAAAAAAAGAAACAACCAAAACCCAAAGCCACACCGCATGAACTCCAGCCAGGTGATAGAAATACAACAGCAGCAGAGGAGAGGTTGTGAAGAGATGAGGATTTTCCTCTGCTCTCCCCACCTGGCATGACCTGAAAGCCAAAAATGTGAGCTGCTCCTCACAAATCCCTGCACCACTCATTAGGCTGCTCCTGCTTTTCATCTCCGGCTTACACGTCGTGGAAAACCACAGCTGAGTGTAACACCTGCACAGCAAACAGTCACAGCTCATCCGGTGGCACTCTCCATTTCGCTTCTAAAAAAGGAAAATCCCATTTGTTAATGGAGCAGCAGGTGTTTTGTAACAAACAGCCGCCAAAAATAGGTGCTGGGTAAGGCGTAGTTCTAGGTACCTGTGCTGATTCCCAAAAAAATGAGCTGCACCGGAGAATGTGGGATCTCTCAGCTGAGCCTAAGGAGTCGCTCTGTCTAACAATACACTTAACTAAAAATAATTCTAGTTTGAACTTTTCCACTGCAGAGATAAAAAAAAAAAAGCAATCGAAATCCCCCGACAACTGCAAAATTTCAGCTTATTTATTTACACGAGTACAAGTGATCCTTGCATGTTTGGCACTATTTACATTTTTTCGCCTCGATTGTGATCCCTCTCAGGACACCACTCACGAAGTTTACATCAGCACCAAGCACACATAGGGCGGTTTTTTCCATGAGCTCTAGCAGGCAACTTTCCCACAACTTACTAAATCCTCTTTTCTACATAGGAAAGCGCTGGGTAGATATGAGAAATTATCGGGGATTTTTAATTAGGAATCTCCATCGGCGTGCCTGGTCCTTCAAAGAGCAAAACCCCCACCTTGCTTTAGGCTGGCCAAGCACACACACACACCTGTGGGAATGCGTTTTTAGGGTTTAAGAGGAGATGCTGAGACACCCCGTCCCCTCCCTCCCGGGATCTCCGGAGCATCCCCGCGTTCCCAGCCCGGGATGCGCCTTTCCCTTGGCGGAGAGGCGGAGGTGACATTGGGTGTCACCTCCGAGGGTGTCGCCCGCCCCGCTCAGCCCGGCTCACCTCGCTCATGTCGCGACAGTGACAGTGGCAGCGGCCCCGCCGGCGCTCAGCGCTCCCGCCGCCCCGCGACCCGCTGTAAGAAGCGGCGCCGCG
>JAOTQP010000001.1:3475052-3487737 GCA_026413545.1 Cichladusa arquata | reverse complement strand
AAATTAAATGAGAATTTTTTTATTATTTTTTTTTTTTTTTAAACTGTGAGGGTGGTGAGGCACTGGAACAGGTTGGCCGGGGAGGTTGTGGATTTCTCAAGCCAGGCAGTGTTCAAACCAGGTTGGAGCCTTGAGCAGCCTGGAACGGTGGGAGGTGTCCCTTGGCAGAGGGGTTGGGGTGAGATGTTCCTTAAGATTCTTTCCTAATCCCTTAACATTCTGCCATCCTACAAACCAGGCAGAGATCGCTGCTCTGCTCACCCCTGGCTTTCCTCTCTGTCTCATCAGTCTTGCTGCCATCCCTGTGAAAATATACAGCATTTCTTCCACAGATACATGGAAAACAGCCCTTTCTATCAATTCTCTGAAGGGTTAATTAAAGCAAGGCTTTGGGATGTGTGCTGTTGTGCTCCAGCATCTGTCTTTTGATGGAGCACAATCGCTATATTTGGCAATACACACTCAGATGCTCTGACTCATGTATCTGTGAAGAAATACAGGTTCAATTAGCTCTGGGAATGCACTTAACTCCCTCAAATTTTTCTCAAATCAATAAAACAGTTAAAGTATTATATTGGAAAGCCCAAGAAGCTTGACAAGCCCTCCCACTTTCAGGGACTACCTTGCAGCAGCCTCTTCGCCAACATCTGTCTTCAGGGCCAGTATTAATAAGGCAGGGAAATAAATTTGATGAGAAACCACATTTTCCCTTGGAGCTGGAGAGGCAGGAGGGGCTGGGCTCCTTCACCTGAGGATGAGGAGGCTCCACAGGCAGTGGAACCAGGGCTGTGTATCCTGGGAATATTTTAGGGATGCAGGCCAAATGTGTAGGGATGGGATCAGGAGAGCTGAAGCAGAATTGGAGCTGAATTTGGCAAGGGATGTGAAAAATAATAAGGGCCTCTACAAGTGTGTCAGCCAGAAAAGAGGGAGAAAAGAAAATTTACCCTTCTGGGAAATTAAACAGGAAATCTGAGGTACTGAACACAGTTTTTGCCTCTTTCATTATACCACTATTCCCAGGACCTCCACCAGCATCTGGCATTTTTAAAAATTGACATGAATTGTCCCAGGTTTTGTTGTGAGTGGCCCAAGCAGACAACAAACACGGTAAGAGTTCATTTCATGAGCAGCTTCAGGAGCTGCCCTGTGAGGACCCAAAATAAAGATGATGAAGTTTAGCCCCTGGAGAAGCTGTGTTTCATGTGACACCATTTTCCAGTGAAGAGCAATTGTGGGTGTATTGCATCAGTATTCCTGTTCTGGCAGGAGTGCCACCGGTCTGTCAGCTTATGGATACAAGGCACAATGCTAACATAAATTATTAACAGAGTATTGCTGATCAAAGGGCTCCCAATCACATGGGAAGAGACACAGGCTGCTGAGAGGAAATCTGTTCAGGTCCCTTTGCTCTGAGAGGAGTCACATCAGTCTCTCTCTTCACCATCAAAATAAACGTGTCAAATCCACGCAGAAAATCTCCTGGTGATAATTCAGGCCATGTGCCCTGAGAAGCAGGTTAGTAGAGAAAGCTCTTTGCACTAAATGCTGCAGGAGAACATCCAAAATTCTTATTTTTGGACCTGCTTTGAGAAGTTCATGGTTTCCAGGACAGACACCCATGGAGTGCATGCTGAGCTGTGTCTGGGAGGTGGCACTCTGGAAACACAGTCCCCAGCCTGCTGTCTCTTCTAGAGGAACGATGCTGATGGTGGTGACAGTGCCCTCCATGCAGTGAGGACTCTGCTCTGATGACAACTTGCACATTTTGTGGCATGCAGTCACAGTATAAGATGTATTATCTACCCTCAGACAGGTTCCTGAGTGAGCACAGAACTCCCCTCTCCCAGGGAAAGCCTCTGACCTGCAGAGATGCATCTGTTCTCTCCCTCTAAATCTTGTTCCCTGCCTCCCAGCTTTGCATGTCATACACTGCAGAAAATTTCCATATCCAGCCAAAGCAATCCAGATATGAACTTTGGGCTGAAATGCTCTGTGCCTCTCCTCAGTGTGGACCTGCTGAACTTAACTCTTCTTCAATTCACATACAGAGACACACAGACACCTCCAAATCTTGGGTCTAACCATCTCAAATGGACAAATCCCGAGTTCTGGAAATGCAGCAGCCACCTGAGCTTTTCAAAAGGCAACTCTAGTAGTTGTTTTATTTATACCCTGCCATTTGTGCTGTCTTGATGGCACCACATTTTAGTTTTGAGGTACCCCTTTCTCTGTCAGCCTTTCTAACCTATGGCAATCCCTCAATTTAAAGGTGTCTCAAAGTTCTGCTTTTACTTAAGTGCACAGCTAAGTAGTAGCACTTCTAAGTAGAGAAAGTATTCTAAGCAATCTATTTTCAAGAGCCATTATATTCTGAAAATTGACTATTAAAATACCACCTTCTTATTCATCAAGTCTGCACTCAGTGTGTGTTCAATCTTGTCTGCTGGCATATGACTGCAATTTTACTGCCTTTTACTCCCACTTACCTGAAGATTCAGCAGAGAGAAGAGAAGAGAATCTGATCTGGGTGTTGGAACAGAAAGGCTCTCAGGCTTCCAAGGAGCTTCACCTGTTTAAGGGGACTGAAGATGGCTCTTCTGTGCCAGACTGAGCAAGCCATAATTGGAGAAGTGTGTGTTAAAGTCTTGGAAGGATTTGGGTTGGAAGTACCTTAAAGATCATCTTGTTCCAAATCCCTGCCATGAGAAGGGAATCTTCCACTAGATCAGGTTGCTCAGAGCCCCACAGAGCTTTCAATTCCAAGGGTGGAGAGTCCACAACCTCTTGGGCAAACCTGTGCCTGGACCTCACCACCCTCACAGCCAAGAATTTCTTCCCAAGTTCCCATCTCCCCCTGCCCTCTGTCAGTTTGAATCCATTCCCCCTTGTCCTGTCACTACATGTGAAAAATCCCTCTCCAGCTCTCTCGAAGCCCCTTTAGGCCCTGGAAGGGGCTCTAAAGTCTTTTCTTCAGGCTGAACAACCCCAACTTTCTCAGCTTTTCCTCACAGGAGAGGGGCCCCTCTGGTGCTGTATTTGTATAAGGAGAGAGCTGATTGTGTGCTCAGTCCATGTCACTGACAGCGACACACAACTGCACAGTCTTGCTTTGCTTTCAATCCCACCACTGAAGGTGTCTGCAAAGTGAAGTGGTTTGATCAGAAGCACAAAATTGCTCCAGAAGAGACAGAATCACAGAATCCTTTAGTTGGAAAACTAAACCAGCACATCAAGTCCCAGCTGTGCCCATGCCCACCTTGTCCCCAGCCCAGAGCTCTGAGTGCCACCTCCAGGTGCCACCTGCAGGGATGGGCACTGCAAACCTCCCTGGGCAGTTCCAATCCCTGAGCACCCTTTCCATGTGGAAATTCCTGCTGCTGTCCACACTGAGCCTCCCCTGGCACAGCTCGAGGCCATTTCCTCTTATCCTGTCACTTGTCACCTGAGAGCAGAGCCTGACCCTCACTTGGCTCCAAATTCCTTTCAGGAGGTACCATAGAGTGCAGGGGAAGATGTCTCCTCAGGCAGACCTCTCCTGGGTTTTTTAGTCAAAATTCAATTCAAATCAAATCAAATCCAAAAAGATCAAAATGAAAATACAGATGCACCTTGAACAGCATTCCACATTTCATCAGAGCAGAACTGCTCTGTTTGGTAGAATATATTTGAATTTTGACTGTGACTGAAAAAACTGAAGTTTCCCAGTGCTTGAAATTGGTACAGTGAAGTGAAACCTCTGCCTCCTGCTGGTTTCACACTCTGAATTTTTTAAGAGAAGGAACAGTTTCACACAAACTTTTTACAAAAGAAAAAAGTCCATGTTGAAGTTGAAATCAAAGATGTTGATTTCAAATGGAAAGCTTTTGTTTCAAAAAGATGTGTACCTTTGAATCCTAGAAAACAAGAGAGGATCTGGAACACAACCTTAATCAGAGAATATGCTGTGATTATAGGCTTTGGTAGCAATGGATTTAACAAGCATAGCCTCAGATGCTGCATGATGGAGTACTGGTCATCTCAGACACATCAGCTAATTTGCCCAAGAAAAAATCTAAAGAGACAATTTCCACAGCTGAACTCCCATTAGTATGTCTTCTTGCCTTTTAATTAAGAAGCTAATGGCTGTGGTAGTTAATCAACAAAATACCTTTAAAGATCTGGGCCTGAGGGCCTTTGTTCCAACCTAACCTTTGTTCCCATGCAAGAGGAATGAGTCAATGGTTCCAACAAAATCTTATCGCTGTCGTTGTCACAAAGATATCAAATATAATCTGAAAAATTGAGTCTTTTCTCAGGAGAGTTACAAGACATGACTTATTGTACAGTGTGAGTCATCTTCCATCCTTAAAAAAATACAGCCCAGAAACCAATCACCCGAATATGTGTGTCAATTCTTCTGTCTGGCCAAAGAGTTTTGATGGATTTAATTCAGAGCTGTGTCCTTAACTTGGGTGTAAAGAAAGCCATTCTCAGTTTAAGCCAAACTCCCTAAACTTTTGAAAGCCTGAAGAATGTTCTGGGGTTTGACTCCTTGACTGGCTCAGCTCTGCAGAAGCCAGAGGATGTGAAGATGTGGAATATTCAGATGTTACCTGGTGCTTACCTGTGGCAGTTCCCCTCTTAATTAGAAGGTAAAAAGACATCATAATTACCAGTTAACAATTTTCAATCTCTGTACAGGCAAAGGAATTAATGTGATTTAGAAGATCCACAATTATAACTTGTGATGTGGAGAGATAAAGAAGATAAAGAAATATATTCATTCCCTTACTTTACTTCAGTGAGTTTGGGGAGGTTAAGGGCGAATTCTCAGGAAGTCTCTTCCCTAAATCCTTGTTCTGCTAATGGATTTAGAAGGCTCCCAGCTTCAAAAGGGCTGAGGTAACATCCCTGTCAGTATCAACCTCTGAGAGGACCTCAGGGATCCCATCCTTTTCTCCTACCCCAGCTGCAGAGAGCTGGTTTGGCCAAAAATGAGACCCCATCCACCAAGCACCACCCAGCAGTGCTGCTGGGATGGGGGAGATGCTGGATTACAATTTTCCTTGGTCTCTGTAACAGTAAAAAGCTGAGGTCCAGAAGAGCTGCTCTCCTATTTGTCTTTCATCTTTTAGACAGAGCAGAGCAAAAAAACAACCTCTGACCTTTGTGTCATAGCAGTTCCAAACTTTGCCAGGCATTTTACAGGAAAAAAAATAATCAAGTTGAGACATCCAAACCCTTTCTTTCCACTTACTCCAGAAACCTTTTTATTGCTGAGTTGACAGTAATTGCACATAGCATATTCCAGTAAAAGGAAGCTAAAGTCACCAGGTCAAGTGATGCATAGTTAGTGGCTGCCAAAAGAGGAAACAAGTGTGAACTCACTTCATCTCTGCTCTTCCCCCATGCAAATGCACTTTGGGATTCCTCATGTTCTCACAGGGCATAAAAATGCCTCTGCTGTGCAGGATGGGCAGGGAGAGGGCATGGAGCACGACAGGGCAGTTTGCTGGAGAGGGAGAACCCTTATCAGTGTAAGGACTCACCCATAAGAAGGTCAGCGAAGAGCAGGAGTTGTTACTATTGCTAAATCCCTTCTTTAAAATATATTTATGGATTGATAAGTGAAGTTTTGCAGTTCCCAACCTCAGCTGCTGGGGCCTTTTTCCCTTGCATGTCTGATTTTTGAATGGAGCCAGTTACAATTAATGTTACATACAACCTTGGCTGGAGGTAGGAAGCATGAAATGGGCTTGCTACTTCAAGAGGCCCTATCTAGGTTTATTTTCTACATTCAGTTTATTCACAAAGTGGAATCTCTTCCACTTAGCAAGGTAAAGATATTTACCCAACATTCAGAAATTGAGCCAGTCAAGGGAAAGGTGAGCTCAGCACTTTTTAATTTCTGAGCTGTGAAGTGCAGCAACAGACTGAGACACATTGGGCTGCCTTGTAGAAATACCCATTTAGCAATGAGCATAGTCAGAGACCCAAAACCAGGCACTTTAGCACAGCTGTTCTGTCCCACTGAGCTAAATCTCTCCTTTTAGCAATGGCTGGTTTGCTGAGAGGAGTATGAGGCATGGAAAGGAAAGGGGACATAAAGTATGCTACGAAAAAAAAATGATCCTGTCAGCATCTAAAGACCTAAGATGATTGAATAGGTGCAGCTAATTTGGCAGAATCTTTTTAATGACAGTCTTTGTAATTTTTTTATGTTAAAAATGATAAAATGGAGGTGGAAATAAATGCAATTCCCTGCTGACTGATGGAAAAGGATGACCCCTCACTTTTAACAGAAATAAATGCTTAGTTCCCTTTCCTTCATCTTTCTTCTACAATGTCTTTGTTACCAATAATAACACCTCATTTAGCTATTTCCTATGGGCTTATGGTGACATTTCAGTTTAATGGTTGATGACTTTTCTGAGTCCCTTGCCCACCTTCTATCCTTGCTAGAAAGTGCTCTCTCTGAGCCAGTCTCTTTATTTGAGGTATTATTAAGTGAAGGTTCTTGCAAAGGTCAGCACAACTCTAAAATAGATTCACAGTCACAAAAGAGAAGTGGTTCTCTGTCCTGGCTCACCATGGTGCCCTTTTATTCAGACTTTTCCATGGTGGTGTTTCCAAAGCATGAGCTTGGAAGGTTTGGGCTCTCGAGGATCTTTCTGCAGACCGTGAAAGGAAAGTTTCCCCTGAGGTAATTTCAGGACATAACTGACCATCCTGATTTGTGCCCTGCCAGAGCATCTCCCACTCCCTCTCCTTTAACTTTCTACTCAGGTGAGGGAAATAAAAGATCCCAAACCTATTTTTTGGTCATTGTGGATACACCCCTAAGGGCTGACACAGAAACCTTTCTCCTAAAAGATGAAAGTCTTCTATAGGTGGCACTGGAGGAGGGTGAGAACAAGGCCAAGATGTGGGATCCCCCAACTCCAACCTCCCAGGCTGCATGTCTGGCACTGTGCTGCTTCTACAGCTTTTTTCTGCTGATGTTACCTCTTTAAAATGCAAGTGAGGTCATGTGGAGCTTGTTTAACACTTGCTGCTGCACAGAAATTAAAAATAGCTTCACCATGTTACCTGGGATTAGGGAAAAAGCTCAGTGAGGTTTAATGCATTCTTGGGTAGTTGGTTTGTGTGTCTGCACCTCGAGTGCCCTGAAGCACAAAGAGGTCCAACATTTACACCAGGATGTGGCCAGAACAAAAGTCCAGTCAGTGCTCCCTCAAATGACCAGAAATAAAATAATTTTGACTCAATTAGAAGCAGTTCAGGCCCTTCAGTGTCCTTGGCAGTGTGATGGAACACTGGCTATGAGCCTAATGGACAGACTAGCTCTGATCTCAGCTATAAAAAACAGGAGTAGTCCTGGATTTATTTTTTTTCATACTTTTTATTTGTATGAATAATAAGTAGGTTCATTTATATAAATTACTCGAAGGAGTTGGTGAAGGTCAGAGGAATCTAATCCCAGGTTCTATTAAATATTTAGTTTATAGTCTCTTTGCATTTAAAGCTTCAGAAGGTGAAACTTTAATGATGTTATGCAACTGTAAACAGATGAGTTCACCTGATATTGAGGAAGGCAAGGGTGTTAAATAACATAGCTCTTACCCAGGAAAGACCAAAAACCTGCTGGTTTATTTTACAGAGTGCATTGCCATTTTGCTGAGCATGTATCTACCTTGTTTCATGGCTCAGAGCAATTCAATGGAATACAAAACAATTCACAGAATCAAAGAATAATTTAGGTCAAAAAGGGATTCTGGAGATCATCAGGTTCCCCAGCTCAGTAGAACAGCAGTGAAATACTGAATGCAAGTAAGGAAACAGTTCAAACACTTGATATAAATTTCTGGACACCGTGTGCAAGGGACTCTGACCTTAATGTGGATTGGTTTTGTTTGTGTGCATGCATTAATTTATCAATAAACATTGTTATGGTGCCAGGTGGCATTAGGTGTGTGACTGCATTTTTATACTAATTTTAGATGAGTAAAGAGAGCATTTGTGTGAACCCAGTGTAGTTCCAACCTCTAGCAGGAGATTTCAGCAGCCCTAACACACACTCACAGGGTTCCTGCTGCCATCTGGTCAGGAGATGTTCCTTGGCTGGAGAACTTTGGAGTTGCTTTGCCCAAATTTTTGGGAGGCAAAAAACCTTCAAATCCAGGGTAAGGGCTGCCCCATGCTGGACCTGCCTTACCCTGATGCAGGAGGAAAACCCTGCCAGTCCTGCTCTAGCCAGAATGGGTGACACAGGATCTTTAATGATATCTGAAGCTTTACTTCCTAATGGGATTTTCTGTTGTTGTTTGTTCTGGAGATCTCGATTTGATGAGCACTGATCAGGGCAAAGACTGAGAAGTAGGTGAATGCCCACTGTATACACATCCTCACTAATACCTCATTAAGCAGGATGGTTAATTACACTCTCAGTGCTGCATCTATAAACAGTTTGCTTCTTATCTGCTTAGACCACATTTAAATCCAGGATGAAAAAGCAGTGACAAGTACAGTCACCTGTGCAATATGTGGTGTTCAGTGGGAAAAGGTTCATATTGGTGTAAAACTGGGGGATTTGGCTCTCAGGAGAGCTGTTGGCAGAACAGGCCAGTATCTGGTCTCAGTCTTCTTCAAAGCAGTGTCTTTCAAGAAAACAATTTCAAATGAATGAGCTTGGGTTTACAAAAGCAGAGCTGCCACGAGAGGCAGCTTCTTGCTGCTGCTGAAACGTGTCCTTCCCTCCCTGTCCATGTTCTCCTTCCCCCCTCACTGCTGCAGTGTTCTGGGCTGTGACCAAGACTATTGCCAGAATATGTTTCTTGCTGCTGTCTATTAATGTCAAGCAAAGAGATGTGCAAGTACATAAACACCCCAACAAAAGTCCATTTCCATATTAGATGTTTATTCCCCCTGTTCAATTACACACATTTCTCATTTAAAGGAGGATGTGACTGATGCCTGGAGAACAAAGGAACCACTGTGTCCTTTTGAGGTTTTGTGTTATAAATTATCTTTGCCATAAAGTAAATTAAAATTGTAATGTTCCAGGACCCGAAGGGAGCTTACAAGAAAGATGGAGAGAGATTATTTACAAGGCCCTGGAGTGACAGGACAAGGGGAAATGGCTTCAAACTGACAGAGAGCAGGTTTAGATTGGATATTAGGAAAAAATATTTACTGTGAGGGTGGTGAGACCCTGCCACAACATGGACAGTGAAGCTGTGGCTGCCCCTGGATCCCCTGGAAGTGTCCAAGGCCAGTTTGGATGGAACACCCTGGGATAGTGGAAGTTGTGCCATGGCAGGGGGTGGCACTGGATGGACTTTAAGTCCCTTCCAACCCAAACCAGTCTGTGATTCTGTAGTTCCATTGGGAATCACCATACCCTGCACACTGAAATGCCACTTCTAACTCAGGGGCTGGAATCATTAACTAGCTAATGGAACTGAAAGCATGATAATAGATTTATTATTTAAATTGCTGATTATGCCAATTGACCTTTTACTTAGGTCTTTAGGCCTTCATAAAATCATCTTGCTTCCTGACAGGAAAAAAAAAAAATCAACAACCCTGTGCTATCAAATCTGTTCATTTGACAGCTGTGGCTGAGAAGCAGAAAACAGCAAATGGAGCAAACTGAGTTCAGTGAACCCTTACCAATGGAGTCTCCAGCACAGCCTCAACTCAGGCAGTGTGGGCTGAGCACTCAGCTCTGCACCTGTGGCAGGAGAAGCACAGCCTGGCACTTCCATGGAAATTGTTGTAATTACAGGCTGTTTAGCTGATGTTTTTAATTGCCTGGGTTGCTGACCCATGAGTGTGGCTGAAGGCAGTGTGTCCCTGGAAGGCAAACACACAGAACATGAGAAGTGCTGTGCCCTGTCACTCACTTGCCCACGGTGAATTTTCATCATTAAGCAGCTACAAGAGGGCACAAAGGACACAGGTGCTATTTGGCAAATCCTGCTCCGTGGCAAAATTAACAAACACAAGCCAAGGAGTGCTTTAAGTGTTGTAATGTGGGTAACCATAGCTTGTGGCTCTCCTTACAGTTTCCATTTCAAAGCAGCATCAGTGCCTTCATAATTCTCTGACATTAATTATATCCACCTCTGCCCCACCAAAAGGGATTAGCAGCTGGAATCAAGCAAACCAAGGTTCTGTCACTTATTAGCTGTAAGCTGCTGAGTGTAGCAATACAGCAAAAGAAAGAAAAGCTCCCTGTTTTGGTGGATGGTCTTCCCAATATGCATTAGAAAGTGTTCATTAATTATTTCTGATTGGGTTCATTGAAATAATTGAATCGCATCTGCAATGCAGGGCAGAATTTGTCAGCAGCCTGGCCAGTGAGGGAAAAGAATATAGACTTCCTTCCTTATTTCTACTGCAGTGCCATGTGGCTGCTCACAGAGCTTGACAGGCAGCTGAGGAGTCAAGGCACCTGCTCTGAGGCATTTGGGCTCCTGATTAAACAAGTAAAGCTCTGAGAGTCGACAACAAATTGAGTGCAGAGGGGGAGAAAAGAAGCATCAGCAAAGAAGGGTGAGGAGGAAAACTTTCTGGAAGGAAATAAAACATTATTGGCAGTAGTGCTGCATAGTTCAGCAGTGGCTTTGTTGCAGCAGGAGAGGAGTTGCAGTGAAAAGGTTTCTGAGCACTGAAGCAATTTTCTTTGGACATCTGCTTAGGAACAGCACGGGGTGACAGGGCTGTGTGGCCTCTGCTTTGGTACACACAGGTGGCTCAGTGAACACACAGTAATGGAGGCAAAAGGCTCATCTGCCTCTTCCCTGTATGACCACTAGGTCCACTGTTATGTGGCAAACGGAGCTTTGTCCCCTCAAAAAAAAAAAAAAAGCCCAGCTTGTCCCTCTGGGTTAAGGATGTTCTTACCTGTGCCCTGCAAGTAATGCTGTAGTTGTTTCAGTAGGGGCTCCTGTGCTGGGACACCAAGGACCACAAACAGAATCCCACAGAGCATCATTTAGGTGTTGGACAAAGCCTCTAATATCAGAGTTTAGCTTTTGCCTGAACACCATCATCTCAACCTGACCACAGGACTGAGTGTCACATCCAGTCATTTCTAGAACACCTCCAGGGATGGTGATTTTCCTTCTCTGGGCAGCCCACTCCAATGCCTGACACCCTTTCCTTGAAGAATTCATCCTGATGTCCAGCCTGGACCTCCCTGGCACAGCCTGAGGCCATTTCCTATTGTCCTGCTGTCTGGGAGAAGGGACCTGCCCCAAATTGCTGCAATCTCCTGTCAGGGAGTTGTAGAGGGTGATGCTGTGCCTCACTGCCTGGTGGAAGGACTGCAGTTCAATCTGGAAGTAATTCTGTCCCAGAATGGATGGGGGTTACTCATCATAATGTGCAACCAGTGCAAGCTACAAAAGGTGCATTAACCACTTAGTTTGTGTTGTCTGTAAAAACAACTTTTTAATCTGTCCCCAAAATAATCTTTCTTACAACCTAAAGAATTCCTACAGCCCTTTGCTGGGAAGCAGAGCTTTTCTGCAGCTCACCAAGGGTCTGGCAGCAGCACATGGGGTCCAGGGCTCCCCAGGCAGGCACCAGAAGCCCAGGTGACCCCACAAGTCCGGAGGGACAGGCAGGTGCAAGGTGCAGGCAGCCCAGGAGGGGCTGGGCAGTGGGCAGGGAATCCAAACTCCTGCCAGGGCCTGAGCAGAAGCCCTGGCTGAGGATTCTCACTGCTCTTTCTCCCAGCTCAGTGTTCCCACAGCACTGTGAGGGAAGGTTGCTCAGCATCACCTCAAACACTGGCAGCAAACCCTTGGATGTGCAGGGTGGAATTCCCTGCAGAGGAGGATTGCAGGGAAAGGGTTCTCCAGAGGCTGCTGGCATTCCCAGGGCTCTCAGGAGCTGCACTGAAGGCTCTCAAAATTGCATTTCCAGAAAATAAGTCATTTCAGAAGGTCGCCCAAGACCTCAGCTCTCAGGTACCAGCTCAGAGCAGTGGAAATATGTGTGTGTACCACAGCCACCTCCTCCCTTACCTTGAACTTTCCACCTTGCACCTCGCAATGTTCCATCCTCATTAGCACCTGCCTCTTGTAAACATATTTAATACACTCAGCTAACCTTTAAACATTGTGAAAAGAAGTAAAATATGAAAGCTTTGGAGAGAATACGTGTATTTGTAACTCTGGATGGTCCTATTGCATAAGAGAGGTATTTTAGTTTTAAAAATAGACTCAACCCCACTGAGATCAGCAAAGGTTTTGCATGAGCAAAGGCAACAGAATTTTGACTTGTCATTTAATATGAAGTTCTAAAATGTCTTCAAATTTGGTTGCACAACAGAATATAGAATGTCACAATTCTTTTCAGGATCTCTAGGGAAAGGTAATCATGGAATCACAGAACAGTTTGGAATAGACCTTAAAGATCACATCTTTCCACCCCCTGCCATGGGCAGGGACACCTTCCATTATCCCAGATTGCTCCAAGCCCCATCCAGCCTGGCCTTGGAGTTTTCCAGGGATCATAGGGCAGCCACAGCTTCTCTGGGCACCCTGAGCCAGTGTTTGGCATGGTTTGAATGTGTCTGCTTTATACTGGAAAACACCACAACATAATGCTAATTCCAGGGAAGGGAAGTTTCAGGGAAGTTTCAGGGAAGTTTCAGGGAAGTTTCAGGGAAGTTTCAGGGAAGGGAAGTTTC
>JAOTQP010000001.1:3431191-3452686 GCA_026413545.1 Cichladusa arquata | reverse complement strand
TTTTTCTTTTTTTTTTTTTTTTTTTTTTTTTTTTTTTTAACAAAACCCTCCTCAAAGCTCTCCAAGAATGGGTTTTAGCCAGTGCTGATGGCAGCAGCAATGATTTCACACGGATAATCAGATAAAACCCCCTTCCCAGGGCTAATTGGATGCTACACTGATTCTGAGCTGTCTGCATCCATCAAAGCTCATTTACCTGGGACCATTAAATGTGAATTTCTTCCCCAGAGCTTTCCCATGGCCTGAGTAACTCATTTTGCCTTTCCTTTTGCCTGAGGGCTCTGCTAATTCCTAGAAATCATACAATCATTTAGGTTGGAAAAGACCCATATGATCATTGAGTTAATAATTCCTGTATTACAACAACTTTGGAAACTCTTGGAAAACTGAAGAGCTCAGCTGGGCTCAATTTCATTGTGGATGTACTTTGAATAAACAAAATTCAGGAAGTTTCAGACCCAGAAAATGACCTATGAGCATCCAATATATTCAATTGTTAAACATTGGAAGGAGATGTTCAAGGAATGACTGAATGTGGCACTCAGAGCTCTGGTCTGGTTGACAGGGAGGTGATTGGCCAAAAGTTGATGATCTTGGAGGTCTTTTCCAGCCTAAAAGATTCTGTGATATTGGAAAGTTTAGGATTTTAAGGCTGTGTTCTCAAGGGTACCTGTGGAGGATTAATATTCTGGTTTTGGGTTTTTCCTTCTTGTCCTGGCTCTGCACTTCCATGTGATCACGTAAAGCAAAACATTTTTAAGCTATCCTCTGAAAAATCAGATCCATCCCAAGAAAACACCCTGATCACCTCAGGGGTTTTTGTGAAAACACAGAGAAAAGAGGGAATTACTCCGTGATGTCATCAGCTGAACTGCAATTCAGAAAGCTGTTTGATTTCAGGGGTTGCAAGACCTGCATTTTTCCTGGAAAGATCCTGCAAATCCAGTGTCTGAACTATAGTTACCTCTTTACAACCTGCCAGATTTTTCCCCATTAATGAGACACAGTTAAATATTCCAGTTCACCTTCCACAAATCCACTGTGGCCTGTCCTGGAACCCAGCTCGTGTCTATAAACGAGTTTATTATTATCTTGACTTCCTCCTGCTTATTGGCAATGCATGGTAATCTTTCAGTTGTGGTATGCAAAGCCAAACATGAACCAGTATTTTCCATGATGGTTGTAATTTTGGCCTGTAATTTTATCACTCCAATCTAAATCCACTTCAGGAACACCATAAACGAATTGTCACCGAATGAACTGAGACTTCGGAGTGCTTTCGAAGAGTGATTTAATAAAAGCAAAATATAAAACAAATGTAAGCCATAATATTTTTGGCAAAAGGGTCAAATATTTCTTTCTCTTTACCTCACTTGAATGCAAGGACCTATTTCTTTTAATGCACTCCCAGCAGGTTTGTTTGTCTTGGATTATGCAGTAGCAGATAAAACATTTGTCCAGTGAGAGTTGTTTAAAAAGAACCCAAACCCCAACAAAAGCAAGGTAAACAGATCAAATTTGAGATATCCTTGCCCTAATTTTTTATGAAATACCAAATGCTAAGTGCTAAAAATATGCCCATGTTCTTATTGAAGCCGTTTTCACAGTTTGCAAAGCCAAACACTCCCCAAGTTGCTGTAAGTTTATTTTAGGCCCTGATCTGGATGACGGCTGTGAGGCTGCCTCACTTCATTCATATTAAGAAACAATATACAGAGGATATAAAGTGATCAACTGTGTTTACACTGAGGGCAAAAAAAAAAAAAAAAGCCCCTTTGCATAAGTAGTAAACAAGGAATCTGAACACAAAAACTGCTGCTGATCATTCCTGAAAGGAACATTCCCTGCACAGGCAGCTCTGGGAAAGGCAAACGATGACAATCTCAGAGTAGGGTTTTCCAGGAGTAACCCCAAAATAACCCTCCAGAAGTCAAACATCCAAGGTTTGCAGGGGCTCTTGCAGTGACATGTGAAGGTTTCAAGCAACGGTTTGCAGGGGGAAGGGAGGAAAAAAAAAAAGCCCCACGTTTATTCATAAAAAATTTCTGCTTCAAAACTGCAGTGGGAGCCTGTTTATAATAAACCACCAAATGATAGAGAGGCTGCTGTTTGGCACGGGAATGGCCTGGGAGAGGCTTGTATTACATTTCTCTCCCTCAGCCTTCATGGTATAAGGCAGAACAGGCTGAAATTTATGTTCTCCTGGTACTACTGGCCCGGCTGTGCTGCTCCAGAGACACTTCTGGCACAGGCCCCCACTGTGCTCTGCATTCTCTGGATTTATTGCCAGAGGCTGGGGTGAGGGCAGAGGGGCATTTCTGACTTTTTTATGGTGATGGAGGCACTTGAGGGGGCCAGGCAGACACAGATAAATAGCCCAGAGGCAGCTACTGACCACCACCCTCTCATTGTGTCTCCTGTTCTGGGCCAGCTTGGTTTTTAACACCAAAACATCATTGCTGGGTTGGGGTTATGTGCAGGTCTGGAGGAAGATGGGAAAATGGGAATTATTTTATCTTGGTCGAGTTTTTGTTGCTTAAGTTTTGCTCTTTTTTTTCCAGTTTAGCAAGCAGAACTGTGGGTGGATCCATCCATCCATCCATCCATCCATCCATCCATCATCCATTCATCCATCCATCCATCCATCCATCCATCCATCCATCCATCCATCCATCCTCCATCATCCATCCATCATCCATTCATCCATCCATCCATCATCCATTCATCCATCCATCCATCATCCATCCATCCATCCATCCATCCATCCATCCACCCATCCTCATCCTCGTCATTTGGGATTTTGTGGGGTTTAATGGGGTTTTGTGGGGTTTTTCATGGGGTTTTCACCACAGTGGGCTCAGAGTTTTCACCGCCTGCTGCAAGCCCTGGTGCCCACATTGCACTAGGGATGCCATGGAGATAATTTTTTTAAAATCCAGTCACATAAATTTAGGTGTCTGAGGCTTGGATTAGCCTTTCCTTGTTTCTTATGAAGAAATCCCAAAATGACTGGCTACCTTGACTTAAGGTTAGCTAGAGAGTGCCTCCTTTATGAGCCATTCTGTATGTCTAGTCCTGAAAGCAGTAGGGCTGAGTTTACTTTACAACTAAATTAGTAATTTTTTTAATGATAGGTCTAGTATTTCAGTAAAGTTTAGAACTATATAATTTAATTATGCTTGTCTTGCTGCTCTTGGCATAAGCAGTTTAATACTAATGTCTCTGAATTAGATTGAGCTATATGAGACCTATTTGGAAATACAAACCTCCATCCCCAAGGTCAGTGCCCTTCCCTGGGTGCTGTCCCCCATCCCTCTGCTGTCCCCACAAGCTCACACAGCCAGGACAAGGACACTGGCACGTCCCTCTTGTCACCCTGCAGCAGCCCCAAAAAGTCCAAAAAGTTATCCCACATCATCTGACTTACCTTATTTCATTTTGATAAGTAGATCCTGAGAATAGGGAAAAAAAAAAAAAAAAAAAAAAAAAAAAAGTTTTAAATGCAGGCAATTAAAATTTAAAGCTTCTGTAATCTCACCAGGAGCATAACCTGAGTTCCAGCTACCACAGGGGCATCTCTCCACCCTGTTTGCAAAATTGGGCACTCCCAAAAAGGGCATTTTACATGGAAACTGGGATTAGGCACACAGCACTGAAAATATTCTTCAATCAAGAATCTTTAAATGTCTTTAAAAGTGAATGTACTCCCAAAAAACATGACCCCCTGGGAGTTAATGTGAAGGGCTGACACTGATTGGAATAAATTTATGAGAGAAATATGATGGTGAAATTAAGGAGGATCTTAAACAGGTCACAGTTAAGAGCAGGGTCTGCCTGCTCAGTCTTCTGCTTACAGATCTTTGTGCAGCATCAGAGCTGACACAAGTAGATTTATGTCTAATCAAAACCACTTTTTAATGTGTATTTTCAATGTACAGACCAGCTGTGAAGGTTCACTCACCTCTCCTCTTTAGGCAGCAGCGCACAGCAACCACAATAACAACGATCAGGAGAACAATACCAAGAAATGAAAGCACAACTGCAACTACAACAACCCACGTGCTGCTGTTGTCTTCACTGTAATCATTTTCTGTTAAATTAAATGGAGAAACATTGGACTATCAGAGGCCTCAAGACATCTTTCTCAGCATATTTATCTCTTCTGAGATGCTATTAAGTGCTTGGTGAATATTTAACAAGGAGTCTGTGTTTTCCAAATGACAGACTTTGTAGTTATGGATGGCACCCAAGAATTTAAAATATTCCTGAATTCAAATCTTGTATTGCAGTTGTCACTTCTCCCACTGCTACTTCTCTTCTGAAAAGCACAGCACACCTTCAAACTTAGATTTATTTTATAATTGTGCTGGGCTTCCCAGAGTCCTTTGGAGACATTTGGAGAGAGGTGTTAAGATTCAGTTTAGGAGTCCATACTGCAGATATTGTCTTGCCTGGCTGCTCTTGTCAGTGGAGAGAAAACAGGTATTTGGGTTACAATTAATTCCACCAAATGTGTTTGTGTCCCTTTTAATAAGCTGAACTGATTTGAAAAAAATGTCCATTTCTCCCTACAAACCACAGCAATAGTTGTAGGTGATTAGTACAGCTGGTGATCTCTAGCTGGAAAAAATATTTTCTAATCAATTCTGTTTTGGGATTTCTCTCAACGATTTCAACAGGTGTTTGATTTTGGGATGTGCTTGGTGGGACACCTGTTCCCCACCTAAAGAGCTCCAAAGAGCAAAACCAGTGAAGAATACAGAGTTATTGACCCATCTTCTCTGCAGCATTCTCACATTTAACTTATTCCTTCATCTTTGCTGTAGTCTACAGGGTTAAATGAGGGGATTTAAGGATAATTCAATGTCTTGCTGAAATTGGTTGCTATAACCAAACAGGGCTCCCACGTGCACAGAATTTTAAAAATATCTTGCATTTAGAATTATGGAATCATGGAATGATTTGGGTTGGAAGGAACCTCAAAGATGACTCAGTTCCACTCCCTGCCATGGGCAGGGACACCTTCCACTGTCCCAGGTTGATCTGAGCCCTGGCCTTGGACACTTCCAGGGATGGGGAATATTTCTCAGCCAGCTGGATGTACAAACAAGATGCCAGTTCTGCTTGTCACATCATCCTGCCCCATGCTTTGACCAAATATTCCAGAAGCACCTCCAATTTGGCTTCCCTTTGGAAAGCAGCCCCAAAACACTTTTGGCAGTTGTTTAGAAACAATTCTTCCAATCCAAATTACAGGTGTGAGACACATCCAGATTTGGCACAGTTCTGTCCCATGGGTTTATGATTGTCTTTTTCCTCATTCAAGGTCCCAATTAACAGTTCCATGGCCACACTTGGCTGACAGCCTCTAGGAAAGGAACCACAGGAATGAGGGTGACTGGGAGCTGCTCAAGGTCAGGGCAATTCCCCTGCTGTGGGAACCAGGTTTACCTGAGTAGATTTTCTATCTACAAATTTTCTTGGGTGCATGTTTGGGGTTTGGAGGCTTCAGACTGAAAAGACACAGTACCAGAGCCTCCTACAAAGCTTGAACCTCTGCCAGGAATCTGCATTCTCCAAAGCTCAGGTAATTATAATTAAGAAATTTGTTCCAGTCTTCTCTAATCCTAATGCTCAATCAGCATGTTTGGAATTTCTTCTATTAGGAAAAAAAACAAGCACTCAGAAACCTGAAAATTAGTAGAAAATCCTGTAGGCTGCCATCAGCTGATGATAAACTTGTTCATAGTATTTTTATCTAGAAGTACTGCAACAGAAATCTACATTTTAGTACATTTTGTTCTATAGAGATGCCATGGGGATTTCAAGATGACTAAAATATGAATGACATCTATTTAGCTAGGGGGGAAAGCTTAACCCTAGTGAGAAGGGAGGAGCTAAACACACCTGCACCATCCCATTCCTGCAGGCTGGCTGCCACACCAAGGCATTTCACTCCCTCTCAGGGTCAGGTTATGTGCCAAGAGATTTATGGAGCTGAAGCCAGAAGGACAGGGCACAACACAAACAATGCCAGAGCTTCAGCATTTTTGTGTCTCTGCAGTTCTGGAGCATGCAGAAAGACACTGGAGCTGGGCATGGATGAGGTGAACACACAAGCAGGGCTGCAAGGGAGGGGCATGAAGGTATTAAATCCCTTTGAGTCCATTGGGAAATCCAAACCAAATTTCATTAAGTGTTTAGTGAAGACAGAGCTACTTCCCCATTCCACAGGGCCCATCCTCTGCTGCCATCCCAACCTCTGGCTCCTCCAAGTTGTCCAAACTCTGACTTTGACAAAGTGTCTGCAGAAAAGGGGATTTTCCCAAGCAGGTGCTGGTGACCAGTGAGGAATGAGAGCCTGGAAAAACCTGCACGTGGCTTCTTGGACACTTTGGAGCTTTTCTGGCTGAGTTCAAAAGCAAAGGAGGTCCAGGCTCATGGGAGACTCTCTGTCCTCAACTTCTGCAGGTCAAAAGCTGCAGGAATGCAACACCAAAGCCACAGACAGCTTGGACCCAGCTAAGGAACTCCATCCCATTCCAAGTAAGACCTCTGTGAATGCATCTCCTGGGATAACTCTGTAGGAGTTCCCAAGTTTCAGGCTCAGCCAAACACCACTGTAGGAAGAGTGAATGACACAAAACTGCATCACTTTGTATGGAAAGGCTGGTCCAGAGCTGCAGGAAGGTGGGACATTCCCTCACCAGGGCTGCTGGCTGGAGAGGGCTCAGATTTTTCAGTAGTTCTTCTATTGCTTGAGAGGAATGAGGAGGAATTTGATTCCCCCAGCTTTCAAGTGAAGGGGAAAATTGATATTTCAGTGGTTTGGGGAAGGATTTCTTACATGTTTGAAGCTGGTTGTGTTCTTTCCCAACAGCCAGCTAAGGCTGAGCCTGTGTATGAAAAGTGGGACAAACTCTTAGATTTGAGTGTGATATATACATTATATACCTTCCTGTGTCAGAAATGCCATGCTTTTATGTCATTCTGATCATTTAAGGACTTCAGAGTCTCCTGTCCTGTCAGATTTGGAGTGCCTGCTGCTGCTGCACAATGGTATTCCCAAAGAGAAATGAATGGTGGTCCTATACAATCATTAATTATACACTAATAGTGCTTCATGACATCTGTTTTTCTCCTCTTCTGACGTGCAGGGAGTAGCTATGGAAACATCACAAACGAGTGGGCAGGGAAATTTATTGATTTCCTCAGGATAGTCCTATTTTGCTTAGTCAGTAATTAAGATCAATGTGACTACAAAAGGCCACGTTAGGGATGGTGAAATGACCTTTTCCAACTGCATTACCAAGCAAGCACTTCTGAAAAAGGCCTGCTAATAATGATTCATACTGAAAACAAAGGGCACAGCTACTCAATCTTCTCAGTTGTTTATGTGTCAAAATGTCTGTACCAAACCCCTCATTGATATCCTGGGAGGATGTTCTGTATGTGCCTCGTTCACCCATTGCAGAAGAAGAATCAGTTCATCAAGAGAAGCTGTCAGCATGATTACAACCTTAGCAAAAATATTTAGAGTTATCAAAGGCCTTGCTAACTGCTCTGGAGAGATTTGCACGACATCCAGGCTTGGATTAAAGCAACTTTGAATTTCCTTAAGTAAAAGCCAGTACAAAGCAGCCTAACGCACTGCCCCAAAAATTCAATATATGGTAGTACAGAATTTATTCTGGGTCGTTGCAGAAACTGGGAGGGGTTTTTTTTCCAAATCAGGGGTAAAACTGGTATTGGATATAATGGAGATAAATTTCACATGAGGGTTTGGCTTTGTAAGAAATTAAGTTAATATGGCTGGCATGCTCTGATCAAGGATATTTAAGATCTCAATTCCTTGGGTGTTTTCTTGGTCAAGGAGCACAGGCTGTTTTCCTAGCAGCAGAGGCAGATATTTGTCAGAGGCTTTGTCTTGCTCAGTCCTACCTTGGGCTTCATGGTTCATTAGATTGGTAAAAGCACATTTAACCCTACCTACACACCATGCTGTGACTCCTGGCTCCAAATTCCACACCCCAGAGGATTTCATTTGCAAACAAACGACTTTTTACAGCAAAAAACAACCAGAACAGAACGCACAGCTCTGAGTACAGGCGGGAAAAGCACAACAAACATCCACTTACCCGTGGCAGAGTTGTCAAAAATAAGAGTTACAGTCGCATTCTGAGGGCTGGGGAGTGCTTCTATGTCAGCTAAACAAGTCAAAACCTCCGTGTCCCTCGGAGTCAGAGTGAGGGTGCTCAGGGCATTGTGGAGGCCGTGGGATCCTGGACTTTGCTGGGTAACATAGCTCGACTTATCAACCAGAGAGTCATTTCTCATCCAGGCAATGTCTGGAGCCGGAGCCCATCCTAAGGCTTCACAAACAATCTCAATTGTCTGGTTCTCTTTTACTGTTAAGGTGCTATTTTTGATGAGTAAAGATCCATTAACTGTGGGAGGGAAAAGATGTTTTTGTTCCTTCAGAATGTTTCGCTGCATTGCTTCCCTGCTGGTAGTTTTAAATCTTATCTCGCTACCCAGAAATAGCTATGCCTTGAGATATGAAGTGGAAAACAATTATTAATACAGATATACCACATGCATGATGGAAACATGCAGATATTTCAACTACACAGGCTCATTGCCCAATGTGTCTAAAGCACAAGTCTCAGCTTTCAGTACCTTTCCAATAAAAAGCAGGAAATTGCACTTTTTAGCCATCTTGACACATATTCAGCTGGAGGACAACGTAATGAAATAACAGTGTTTCTCTCTAAGTTTTAAATATGCTCAGGTGACATAAGAAAAGGTTTAGAGAGAGGTGATGAGATGTCATCACTGCACTAAGCCCTTCCTTAACAAATGGACGGTGAGATCCTGCTTTCCTGGCTGCAGGCTGGTAAGGAATAAGAGATGGAACAGGAAAAAACGTGGGGAGTAATAACCTTTGTTATTGGCACTCTGCATGTGACTCTAAACCCACTCAGACAGTAAAATCAGGATGAGGAGGGCAAGGAGGAAAATGATGGTAAATGAGAGCACGTGCTCCTTCCCAGGGATAACTTGAGCAATTCCTCAGCTAAAGCAGCTTTTTGCTGGTGGCTGTACACACCTTGCACAGAGAGAAAGGCAAAGTTGTTGTCGCTGGGCTGCTGGATGCTGCACTCGACCCTGCCAGAGTCACTCAGCCGGGTGCTGTGGATGATCAGCTCCGAGGTGAACTGGTCCCCACTGGTGTAGTTGCGGGAGGTGAAGCGCTCTGTGGTTTCCAAAGAGCCCTGGGAGCTGGTGACAGTGAGGACAGGGCTGCCCTTGGAGAGCCAGATGATGACTTTCCACCCTGCAGACACGGTGCAGTTGAACCGAGCCTCGGAGCCAGCCAGGACTGTGGCGTTCTCAGGGCCTTTGGTGATGGAGTAACAAAAGCCCAGGCCTGTGAGGGAACCAAAATCAGTCCATAAATACATACACACTGAAAGTGGTTTGCTTTTTTCTGCTGCCTTCACTCAGAGTCAGGACTGAATGCTCAAGAGATGGATTTCTTGTTCGGACTTGGTTGTTTATTAAATCTTATCTAAAGTACAGAGAGTTCTACAGCACTTCTAGATATCAAGCCAAAAGTGAGCAAAATGGAGGTGAATCTAGCTAGTTAAAAGGTCTTTTAAAGGATAACTATCCAATTAAGAGCTAATATCTATATTATTTATACTTTTGAGCCAATAACCAAACTCCTGTGACCCACAGTGCATTACCTTCTATACAACCAAAAACTGCTACCTGAAATCATGGATAAAAAGGAACAAGGAAGAAAGAGAGAACACCCAAGAACCTCCATCTTGTCCCAAACCTATTACTAAATTCTAAAACCCCAAATTCCAAACCCTGCACCATGTGAAATCACACACTTCTATTCTAACTACACACCAGTGACTCCAACTCCATCACTCAAATTTGGAAGCCTTCTCCAAGGCCTCAAGTCAAAAGCAGTGTTCTTTTGGTCAGTGCCAGAAAGCACAGAAAGTTCAAAACTCCCAGGCTTCAGGCTTCCAACAATACAGCACCAACAGAGGTGGTTGGATAGTGTAAAACATCTCAACCAGCTCAGAGATGGAGGTGTGCAATCTAATCTTTCAGATCCTGCTTAGATTAGGTGGTTTTCTTTAAAAATGCCTTTAATTATTTCATGTCTCCTTCTCCCACTCCAAAATCACCTGTTTGTCTTCAGGAATTCACTGACTACCATTTTCTTGACAGAAAAAAATTCCACTTTTAAATAGGAAAATAC
The DNA here is from genome assembly GCA_026413545.1 of Cichladusa arquata. Lineage (NCBI taxonomy): Eukaryota > Metazoa > Chordata > Aves > Passeriformes > Muscicapidae > Cichladusa > Cichladusa arquata. The sequence continues at coordinate 3,442,404 of JAOTQP010000001.1, read as the reverse complement.
GTGAGTTGCCTAGACTTTAAATAATTAAAGGAGTGTGCAACCAGTCCATTTTCCACACCTTGGATTGCCACTGGTTTTTTGCAGCCCCATCATTTATCCTTCAGTGTTCTTTCCCCTATTCCTCAATCATCATCACATATACTGTGATGTATTTCTTCTAAAGCCTTTCTCAGGCTCTCTGTTAACCAGAGGTGCTGTAACTCATTAGTTTTAACTCCTTGAAAGGTAGTGTGAATTTTGGCTAATATTTTTCAGAGCTGAAAGCTCCTAACAAAGTCATTTTGTTTTCTTCTCCTCCTCCAGGGCATCCCACTGCCAACCCCACCAATTGCACAGGGTCTCATCCAGGAATATTTTGAGTTTTGAGCATGGATATTTAGCTCCCTGCAGATCCATCAGTCCTGCCAGGGGGATCCAGTCACCAGGACTGCCAGTGGTGCCCCAATGGTTCCAGCTGAGCTCTGCAAGATGACAGCAATTAGACACTGTCTAATTAAAACCCTGAGCCCACAAATTTGGCCTGAGAATAATTGTTCAATTATGTTCCCGGAGAAAGGAAGTCTGAAATGGTCATCACTCCCTTGCTAAGAGCATTCAGGACAATGAAGTAATTTTTAATGGTTTCCTTCACACCAAGTTTTTTTAGATCGTTTATTCATTTAGGGATTAGCTATAAATTATTGAGGAAAAACCATTTTTCTTGCATTCAGCAGCTGATGTGAGAGAAGGAGAGGCTGTGGTTTTCACACCACAGGGGTGTTTGGTGGTTGTATAAATGGAACCAGAGCCCACTCTCAGTGATCTGCACCCAGGACACAGGTCTGGAATCTCACTGCCCCATTGCCCAGACCCTTCTGCACTTCCCAGCCCATTTTAACCACTGTATATCCAACCAGGTTGGTGCCAGGAATTGTTCTTTAATATAAATAGCTCCTCTCTTTCCTCCCACCCACTGCAAGCTTTTACAGACTTCTTTGTTTTGCAGGATTGTGCAAACCTCGCTCTCCCTGGTTCTGTGTATGGCTGACTCTGAGTTCTGTCATGTTTACAAAAACCTTCACAAAAATTTTCCACCTTCCTGGGTTACCTCTGCCATGCACCTCAGTCTGCAAAGCATATCTGTGTGTGAGCAACAAAACATTAAATGAAAAGCAAACTTTACCTACTCTGATAATTAATAAAGCCAGATAAGATTAAATAAATCACATTTCTGTTCAAATTAAAATTTACCCGCTCTGCCCCTCTTAATGTAAACTGTTCTCTGTGCACTTGGAATTTATTTCCATGCCTGTGCAAACACTTCACACTTTCAAGGAGCTGTGGTCTGCCAGGGCTCTGAATAAATGATGCAACTTTCAGGACAATGCTTGGCTGTTAAAAAATCTTTGAAATTTATCTCTAAACAGGAATAATCAGTGATCATTAGCTCTAAAAATAATTGGCTATGTTGCTTTTGCTTTCTTCAGACATTCAGGGCAGTGTAGGCAGCTATGAGTTAATAATTTATCTATGAGAATTATTTTAATCAGTCCATAGGCAAGGGAGGATCTACATTTTCCACCAACCATGTCTGCTGGAGCAATAAATGACCTTTCCCTGATTGCTGCCCCACAGGGAACAGCTCCCTGAGCCCTGCATGGGGATCCTCTGAGAGGCAGCAGGGCTGAGGAATGGGACATAACCTCTCCTCCATTGAGATCCCAGCCCCAGCACAACCAATAAAGGAATTTCATCAGCTCTCTCCACCTGCTGCCTGGATGGTTTGGGTGATTTTGCCTTTGCCCTCTTTGTCTTCTTGCTTTTATTGTTTGTTCTGCACGTGGAGTCCTGAACCAACAGCAGGCTCCATTGTCCAGCCCGTGCACAAACACTGATAAAGTCACCTGTGTGAGGTCACAGAGGACATTCCTGGCACAAATGGGACCCAAACCCAGCTTCCAGTGCCTTGAGCCAGTGCTCAAGTCCTTCTGCTGGGCCTTGACTCATGCACTGGGGAGAAAAATGTCAGTGCTGGTTTCATTTCCATCCTGCTTCAAAAATACCTTGCAGATGGTTGCTTTTAAACAAATTAAGGCCTCGGGCTAGATTTTCATTGCACTTTGCAGGAATTACGTGTTCAGCTCTTAACAGCTGTTTTAACATCTGCTTCCCCACACACCAGCAGGGAGACATCCCACCCAGGCAAACAGCATCCTTGCAGCAGGGAAATGCTGGGCTGGCTCCCTCATCACCCCTTGGCTCTTGACAAACAGACCTGGGTGAGGACACCTTCTCTGAGGCACATCATTAAATGTTTACTGTGCAGTCAGCAGGGGTGAAAATTTGCTTAAATTAAGTGCTTATGGTGTCCCAGCTGCTCACAGAGCACAAAGCAACTCCTTTATGAGCTGGTGTTTCCCCTCCTCTGCCACACAAACTCACTGTCACAGCACTGCAGGCTGTGAAGAAATGAAGATGCATCTTGTGCAGGGTGATGTCTGCACTGAGGGAACCTCACATGCCAAAGAACCACCCTTGCCCTTCGTCAGCAATGTCTTTTCCTCCATGCTTGAATAAACTCCAAAGAGCCACTCATCCACGCTGGGGTTTTCAACAACAAGGGCATTGAGACGTGGCTACCTTGTCCTCCTTGCCTGCTGTCCTCTGCTGGCTCTGTCTTTGCTCTTTTGTGAGTGACCTATTTGGATGCAGCACAGGGAAGGACAGGATGGACTTATCCTTTTGCCATAATGATTCCCTTTTTTTTATTTTTTCAGCCTCATTATTGTATTTCAAAATAATCTCCCCCTCCATACCCATATTGACCTTCCACAAACACTGCTTTTCATCCTTCAGTTTTTGTATCTAATATCTGTTTTCCTTCCTTCCCTCTCTGCTGTTTCTGCATCTTTTTCCTTCCAGTCTCTTTGAAATTCCTCTTCTCTTCCCTTTTTCTTCAGTCTCCTGCTCACCCCACCTTGCCTACTACCTCCCCTTCCTCAGCACTGGCCCATTGCTATGCACTGTTAAATACACAACAATAAATAAACTAATTAATTAATTAACAGACAGCTCAAGTTTGTTTCAAAACCCAACAGCCCTGCAGCTGAGCTTTTTGAAAGCCAAAGTAGGTTAGAGCTTGTCAAAGCCTGCAGTGAGGGACTGGCTTGTTCATTTATGTTAACAAGAATTTTTAAATGCTTACAGGATGTTTCTGTCAAGTAATACCAGACTCTTGATGCTCAGCAACACTTATTTCCTCCCACCTGCACACAAACATCTCCACAGCCCCCAGGCATCTTCCTCTCTCCTCTCACTCACTGTTTGACAGCAGAACTTCCCAGTGCCCAAAATTAAGAGATCCAGGGACTTCCTGAGCCAAAAATTGCTTCTGCACCTATGGATCTACCCCTTATGATATTTGTTTCCTGGTTTTTTTCAGCCTATTTATAATTTTATATCCCCCACACCCAGTGGCTGTGAGCTTTACTATTTAATTACATGCTCTGAGAAAGGAACAGGCTTGGGTTAGCCTTGAATCTTCTGATACTTTTAGTGGTTGCCAGGAATACTTTTGGTTATGAGAAATTGTGAATAATCATTTCACCATTCACTTCCAAATAATTAATTAATACATTTTTAGTATTTCTTCTTTCTCACAAGCAGGCAAAAGATATCCCAGGGTAGTGAAGTCTCCTCATCCTTCCCTCCTAGACAAGAGGAGCTCTGGATGCCCCATCCTGGAAGTGCTCAGGGCTGGATGGAGGAACCTGGTCTAGTGAAAGGTGTCCCTGCCCATGGCAGGGAGGCTGGAACTGGAAGATTTTTAAGGTCCTTTCCAACCCAAACCCTCCTATGATTCTTTGATTTTCTGCCTTTGAACAGCCCCATCACACTTTGTAGCTTTCTCAAACCTAACCTGCCCTGTTAGTAAAGGAAGAGTTAACAAAACAGCCAATATCAGAGAGGAAACCTTTCTGTGGATTTACATCATGCCAGGGTTCATTTTATCTGCCTTGCTGGAGACATCAGACGGTGAAATTTCCTCTCTTTTTCAGAAATTTACTCTCTTTCCAAGACATTCTTTTCCCCACTAGGCATTGCATTTAAGAGATGCTTTGCATTGAATGCCTTGACTTTGTTACTTACTCATCTGGCATCACGACATTTTCTGGCAAATCTTCCTCGTCTCTTTTTGGATTTGGCTGCCCTAAGTAATTCTGCACTGCTTGCAAAGTCTGCCACCTCACAGTTCCCTCCTCTTCACCAGGTTGTTGAAGAGTTTGTTGAATACCACACATCCCCGTGCAGCTCCACTGCTCAGAAAACTCAGTTTATTCCTGCTTTGTGTTTCCTTCCACTATTAATCCATGACAATTCCTTTCCCCTCATGCCACTGCAGATCATTCCTGTCTGTTAAAACTCCAGCTAGACTATGATTAAGAAAAGAAATCAGCCTTGTCTCCATTACCCAACTAGTCACTTAATATTCACTTTGCCACCAAGACACTTTTAATCTGAATTGGCTTTGAGACTCAGGCATGTGAAGTGTGAATTGGTGGTAAACCAGCAACGTGATAATTTGCATTTACTTCTGGAAATAAAATACAGCTGCTGATATGGAGTTTTCTACAGATGCACCCTCAAGAGCAGTCCCAAATGGGAAGAAAAGAAAAACAAGGAGAGGGAAAAACTGAAAGAGGGCATCCTTCCCATCTCCTCCCCACCCCACACACTGCTGAGTCCTTCAACTAAGCACACTTTAAATCATCAGATCATTCAGGCTTGGAATGCAGACATCCCCCTTTCAGACAGTTCAAATAATGCCACTCTGACTGACTGCTCAGTCTGAGCTCACCAGCAAAGGCCATTTCCACCACGCTCACAGGAGCTCCCATTCTGCCCATCTCACCACTGTGAGCGTGTCCTACCTGGCAGCCAGGCACTCAGGATGAGGGCAAGTAAAATGGATTTCTGGAAGCTCTCCATTGGAGCATTCTCTCCTGGTCCCTGAGGCAGGAAGCCACCAGTGGTCACTGCATGCTTGAGAAGAAGCTGAAGGACAGAACTTGTGGGGAAACTCGGGAATGACTTGCGTCCTGTGACTTTGTGTGACCTGTATCGCCAACAAGGGGAAAAGATTAAATGAGGGAGGGCTTGGAAGCAGAGCAGAACCTTTCCTCAAGTAACTGTTTCAAAAGGCACAGAGGAACATTTTTCAGCAGAAAACCCCATCCTGCAGATCTCCCATTCCTCAGTCCCTCCTGGCTGTCACAATTCTGCTTCAGCACTGACAGGGCAGGGCAGCTCTGCTGCATCATTAAATGACTTGTGAGCAACTGGGAAAAGTAATTCTCTGAGCTGCTGCACTTGTGAGGATGAGAAACATCAAATCTCCTCCCAGCTCCCCAGACTGAGCCCTCAGAAAGGCTGATAGTGCAAAAATGGTCCCCAGGGTTATTCCTCAGACCCTGAGAGTGCCCACAATAAACATTACAATAAACCACCAGCACCTCTCCACTGTGGTCAGAAATAACACACAGAGCCTGGGTGTGAGACATCACCTTCCTTCCTTCCTATTTTCTGCTTTTTCAGTGTTTGTGATTCACTTGTGAGATATTATCCTCCTCCCCCTCAAAATATGTGGGAGAGGCTTTGACTGCTCTTGGTTTACAAATTCCTCATCTGGGTGGCTGAAGCTTGCCTTTGTGAAAAGCCAAGCCACAGGATATGGCTGTGTGGCCACAGCAAATTTCTTGTCAGGAAAGTGTTTCTGACTCCAGGGGTGCTCTTTGTGGCAGCACTGTGCAGTGCATAAAAATGAAATGTCACCACAGGGACAGCCTGGGTTTCCTGCTCAGCACCAGGAGGTACCAGAGCTCTGTTCCCTGCCCAGATTCTGGCAGGCTCACCTGGCATTTTCACCCACATTTTCCTGTTTTTCAAGCTTTCAGTTTACCTTGGGGACTTACAGGACAGCCCTGTCAACTTATCAATGTTCCCAGCCAAACCTGTGGGCTGAGTTCTTCACCTGCTGCTTTGGGTTTTCCTAGTTTTGAAAGGTTTTTGGGTTTTTTTACCTCCACGTTTTATGTGTGGAGGAGTCCCCAGCAGGCAGGTGGGGAGGGATTTCTCCTTGCTCTGTCACTGTGACAGCTCCTGGCACACACACAGAGCAGTCAGCACTGTGAGCTGGTGTCACCTGTCACACAAAGTGAAACAGTCCGAGTAAATCACCAGGAAACAAATCCAAAACACTGGGCTGGGTCCTTTCCCAGGAAGCTGTGACACCAAGCAGGATTTCCAGCCTTCAGACCCCCCCGACAAATGCAGCTGCACCAAAGCATTCTGAGCTGGGCAAAGTTTTACATGGTGAAGAATAAACTGGCAAGAATATCGTGCAAAATCCAGGATAAAAATCAATAAACAGCTTGGGGTGAAGCAGAGCAAGACAGGAAAGGGAGGGATCTATACTATTTCGTTTAACTTTGTTTCGAAATGGACTTGTAAAGGGCTGGGAAATATTATCCGATCCCCAGATGAAACAGGATATTTTGGCTGATGATGAATTAAATTCCTGGGGGAGTTTTGGGCTGCTTTTCCCCTCTGCTGGTGCACGGGGTGGCTCAGGTTGCCAGTGCTGCTCCCTCCCTCATCCACGGCACAGGTGGGGGATAATAACAATAATATCACCCTGGAGGGGGGATAATAGTAATAATATCACCCTGGAGGAACGGACCCAGAGAGGGGCTCGGTGCTTTGGGCACCCCACAACAGCGCCCAACCCCAAAGCAGAATAGCAGATAAAGCCACAAAACCCCCCAGGGCAGGCTCCCTGCTGAGGCAGGAGCAGGGAGAGGGTTAAATTATCTTCTCTCCGTGTGCTGGGAGGCAGGTGAAGGGGATTACCTGGATCACATCCCCGGTGCTGAACTGTCCCCACAGGTCCGGCTCTCGCTGCCCAGCGAGGCGATCCCAGCGGGGATCCCTCACCTGCCGCGCCAAGGAAAGGTCCCCGGGGCGCTGGGGACACTGTCCCCGAGGGAAGGGACACTGTCCCGGGCTGTGGCTCGGCGCAGGCCGTGCCTGGCACTGTGACACGGGCAGGGATGGCCCGTCCTGCCCCCGCCCTGTCAATGTTTAACCGGCCCGGGGGAAGTGACACGGCCGGTGACACAGCGAGCGAGCTGCCCCGGGGCGGCGGCGCTGCGGGGCTGCCGTGCCTCGGCGCCGGCCTCGGCCTCATCCTCGTCTTCATCTTCATCCTCATCCTCGGCGGAGGAGAGGGCTCCGTGCGGACAGGTGGGCAACCCCCAGGTGAGTGCCACAGTGCCAATTCCCCGTTACAGTGACACAGGTGAGTGCCATGGTGCCTAGAACGGGTGGCCCCTGTTATACTGACACAGGTGAGTGCCATGGTGCCAATTCCTCTGTTACAGTGACACAGGTGAGTGTGATGGTACCTGGCACTGATGTCCCCTGTTATACTGATACAGGTGCCATGGTGCCAATTCTCCCTGTTACAGTGACACAGGTGAGTGCCATGGTGCCAGTTCACCTGTTACAGTGACACAGGTGAGTGCCACAGTGCCAATTCACCTGTTACAGTGACACAGGTGAGTGCCATGGTGCCAATTCCCCTGTTATAGTGACACAGGTGAGTGTGATGGTACCTGGCACTGATGTCCCCTGTTACAGTGACACAGGTGAGTGCCATGGTGCCAATTCCCCCTGTTACAGTGGCACAGGTGAGTGCAGTGGAGCCTGGCACTGATGTCCCCTGTTATACTGATACAGGTGCCATGGTGCCAGTTCCCCCTGCTACAGTACACAGGTGAGTGCCATGGTGCCTGGAATGTGTGTCCCTGTTATTCTGACACAGGTGCCATGGTGCCAATTCCCCCTGTTACAGTCACATAGGTGAGTGGTGATACCTGGAACGTGTGTCCCCTGTTATAGTGACACAGGTGCCATGGTACCAATTTTTCCTCTTACAGTGACACAGGTGAGTGTGATGGTACCTGGAACGGGTGTCCCCTGTTATACTGACACAGGTGCCATGGTGCCAATTCTCCCTGTTACAGTACACAGGTGAGTGCCATGGTGCCTGGAATGTGTGTCCCTGTTATACTGTCAGAGGTGTGATGGTGGCAATTCCCCCTGTTACAGTCACACAGGTGAGTGAGTGTGGTGGTACCTGGAACGTGTGTCCCCTGTTACAGTGGCACAGGTGGGTGAACAGTGCTTGGCACTGATTGCCCTGTTACAGTGGCACAGGTGAGTGTGACGGTGCCAATTCTCCCTGTTGCAGTGACACAGTGGCACAGGTGAGTGGACAGTGCTTGGCACTGATGTCCCCTGTTACAGTGACACAGGTGTGTGCAGTGGTGCCAATTTCCTGTTACAATGGCACAGGGGAGTGCAGTGGTACCCATTTCCCCTGTTACAGTGACACAGGTGAGTGAACAGTGCCTGGCACTGATTGCCCTGTTATACTGACACAGGTGAGTGCCATGGTGCCAATCCCCCCCGTTACAATGGCACAGGTGTGTGCAGTGGTGCCTGGCACTGATTTCCCCTGTTACAGTGGCACAGGTGAGTGTGATGATGCCAATTTCCCCTCTTACAATGGCACAGGTGAGTGTGGTGGTGCCTGGCACCGATGTCCCCTGTTATACTGACAACAGTGTGTGCAGTGGTGCCAATTTCCCCATTATATAACATTTCCCCTGTGATAATGGCACAGGTGTGTGCAGTGGCACCAGTTCCCCCAGTTATACTGACACAAGTGAATACAATGGTGCCTGGCATTGATGTCCCCTGTTACAGTGACACAGGTAAGTGCCATGGTGCCTGGAACATGTGCCTCCTGTTATACTGACACCAGTGTGTGCAGTGGTGCCAATTTCCCCATTTTATAACACTTCCCCTGTTATACTGACACCAGTGTGTGCAGTGGTGCCAATTTCCCTGTTACAGTGACACAGGGGAGTGTGATGATGCCAATTTCCCCTCTTGCAATGGCACAGGTGAGTGAACAGTGTCTATCACTGATTTCCCCTGTTACAATGGCAGAGGTGAGTGTGATAGTGTCAGTTTCCCCTGTTACAGTGACACAGGTGACTGTGATGATGCTGGAGCACATCCCCCTGTTAAGGTGCCTCAGGCAGTGTGGCAGGGAGCAGAAGTGTCTGTACCAGCCATGCTCCTGCCAGTGGTCACTGTCACCCACAGCTGGGAGTGCTGAGGTCCTCCAGCAGCCCTTGGCAGGGTGAGGGGCTGAGCCAGGGCTGGAGATCACCCAGGGGCCCAGTTTGCAGCTGAAGGAGATGGCGCAGGGCTGGAGGTAAGGCTTTCTAAGAGCTGTGGTGTAAAACTTCTCAGGTCAACCTTTTGCATGTAAAACCTGCAAGGGCAGGATGAATCAGGCTGTGGTGTCACTGGGGAGCAGCACAGAATCAATCAGGCTGGAAAGGACCTCTGAGATCATCATTTGACCAAGCATCACCTTGTCAGCCAGACCAGAGCGCTGAATGCCCCATCTAGTCTTTCATTAAAAGCCTCCAGGGAGTCCTTTCCAGTGTTTAATCACCTTTTCTGTGAAGAAATTCCTCCTGGTGGCCCCAGGAGACTGAGGGGGTTGTGTGTGCTCCCTGCTGCCTCCTGAGATGTTCTTACAGCCTTTGTCTTCCTCCAGGAACTGCATCCTGCATTTTATGCCATTGCTGGTCAGTGAGTTGAACTGATGTGACATGTCAGGAGATTTTTATGATGAGTCCATCTGCCAGGAAGCTTAAATTGAAAAAGAGGGATGTAAAACTTCCCTGAACTGTATTTCCTACTAAGCACAGTAACAGTAGCAAATAGAAATTAAGGCCACAGTGACTTGAAATGGAAAGGTTTGGTTCAGCAAAGGGAAATGAATCATTCAGTTTGGGGAATCGTGAGAAATTTCTGAAAATAAATTTTAAAACCTTTGCTTTATTAGGAAAAAAATAGCCCTGACTTGTTAAAAGAAATAGCCATGAAAGCTGCAGGAAGAAGGGTTTTTTTGACCAGTTATAATTTTTTGTTACTACTTCCTTGATTTTACAAACACCTTCTTTTTGAAAGTCTAAAATCTCACACTCTTGTTCCACTGACTTAAATAACAATATTCTTGAAATGCCTTCCATACAGGTGTGTGTGAATAAATCTAGAGCAAGAAAAGGGATAAATGACATCTAATGAGCACATTCCATCTCTGGTTGCCCAAGCAGGAGGAGTGCAGAAGGTTAAAATTAATTTTTAGCTTGAATTAATCAAGATAACACTCCATAAAAACGCTTTGGAAAGGATAATTGCTGCTTTTAAAACTTGTACAAAGCTATCATTTGGCACTGCTGAGAAGAGATTGGCTCTGTCATCTCTCTAATTGCTCTTCAGGTAGGCTTAAGCTGCTCTGAGGTTCATGCCCATCCCCCCAGTGTAGAGAGGAAAAAATCAGCTGTGTTAGAAAAGACCAACATGTGCATTTACATTTTATTAATTATTAATTACTGCCCTTATCAGCTCCTTCCTTCCTTTGGCTTTCCTGATGAGTAAAACCCTGGGTTGGGATGGAGTGGGGTAAGATGTGGGGAAGTGTCTGAGTCCCCAGAGTGCATGCACAAGGTCACCCATGATGTTCAAAAGACCTGATTTAGATGGAAAAGCATCTTGGTCACCTTGTGAATCACCAGGCACAGTCCTACCTCCCACTCCCCTTCCCCTAGACACTTCTTTCCAGTTTTTCCTTTTTCTTCTGATGGTGAGTAGGAGGATTCTCTCCCTTTTTTTTTTTTTTCCCACTCCCCAACCCTTCCAAACCCATTTCTGGATGGTGTGTACACTGTGAACTCCTAAGCTACCCCCCACATTTTTTGTTCTGGGGTGTGTGAGGCTGGAACATATGTCTGCACAGCTTGCTGTGCAATCCCACACAAGGAGCTCTGAGGATTCCTGGGATTCACTCACTGAAACCTTCTGTCCCTGCCATTGGGGCCACCAGTGCAATTTCTGTCTCCCCTGCAGGAGAATGGGACAAATTGTCATGATGGGAATGGCTTCAAACAGAGAGACAGAGCTGGTTTGGATGGGATTTTAGGGAAAAATTCATCCCTGGGAAGGTGGGGAGATCCTGGAACAGAATTCCCAGAGCAGCTGTGGCTGCCCCTGGATCCCTGGAATGTTCAGTTCCAGGTTGGACACTGGGG
>JAOTQP010000001.1:3412298-3423831 GCA_026413545.1 Cichladusa arquata | reverse complement strand
ATTTCATTATTATATTATTATATTATTATATTATTATATTATTATATTATTATATTATTATATTATTATATTATTATAATATTAGTACCTCTGAGAACAAGAAGAGAACATCAGGCTGATGAATGATGCCGTCCCAGATCACAGACCTATGCCCCTCAAGACAGGGAGCTGGGAATGACCAAGAAACATTTCTTTCTGGTCACCATTTTCACATAAATTAAAGGAATAACCAGCTTGCACCTTGGGCACAAGAGCAATGAATGACACAAGATATTTCTGGATATTACGTGGAAAGAATAGTGATTAAAAAGATGTTGGCTTGGCTTTATCATTCTGACCCATCACACCTTCTGAAGGCAGCAAAAGTATTCAGAAAAGAGCTGAATTGTAAGTAAAATTGAGCTATTTTCTAAATAAAATATTAAAAGTTTATTAAAGAAGCTTTAAATGAAGAGGGCCATTCTTCTGTCAAACAAATAAACATTTCTTCTTTCATTATCAGTGGTCAAATGTAAGTACATGATCTCAGGTTACTCTACACCAGAGGAAAATAAATAATATTTTATCACCATTATTAAACACTTCTCAGGATTTTCCTGCTGAAAATATTTATCCTGCTCTTCAGGCAAGTAAAATGAGATACTTGGGAAATCCTCACCAAGAAGGGTTTGAAAAGAAAGAAAGAAGAATCCTTCTTTTCAATAAAATGAAAAGGAACAATAAAAATAAATAACACCAAAATAATAAAATCTATTTTCCTGTCTTTCTTCCATGCTTTTACCATGCTGGGTGTCAGATCCCCTCAGCTCCTCCTGGGAACAGCTCCACTTTCGCTGCTTTTTGTTAAAAAACCCCTTCACACAGACATTACAGGCATTCCATGCTGATAACACTGATCTTGCCTGTGCCTGCAGGAAAATCAAGCAGGAGGGAGGATTTCTGAGCTCCCTTCTCCATCCTCAGAGCCCTGAAGGATTTTTCAGCATCTGCTGTAAAGAGCCCACTCCTTATCTCTGAAACTCAGAACCATCCCAGAGATTTCATGAGTATTTGCTTGGGAAAGAAATAAGAGATAGAAACAGAAACAGCCTGAATGATTACTTGAGGACAGTTTCCCACTAGTTCTTGTTCAAAAGAGAAAAATCCTCCTGTCTTTTTTCTCACACAACCAGTTTCTCTTTGGGAAAAAAAATGTCTAAATCACTGTAAGTGACTCTAGTTTAACCTGGGCAAACCATTCACAGTAGCTCTTGGGCAGTCAAAGTGAGACACAAATATCAGTGATGTCTCCAGGGTCTGTTTTAATAGGAAGAGCAGGACAGCCTCCACTGGCTCACATGGATTGTTTTTGGGAAGAAGGAAACACTGCAGCAGCTTTTACACATCCACCAGGTGACCTGCAGTGCCCAAGGTTGTCCTGAGAGCATTGCATGGGCAAATTCTACCATCTCTGCAAAAAAAGAAATTGGTGTAGACTGAAGGAGGGATCTGTGCCAGGATGCAGCTCAGCCCACACAGAGCTGGCTGCAAGGGCAGGGCTGCAGCTTCCTCTGCCAGGAGGGAGCATCCTGGCAGCCACAAATATCATTCCTTATATTCCTGCACAGATGGGTGCAGTCATTTATCAAGGGGCGACCAGGATTTGATTCTCTGAACAAAAAATGCTTTGACTTTTTTGTTTGGCACGGCAGAGATCTCCCCAGGCCTGTGGCAGCAGGATTTGGAGGGTGGGTTAGCAACCCTGAATGTTTCAGGAAAAAAAAAAAAAAAAAAAAATGATTGTAACTTGTGTAGAGAAGGGATGCACAGAGATGGGAGTGAATGGGAAAGAAGGAGGTTTGCATGTTCCTGGGCAGAAATAAGGAATTTTTTCACAGAAAGTGTGTTAAGCACTGGAAGGGGCTGCCCAGGGAGGGGTTCAAGGAATGACTGGATGTGGCACTCAGTGCTCTGGTTTAGTTGACAAGGGAGTGTTTAATCAAAGATTTGACTCAATGATCTTGGGGGTCTTTCCCAACCTTAAGAGTTCTCTGATTCTGTGATTAAAATAACCATTTCAAAGTCGTTAACGTGATGGAGCTGGAGTCAATTGGGAGTTTGCTGGAGTGGGGAGCAGCCCTGTAAAAGCAGAGAATTTCAGTTTGTCCAGTGGAGCACTGTGCTAGAGCACTCCTTGAGTTCCTGCCACTAAGTGGTTCCAGTAGCTCAGCTGCTCGGGGGGTTTTATTCCGTGGCACGTCACGATTTTCCTAAAGCGAGGGACAGAGAACCTGATCCTTTCTGGGAAAAACGTCTGCTCCGAGTGAAGCTCCTCCAGCTGAATTTTTAACTTGTCAAGGCACAGGCCTATGAACACATCCTCCAGTTTAATGAATGGAACACTCTCAGAAATGTTATAGATCTGGCTGGCCACATCACTGGATAAAACATACCCAGTCCCAGAACAAAAGGGTGGGTAGGTCTTTCCTGGATACTCTTCCCTACTCACATACCACTTACTCCCTCTTGTCCTGATGGGGTACTCGTGCAGTTTTAAAAAGCCTGTGAAGAATCCAGCAGTCTTCTTTTTCCTCAGAAGCAGCTCAGTGAGGTAAAAAACGTTGACAAACACATCCGTGTCAGTTTTCATGGCAAAGCTGGACTGGGAGCAAAACCTGTGGATCCACTCGATTCCCATCATGGTCTTCAGGGTCAGGTTGTAATAGGTGTCTGTAAAGTTCCTCTGGATGATGTCTCTGTACCTCTGGCTCTCAGCAGTGATGCCAGCCTGCTGGCTGCCATTCCCAGGGCTGCCCAGCAGGAAAAACGTCACCAGGCGCTTGCCAGCCACTGTCCTGTGCTGGCCCCAGGTGTGTCTGATGGCCATCCTGGCATCCACCTGCTGGCACGAGGAGGCCACCAGCAGGACGAGGAAGGGAGGGTTCTTGAGGCAGTCAATGTCTGGGAGCTGGGAGAAGTTCCCTTCCATCCTCCTGAAGGTCTCCATGGGGAAGGTGTAACCCTGGCCGCTCTCACAGGACGTGCAGAATTGGGTCCAGCTGTAGAAAAGCCAGAAGCTGGCACTGCTGAGCCCCACCAGGCAGAAAAACAGCCTGAACTTCCTGGAATCTGCCTGAAAGGAACAAGAAGGAGCAGCACGTCCATAAAAATAATCTCTGGTTGCTCTCAGCGCTCCGCTCCCAGCTCCCAGCACAGGGATTTACAGCCAGGTCAGCTCTAATAGAACACTGCCCGGTTGAGGGCACTCACCCACCTGCATTTCTCCTCCTGTCACCCCATGAGATGTCCTGCTGGCAGATTCACACTTGGGCTTAACTTGAACCTGCCCTCCAAGCCAGGGTGTCCCCAGAAATCCACACAAGCGTGTCCACTGACACCAGGTCAAACCTCCTCCCCATTTGCAGCACCCTACAAACCTAGTTTAGACCCACCAGGGCCAGAGGAGGAGCAGATTTATGTCTCCATTTCAGAGGGCATAGAATAACAATGATAGGGGTTTTTTTGTTTTGTTTTTGGTTTTTTGTTTTTTGGTGGGTTTTTTTTTGTTTTGGTTTGGTTTGTTTTTTTTTAAAATACCGTGTTTCTCCATCTGTGCCAGTGTCCCAGAGCCAGCAGGTGTCCAACAGGCACACCCAGCCAGGTTCCTCTCATCTTCAACCCCTTTGTGTCCTGTGGGGCTCTTGCACCAACCCAGAAACTGCTCCTGATCCTTTTGCTGGAGGAGCCATGAGTCACATTTCTGAAGTTGGGTCAGCTGCTCTGAAAAAAAGAAAAGAGCCAAAACAGCAGTGGGTCACATTATTTGGATTTTTCAGCTTGTGCAGGGTTTGAGTGACTCACTAGGACATGCTGAGGTGAGAACTGAGGCTTGTCCTATTCCCCTCCCCTTTTTAAGTGAGAAAGATCCAAACAATAACAACAATGTTCACTCATTTAACCTTGCAGGAGGTTAATGAGCTGGACATCTGCTTATAAATCTAAGAGAAATTTTGAGTGAAATAAAAATAATCAAAGCAAACCCCAAACCCTTATAGTGCCAAAAATATTACACACCTCCATAAATTAACCTGGTGAGAGGAGTTTGAGGCTTGAGTTGCTCATTCCAGTAAGCCTCAGACTCTCCTACTGCTATTTTAGAGCTCTAGGATGGGGCAATTTTTACCAGGGGGAAACTTCTACCTTCCCCCTTTTTAACAAAGAATTGTATCTGGCTCCCCAAATAAAAACACAGCAAACCAAGTTAGCCATGCCCAGAGCTGCAGATTCCGTGGAAATTTGATCTCTGCCTTCTGGCCAGGAATGTTTTGTGTAGACTTCCCCAAATTCACCTTAGTGCCTTCCTTTTGCTCAAATTCCCCTTTCCAGGCAAAGGTTTTGCATTGTAGGATTTAAGTTCATTTGAAAGTCCAGCCAGGTGTCCCTGGAACCAAATCCAGCTCATTTTGCCCCCAAGAATAGTCCCATTGACTTCAGTGGGAGTTCTCAAAATCATGAAACAAGTAGAACTGGAGTCTTGGTTTACTGGAATTGCTCCCACTGTGAAGTGTGTTTTTGCAATGATTCACTAATGAATTTTGAAAATATTTCAAAAATTCACATTTCTTCTGGCACTTATATTTAAATTCACTTTATCCTTAAATAGAGTATTCCTCAGATCTGATTTTTCTTGTATTTATAGCTCACAGTAGTCTTGTAAGTAACTTTACAACTCCTTTAGTTAAATACCTATGTAAAATTGTGTGAGATTATACATATGCAGTTATATTATGTCTATATGCAAAAGATGATACAAAAATCTGCATCTGTTCTCACATTCTTCAGTGGCCTGGGAGGAAGCACATGAATATCCTGAATTGTGTTTTCAGGACAGGATGCTGTTTTGAGGTTGACAATGGAGATGTACAAGAAGTTTATTTCTGTCACCAGCTCACAGAAGAGTCTTTGAGAGTCTGATATTTCTTTGTTACAGAAATTCCAGAATATGTGAAAACCAAACACTGACCTAAGAAAACAATGGAGAGCAACATTCTATTAAAACATTTACACAAGTATATGAGTGCAAGGTGCCATAACACAACAACCATTTTACCAGATTTCAGTACAATCTGGCTAATGTAACCTGACCATTCTCTACTTTTTGTTTCCAGCATTACAGATCTAAAAAAACCTTTTTAAAGGTCCTTGTTTTGGATATCTGGGTGAGAAGCCTTTACCATTCTTCCCACTTTCCCATTCTGCCTTTCCAGAACCAGATTGCCTGCCCCATGTGTGCAGGAGCACAACTTGCACACAACCACACAAACACACACAGCTGGGCAATGCAAATGTTTGCAGATGAGTGCAAGCTGTAAACAGTATTTTAGAAGTTTTGCAGGTGGCACACGTGTCCATGTGTCCTCTCCCAAAAGATTCCTGTGCAGGGATCAAGGGGTGGGCAGTGGCCTCAAGAGGAAGAGTTATGGAACTATGGAATGGGTTGGGTTGAAAAGGATTCCAGTTCCAGTTCCACCCCTGCTGTGAGCTGTCCCAGGCTGCTCCAAGCCCCAATGTCCAACCTGGAATTCTCTGAGAGAACTCCAAGGGAAAAGGGTGACAGAGACACAAGCTGCTTCCTCTTGCCAAGGCCATTTTTCTCCAAAACCCTCCATTCAATCCTTGTGTTCAGATGAGCAGGGAGAATTCTGAACACTAAAGCCATTTTATATTAGTGCAGGCAGGGCAGTTCCTTGGAGCACTGAGGTTTCTGTATCAGGGAATTAAATCACCCTGGTGTTGTCTCCTTACCCCTGAGATGCTGAGCCCCCCTCTCACCCCCATTTTACATCAAAACAAATCTTTCTGTTTTAGATAAAGAAAAATGCATGACATCACCGTTGATTTCTCTCTGTGATCTCAGTCAGAAATAATAGTTTTTAATTATCTCAAAGCTTTTTCCCTCTCCTGTTGTTCCCACTGCAAAATACTTTATGAAGGGCATTGCCAAAAAACTACCTGTTTCATATCTTAGAGACCTTTCTGGAACTGACTGGCACTTCATGGGTCTCTGCAGCTGTGGCTGGCATGGAATCCTGGCCCCAAACCATGTGGGATTTGCAGCCCCTTCTCACACTCACCTGAAATGAAAACATAAAAAAAGACTCTGCTCGCTCCCAGCAGCTTGAGGGGAGCTGAAATTTTTTTATTCTCTTTGTTATTTAGCAAATCCCTCCTTTTTCTTGAGACTGTCTCTTTTAGGCAAGTCACAATACTTCATTTTTCAGCACAAAGCATTACAACAACTCTGACATTGAACACAAACAAGTAAACACTCTACAGTGGTTACAAATGACTGCCACAAATGCATTTTGTGCACCAGTGCATTTTGATAGCCATGAATTAAGCCAACCTGATCAAAGAGTTTTCTTCTTTCTGCCACTCTTCTATTGCTTTTTCTATTGATTTTTGTCTGCTGGGCTTCAAACTCATCCCTGATGTAAGTGCAACATTCTTGTCCTGTAATGGCTCATTTTTCCTTAAGGCCATGAGGTTCTGTGGGGCCTCATTCCTACCAACATTCCTTGAGAACATAGCCAGCAGTTAGCTAAATTTAATATTTTAGCTACTTTAAA
Source organism: Cichladusa arquata (assembly GCA_026413545.1). Taxonomy (NCBI): domain Eukaryota; kingdom Metazoa; phylum Chordata; class Aves; order Passeriformes; family Muscicapidae; genus Cichladusa; species Cichladusa arquata. The sequence continues at coordinate 3,417,223 of JAOTQP010000001.1, read as the reverse complement.
TTTTTGTAGGGATTGTCATGACTAATCTCTCTGTGAAACTCTAAAGGTGTTTTTGGCAAAGATTTTGGTGAACTATTAAGATAACATCTTACAGGTATTAGCAATACTTCAGCTGCAAGCATTCAGTTTCTGTTGCAAACTTCATTTTTTCCTCATATTTTATCCTGGCTGGGGATAATAATTGAAGTTTAATAGTATAATTCATTTTTTCTACCTTTCCACTGGCTTGTGACCATCATGGAGTGTGTAAATCCCACTGGATTCCCAAGGCTTTTCTAACTTGTCCCACTATTCCTGCTATAAAACAAGACCCTCTGTCTGATTGCATTCCTAGAGGAGCTCCAAAGCATGGAAATATTTGATTTAGAAATATTTTCTAATTTTGCCATGTTGGTGCAACAGGGAAATGCTTCAGGCCGCCCAGAAAAGTGATCCACTAAAAGATACTTACAGCTCTCTTTGCATGGAAATTCTGTAAAGTCAATTTGCCAATAATCTCCAGGAGAGTTACTACATTTGATAGCCCCTATCACTAATTTATTTTCTCAGAAACTATTACTTGTCCAGCAGGGATGACTTCCCATCCACCTGGGTGAAATTTAGAATAGAATGCTTTGATGAACTGACAAATTTTTGTGCTATATTCTGGTTTAATGTCTGACTCTGCAGCTCCATAGCTGGGACTGCTCACAAACAGCTGGGCCAGGAATAATATATATATTATAATAATATAATAGATAATAATATAATAAGGGAATAATTTAAAAGATTTCATAGGATCTAGGCAGCCCAAAGCTGGAGACCTCATTAGTGCTTTTGAAGTTGTTTGAAAGCACCCAGAATATCATCAGGCCATATAATAGAGTCTTTATGGGCAGTTTTAAAAGTCCATTAAAAGGGTGGACCTTATAATCCAATTACATTGGATTGTTGGTGGACCAATAATCCAAAATTCCTTTGAATCTCTTACAGTGAACCATTCAAAATTTATTTATTTATTTATTTGTTTGCTTACTTTTTTTTTTTTAGCGTGGTTATGAGTGTTTTGGGTAACTCAGCAAATTTTGGGTTATTTAGCAATTTTGTTAATTGCTCTTGAGTCTTGTGCTAACTGATAATCTTGATTATTAACATTTTTGACTGGCAAAATTTGAGTTCACCAACAACCTGTACCTTAAAATTTTCTCAATAATAGGTAATGAGCCTCTTCAATGATTTAATTTTAAAGGGTATTGGTTTTGTCTTACCAGGCCTGTGTCTGATTTAATTTGATTCTCACAGGTTCTGCTCTTTTTGATTTTCCAGGAATCTCCCTGGCCTACACAATGGGAATTACTGCATCCTTAATTTTCTTTGGGATAGGTTCAGATTGGGAAGTCAGTGTAATATAAAAATTGAAGTTTATATGTATTTAGACTCAGGGACTTTAATTTGAATGTCTCCTTCCTGAAACTTGATTTTTGCACTCAAGGTTTTTTTTTTGTTAAGTTTTTTCTTAATAAGTTTTGGAGAGTTTGGCAGGTACAGAAATTGATGGGTTATTTATAATTTTCCTAGTTTGAACTTCACAGGTTTGAAAAAGGGGCACAGTTCACGAGTTCCAGTGGCACCAACAGTTGTGATGGAGGCATCACTAAACTTCCCTGGCAGGGTATTTAATACTGAATAATTGGTTCCTGTGCCTACTGAAAATTCCAGGTTTTCATTCCTTGGTGTGGCTGTTTCCAGAGGCTTTGCTGTTTCTGTTAAAGGGTTTGGAGGAGTCCTGGGTTTTATCTGAAGATTTTTTACCTAATGCCTCCAATATTTATATTTTTTTGTAATATGTGTATTGATTAGTTCCCAGTCTTCCTAATGAAGATCGAGGAACTGAACCCCTTCCCCTGTTACAAGACTCCTCTCTGGGGGTAAGACTTTTTTGCTGTTTTCTTTTATATTTGCTATAATTTTCTGTTTAGTTTTTCCTGTTGTTTTTTGTTTTCTTTTTCTTTTTTTGGATTTGCACATTTTGATGCAACATCAAGTAGTTTACCTGTATTAAAACCATCCATTTCTTGGATTTTCAGTAGTTTTACTCTGATATCGTCTGAGGATTGTTCTATGAAAATAGGAGCCAGGTGACTTTTACCTTCCTCACAAACATTTTCTTACCTTTATTTCTCTCTTATCTGTGCCTGCAGCTGGCCTTTTCAGCTCTCTATGCCCAGGATTTTACAGCTAAGTCTTAAATTTCCTTTTTTCCTTGACAATCTAAATGCTGGTAGCTGTTCCACCAAAATACCAGAAAACCAGTTTTCAAAATCTCTGTTTTGAAATACCAGAATGCTAAGTTCTAAAATACCAAGGTAACACATATTTGAAATATTCAAATACTAAGTTCCAAAATACTAAGGTAACCCAGTTTCAAAAGATTAGAATACCAAGTTCCAAAATACTAAAATAATTCTGCTTCAAAATACCATAACATCAAGCTTCAAAATATCAAAGTAAACCAACTTTGATATTAAACTCTAAAGATATTAAATTCTAAAATAGAGATATTAAACTCTAAAATGCCCAATTCCAAAATATCAATTTTCAGGTATCTTATGTGGGCAGGATTCCCATACTCAAGAGAATGCCTTAATGTCACAAAGGGATCCTCCCAAATTAATCTGTGATTTTTCTCCAGGAAAGTCCTGATGCCATGTCAGCACAAAAAATCCCAGAGCCTCAGGGGAGACCAGGCAGTTGTCCTGTGTAGGTTCACCAGAAATGACACCAAAGTTGGCAGGAATAAACTTTTCTAACTTTTCTTTCTGTTGCTTCTTTTTACATAATTTGCCAAAAAACCACTGGAGGCCTCTTTATCTGTTTCTCCACTGGTCCCAGACACGTTTATCATCCTCTGGGCACACCTTGGCATCCTTTTATCTTTTTTTTTTTTTTCCAGTTAGTCTTTAAGTTCTATTCAGCAGCTTCAGGGGAGCTGAAAATGTTTGTTCTCTATGTTATTTATCACTGGGACCCCATGAAGAAGGTGGCCAAGGTCTGGGATCTGAATCCCAAACTCTCCATTTTGCCAATCCCTGTTTCCACCAGTGGCACAAACTCCCTCCTCCCAAAATCCTGCCATGGGCAGCAGGCTGGCTTTGGGGTCACACCTCTGACCCTGCTGGAACTCCTTTGTGTTCCCCAGAGATCAAGCCATGGTAACTGCTGTGCCAGAGCCTAATTACTGCATCAAAATTAACCTGACATCTCCTTCAGGTCTGTTAATGAGTGTAATTATCTGAGCAGCACAGAGATCAGGGCTCTGTGCCATGGAGCTCAGGGAAAGCAGTCTGGCCTGAGGCAGAGAAAGGGAAGGAGGTCTGGAGGCCCCCTGAGGAAAAGGTTCAAAATATCAATTTAAACAAGTTCACTTTTCTTAACTTTTCTGGGACAAAGCTCCAGTCGGGTTCAGGGGATGGTTGGTGATGTTTTGCACTGAGGTCACACACATCAGCCAGGGAAAAACCCAAACCACAAATTACCCAAGTGCTTTGGACCACCTGGAAAAGTCCCTGCTTTGTAAAAAGACTCAAACAGCTGCAGCCCCAAAATCAGAGGCACCACTTAAGAGAGTGACCAGGAGCTGCAGCCCCAAATCCTGCACAGTTCAAGTGAGCAGGGTTATTCCATTTGCTTTCCTAATCACTGCATGTAACATATGCCCTGGTACAAGGATAGCAAAAGCTGCTAACTCCCGATTTTCCTTGGAATTAAGCCCCTAAATTGCTTTTTCATAAGCTCAGCATGACACAGAGAAGGATTAAGCACACACAGATAATAAGAAAATGTCAAGAACAGCAGGAAACATTTATTTTTTTCCTAAATGCAAGCGTTCCAGAGGAGCAGGGGCCAGTCTGGAGCTCTCCAAAATGCATCTCTGGTGATGCCATGGGCTCAGCAGTGCCTGGGTCACAGTTTTATGGATGAACAGTGTGCTCACCCAGCCTGGCAGGCAGAAAGGGTGGAAACACCAAAAAAAAAAAAAGTGCAGGAGAAGGGAAAAACTTTCTGTGCTGTCCTTTCTGAGCCTTTTTCCCTCTGCTGTCCCTCTCCCCCCTCAGGGTGGTGTCTCATGTCAGTCCAGACAAGGCAGAGCAAGGCACTGCTCCTCTGCTCCACTCACACCAGTTTCTGTCACTCCAGCACGGAGCTGATGGCTCATTAGTTATGGCCACATCATACATTTTTTTCTTTTCTTTTCTTTTTTTTTTTTTTTTTTTATTTTTCCCTTTATTTTTTTTCCTTTATTCCCCCCCCTTTTTTCCCTTTATTTTCCCCCTTTTTTCTCCTTTGTTTCCCTTTTTTTTTTCCTTTATTTTTTCCCTTTCTTTTTGCCCTTTCTTTTTTTTCCCCTTTCTTTTTTTCCTCTATTTTTTCCCTTTCTTTTTTTCTTTCTTTTCTCCCTTTCTTTTTTCTTTCTTTTCTCCCTTTCTTTTTTTCCTTTCTTTTTTCCTTTCTTTTTCCTTTCTTTTTTTCCCTCTATTTTTTTCTTTATTTTCTCCCTTTTTTCTTTCTTTTTTCCCTTTAGTTTTTCCTTTCTTTTTTCCCTTTAGTTTTTCCTTTCTTTTTTCCCTTTATTTTTTCCTTTCTTTTTCCCTTTATTTTTCCTTTCTTTTTTCCCTTTATTTTTCCTTTCTTTTTTCCCTTTATTTTTTCCTTTTTTTCCCTTTATTTTTTCCTTTCTTTTTTCCCTTTATTTTTTCCCTTTCTTTTTCCCTCTTTTTTCCCTTTCTTTTTTTCCCTTTCTATTTTCCCTTCTTTTTCCCTTTCTTTTTTCTTTCTTTTCTCATTTTTTTCCTTTCTTTTTTTCCCTTTTTTCCCCTCCTTTTCTTCCTTTCTTTTTTTTCCTTTTTCCCCACTCCTTTTCTTCCTTTCTTTTTTCTTTTTTTTCT
>JAOTQP010000001.1:3360088-3371920 GCA_026413545.1 Cichladusa arquata | reverse complement strand
GCTCTCTGCAGCAGCTCCAGCTCCTCCCTGGGCTGGGGCAGGGCTGGGGCAGCTCTGCAGGTGGGGTCACACCTGAGCAGGGCACAGGGGGACAATCCTCCCCTCACCTCTGCCCACACTGCTTTGGATGCAGCTCAGGACACAGTTGGTTTCTGGGCTGCAAATGCACATTCCAACATCAAATAAAAGTCTTACCTAATCATTCAGAGATGTTTTCTAAAGTACATACAAGGGCACTTTATTCTACAGAGTTCAGTTTACAGAAGGAAGCAGAGATTTCAGCTTACAAAGACAAACAGAAGTTTCCCTTCCATTTCTTTCCCACTTTTCTAAGGGTTTTTGTTAAGCAAAAGCAAAGACAAGAGCAACAGAGTGCTCAATATATTTAGCAAGTGACACAGATGCAGACGTCTGTCTAGACATGAGCAAAGAAGCAGCTTAAGAAAAAGATCAAATAAGGACATAATTGCCAGCACTGATGGATTAGAATGGATACTTGAAATTGGTGCTGTAGCCAGGCATACAAAATGAATCAATTTCTAATCTATTTCTTGAAGTAGCAATACCAAAGATCTGAGAGAAAAATAAGATCTGAGCTATTTTATCAGATAACTTTAAGCTTCTCTGACCTCGTGGAAATGCTGCTTCCAGGCAGTGTATCTTTATAAAAATCCATCTACAAGAAACCTCTACTTTACAGCACAAGCTGTGGAGTGGAGCTCTTCATGGTCACTCAGAAAATGAAGATATTTTTATGTATCAGCAGAAAAGCAGATGTTCAGAGAGACTTGGCTCTCTTATTATGTCATTTTATCCTAGCACAAACAGAAGGCTCCTCACCTGTCCCTAGAACCCCCTTTCCTTTCCACCACCCCAAAAATTTCACTGAACCTCAGAAGAGGACATTGGACAAAGTCCCAAAGAACCATTCCTCCAAGGCAGGAATCATTGCATCACTGATTCACCTTGAATGGATAATGAGGTAATCTCCTGAAAATCATGTATTTTCTGATGTCTGACTTGAACTTCATTTGCTGCATTTTCTTCTCATACAGCTCATCCCACCTCCAGTGGATGTGAAGCAGATCATATTTCCAAAATCCTAGATAATTCAGGTGGGAAGAAACCTCAGGAGACCACCTGGACCAACCTCCAGCTCAAAGCAGGGTCAATAGTGAATTCAGACCAATAACTGACTTTTTGCCACAGCCCTTAAAATAGTTCAAGGTTGTCATCTCTCTCTCCAAACCCCTCTTTCTCAGGTTAAGGAAGGAAATATTTAACCTTGACTTTTTATCTCCCAAGGTCAGATCTCCCAAGCCACCATGATGTAATGTGTACACACATGCACATGTGTGAATGGGAAACAAACATTGATAAGAACAACTGATAAAAAGGGAAATGTGGGAAAAGAGTGATCCCAGAAAGAAGAATGGGGAAAAATGAAATAGAACAGATTTGATCTAAAAAAAAAAAAAAAAAAATTAAAAAAATTCCAACTGTGAATGAAGAAAATAAAATTAGCAGGAAGCAGAAAAAGAAAATGTCTTACAAAAAAAAGAAAGAGGTGTTAAGAGCTTGACTTGTTTAGCCCAGCAAAATGAAGATTAATAGAGGATCCAATTCCCATTTACAGATATACTGGACTGCGGCTGTTGAAGCTAAAGGGTGATTTGGGCATAGCAGGAAATGGGTATGAACTGCCTGCATTTAGCCAGGCTACAAATTCAAAGGTTTTTAGGTGCCACAAGAGTGAAGCCCTTAAAAACTGATGGGAGCAATAAATTTTAAAAGGACTTTTATGAATTCAAGAGACTGCACTGGAGTCACACAGACCCTTGCAATCCTCAGGGATATTCTTAATAAAATGGCTGAGGCCAAAGGAGTGGGACACGGGGAGATGTATCAGATAAACACTAACCAGCCTAAAACAATTCTGGATTTCACAGCAATGGCTCTGCTGGGCCTGCACAGGCTGTGCAGGGAAGCAGAATGCAAATCCCCAGGGTTTGATTGTGGAATATGTCACTTGGGAGGATTCTGCAGCAGTCTGGCAGCCCTGGCCATGTTCTCAGCCCACATCACACTCCCTGTGCAGCTCCCTCGAGGCACCCTCCCCTGGGGAGAAGGATAAGGCTCATGCACTGATACAGATCTCATTACCTTATTTATTTGGAAATAATGATGCTATAAATTAGTCTTTGTTGTGCACCAACTGGGATCATTAGCTCTGAGCTTTGAGAGCTGGGTATATTAGAATTCTGGAGACTTTTAGACTAAGTGTAAATTTGATTCCGTTTTCGCAACTCCTTTCCCTGTGGAGGTGTTTTTGCAAAGGACTATTTCTTCACTTGAATTTGTTTCAAGATGTCGATTATTTGGCTTCCTGAAACAGCTTCAGACAGGAGTAAAAACTGTGTATTTATCATTTGCTGTCAAGACTGACCAGTTGCAGCACTTTATAAGGCAATTACTCTTTAATTCCTTATATAACTTTTCCAGGGAACATCAGAAATATTTATTGCAGCACTGGCTGCCACAAAACCCAGAGTAAGATATATCAAATTATATTTTTATTGGTGCAGACTGGATACTGAAATGCACATGAGCTCCAACACACCAACTTCTCTTTCAGGAATTCTATGAGAAAACGAGGAAACAGCTGCACTCCAGTATTCATATTATCAACTTTTGCTCTGAGAACACCAAAGTTAATTCTGAAAACTCAGTGGCATGAAAATCCCTGCTCCCCCAGTACAACCTTGCAGGAGTTCACAGTGGATTTGTGCAGTAACTCCAAACCAGGCTCACTGTGTGCCCTGCATTCCAGAGCACTTTGCAGGTTCATTCCAGCCACCAGATCTCAGCACTTTCCAAAATGGGCATTTTTACCCAGACTATGAGAAAATAAAAGATCTCAGATTATCTCTTTTGATTCACAGTCCTAATATTCATGCTGGCACATTATTATCTTTCTCTGCTTTGAACAAACTGTCTCAAGAGAAAGAACCTGTTACAAGCACATATGAAAATAAAAAAGCATCCGATGAGCAACTACAGTTGCTGTTATGAAGAGCTGGATATTTATTGAATAAGAAATATAATGCAAATAATTCAAACCACATTCTAGAACTATTCCAGTAAACAAACATTCCTATTTATTTGTATAATATAATGATTCCTATTCCCAGCCTCTGGTACCTCAGATATCTACTTGACATCCTTGGAGCCCAGATAATTTCAAACAAACAAAATATCAGCACTCTCCATCAAAATTAACTGAAACTTCAAGAAGTTTCTCCAGCCATTTTTCCCTCTGTGCATATTTTGCTCTCAAAAATAAATAATCTTCTGTTTCGTTGCTTTTCTGTGCTTAAAAAATGTTTCCTGAGAATTGTTCTTTCACAGAGAATCACAAATTGTTTTATGGAGTTTCTTTGACACTTCCTATTAATAAAAAAGTCCCTTTCTGTGAGAAACCACTCTCTGAAGATATTTAACTTTCTGAACAGCTTCTTACCCCACAGTACCGCTCCTCGTTGAAGATCTGTGGAGGCAGGGGAATTCCATTCTGAGGCTTTTTTTCACCTGGGACATTCTCTCTCATCCATTTCCTATTGTCCTCATCTCCTGCTATGTCCATCTGCTGAAAGTCGATCTTGTTGGCCTCTAAAAAGCCCACGACTTCTTGCTGTTTCTTTTTTATCTGGGTAGGAAAGAGGGAAAACAACATTCCTTCTTGAAAAATAAAACTGTTTCCTAAAAGCAACTGCTATTACAAGAACTCAGGCAAGTTTGTCAAGTTTACAGAATCTTTTAGGGTAGAAAAGACTCCAAGATATCAAGTCCAACCTTAGGCCAATCCCCACCTTGTCACCAGCCCAGAGCACTGAGTGCCACATCCAGACCTTCCCTGGACACCTCCAGGGATGGGGAGTCCAAACCTCCCTGGCAGCCTGTTCCAATTCTTGACTACCCTTTCCATGAAAAAATTCTTCCTGAAAGTTGGAAGTTCCTGAAGTTGGATTCACTTCTCCAGTAGCCCTCAATCTTTTTGAAGCTGAGATTCAGCATTTTCTGTCAGCATCCAGAGTGCTGCCACTACATCCCTCCCACCACACACCCATCCCCCAGCTCCTTTCTTTCCTCTCTGGATGCAGTGACAGCTCCAGCTAAGAAATGAGGCTCAGCAGGAAGCCTCCTACTGTGCTCCTGATCCAGGAATGTGGTCTACAGATACCTATGGTGATGCTGCCTGAAGTCAGTAAAGGTTTGAAAATGTTCATATTTCCTTCCGCATGTTACAGCCTCCTTCTTCCCACCAATCACATGGGACACTCAGATTTCTGTGAGCTACATTTCTCTCTGTCTCTGTTCTTTAATGTTAAGCATAAATAAATTTCACAGAATCAGAATCACACAATAGTTGGGATTGGAAGGGACCTTCCTGTCAAGGCAGGGTCACCTGGAGCAGGTGACACAGGAATGTCTCCAGAGAAGGGAACTCCACATCATCCCTGGGCAGCTGTTCCAGTGCTCTGCCACCCTCAGTGTAAAGAAGCTCTTCCTCGTGTGGAAGTGGAACTTCTTGTGTTTTAGTTTATGGCCACTGCTCCTTGAGATATAATATATAAATATGAGTTAAGGCTCAAGAAAATCCAGCACAGCTGAACTCCTGTGCTTAAATAAATCCCCCATTACAGAATGACATTCCAGCTGGACCACAAAGAACATGTTACATACAAATAAAGCTTGTTACACATAGCTTCTGTGACACCTCAAATTCATTCATGGCCCTTGTTTCCCTTTCTTTGCAGGCATTGAGTTTATAACCCATCCTTTTACTCTGAAAATGTAACACTCACTATCCTTCCCTACTAAAGGGATGCTACTCCTGAGCAGCTTTTACAGAACTTGCCACCAGACATAACTAGAATGAGGCATCAAGGTAATTTTTATATCTTGGGGTTTGAAACAAGATCCTCCATATGTCAGACATCGGAACACCTGAAATTAAAGTGACACCAAGCTAGTGTAAATCGGAGGGACAGGCAATGAGATGAGAAATAAAACAGGGATTATGCATTTCCATAATCTAATAAAACAGAAGAGCTGAAGTAGAGTGATAGCCTCTTATCCTGGAAGGATGAATTCTCATGAGTAAGGATACAATTTCTTTTCCTTGTACCAACAAAGAAGCATCTATCTACACATATGCTTGCTTATAAAAAATAACAAACATAAAATTCTGTACATTTTTATGACAGCAACAGAGGTTTGCAGTGAGCTTAAAAAAGTGCATCACTTTGAATGAAAACACTAATCCAAAGGGGTCAAAAGCCATGCAGTAGACAGTTCAAAGCTGCTTACTTCTATTCTTATTTTCTCTTTTTAAACAGAAATAATCTCATTACTGGCTATTTAGCTGCAGAGTGACTTGTGGACCACATTCAGGCAGCAGAAAGGATTGCTCAAGGGACATTTCACTGGAGAAAGTGGCAGGATAACGCTTGGATAAATGGTTAATAAAATCTGCAGGAGGCAGCAGCAGGAGTAACATCACATGCTCTGAGAGGCAAGTGCTGTCAGCTGCAATGCCAGGGTCAGCCTGTCCCTCTGGATACAGGCACTGCAGGAGATAGGGCTCCTGGAATAGCTGCTGCTCCAGACAGACGCTGCCTCTGAGGAGATAATGGAAATGGAGACAGAGATTCTGTGCTCCCCTCCTTATCAAAGCTGTAACTTTTAAACCTGGCTTAATATTTTCTCTTCAGCTTGAGGTTTGTAATGCACAGGAGGCTCAGGCAGCAGCAAAAATTGTGTGAAAAAATTAATGTTGAGGTAAAGCAGTAAAGTCACATGGAATTATGCTGCTTAAGGAAAAGGTTAGGAGTTTCTGACTATGACAATGAGATAAACAAAGCAGAAGATGTGCTGTGCCTTAGGGCTCACTATTACTGAGGTTTAAGCAGAGCAAAAGACTTGGGGCACAACCAAGTGTGAAACACAAAGCAAACCTTTGCTGTGGGTGGCACTAAGTGGGCAACCAAAAGAATCTCTCCAGGAAGCAGCACCCACAGAGGGAAATTTAGGGTGTAACAACACAGAGGACATGCAAAGGCTTCCTCAGAATGGATGAGACTGCAGGAGTGTGTTTGTGCCCTCCCTTGTGTCTGATGGCATGGGAAGAATTCAAATTATTTGGGCACAGATTACTTGGAAAGTGGTGATGAGCAGGATATTATTTCAGCAATGCCAGTTTTTCTTTCAGCAAAGCTTGAGTTGCACCATGTCTAGCTACTAGTCCCTTAAAATAAGAAAAAAAATAGTTCTAAATAAATGTTATCTAGCTAGAGTGTAAGAATTGCCAGAGAGGTTGTGAACTTTTCATCCCTAGAAGTGTTCAAAGCCAGGCTGGATGATAAAATCACAGAATGGTTTGGGTTGGAAGGGACCTTAAAGATCATCCCATTCCACCCCCCTGCATGGGCAGGGACACTAATCCAGTGTGCTCCAAGCCCCCTCCAATCTTCTACTTCCAGGGATCACAGGGTAACCTGTGTCAGGGTCTGCCCACCCTCACAAGGAAGAAATTAATCTTAATATCTAATCCAACCTTTTACTCCATGTTAAGGCTGTTCCCTGTGTCCATGCCTTGGGAATTGTCTCTCTCCATGTTTCTTGCAGCTCCTTCAGGCCCTGCAAGGCCACACTGAGCTCAGCCCAAAGCTTCTCCTGTGCAGGTGAACAATCCCAGCTGTGCCAGCCTTTCCTCCCAGCAGAGCTGCTCCATCCCTCTGCTCATCCTGCTGCCTCCTCTGGGCTCTCTGCAGCAGCTCCAGCTCCTCCCTGGGCTGGGGCAGGGCTGGGGCAGCTCTGCAGGTGGGGTCACACCTGAGCAGGACACAGGGACAGAATCCCCTCCCTTGCCCTTCTGGTTATGCTGCTTTTGATGCTGATTTGATTCATAAAATGTCACCAAAACCACTACAAATAAAAGGATTTTAGAGGTGTCATAGCCATAAGCAGCAGGAAGCAAGACTAACACTTCCTCTGTGCAAGGCATGAATCCTCTTTCTCCCACAACTTAGAATCTTGCAGGATATTACCAAATCCTAAACACCTCTATGACTAGCAGCATTATTTTATATTTTTATTGCTTATTCCAAGCCAAGCATTTAGTGCTTTTTAGTGTTATAAATAAATGTCTCCACTTCTGCCTGCCTTAATGAATAGTTCAATATCAGCCAAGTCTGGAGCAGAAAGATAATAAAGCTGGAGATATTTAAAATAAATTTCTGAAGCATCAAGGGGAAAAATACAGACTGCAGATTTGCTCCAGAGCCACAGTGAATTATAACATTCCAGCATCTGATCCAGAGCACCAGAATGTCACTGGGTTCACTGCATTCACTTGCACCAAGTATTTATTAACATGAAAACCACTTGAGGTGAGTAGGGTGACCATGGTCAGTACATAAAATAGAGACTTTTTTCATTCTTTGCCACTGTTCCTCTGCTGATTTACACCAGAGGCTGGGCCCATCTTATATTGAATTCAAAATCAAAACCATGCATTTGATGGGATCAGCCACCAAATTTGAAGAGATCATCAGTGCTAATAGGATAATTTAAACTGTTTAGAGATTAAAATAATTCTCAGGAAAAACTAGATGTACTTGATGCAAAATTTTTATTTAATAGGATTTTAGTGATATATTGAGGTTTGTGCTAACTCCCTGCATGAATGAATTTTATTTTATATATATCAGAACTCAAAGGTTCATTGAAAGGATACCCTCCATCCATGTTAATTGGAAAATGTGGAAAACTGTTCCAGGTGTACTTGGCATTGCAATTCAGAATCAGTGATCTGAACCTACGCTGAGATTGCTACAGATATACACACACCCAGCACATCAGAAAGGAGCAAATACAGAGGAATATTGCCCTGTGAAGATTCCATAATTTTCTTTTGGACTTTCCTGATCAAAACAGGCCAAACAGGAGCAAGAAGAATGCCCATGCACAGCACATGGCAATTTATAAAGCTGCTTGAACAGTGAATGTTTTATTACAAATTGCAAACTGCCAAATCTGAAGTTCCCAACCTTCTCTTCCATTATTTTCCCCTAGTATCTGAAGTTTATTATTAAAAAAAAAAAAAAAAAAAAAAAGTAGAAAGCTAAATATATATAGTAATTTTAGGATGTCAGGCTTAGGAACAGACTGATGAGAGAACTGCAAACTTCCTCAGCAGTATTCCAACTGGAACTTTAGTGAAGGACCCTAGGTTCATTTCCCACAGATGATGGCATTTTTTGGAGCTTTTCCACTCTAGAATCTTCTTAAAGAAATGGAGCTGGTGTCAGGGAGATGGAGATGTAGTTACAGCTCTGTGCAAGCAGCAGCCAGCTCATTTAGCCATGTCACAGAGGGAGCGCCAGAGGAAAACTGAAATCTGAGCTCATCTGGGAACTGGATATAAAAGGAAACAGTCCTTTCCCGGTTCCCACCTCCCACGGACTTCCAACCTCCCTACTATTCACATGCCCTTCCCTTCAGCTGATACTCTCTGCTGACAGCTACAGCAGTAGATCTCAATACTAAAAATCATCAGTATAGCATTTCAGCAGATACACACACCAGAAGAAAACAACAAACAAAAAAATACCAAAACCAAACACCAAAAACCAAATAAACAAACAAAACAAAAAAACCACACAAAAATTAATCCCCCACCAAAAACAGAAACCAAAACAAACAAAAAAAAAATTCTTAAACTAAAAAGAAAACAAAAAACCTCTCAAAGCCCAGGAAATGGAAGGAGCTTGGGAAAGAAGCTTTTCTGCCTAACTTTAGCCAGCTCCAGGTTCTTTCTTAGACAGGGTTCCCCCTTCGCAGGAGCAGTGTCTTAAGGTCTCTTTTAAAAACAAGCACTTAATTTCCTTCTGTAAACAGTCTAGCATCGCTTTTGCACCAATACAATACCCACCGTTTCCTTCCTCAGTGTATGTATATCGCAAATACTTTCCCAAACAGCAGTAAATCTACGAAATTACAGATAATTCAGATGCAAATGGTGTGGTAAAAGCAAGCCAGCCTGCACTGACAGGAATTCTCTACACCTTGAGCAACTTTCAAGAATAAGGTGATCAGGGCAGAACCAAACGAAGTTTTATTCCTGCTGTGAATTCCAGTGGGGTTTTTTTGTAACGTGGCATTTCTCAGGCTGATCCCCCACCCTGACCCCAGCGGTAAGAGGATGTTGAAGCAGTCACCTACCGCTGTAGAGCCCGAGGATGTGGCCACGAAGACTTTGATCACCATGCTGGCAGTGAATCAGCAGAGCAGCCCTGCTAGCCACGATCCCCGGAGGAACCCCAATGTTCCGCACTCCTGGGCTAAGCCGGGTCCTAAATGGGTGCCCCCTCCCCCCCGCAATCCCGCAGCTTTGCCCTCTCTCCCTCTGCCCGGGGACCCGGGATTTCCCACTCCATTGGCTCTTGGAGTATTTTGGGACGAGGATTGGTCAGTAAGAGGAGCCAGAGCAAAGGGTTTGCACCTGCCCCTGGCCTTATTGCATTAGATTGACAGGGTGGCAGCCCAAAAAAGGCAAGGGAGAGTGTTGCACCAATGAGACAGGGCTGGAGAAATATTTGGGAGAGGGGGAAGGGACGGGGAGCTGGCAACTTCGTGCTGGGGGCAATCCCAAAGCTGCCGGGCACTGTCACAGCTCCATCCCGCAGGAAAGAGCTGTCCCAGAACACCACAAGGCTTTGGAGTTGTCGCTGGAAATCTGAGGTTATAAAAGGGAAAGTGAAGAGAGCATGGATGCAGCAGTAATTATAGCAGAGATCATACTGAAATAAGCCTTGGTTAAGAATGCTCTCGGCTTTAAAGAATCCAGATCATCACCCACTCTGCAGAGCTCAGAGACTTTCCTGACATAAATGTGTGTCAGGACACTGCCTGATTCTGATTTGCCCGACTCGATGCACCCAGAACCTATTGTTGCATTTTCTCCTCCTTTTTGCATCACCAGTGAAAATTTCCAGGGCACAAGGTGTAAGAAGAGGTCAAGAATACTCAGCAAAAAATATTCCCATTCTCCTGTGTTATCCAGGCTGCTCTTTTTTCCCATCTGGCTGTCACCTTTTACCCCAGAGATCGCCACAGTTCAGTGCCTGCCTGCACATACTTGCTCAAGGAGGTCTCTGGCCTTGAGAGGTATTTAAAGAATGTTAAATGGTCACAGATTATTTTCAGATTTTAAGGGCCAAGTCTGTTTCTGCAGTGAGTGACATGAGCTCAGTAAAGCTGACCCTGTGCCAGAGGTGAAACTGGACTAGGTTTTAGAAAGACAAATTTCACATGCTAAGATTGAATGTAGTAATGTCTGATCCTGAAAACGCTTAAAATGGATTATAACACTTCATTTCCAGAATTTATTGAATAGGACTAAATACACTATTATGTAGTAATAAAGAGTAAAAATACTGTTGAAAGGAAGTTTTTTTTAGTCTGTGTTAACTAGTATGCAAAGCTGGAAATGCAGTACTCCATGTATGGAACTAGGATCCTGAAAAACTGCACTGAAAACTAAAAATAACAGTATGGGTAGTAGTTTACTGTGGCTCACCATCTGTTATCTCTTTTTTACTTTTGAGAAGTAACAGGAGGTCCAGCAGCAAGCCTATTAGAAGCAGGTATTTTCAGAGTATTTTCCTGAAAAAGAACAACAACCACAAAAAAAAGCCCAGTGAGAAAACATTAATTATTGCCTGAAGTTATTTACACATGCTTGTTTCTCAGGAGAGTTTATATGTGAGTATAGCTAGGAAATGACTGGCCATTTGAATAGAATGTTTCCAAATTATTTGGTTTTCTGTGTCCTGAAGAAGTACAACCAAAGGATGCAATGGTCCTGGGGTTCACAGTATACTGCTCAGCCTTGTGATGATGATGTTAATAATTTCTCAGAGAATCACAGAATAAGTGATTCTTCTTTCTGAGTAGGAAGGGACCTACAAGGATCTTTGAGTCCAACTCCTGGCCCTGCACAGCTCCATCCACAAGAGTCACACCATGTCCTCAAAGCAGTGAATATTGTATCACCAAACATCCACGGGCAAATTCTGGGACAGAATTGCCAGTGAACTCTCACTCCTGCTTGGCTTCATACCCGAAACACTGAGCTGCACAAGGAAATTCCACTCCTGAGGGCTTTGGGTCTTGGCTCCCATTGTGTGCAGCCTCCAAGGCAAACACGGCTTTGTTTTGAAGGGATTTTTACCCTTTTTCAATTTAAGAATGTTGAGTTTAACGCTGAGTTTGGAGCCTGCTGGGTCCGGCCTGTGCGCTCTGAGGGCGCGTCCAGGCTGTGAGGCACCTCCATGGCCAGGGCACAGCCACATTGCCAAATTCCCATTGAAACCCCACTGTGGTACTGAAATATGAGGGTGGGAATGCACAGCAGGCTCCTCTGCTTGGTCTGGGGTGAGGGGAGAGGGAGGGAAGAGGGAGGAGAAGGGTGAGACCCGCTGCCAGGGTGCCGCCGCCATTTCCCACAGGAACGGGGATGGAGGCCGGTGATGGCGGCTGGTGAGGCCGTGAGGGGACAGCACACACCGGGGTGGGAGAGGGGAGAGACTGCCAGGGAGGACACGGGACAGGGTGGGATCCTACACCTGGGGATGCCAGGGGGACAGGGGAACAGAGAAGGGTGAGGGGAGGACAGGGGGCTGGGACTGTGGGACACTGATGGGGTGCCAGGACATGGCGTGAAGGCTCTGGAGCGCTCAAAGTCCTGTCAGCAGAGAGCAGAGCATG
>JAOTQP010000001.1:3330944-3353709 GCA_026413545.1 Cichladusa arquata | reverse complement strand
CCCAGCTGTGCCAGCCTTTCCTCCCAGCAGAGCTGCTCCAGCCCTCTGCTCATCCTGCTGCCTCCTCTGGGCTCTCTCCAGCAGGTCAATGTCCTGGCTTCCAAAATCGTGTCTCCAGGAGCCAGGCTTGAGGCATGGGGGCAGAGTAGCTTTTTTTTGCATCAGTGATGGCAGGGAAGCAGTGCTGCTGGAGGGGTGTGGGGAATGCCCCTGCCCAAGCTGGTGTTTGGGGCAGCCGAGGTACCCCCCAGCATCACCCATGGAGCTCTGTCTCAGCAGGAGGCTGGGCTGTTCCTTAGCTCCAGCATCGATGCTCCCAAATCTCTGCGGGCATGGGGCAGTGCACTTTGAATCACATTATCACAAAATCATTTAGCTTGGGAAACACCCCTGAGATCATCGAGTCCAACCTTTGACTGATCAGCACCTCGTCAACGATCTGAGCAGGAGGATTTCAACACCTCCCTGGGCAGCACATTCCGACGTTCAATCACCCCTCCAGCGAAAAAATTCTCCCGATGAGCCTCCCCCGGCCCAGCCTGAGGCCGTTCCCTGGAGGAGAGCCCGACCCCCCCTCCTGTCAGGGAGTTGTGCAGAGCTACAAGGTCCCCCCTGAGCCTCCTTTTCTCCAGGCTGAGCCTCTTTGCAGCTCCCTCAGCCCTTTCCCAGTTCCGTTCTCTTCTCCGGATAAGCTGCAATCCCTCGCTGTCCTGGCAGCGAGGGGCCCAGAACCGGACACGGCACTCGAGGCAAAGGCCTTGGCCTGGCGGCACACGGTATCGGCTCCGCCACCGCATCGCGCCCTGGAGCCGGCTCTGGGTGCCCCGCCGCGGGTCCCCGGGAGGGCAGTCCCGGGTTGGGAAGGCCGACGCAGCGGCGGCAGCACCGCAGCCCCCGGGGCCGATGGCAGCAGCCCCCGGGGCCGATGGCAGCAGCCCCCGGGGCCGATGGCAGCAGCCCCCGGGGCCGATGGCAGCAGCCCCGAGCCGCCGCCTCTCCCCGCCGCCGCCTCGCCGCGCTCAGCCCCGCCCCCGGTGCGCGTCACCGCCGCCTTCCTCGCGCGATCCTTCCGCGCCTCCTCCTCCTCTCCTCCTCACCGGGCGCCTTCCCCGCCATCCCCCCCGCCGCCCGCCCCGCCGCCTTCCGAGTGTATTCCCCGCAGCCACACGCCTCCACCGCTGTTCTCCCGGCGCGCCCGGAGCGCCCGGTACCGCGGGCACTATTTTCCACCGCCCCCCCGCGGGCGCTCCCGGCGGAGGGGTCGGCGGCGGCGCCGTGGCGGGTGGTGCGGCGGCGATGGCGGCGGCGCCGCCGAGGCTGCGCTGAGGGGGGAGAGGGAGGGAGGGAGCGAGCGCTGAGGGGAGCGGGGGGGCGGCCGTGAGGGGAGGGAGGAAGGGGAGGGGAGGCGCTGACAGCGCCGTGCCGAGCCGGGCCCGCCGCCCTCAGCCCGCCATGGCCGAGCCTGCGGCCTCTTCCAGCTCCGGCGCGTCGCTGCCGCTCATTGAATCAGGTAACACCGCGGGCCGGGCTGAGGAGGTGCCGCCGGTGCCGCCATCTTCCTGCCCCCCCCTCAGGATGGGTCACGGCCGCCCCCCGGCTCATCCCCCGTGTCTCTTGCCGTGTCTCTTACAGAGCTTTACTTCCTCATCGCCCGGTTCCTGAGCACCGGGCCCTGCAGGAGAGCGCTGAAGGTGAGTGCGGGGCTCAGCGCGGCGCGGGGACCCCGCGCTGCCCGCACAGCCTCGGGGGGCCGTGGGAGCGCCGCGACCCCCGCTCTGGAGGAGCCCGATCGTGGCTTGTCCCTGACTCTGTGTTTTTCCCTTTCCCTCTGCAGGTGCTGGTGCAGGAGCTGGAGCAGCACCAGGTCTGTGTGGGCTCTGATGAAATCTTGCTGTAGTCAAAAGTTTCCTTTGCAAGTCATTCAAGTTTCTGCCGCTGTCTCAACTTTTCCCCCCTGAACACACATTGTTTTGGATGTGGTCTGTAATCCCTCCTTTCCCCTTTAATCGCTCACGTCTTTTTTTTTGTTGTTGTTGTTTTTCTTTTATTTAGTTGCTTCCTAAAAGGTTGGACTGGCAAGGAAATGAGCATTATAGAAGTTACGAAGAATTGGTGAGACTTTTCTCTTTTAAAAAAACCCCTTTTATTTACGGTGATAACATTGATGTTAGACCCTCTACCCTTAAGAGTAGGCCCAAATCTTCACCTTCCAATACCATTCTGGCTCTGAACACTGGATTTACTTTAGAAAGGGCCTTTAATTTCTTTACATCAGACTAACAAAAACACAAGCGGTGGTTTAAATTGAGGATATTGTTTACATAGCAGAGGTGGAGCTTGGCGTTGTGCAGTGGTACATGCCACTGCCTACATGCAGGCAGGAGCCAATCTACAGCGAGGTTTCATTTCGGAGTTTCAGGGACCAGGTTGTGAGGCACGTTGTGATTTGTCGGTATTTATTTTCTGGTTGGTTTCTTTCAGCCCCCTCCAACAGATTAGGAAATGAAATCGCTGCTCAGAACCCGAGGGTTGGCAGTTGTGGTGGCTGTGAATGTGCTCATATCGCCGGTTCCTCGCTGGTCATGGCTTTGTTTCTAACGTGCTGGGAAGATGGGGGTGATCTCTCCACAAAATGCACTTTCTGCCCTTCCACGGCTGGTGTGGTGTGTTCTGAATTGTTTTTAGAGACGGCAGAGCTCTGCTTTGAGGCTTAATTTTGCTGCTTAAGTGGCAAAGAGTTTGAATGCCAGGGCTTGATGGCCTGGTGATGCCTGCCCTGCCCAGTGTGTTTTTTATCTTGCTTTATTGTATTTCATAGTGTTTCCTTGAAAGAGGTGTTTGTCCTTGCTTTTTCCCGCCTATGGCTCAGGCATTCCAGGTTAATTGACTGCTTGTTGCAATGAACTCCCTCTTGTGAAGCACTTGAAGATCTCAGGATCATATTTGCATAGATAAGGAATGAAATGTTGTTTAAGACATTTTCTTAATTATTTAAATATTGCTTGAAATGATAAGTTGGATTCCATTTCCTTTACTTCTCGTTGTGGTCACTTGAGCAAGGAAGGTTTTAGATCAGTTTTTTTTTAAGTCACTAAGAAGCCTGGCCTTGCTGAACAGGAATATTTTCAAGCTCTGACTTGAATTTAGGCAAGATGAAAGTAGGGTTAAGCTTACCAAGAATTGTTGGGAGTTTTTTTCGTTGCTTCACTGTTGGTTTCTTACACCATTTCTTCTGACAAAAAGCAGGGTGTTGGGAGATCCCATGTGTGTATTTTTCTGATTTCAGGGCTGGTTTTAAATGTGGTTATTCTGCATATATAGTTGTCCAACTAATTCTTTAACATGTGCTGCTTCTACCTCTTTTTTTCCTGCCCAGTTTAAAGGAGATCTCTGCACAGGACAGTACTGTGTCAGAATATCTAAATTAATCTTCTCAGGGTTTTAGTTTCTGCTTTTTGAGGGGCTCTGAGAACCTCTTGTCCCACTGGTCTCACTCTGAATTTGCAGAGACCACAGACAAATGCAGTCATGTGGTGTAATTATTTCTATTCCACCTTACTCAGCATCGAATTGCAAATCTTTAAAATAACTGTTCCTTCCAAAATCTCAGCAAAACTACTTCAAAAAGAAAAGAATTGCAAGGTTTTACATGCAACGGTGGTATTTAGAAAATATACTTATTGCTGATGGCATGCAAACAAAAAGGGTTTTAGTGTTTGGCAGAAAGCACGCTGACCTTTCTGTCCTGAATGCTGTGGTTGGTACTGCTCTATCCCAATTCACGAGTCAAAATTGATAAAGAAATGATGTCAAACTGCATTTTTTAATCTTTGGGCTATCAGATACATTTTTTATAATCAACCTTGAGCATCTGATGGGCTGATTTGCTTGGACAGATTTGCCTGTGGGGTACTGGGAACTATTTTACTGATGTTATCACCTCCCACCCTGCTAGGGATACAACCTGTCCCCCACAGGCTTTATACCTGGATTTTATTATTAAAAACAAGTGCAAAGCTGTGACTTAAATTGTACCTTCTGAATGCTCAGTGAGCATTTGGGCAGCTTTCTGGCAGCATGTGGTACATTTTTATTGCCACTGTTGTGATGAGCAGATCAGCCCTGATGGGACACTTGGCTCATCCAAGCTCAGCCATTTGGCCAAGGGAGCAGCATCAGCAGCACCAGCTCGTTCTGCCTGTGTTCTCAGGCACCTGGGCAAGAGGCCACATACCTGAGCTGGTGTGGCCCTGAGCCTCTCCTGAATGGATTGTTTGGGAATTCTGTGGCTGCTGCAGGAGCAGTGTGGCTGCTGGGGCTGACTGGTTTGTTCGTGGCCAGGTCACACTGGAGGAAGCGTGGGGCTGTTGATCTCAGCTGCTTCAGAACTCCCCAGCAGCTTCAATTTATGATTCTGATAGTTTTTTCTACTTAAGGCTGTTTAAACTCTTACTTTGTGTCTTTAATTTCTGCATTATTGCAGTTGTCTTGATAAGAATAAGGATTTTTTAGATTGATCTCCCAGAAAGAAAAGTGGGAAAAAATAATCAAAACCCGCACACATCTGTTCTTGTCTGAGACATCTGAGTGTGTGTGGGGGTGTTTTTTTTTTTTAGGTTGCTTGATGCAGATAGTGTGGGATCATTCCTGAATGCAGGGATGACTGGTTTGATCCTTTGGTTTAAGGAAGTAGGGCAGACTTAGGCTATGTAGTACTGGTTCTTCAAGGAAACTATTTCCAGAGAGATTGTACTCAAACCTGCTGGTCTGCAGTTCACTGAACAAGTAGTAGCTGCATAAATCCTTGTGCTTGATTGCAGCCACTTTCTCTGTGATGTTGAGTTAGAAGGGTTTGAATTTTATTTCTTACTTTTAGTACAAATAATAGGGTGAATTGGGCAGACACTCAGTGTAGGGTGCCTCACAAGTGGGTGCCACAAGGGTAATTCCTGTAAACTTCCAGTAATAAAATACTGATGTGCAGTGGTAACTTTACTCCAGTTATTTTTACTACAGCTCTCCCTAGCTTGCAGAGTACCCACTGAATTTACTAGATCAGAGCTTAACAGAATTGTTGATTTTTCTCTGTAAGTTGAACTTAAAAAAACAAAAAAAAAGTTGACTATCCCTGTGTCCATTGATGCTTTTGGATTAATTTGTTCTGGGTGTACCATCCTTATTTTTAAACCTTGAATTTCTGTCAGGTGCTGTCCAACAAACATGTGGCTCCAGATCATTTATTACAAATTTGCAAACGTATTGGCCCTATCCTGGATAAGGAGATCCCACCCAGCATTTCCAGAGTGAATTCCTTGCTTGGGGCAGGGAGGCAGTCCTTGCTAAGAACAGCAAAAGGTAGGATCTGCTCTTTGTTTGAAGTGGGTGTGGTACATTGTCACGTGTACAGAGTTAGGATTTGGGGAATCGTGTGGATAAGAAAGGCAGAACTGCCACTTTGGAAATGACCTCTTGGAATCCCAGCATGGTTTGGGTTGGAAGGGACCCTAAAGCTCATCCCATTCCACCCCTGCCATGGCAGGGACACCTCCCACTGTCCCAAACTGCTCCAGCCCCAGTGTCCAGCCTGGCCTTGGGCACTGCCAGGGATCCAGGGGCAGCCACAGCTGCTCTGGGCACCCTGTGCCAGGGCCTGCCCATCCTCCCAGGGAAGATTTTTTCCCTAACATTCCACCTAAAACTGTCCTCCTTCAGCCTGAGGCAATTCCCCCTTATCCTTTCACTCCAAGCCTTTGTGAAAAATTCCTCTCCAGCTTTCTTGTAAATCCCCTTTAGTTACTGAAAGGTTCTTGAGATCATCTCATTAAATATCTTAATAATTGCTCATTACATTCCTGTATAAATATTCAGGAAAATGTTAAGAATCAGTTGAAATTTTAGTTTTCTGTCATTTGAACTGCAGGAGTATCATCATTTAGAAATCATTTCAAAGTTTGGTGGTTGGTTGTGTTGGTTTTTTCTCCTTCTGTTACTGTTAAATGGATTTTTCTCTTTAACTCTTCACTGTTTGTGAGAAGTTTTGGGGCAGTTGGTGCCTGTTTTTTTGGTGGGTTCCATCCTGGGTTTGAGGCCAGTCTGGATGGGCTTTTTGCTGTGTTTTGGAACTGCAGCTCTCTTGGCATTTTTAACAAATGCTTATGATGAACTTCAACTGTTTTTGCAGATTGCAGGAACACAGTTTGGAAGGGCTCTGCATTTGCTGCTCTTCATCGAGGCAGACCCCCTGAAATGCCTGTGAACTATGGCACCCCACCAAACCTTGGTAAGCTCCTCTCACCTCTCCCCACTGCTGCTGAGCACATCCAAAATACTGGGTTTACACACAGAAAAAATTGCAGATTCCACAAAACCTCACTTTATGAAATCTGAAAGTAATTTCTAGTAGCTTTTTAATATTAATGGCAATTGAATAAACCCAAGTTTTAGAACAGACATGTTTGAGTCATGATGTGGTTGCTCTGTGTTCTAGTGGAGGTGCATCGAGCAAAGCAATTAACTGGATATGCCAAGTTCAGCACATCATTCCCAGGAAGTATGTACCAGCATGTCAAGATGCACAGGAGGATCCTTGGCCACCTCTCTTCTGTATATTGTGTTGCATTTGACAGGACTGGACACAGAATATTTACTGTAAGTTGATGAAATACATCCAACTCTGAATATAGTTTTAGATAACACAAGGAAAAGAGCTTGGAAATGGGTGTTGTGCTAAAACTCCTGGAGATAAATGTCAGTGCTGGTAAAATGTGGCTGCCTGGCTGTGCTTAAGTGGAACAATTTGCTGTAGTTAAAGGTTAGAAGCATGTCAGAAGTTGTCCTTAATGAACATTTCTCTCTAGGGCTCAGATGACTGTCTGGTGAAGATCTGGTCCACTCACAATGGCAGATTATTTGCCACCTTACGAGGACATTCAGCAGAGATCTCTGACATGGCTGTCAACTATGAGAACACCATGATTGCAGCTGGGAGCTGTGACAAGATGATCCGAGTGTGGTGTCTGAGGACTTGTGCTCCAGTTGCTGTCCTCCATGGGCACACAGGGTCCATTACCTCATTGCAGGTATGGGGCTCTTGAGGTGGTTTATACATATTAAAAACTGGGATTATTTCTCTGTGGCTGCCTATGGAAGTAGTGAAATCTGAATGTGTAAATATTCATGTCAAATCACAGGATAAACCTGCTTAAAACAAGTAAATTCCTTGTCTCTCTGGAACTCCTAAGTATTTAACTGAAGATAATGACAGGAATTCTTTTTCACTTAAAGATCACTACCTATAATGCTTGAGTTGTTGGAACAAAAGGGAATTTCTGGGAAATATCATGTCCTTCTCTTGTCTCTTGCTGGAGACATGATTTGCTATTTTGTGTGAATGTGTTCTAATCCAGTATATTATTCCTTCAACTTTTGGGATGTGGGTATCTGTTTTAATCTCAAAAATAGGAGTTATTTCAGAAGTACAAAGGTGTAAGACATAAATATTTAAATTTTAAGGTGGTTTGATGCACGATGTGCTCTTGGTGGTCCTTTGGATTCAGTCTGGCTTTGGCCTTTAATTCCTTAATTAACACAAAAATTAGTAGCTCATTACCCAGGTTTGGGGTGTTTTCCAGTGAGACCACCAGCTTGTCTTGAGGAGTGAAGAGTGGCTTGTGGAGCTCAGTATAAATAAATAATTTTGCTTTTTTCTCAAAAGTGCTGCTTCAGAGAGCAATCTTCATACCTGCACTTTCTGTGGCATTCATTGCATTTTTTAGTTCAGTTGGTTTTTAATGCCTAAATACTTGTGGTGCTTCTTTTGTTGTAGTATGTGGATTTTTTTAATGTAAGCTCTCTTCATAATACCCTAATTGCAATATGTACAATTTATATGACATTCCAATGTTAGTAATTGATGAACAGTTTAAACAAGTTGTGTCTGTAAAGTTTTCTGAAGGGTAGCTCTATGCATAGCAATAAATCCATGTCTTAAAGAGCTATTTCTGAGGAATTCCTATAAAATTACATGTGATGCTGTTACACATTCAAACTATCTCATATCTCATGCTCTGCTTAATTATTTTTAAACTACACCTGTCAATTCAAACTTCCCTTTTTTCTGTCTGCTGTGCTAGTTATTTCATTCATTGACAGGATTTTCAGTGAATGACTGTGGTCAGTGAAAACATCAAACTCAAACCACTGAAGGAGTTGGGTTTTTTTAACACTAATTGAAACACAGACCACAAGTAGGGGAGGTGTTACTTTGTAAAAACTAAAAATTAGTTGCCAACAACTGCTCCAGCAGTTTGAGGTGAAAAATCCAAAATAAATGGAGCTTTTACATTAACTATTTGAGAAGTTCATGAACAACTGTTAAATGTGTGTGTGTGATTTTGCTTTCCTCCCTGTAGTTCAGTCCCATGGTGAAAGGCTCCCTGCGATACATGGTCTCCACTGGGGCAGATGGAACTGTTTGCTTTTGGCAGTGGGATACAGATTCCATGAAATTCAAGTATGTGAATGGTTTGCTGATTAACCTTTATGCCATCCTGGGCTTGAGTAAAATAAATCAGATGCTTTTCACTCCACTGGGATTTAAGGTTATAAAAATACTGTGCAAATCATGTATTCCATAGTTACTTTAAAGCACCATCACCAACTATGTCCTTTACAAATTAATGGTGTTCCATTGACTTGGGAGATTAGTTGGGAGATATATTAATTTCTTTCTTCACTAAAAGTACAAATGTAGAACAACAGGAATGGCTGGAAATGTAAGTATGTTGTGGAAAGTATAATAAAACTTGGTGGTGGTGTTGATTTTCCAACAGCCCTATAGTTTTAGGATGTTTCTTACAGAACTTGCATGCAGGATATGTATGTTCTGGATAGTTTGAAATGGTCAATATGTGATTACTCTGTCTTTGTACCCAAAAAAAGTTAATTACTACCAAAAAGAGCTCTAGGATGATCAGTGTGTGTGTTTGGTGATGTGCCACAGCACGGTAGTTGTTATAAAATGATCCATGTTTGAAGAGACATCCCTTTATGTTTTGAAATGTTGCTAAAATCCACATTTTGGGTGGTGTGGTCTATTTCAATCTTTTCTTTTTAAGCACCAAGCCAGTGAAGTTCACAGAGAAACCCAGACCAGGGGTTCAGATGCTTTGTTCTTCCTTCAGTGTGGGTAAGTCACGTGGAGTTCAGCCTTGTGATTTCTTCTTTCCTCTCTTGTAGTACTTGATTGTCACACTTTAAAATGGAAAAAACCTGCAGTTGTGAGTAAATAATTGCACAGATGTGCACTGTTAGCTGTGACATAATTAAATCATGGGATTTCCCTTAGCTAACAGTGAAAGACTATTGAAGACATTGGTGATTTCACAGAAGTAAGAGTCACTTAATGTCTGTTTGCTTCTATCCATCTTTACTGGATTTTTGTTTAATCCCCTCGTGCAATATCAAGGATTGGCAGAATGGGTTCTGTAACATCCCACAGCCACCAGCAGTGGAAGTGCCTCCTGCCAGCAGGAGCTCCTGATCCAGTGCCAGGGATGCTCATAAACATCTTCCTCTCTTAAGGATGCAGAAATGTATCTTAAATGTGCTTCACTCCTGGCCTGTAGTTTTCTTTCATTCAGTTCATGTGAATTCCAGAAATAAAAAGCAAATTGAAGTGTAGCTTGTTAGCATTGTCAGGATAGAGCCCTGGCTTGTTTTGGGGGGTGTTTTTAACATTTTGCTTCTTTGGGCTTTTGGGTTCTTTTGACAACACTTAGAGGCAGATCTTGAAATTTTTACCACCACAGTTAAATACTGTGCTTACACGGGTGTTTGACTGGTTTACTCACATTTCAACCTAATTTTGATGCAGTTCACTTACACAAATGAGGCACAGACTAAAGTGAGAGTCATCTACATAATTCTGATTGTCTAGAGCCATATTCTCCACCATTGAGGGCTTCTCTGTGCAATTTAATGTTAAAAGTTCCACTGCTGCCCTAATGATGCATTTTAAAATCTTTGTAACACTAATTTATTTTTACTATGGCTGAGAGCACTTTCTGGGGCAAGAAAGGGATTTCCTTCCACATATGTGTGTCAGTGGAAGAGCATAAAAAAGTGTGCCACTCTTCAAATAGTTGTGGGGTTTTTTCATTTAAACCAGGCCTCTGAGAGATGGTGGTGATCTGCTTTAATTTTATCCACAGCAGGTTAATTATTGCTTGATTTTTACAGGTGGTATGTTTTTAGCAACTGGCAGCACTGACCACGTCATCAGGATGTATTTTTTTGGCTCTGAAACACCTGAGAAAATAGCTGAATTGGAAAGTCATGCTGTAAGTAATTAGTTAATTAGTCATTTGAAGCAGCATTGAAGTCACAAGGTGATTTTATGAGTGGGTTTTTAGCATGCTCTTAATTAATTTTGCTTGCATTAATGTTTCCTGTACTACAAAATCTGACTTTATTTTTGTTGCATTGATAAGGCTTGATCAGTACTTATTTTTTATGTAGAGGAGACTTTTCCACTTTACTTTTGCTGGTATTTACTTTTCCAGCAGTTTATGTTGTGATAAAAATGAATAGTTTTTTGTTTTTTTAAGGCAAGTGTAAGTAGGAGTAGGAACAACAGATTCCTCACTGTTGTAGTTGAGTTATGGTATTGGGAATTTATATTTAAATATGATTCAGTTGTCAACCAGATTATTTAATCTGTTAATTCTTCATATTTAATTCAGGCAGTTTTTTAAAAATGCAATTTAATACATTAAGGTTAGTGAATTCTAGAAATGTTTGGACTTGTTTTGCTTTGCAGTTAAAACCCTTAGAAATTACACAGCTTCTTTTGTTTCATTATTTCAGATTTTACTAAACTCAGAATTGTCAAAAAACATATTTCCTGTTTAAAAAACAAGGTTTATAACAAACTACCTTTTTTTTTTTTTTTTAACAGGACAAAGTTGACAGCATTCAGTTTTCTAATGGTGGGGACAGGTATGTTGAAAGATGCTGAAATACAAACAGAAAACACATAATTTTGGAATTTAGAATTTATACAGGATGTTCCCAGTAAGAAAAATCTACTTATTTAGAACCCAGAAGGGAAATTTTGGCATGATGCAGGAGCATAATTAAGCTTCAGCTGTTCCAGCTTTCTGTTAATCTGTGTTAGATAATTTTTGTCCTGGATGGAATTCTATTTTCCTGGAGGAATTTTACCTCTTTTTAATGTACCCACTGTGTTTGTGGCCTCATAAATCTCCTTTTCCTCCTCCTTTCCTTTCAATGTCACTCAGTATTATATAGGAAATAGGAAAAAGGCAGTGAAAATGGTAAAAAAAAATTAGAACCTTTTCACTGATTTGTTCTGGCCTCTACTTCAGTATCTGAAAATCTGCAGTTACTTAAAATACATTAAAGTCCTGTACTGAGGATGAGTTGAGGATGGATTTGTGAATTGAGTTAACTGGAGCTTGCTTCTCTCTTCTTCATATTTTGACAACTTTATTCAGTTTTCCAGTTCAGAAAAGCTCTTCCTTGGCTTCCTGGAAAGAAATTAAAAGAAGTCTCTTGAACACAAATTGAAGATTTAATTTCTATCATTATTTCAATACAAAATTTTTGTTGTGGTGGTATGTAAAACTCTAAACATAGTTTAAAGCAAATTTTTTGGAAGATAAATGAAGGAATTTTTGGCAGGTTCATAAGTGGCAGCAGGGATGGGACAGCTCGGATCTGGCGTTTCGAGCAGGCAGAGTGGAGAAGCATTTTGTTGGATATGTCTGATCGACTGCTGGGGTAGGTGAACTGGTCATTCCTTGCTTTCTTCTGTGTGAATTCAGAAAGATTGAAAAACTCAATTACTCAAATGTGAGACTGAGAGCAGCATTCTGTCAAGTTCTGTGGTTTTGGGAGGGGGTGAATTGAGTGTTCTGATGATGTAATAATTGCTGAATTTGAGTCTGTGCTTTCATAAATTCTGAAGTGTTCATAAAGCTCTCAGATGTTTTCTGTACAAATTAATTTTATTGCCTGTTCTCAGAGAAAAAAGTGAACAGAAAGAATCTACCTTCTCTATCTGGGTTTTCAGTCTGACACCTGGTGTGTCACGGGAGAAATATTTTTAGATTAGTAAAAATAAAGTAGGTGGTGACCTATTTGCAGGAGAGGTTGTGACATGGAATAGGTGGCTTTGCTCAAGGGCTGATCTTGCTGGCTCTTGCCATTTTCTGCTTTCAAAAAAGTGAATCAATGAAATGCTGGTGGCACTCAGTCTGAATAATGTTATTAGAGATAAAAATCAGGATATTATGTGGTGGGTAAACCCCAAGGGAGAATGATTTACAGGAGTACAGAAGCTCAGTAAGCTTCCACAGACACCAAACAAAAAGTATTTGTAGGTGATTAAATGAGATTTTAATTAAATGATTTGTAGGTGGCTAAATGAAAAGTCAAACCTGGGGCACATTACTTGATTCAAGGGTGATTTTGGGCTTTTCCTGTGATGAAAAAGACCATGAAAGAAACCAGATTTTACAAAGGAGGAGTTATTAATATTTGAGATTTGACTGTGGCTGTGTAGTTGAGAGTCTTTGTAGGAGAGGCCTCTGCTTGAAGTGGAATAAAGATAATCCCATGTGTAGGTGTTTCAAGGAAAACTTATTCCTTTGCTTAACTGAAAGGGTGAGGGGCAGTGTTAAAGTATCCTCTACATGTATTTTGGGGAGAGAATAAGGAAATGGATTGAGGTTAAAACAGAATGTTATCTTTGCTGTATTTCTGTTTGGACTCATGAAAAAATGCTTAGCTGATTTAGAGATTGGCTTGGGAATCAGTTACTTGGAAAAGCTGACTGTAAAAAGTCCAAAATTTTAAAGGATTTATGTTAGGATTCTAATTGTAGAGGAGCCAAGATTCCATGAAAAAGGAAAGCCTTTTTGCCTTGCCTCTCAGATGGGAAAGAGATTATCAAGTCCTTTAAAATTTAAAAATCCAGATTTGCTTTAAATGAAGGATTTTGTGGACAAAAGTTTCAACCCAAATTTAATTCTTCACTTCCTTTCTGTTGTCTGATTATTAACACAGGAAAACAGATTACTGTATTTTGATACAGAGATTTACTAATTAAAATATAAAATACATCTCTGACCTGTTTGACTTTTTGAAAATAGTGACACTTGTGCAGAAGAAGACAAATTCATGAAGCCTAAAGTAACCATGATAGCTTGGAACCAGAATGACAACTATGTTGTTACTGCTGTGAATAATCACCTGCTCAAAGTTTGGAATTCCAGTACAGGGCAGTTGCTCCATGACTTAGTGGTATGGAATTTTCTTTACTTTTGGAAGATTATCCTGAAATTTCAGTGACATGTGCATGCTGAATTTATAATTAGAGCTGATTACTCTTGAAAGCTCTGTATGGATAATAGGCAAGTGTGGTGTTGCTTGGAATTATTTTAACCAAAATTTACTGCTTCATCCTGCCTAGAACTTTCCCTGTAAATAAAAGAACAAATAAATATGGAAAAAATAAAATTTTTGTGCAGTAACTTGCCCATTGAATAATCCACCATCATTTGGCAAAAGCTTCATAGCTCTTGCTTGAACCTAGAAAATTTTTATCTTTGGAATGTTCAAATGTTTGTGGCTCCCTGGGGTTTAATTTCTTGGACAGCACAGGCTTTGGGCTCAGCTGTGAATATCCTGCTGATGTGGATTTTCCTTGTTTCCCTGTGATGTGCAATTTGAAATTGCAGGGCCATGCAGATGAGGTGTTTGTCTTGGAGACCCATCCCTTTGATTGTAGGATAATGCTGTCTGCAGGTCATGATGGCAACATCTTCATCTGGGACATCACCAAAGGCACCAAAACAAAGCATTATTTTAACATGGTAAGAGCTGCTTTAAACACCTTCTGTTCTCAGCACTCAGCAGTGTTCACTACCAGCTTAAGGAATTGCCACTAATACTCACACCCCCCTGTACCTTTAGGGAAAAACAAAACAAAAAAACAAAAAACACAAATAACCAAACAGAAAAACCTTAACCAGCAAAATTTTAATTTTTTTTTTTCCTTTGGGCTTTTTACCTGTGAATTTCCTGATTATTGCAGATTTTCCACTCTTTGCTACTGAAGATCATTGTGCACTTCCTTCATATTAAATGTTTTCCTCAGCTGAGGTGAGGTGCCATCTGAAGGGCTCTGTTTTAGGCCATTGTTTCAAGACACTTGTGAACAGATTCTTGTATTTTCCACAGTCTTAAAAATTATAATCTTAGTATCCATTGGCACAGTGCTTGAGGGCTCCATTTGACTGCTCATTGTTAACACTTTAAATTAGGTTATTTTCTCTAAGACTGAGATTCTGATCTAATGTTCATGTAAATTTTTTATCCTTTTTTTTTTTTTTCCCTGGTCAGTCAACAGCAAAGAGCTTTCTTTAATTTTTAAGTTCTTAAATTCTCTGGATTTGTCTAGAAAGTTGTTCAACAAAATCAGTCTATATTAGCTCCAGTTTATTTCAAGTGGTGTGCTGACAGCAAAAAAGCCTCAGAAAAACATGTTTATTTATTTATTTTATTCACTGAACAGTAACTTTTCATACCCTCTAGTGCATCTTTTAGAGTTGGTTCAGGACTTAAATTCAAAGGGAAAAGAAATATACTGAAGCAACAAAATTATTTGTGCCTTAATGGAGGTACTTAAGGAAATGCATGATGGCTTTTAATACAGTAATTAATTTTTGGTTTGCTCTAAAAAATAATCTTGATTTTTTTTTTTTTTTTTTTGTTTCAATTCAGATTGAAGGCCAGGGACATGGAGCTGTTTTTGACTGTAAATTTTCCCCAGATGGGCAGCATTTTGCATGCACAGATTCACATGGACATCTGCTGATATTTGGCTTTGGCTGTAGCAGGCCTTATGAAAAGGTAAGTTCAGCTTTTTGTCAGATTTCTGTATTGAATTTCTAACTAAAATTACATTATTGCATTAATTAATTTAAAAGTTCATATGTAAGAAATAATTTGTGTGATTAAAGGATCTAGATATGATGGATTCCTTGATGTCTGTAAATTGTCTTGCTTACATGATCCTGGCACAGCAGAAAAAAACCAATGTCTTAATATTCCCATGGGAGTAGCTCTCAAGAATGTTCCTGGAATACATTTTCATCTTGGAGGCAGCTAATTCACATTAATTGTTCAACCTCAAAAATGCTTCTGTTTCTCATTTCTGCTGGTTTATCTTGCAGTTCGTTAGGCCTTTCCTCACTCAAGCCCAAATTCACTGTAGTTGATTAAATTAAGCAAAAGCAAATTATTGATCCAATGCTGTGGATTTTGAAATACTAGAAAAATGTGAGTAGGATAAATGTCTGAATTTATCCTATCCTAAATTTTTTAATTTGTCAGCCTGCTTCCTTTTTGTTTTGATCAATACACATTTCTTCTTTTCTTCACTTCCCCCTCCCCCCACCCATGTTTTTCAGGTTGCCATGCTAGTTCCATGTGTGTCATTTTAAAGAATTCTTTTTTCCTTGCTCTACAGTCTCAGCTGAAATTGAAGCTTTTTCCCCGTTGCTGCTGGAAGCAAACATTCTGACTGTGATCTAATAATTATGTAACCATCTTCCTTCAGCCTTATGGACTCAGCAGACTTTCAGTTGTAGAAAAAAAACTTCAGGTGGATCTAGATTAAGAAAGAAATCATGATTAGGAAAACTTTGAGAGCTGATGTTCAGTTTTAGCCAAAGATTTCCTTGCAAGGAAACTTAGGGGCCGCTCACGAGTTGGACTTGGTGATCCTTGTGGGTCCCCTTCCAACTCTGAATATTCTGTGATTCTGGTAATTGTAGGGAGAAAATGCAAAGTGAGAGATAAATATTTGTAATTGTAAAACAGTACTTCTGCATCAACTTACCTCAACTTTTTGTTTTCTGAAAGAATTTTGTTGCCTGCAAAAGCACTATTGAAAATTACAGTACTGCAACATCCATCTGTTATCTGAAATTACACATAAATCTTCTAATTGGGAAGGTTAGAAGGGACTGGCCCTTTCTTTTACCTTTAAGTAGATTTTAGAGACTTTACTGCTTGTTCTTTGTTCTTTAGCATATTTTTTTTCCAACTTGCTAACATAAAAATAAAATTTCCTTTTAGATTCCTGATCAGATGTTCTTCCACACTGACTATCGGCCGCTGATCCGAGACTCCAACAACTACGTGCTGGATGAGCAGACTCAGCAGGCTCCTCACCTCATGCCCCCTCCCTTCTTAGTGGATGTGGATGGAAACCCTCATCCCACAAAATATCAAAGATTGGTGCCAGGAAGAGAGAATTGTGCAGATGAACATTTGATTCCTCAGCTTGGATATGTAGCAACAAGTAAGAATATCACTAAAGCTCTACATTCAGAAGTAGGTTATGCAATAGTTCCTAAGGGGGCATCAGCAATTTAAAAATACCTTTTTTTCACTTGATATTTTGTATTTATATTCACTAAAGATGCTGGAAGGTTCTACAGTGAGCACAATTCAAACAAGCAAAAAAAAAATGAGTTGTTCAGATGGATGTTGCATTCTTCTCTGTGGGCAGTGATGTTCACAAACCATTTGACTGTACATTCCATAAATGCCTTACTTGGAATAAATAATTGGAATAACTTCTTTCATTTGCTCTGTTTTACACTTGCAAGGTGATGGAGAAGTTGTTGAGCAGGTGATTGGCCAGCAGACAGTTGACCAGGATGAGCCAGGCTTGGAGCCCAGCATTCTGGATGGGATGATCAGGCAGCTACAGCTGGAGCAGGATCAGAGAACTGGAGCTGATCAAGAATCTGCTCCAAGTGGCCCCCAAAATGGGGAGGGAACACCCAGGAGAGGTTAGGACTGCTGAAAATTTCTTCTGTAATTGTTCTGTCTCCATGTTTATTGTGCTGTGTGAAATTCTGAAACAGGTTTTAACTTCAGTGTAGTTTTGGGGACTGAGATTCTTCTAACATTGTGATACCTGGTTATTTTTATTCATTAAAACACTGCTGCTCCTGTGATTAAATTACAAAGCCTTTCACTTTAAAAGGAAATTCATTTAAAAGGAAATACACTTTAAAAGGAAATTTAAAAGGAAAAAGTAATTAATAACATGCAAAATAGATTTTTTTGCAATAGTTTGCCAATATAAGTTATTTTTCCATTCCTTACTTTATGCAAAGTATTGTGCCATTATTCAAATTGGTTTCCCCTGTCCCTTCTTTACAGATTTAAATGAGACACTTTCCTTAGCTGTGTCTCT
Source organism: Cichladusa arquata (assembly GCA_026413545.1). Lineage (NCBI taxonomy): Eukaryota > Metazoa > Chordata > Aves > Passeriformes > Muscicapidae > Cichladusa > Cichladusa arquata. The sequence goes on along the minus strand of JAOTQP010000001.1, from coordinate 3,336,410 downwards.
GTAGTTTTAATTATGTAATTATATTAGATAGATGAAAAAATACGTATTTTCTTATATAATTATATATGTAATTATATGTGCTTAGCTCCAGGAAAAGTGCTTTTTAGAGCCTCACTGGCCTCAGAGCTGTCTGAAACAGTTCAGAAGAACCCTTCTGTCACACCACAATTCCTTTGCCTGTGAGGTGTTTGGGAAACCACTGGAATGTGGCACTCAGTGCTCTGGTCTGGTTGACAAGGTGGTCATTGGTCAAATGCTGGATCTTGGAGGTCTTTTACAGTCTAAATGACTCTGACATTCTGATTCTGTGAAAACAGTAGCAGAAATGACCATTTGAAAAGTACTTTGTGTAATCTCTGTGTTTTCTACAAGACACATAATCCCGTGAAGGTTACGAGTCACGTACTCAGAGATAAAAATACCGCCATAATTTTTTTTTTTTTACCTTGTAGCAAGAAACTGTGAGCTTCCAGCTCCCTGCAGCGTGGCAGACCCGTTTTGCTCTGTGTGTTTCAGCTTTCAGGAGGCCGAGTTTGGACATCCAGTCCCCGCCCAACATCGGGCTGCGGCGCAGCGGGCAGGTGGAGGGCGTGCGGCAGATGCACCAGAACGCGCCGCGCAGCCAGATGGCCACCGAGAGGGACCTGCAGGCCTGGAGGCGCAGGGTGGTGGTGCCTGAGATCCCCCCCAGCTCGCTCAGGTCTGCCTGCAGCCTGGACAGAGCTGCTCTCTGTACCTGGAGCAGAGGCTAGGCAGAGTTAGGGAGTAAAGTGGGTGTTTACTAAAGGGCTGTCAGAGCAGTGCAGGAGCCTGGCGGAGGCTGCGCCCACCGTGGGTGATTGATGGTCACGAGTTTTTCAGACAGATACAAGTTTAGTCTGTTTGCATATCAGAGGTTAATTGTCCAATTATAGCTTCAGCTAATGAAATCATATCCCCCTGGTTTGCTTGTTCCCCCCCCCAGTTCACTTTTGTTTATAGTTTTCAGGGCCAGAGGCAGCTGGTGTGACCTTGGTTTCCAGGCCCAGAAGGATTGTTTAGTCTGACCAAAGTGTGAAGAGAGCTAACTAGCATTCTGCATGGAGTTCAGAGTTATACTCTGAAATATATAAAAGCTACAACTTAAGGCATCATTAAAGGACAGCACAGCAGCTTGGTTTGTCTAAATGGAGTGCTGTTACACCAAAGGTGGAATGGATGCTGTTGGAATTCAGCATTGTGGGCAGATGTGCTAAAAACTCGTAATTGTAAGGTCCATTCAGTGAGAAGGGAAGTTGCCAGTTGAATGATTGTCACCTATTTCAATATTTTAAGTCATCTCCAGGCCAGCTAGGTCACCTAGATTCTTGCTTTCTCCAAAATAAAAGATCCATGGAAATGAATTCAACCTGTAAGAGTTGGGTGAGATTGTGCTCTCTGCAGGACTTTTGGAGGTGATCAGTTATAACCCCTTGAAATGCTAGACCAGTTGCTTTCAAAAGTACTATCAGTATTCATCTGTGAAAAGGAGAATTAGTAGCTAAACATCTCTTTTTAAAGCCACAGATGCTACCACATCTCTGAGGGTTTTAAGAAGCATTCTCAATGTTGGGAGATAGAATGATTGCAAATGGAAAAATGTGAATTAAAAATGACGCTGAAAATGTAGATTATATTTTGATGTTTGGAAGGAAGACTTTTTTAGCATCCATATTTTTTACTCCTACCTGGAAATGACAGGATGGTTTAGAGTTAATTGAGCAACAATAACTTCTGAAATTTAAAATGGAATGGAATTGAGTGTGAGGGAGATCCCTTAAAGATACCAGCATTGTCAAAACAGATGTAGAATTAGATTTTCATGGCTTTCTTGTAGGAAACAGGAAGAATATCGGATTGCAAAAGGGGAAGAAGAGAGAGATCTTTATGCAACAGAGAAGAAAAAGTCATTTGAGTCACTGGAAAAGGTACGTGGCAGCTTCTGGGAAAGTGAGCATTCTGTACCGAAGGGCAAGTGGTGGTGTGGAAAATGAAAGCAGAGGTTTCTGGTATGGTCTTCCAAGGAACCCTGATGATTCAGCTCCCAATTATTGCAGGACAAGATTGGATTTATTTTTATAAATACCTGGAATTCTTTTTGCTTTCAGTCTTGCTTGCTTCTCTGTGAGATATTAGGGAGTAATTTTTAGAGGCAGGATGGTTTTCAGGCTGTTCTGGTTTGACTGCAGTTACACAGCTACTGCAAGTCCTGCAAAAGCACTGAGAGCACTCAAGGTCCTGTACTTGAGGAATCACAGGTTAGATTGCTGTTCCTTGTCATCTTACTTTATTTTGTATGAGGGGAAACTTCTTCAGACTTTCCTCCTTTCAAGTGCTTTTTTCATTACCTGTTTCGTGGGAGAGATTGGCAAGAAGGAGACATTGGTTACTGTGCTGTTTTTATAAGCTTGTTGCCTGATTTGCTGTGTCTTAGAGTACAAAACAATTAGACACAAGAATTATACTGCATGATCCCCTTTACTGAGAGGAGTTGGGATTGAAACAAGATGATCATTAAGGTTCTTTCCAACCCAAACCATTCTCTGCTTTTATAATTGCACTTTGTGGGCAGTTAATGTCTTGATTCTGTAAATACATTTTCCAGGTGATGTGATGGAGCTGTCACAGTAGTTTTATAAAGAGCAGTTTCTTAGAACAACCAATAAATCTTAAATTTGGAACAGCAAATTTTAAACTTTGGGTTTACATGAAAATTATTTCTTGTGAAAGGGAGTTTTAACTTAGTAATGCTGTATCAGTTTTTGCATTCAGCAGTGCATTTAGCCACCCTTTCCCCCCTCATAAAAAAAAATTGCCAGATAAATATTTTTATTTAATTCCTGTTCTTTCCTTCTTTATAAATTAGAGTGACTCTGAGTCTTCATTAATCCAGTCAAAGCGTCGATTGCACAGACGGAAATATTCCAACTACAGAACACGGAAAAACATTGAGCAGCTGGAGTCTTCTGAGGAGGAGAGGGACAACTGCTTTGGCTTGGTAGAGCAGGTGAGTTCTCTTCTGAGTTTGGACTGAGCCTGAGTTGCTGAATAAATGAAATTTCATATACATTTTCCTTTCCCAGAGACAATATTTCTTTAAGCATCATTGTTAACACTTCTCAAACCTGTTGTGTTGATTTATTAAAGACAGTATTTCCTGTCAGTTTCTAAATGGCTCAGCTGGTTTTGCTGAGAATTTTCTAAACCAAATCCACAGTCCAAGGCAAAAATCTGGTGGACAGTTGGTTGGCTTCAGGTGACACGTGGAGTTTTGACGGTTTTTTTGTGTTTTTCTGTGGAAATTTTGCACATTCAGGAGATCAGGAAATCTTGCAAGTGAGATGAGGAATGGTATCCCTTGGAAATTTCCTCTCCTTTCCTTGCTTCTTAATAAAGAATTTCAATATGGCTAAAAAGCAATAAATGACTTAAATTGAATGTAAAGTTCAGTGAGTATTGAACTTTGTTGTTGTAGTGTATCATCTACACAGAGTATGAGCAGGTTTTAGTGAGAGGACTCTTAGCTTTGTTACTCTGAAAATGACAATCAGCTGAACTAACTCAAACATTTGAAGCTACAATTGAAATCTCGTGGTTTTCTCCTTTTAATTTTCTGCTTGACAACATACAAGTTGACACATGAGCTGTGTATCATACTGACTCAGTTATGAAAAACACATTTAAAGCATTATATTAATGCAAATAGCTGATGAGCAACAATCAGAAAATTAAGAAAATCATATATTTTAATATATCTCTGCTATTTAGTGTTGTATTTAAATACATGCATTAGTACTTGGTCAATCAGTTGACACTAAAAGGAGAGGGAAAAAACCCCTCAACTTGTATAACTAATGATAAAAAACCATGACAGTGACAGAATATCCTCTTGTGTGTGGAGAGATGTGATTGTTTTTCTTGATCTGTTCCTTTTGTGATGTAAATTCTTCCCTGTCAGATTTTATTATGTACTTTACATGACCTGAGTACTTTGATTTCCATTTTAACAACTTTTTCCAAACTTCTTTTAAATTTGATAACATGGACCACATATTTTTAAGTTTCAGACCCTTAAAACATGGGTTTGGCTTGAGTGTGTATTTTTAAAATTTAGGAAGCTGAAGAAAGTGAGGGGTCTGGTTCATCTGATGAAGAGGAAGAGTGGAGAAGTGACAAGAAAAGCAACAGTAATAGTTCTAGGTAAAGTGAAAAAACACATCCCATAATGAGTTTTACTTGAATTTTGACAAATTAGGAGTTGTATGAAAGCTCTGTTGTGCTTCAGATGTGATCATATGATAATAATCCTATAAATAATAATCATATAAGGTATAATTTCTATACTTCATTGACACATTGGATTGTTATTTACTGTTCCATTTCACCAATTTTTTAATGTAACTCTATGTCTCTCTTCTTTTTTTGCCATATGTCAAAGAAAGATGAGAGTCTGGAATATTTCTGTAGTGTGTTTTGGTCTGGGTTTGGAGGTTTTGAAAGACTTTGTTTGGGAAATTTTTTTCCCAATTTCATTTGGGAATTCTTTTCTTTTTTTTTTTCCTTGCTCTTAAAACTATTTTTTTGAATCTGAATTTTTAAAAGTTTCTAGTTTTATGTAGAACTGTTACAGATAGGTTTTTAATCAAGTCATTGTGACTATTTTAGGTATTGTTACAATTCTGTAGTACTAGAAATGAAAAGTACTTAGAGAGAATCTGGATGTGTAGTTGAGACTTGCAAAAGTGTAAAAAATTCAAGCAGCATTTGATTCTTGTATTCCTTAGGGAGGGCTCCTAATTAACCCAGAATTCTATTGCACAACTTTCTTGAATAAAATTACTGATTTTAGAATTCACTAGACTTTAATTGTTTGAAGAAATGTGCTTTGAATTACTGAATTCTCCCAAAAATTCATTAAGCATCAAGTAAATTAATGGTTGCAGTAAGGCAACGTGATTTTGAAGTTGCTTTCAATGACACTTGCTATCTGCTGGTATTTTTCTGAGAGAGTTGAGTGCTGTGGAGTGGTGAGAGGTGGTGTTTGTGTTCCTTCCCTCTCTGCACAGCGACTCCTCGAGCAGATACTCGGACTGGATCGCGGACGCCGGCATCAACCTGCAGCCGCCGGCGCGCGGCTGGCGCAGGAAAGCGCTGCGCTACTGCAGCACCTCCGAGGAGGAGGTGTCAGCTGAGAAATCCTCTCCTCCCAAGAGGAGGAGGAGGAAGAGGAGGAAAAAACCCAAACCCAAAAAGCAGGAGGAGGTACGATTTTCATTTTCTTCTACACAGTCTTCAGTTCTCTGTGTTATAAATGAGGAACAAAGTCTCGATATTCATCAAAGTTTAGATTGGTTTATTTTATCTAGACAGAGCTGGGGAAAACGTGAGGGGTCACCGCCCACTCCACGCTTCCACCCAACTTGGTTTGCAGCTCCCTTTTTATAGGAT
>JAOTQP010000001.1:3311570-3330634 GCA_026413545.1 Cichladusa arquata | reverse complement strand
CCTTTATCTAGGTCCATGTTCTTTTCTTATTTTAAGTATTCTGGTTTATACAAACTCCAAAACTTCTATGATTAACATGAATCATTTATCAATTATCACATCTGTTAGGAGTTAGGTCTTTGTGTTGGAAACTATTTAATTGTTACTGCCATTAGGCAAGGATCTTGTTGTTAACCACACACAGGGTGCATGGAATTGATTTAATATCATTCCCTAAGTGAGGGATCTGCTCATTTGTAGGGAAGAATCTGCATTCTGAGTGAAAGCACTTCCATTTTCCAAATGAAAAGTGTTCTCAAGGTTGATGATGTTAAAGGGGAAATGTGTTTAATAAATACCAGTACAGAATATCAGACTTGTCCCAAGGGCATGGAGTGATAGGACAAGGGGGAAGGCTTTAAACTGAAGGACAGCGAGGTTAGATTAGATGAAATTAGGGAGGGATTCCTGATTCTGAGGGTGGTGAGGTACCAGGACATGTTGTCCACAGAAGCTGTGGCTGCCCCTGGATCCCTGGAAGTGTCCAAAGCCAGGTTGGACACTGGGGTGTGGAGCAACCTGGGATAGTGGAGGGTGTCCCTGCCCATGGCAGGGAAGGGGTGGAACTGGATGATCCTTGAGGTCTCTTCCAACCTGAACCATTTTGTGACTCTCTAACTTTTGTTTGTTAAACTGTCTGGTTTTTTATCTGCTTTAATACTTAGGGGACACAGTTTTTTTTCTCCATCCCTTCACTTTCTTCCGAGTAGAATCAAAAGTTTCTTGCAGCTTGAATAATTTTTAATTGGGTGCTGAGACTGTCGTTTAAATTATAAAACTTTCTGCTAAGGCCTGCATAATAATGACTTGCTCACTCAAATCTCCAGATAGGAAAGGAATGTTTAGTATTGGAATTACAAATAAAGTTACAACTCAAGCAAAGCCTTGGAGGAATGCTGCTGATACTGTTTGGAAATGCTGTGGATTAATCCTTTATAAGTTAAGCTGTTGTCTGCCAAGTCGAAATGGAATGGTTTGTTTAGAATTCCTGTCCATTATGTCTGATTTTCTGAAGGCTGATGCTGCAGCACAACCACTGAACTCAGAGTTGTCCTATGACTGGCACCCTCCAGTCTGGATCACAGACACGGCTCTCCGGAGGTCCCCGTTTGTCCCTCAGATGGGGGACGAGGTAGGAACATGGATTGAAATCTCCCAGTGCTTGTGATTATTATAACTGCAAAATACAAGATAACATTGACTGTTTGGGCTTGTTGGGGTTCTTTAGGTGATATATTTCCGACAAGGGCACGAAGCTTACATTGAAGCAGTGAGAAGAAATAACATTTATGAACTGAATCCACACAAGGAGCCTTGGAGAAAAGTGGTGCTTAGGGTAAGTCTGCACTGAAGGTCCTGTGGGTTTATAACAGAGTCTGTGTCTGAAGAGTTTTATTATTTTGTTTGCAAAACATGGATTTGTGAGGTTACTAATAATTTCCCTATGGGGGAAGTTTGTGCAATTATCAGGCTGCCGTCAGAATTTTCTATGGGAAGCCAGATGAAATACCTGTGTTAAAATATTAAGGCTGGCAGACTGCCTTCCATTGAAATCTCAAATCTAATTTCAGTCTTTTGCATGTGGGTACAGTTGATTAATTCATGTTAAACTAACAGTTCTGTGCATGGTCCCCAAGATAAAAATTGTTGAAGCTGTTTTTTCTTACCTGTAGGATCAGGAATTGGTAAAAATTGTTGGAATTAGATACGAAGTTGGTCCTCCCACGCTGTGTTGCCTTAAGCTTGCCTTTATAGATCACGCCACTGGGAAGCACACAGACAAATCATTTTCCATCAGGTATGTGCAGTTCTAGTTTCCTGAAAAGTGTTCAAGAATGTTTCTCTTCTTCCCAAAGCCCTGAGGCACACGTGAGTGATGATTTTTTTATCCAGATACCATGACATGCCAGATGTCATCGACTTCCTTATCTTACGTCAGTTCTACGACGAAGCCCGGCAGAGGAACTGGCAGGCCTGTAAGTGTTTGCTGAGTGTTGGACTGAACAGTTCTGAAATCACAAGTGTGTCCTTGGCTAATTGCTGCATGTGCTGTTTGTAGGGCCAGAGGGTTCTCCTGTAGGCAAGAGTTAGAAATGTGAACCTTGGAGGGACTGCAGTAAATGTAAATACAGTCACCAAAATACGTATCCAGACTGTTATATTCCCTATTTTATTGTAAAGCTAAATAACAGACTTACATGTCAGTGGGTCTAGAAATTTAATTATGGAGAGGAATCAAGCAGTACATTTATCAGAAGTTTTTCTGATTGCCTGTGGCAGCCACAGAGTGAAATCCTTCTCTCAGCAGATTCTCTGTATTTGCTGTAGCCGACAGGTTCCGCTCCATTATTGACGATGCCTGGTGGTTTGGGACAGTGCTGGGTCAGGAGCCTTATCAGCCTCAGTACCCAGACAGTCATTTCCAGTGTTACAGTGTCAAGTGAGTACAAAAAGATTTTATTTGCAGTGTTATTAGAGTGCCTTTGCTCTCACACAACTGTTTCATTGCTAGGAGAATGTATAAATTGTTCACTTAAATTATTTTACTCCTGGTATTGTCGCTTCTTAATGGTTTTAAGTTGCTGCTGTACCACAGTGTGGAAATGTAATAACTTGTGGCAATTTGTTAATGAGTAGTAATATGGTACAAGCAGTTGTTGACCTCTTCACATTTCCTGTACTGGTTAATGCTGGGTCCCTTCCACAGAGCAAGCAATGCAGTTTTCTGTGAACATTAATTATTGGTTGGCACTGATAGTTGGTTTGGGGATGCTGAATCTCTTCTGTGGTTGCTGACATCAAGGTCCTTATGCCTCAAGTCCTCACACTTTGTCTTTCACATTGGGCACTCTTTTTCGTATCAATAGAGGCCTTCATTCAAAGGAGGGGAATGGTAAACAAAGATAGCTCTGGATTTCAGTGTTGAGACCTTGTCCTGCCCTGTTCAAGCTGTCTGGAATAGAATCACAGCATGGTTTGGGTTGGAAGGGACCTTGAAGATCATCTTGTTCCAGCCCTCTGCCATGGGCAGGGACAGCTTCTGCTATCTCAGGTTACAAAGAGCTCCAAACAACCTGGCCATGGACACTTCCAGGGATGAAGTAGCCACAGCTTTTTTGGGCACCTTGTGCCAGGACCTCACCACCCTCAGAGTCAAGAATTCCTTCTAGTATCTAATCTAACCCTTCCCCCCTACAGCTTAAGGTCATTCCCCTTGTCCTTCACTCCTTACCCTTGTGAAGGTCCCTCTCCAGCCTTCTTGTCACCTCCTTTAGGACTGAAAGGATAATTCTGGGATTTTGCTTGGTTTGGTTTCCCCCAGCAGGGGAGGACTGTGAGGAGAATAAACAGTGAATATTCAATATTCCTATTTCCATCATGCCCAGAGATAGTTCCCATGTCTTATACAGTACATTTAATGGTCATGTTGGAGCACTTCTTAATTGCTTTTTCACTCAAAGACTCTTGAACCTGTTGCTCACCACAAAGGGAAATTTTATAGCTAATAGACAATCCAGTGAGACTGCTAAGATTTTGTTACATGTTTTTGTTCCTTGTCTCATCTGCTTGTCTTCTCTCTCAATGATTTTCCTTGGTGGGAAGGTGGAAGTAACTCCCAGATTGAAGTTCTTGCCTCTTACCTTCCCTTCCACATTCCATCCATTCCATGTGTTTTGTTGTGTACCACACATGTTCCTTGTGACAAGTTCAGGTGGGCTTTGGATTTTTCTTGGCCAGTTCCAAATCAAGTTTCCAGTTCTGAACAAAAGCCTGGTGCCAGTTTCCTGGGCTCCTTTCTCCTGTAAGACCTAAAGGATATTTCAGTATTTTAATGCACCAGCCTTTAGCAGAAAAGTCTAGAGCTGCTTTGAAGGAAGGGATGCTGTATTCCTAAAGATCCTTTTCCAAAAGGACTTTATTTTACCTGGCCTCACAAACAGCTCTTCTAAAGCAGAATCCTAAGATGTGTATGAAAACACTTGGAGTGTTTGGCAGCTGTATTTAGGTTTTGTGACCTGGCTGGGTCTGTTGCTCTTTTTGTCACGCATACTTTAGTTTATCACTGTTACTGTTGTATGGAAAATAAATGAAGATAATTTTCCATGGTTTTTGTTATTTTTATTAGCAAGACAGTAACAGTGTAGAAGCAGCTTGATTTATTATGAAGTTGCATTACCTGGATGACTGGAACTTAAGCAGAACTAAGTGAGGCTTAAGCTGTACTAAATTCTTGATAAAGTCTTACATTCAAAATTATCAATTAATATATCCATTTGTGAATATCAACAACTTGTGAAGTATTGTACAATAACTGGGGAGGAGAACTGAACAGATCAACCTTTAGGACTCCTAGTTCATAAAAATCAAAGAATGGTCCAAGTTTTCCTAAGGCATTGGGAAATCCAAAACAATGGGGAGCTGCTCTTGCCAGAGCAAGGGTTTAGTTATAAAATACTCTGGGCATGATCATTTCAGTTTCCAGTTGGTTTGAAATAAATACAAGGAGGCATTAGACCAAATATCTAGACTTTATTAAGGCATCAGAAGTAGACCCAGGAATTTGGAGAACTCTGACAGGAAACTGCTGGCAAAGCTGCAAAGCTCTGGAGGGAAATTGGTAACTGCAAACTGATCTGTTTGTTTTTGGTATGTGCTTGTAATAAAAAATAAAACTGGGAGCATAAGGATTAACCCAGCTGTAGGAAGGATCCAGCACTCCATCTGTACAGGGTACTTCTGCCTCTCTGGGTCAGTGAGGTGTGAAGCTGATCCAGTCAGACTTGTTTTTACTTTGAAAATAGCAAAGTTCATTGGTATTTTATGTGATTTTAAAAACATGTAAAAATCTGCCCAAATGTGGTGGGTTTTGGAGAAATCTCAGAGTGATGTTCACACCTCATACTTCAATATCAGAGTAAATATCCAAAACTATCAATAACGCTTGTGTTGCTTTTGCTTTGTCTTGGGCCTTAATTAACTTCAGTTTCTTCATTTTATGTTTATTCTTTTCTTTGTCTTAATGTCCTCTGCCCCACAAATTTTCATGCTAGCAAATGAAATTCCTCATTTCCTGTTCTCCTTTAATCCATGGACTTGCACAACTCCTGCTGTGATCAGCAAGAAAAATACTCTCCTGTTTTTTTTCTCAAATCTTCCCCTTGATGTTATCTCACTTTTCCAAATGTGCAACTTATTTTTCTTCTTCATCTTCTTGATACAAGCCCTATAAAATTGATTTATGTATTGTGTAAGTTGCATACAGCCAAAATCAGGAACACAATTTGAATTTGAAATTGATTATGAAGGATTGTTTCCTTTGTGCTGATTGTAAACCAGTGTTTTTCTTTATATCCATGTTTTTACAGTGTCTTTTGACAATGCCTACAAATAGCTGTAATTTAAATGTGCCTTATAGCTGAGATTTAAATATGCTTGAAGGCAACATTTCTGAGTCAAGGTAACTTTAAATTATTATTTTATATTTTTTACTTGGTGAATCAGATGGGACAATGGTGAAATTGAAAAGCTGAGCCCGTGGGACATGGAACCAGTCCCTGATAATGGTAGGTAGAAATCCTTTAATAAAACAGCTTAAAGTGCTTCTCCCTCTTTCCAGTTCCTTTGTTTCATGCAGGTAGTGCACCTGAGGTGATTCCTGTCTTAAAGAGAGTCTTGATTCAGATTTAGTGAAATAATTTGAATATACCTATGTTTTTTCCTTTTGCATCTTCCAGAGCAATTTTGAAAAAAAATGCTTTAAATGTGTAGCTCTGACTTGGGGAATAAAACCTGCTACTTCCAAATGTCAGGTTTCAAAAAACATCTCAAGTTTCAAACTATGAATTTATTGTAGTATACTATAATACAAGGGGGTGCAAGAAGAATATAAATAAAATATTTTCCAGTCAGCAGATCCTTACTGCACATAGTTTGCAACCAAAAATTTATAAAGTTGCTGGTCAAATCCAGATTTTTTGTAAATAGAAGAGTGGCATTTGTGGTTTGTCTTAATATTTCCCTTTTCCAGTACTTGTCAGTACCATCTGGGAAGGGAGAGGAAACTTTGGGAGATACTGAGAAAGTAGCTACTGAATAGGCTGTCAAAAAGATAAACTGCAGTAAAATAGAAATTAAAACATTTTGCTGTTTGTATAAATTTTGTGTAGTTTTTTTCCCCCACAGCCTTAGCATTAAACTCTACTTCAAGGATTTTTTATAAGTTGCAAGCATGCAATTATTTAATAACTGAGTGCTCAACAGTTGATCTTGTTCTCACTCCTTCCCCACTTGGCTGTCTGTAGTTGATCAGCCTGAGGAATTAGGAGCAAGTGTCTCTGTGACTCTGGAGGAGGTGGAGAAGCTCCTGTACAAACCCCAGGAGGGGGAGTGGGGGATGAAGTCCCGTGATGAGGCCTGTGAAAGGATTATCCGTGGGATTGATCAGCTCATGACTCTTGGTGAGTGTGAGCTGAGCTTCAGGTGGTTTTCTCCTGATGTTACATTTAGAAACAGCCTGGAATATCCACGGCATCCTTGAAAAATTCCTTGTGATAAAGTGTTTTAATGAGCCAATGTTTTTCTGTGCAGTTCCTTGTGGTTGTACTGATCTCTTTATGATTTTACACTGGTTTTCTAACACCCAGCTCACTTGCCATGGACCTACAGGCTTTGAAACAAAATCCCAGAATGGTTTGGGTTGGAAGGGACCTTAAAGCCCATCCAGTTCCTGCCATGGGCAGGGACACCTTCCACTGTCTCAGGGTGCTCCATGCTCCTGGCCTTGGACACTTCCAGGGATCCAGGGCAGCCAGAACTGGTCTGGGTGCCCTGTGCCAGCCCCTCCCCATCCCCCCAGGGAACAATTCCTAATTCCCAATATCCCATCCAGCCCTGCCCTCTGGCAGTGGGAGCCATTCCCTGTGTCCTGCTCCTCCATTCCTTGGAAACTGTCTCTGTCTGTCTTTCCTGTCAGCTCCTTCAGGCCCTGCAAGGCCAAAAATGAAGTCAGACATTGAAATGTTGCTGTTTTTGCTGTTTTTCACCAGACATCTCAGCAGCTTTTGCTGGCCCAGTGGACCTGTGCACATACCCCAAGTACTGCACGGTGGTCGCCTACCCCACCGACCTCAACACCATCCGCACCCGCCTGGCCAACAGGTTCTACAGGTGAGTGCTGCAGGAGCAGCTCATCTGGGCTCTGCAGGGCTACAGTAAACCCTGACACAGCTCATCTGGGCTCTGCACAGCTACAGTAAACCCTGACACAGCTCATCTGGGCTCTGCAGAGTTACAGTAAACCCTGACACAGCTCATCTGGGCTCTGCACAGTTACAGTAAACCCTGACACAGCTCATCTGGGCTGTGCACAGCTACAGTAAACCCTGACACAGCTCATCTGGGCTCTGCAGGGCTACAATAAACCCTGACACAGCTCATCTGGGCTCTGCACAGCTACAATAAACCCTGACACAGCTCATCTGGGCTCTGCACAGCTGCAGTAAACCCTGACACAGCTCATCTGGGCTCTGCACAGCTACAGTAAACCCTGACATCCTTTCCTTGAGAAATTCACTATTGGAAATCACCAAATGTTAAAAAACTCCCTGAAGTTACTTCAGTGCTGATGACAGCTCAGATTTTGAAGTGCTGTCCTTCAGTTACTCTGAACTTGAGGAAGGTTAAGCTCTTACTATTTTCAGAAATGAGCTTAAACACAAAAGGTGAAATGTTAAATATTAACAGCAGCATTTATAATGATAAAAACTTAGGGAGGAGAAAGAGGGAAGAGTGTAATGATGACAAAACTCTGGTTTGCTGGATGTGCTGGTCAGTCATAGCTTGAAAATAAATTTAAGTGTATTCTTCATCTGAACCTGCATTCAGTGTGTCTGTAAATACATTGAAGAGACATTAATAGTGATTTTCCTCCTGTATAAGATGGAAAAAATGTCTTGGGAAATAATTGGAAATTCTGTAGGTAAAGAACTGCAGACTTGGGGTATCTCTGCTTCACAGGTATAAAGGAATTGGGAAAATCAGTTGTAAAAATTGAATGTGGCAGCTCATTAATATCAAGTTATAATTTCAATTTGTAGCAGTTTCTCAAATCTATCATTTTACAGGGGCATTGTTTTCAGTGGTCGGCTGGCCTCAAAGCAAGGTCTTTAAGGGAAGACAGAAAGGCACATGGTAGCTGGGATGTCTTTAAAAAAGTAATTGGACAAAGCTCTTGCCACTTCTTTTTAATTGCTTGTGCTTTGTATTTCTTAAAAGTTCCTCAGATATGACTCAACCTGTGTTCTATTTCTCAGGGCTTTGTAACAAGCAGCTTCTGATATTTCCAGAAGAAATGTGATAATTTAGAGTAGTGATTAAATTATTCTCCCTCCTTTTGAATAAGTCAAATGTAAGCTTTTAAAAATGCTTGTGTTTTTCAAGATTTCAGAAAATCTACAGTCCTTAAGATGATTTCAGTGTTTTTTTATGATTTAGGGGTGACAATTGCTAGTTCTTACTTGGCCAGCTGAATTAACTGAGTTTGTATCACAAACTGTCTAAGGATGAATTATCACTAATGAGTTGGGAAATAAGTGATGAAAGATGTACAGTGTTGGTTTTGCTTCCTTGGGTTTTCCACGTGAAGGAAAAGTTTGAGACTGCCCTAAAGGGACATAAAACACAGGGACATCTAAATCTAACATGGAGAGAAAATCAGAGATAATTTTTGCTGGTTTTAAGTTTTTCTTTAGTATTAAAGGTGCAGTATTTTCTAATTTGAAGGAGAATTTCAGCATTGGTTTGGGAAGTCAGATACATTGAAAGCAATGCCAGAACCTTCAATGAGCCTGGGAGTGCTATTGCCAGAGCTGCAAAAAAAATCACCACCCAGCTCCTAAAGTTTATCAAGTAAGTGGCATTTTAATCTAAATACTGCTTGAATCCTCATGCTTTTGAATAGTGGAGAGTAAAACCAGCTCAATTAATACCCCTTTGTGGTGAGCCCTGCTTTGACTCTTTTCAGTGCAGTGTAAGGACAGGTGTATAATTCTGGGTCTTACCTTAAATACTGAAATGTTTAGCTTGGAGGCATTTTACCTTTTTCCCTGGTATTACAGTCCCAAAATGTCACTTGACATGGAGTAAGTTAAGTAGCTCAGCCTGTTAAAAGTAACTTCTGTGCTGTCCTGTGTAGAAGTTCCTGTTGTAGCTTGCCTGACTTAATTGAAAGCTTAAAATAAACTGAGAGGTTTATTTTGAAATGAGTGTGGGCAGCTGGGCAGGCCCCTTTCAAATCCCTAATCCTGAATTTTATATTCCATTTAATACTCAGTTACTGTCTTCCCTTTTATATGAAGCACTTGGTTGTGGCTGAGTTTAATTTAGGAAACAACAGCTCTGTTTTTGCTCTTCCACTAACAGAAATTTAATTGCATTGCAGTGACCAGGACTGTACAAATATTTTTGAATTGTGTAGCACAACAGATGATGAACAAGATTGTCATGATGCTGATCTGGTAAGTTGGGTTTTTTTGTGGAAAATTCCAGTAATTTATGGTGGTAAGAAAATACCAGCAATGTTCAAATATTGTGAGTTATTTACATAGCTCATACAAAAATGGACTATATTAGGAATTTTTATGAATGTTTTATGTCATTTATTATCAGTGAATTACTTTACTGGTAATATTTAGTCACTGAAGTTCAAAGCTGTTGGATAACTTTTAATTGCCATTTCTGATGGTGGTTTTTCCTTTTCTCAAACCACTGAAAATTCCAGACTCCAGCTCTTGTGCTTATCTAAGATATTGCTTTCCAAGTCTCCCAGGTGAAGTGTTGTAATTTTTTATGCTCATCTTTTGTCTTATTGAAAGAATTAAGAAGAAAATTTAATTTTAACACAGTCTCAAATCTAATGACACTTTTAGCCTCCATCACCTATTTTTTTGCTACATCACTTTTAAGATAATTGATTTTATTTTGTGCAGGATGATGAGAAATGTGTTCCAAGAACTTCATACAGAAGAAGAAAAGTGAGTTGGCCAATCTTTACCTTATAACCCAAATCAGGCTGAATTTTTCTCTTGCTCTATTCCATTAATGTTTTTCCTAATGTTTTTTTTTCCCTCAAGGGACGGGGCTTAAAAAAAGGAAGACCCCTGAAAAGTGGCTATGATGAAAACTGCTGGAAGAAGCAGTGCATGGAATTGGTAAATTTAATTTTCCAGTGTGAGGATTCTGAACCCTTCAGGCAGCCAGTTGACTTGGATCAATACCCTGTAAGTTGTACTTGATAACCTTAATCATTTATTTTTTTCTTGATTTCTTACTGTGTCTTGTAAGTGAATTATTTTAGAAAAATCTGTATTTTCTTAATTAAAACGAGTTTCTTGAGGGTCTAAAATCTGTTTACTGAGCCTGAGCTATGAATTTGATTTTTTTTCCCTCTTTTGGCTGTTCATGGTAATCTTACTACCCCCTCAGCCTCTTTTTTCCTCTAAAAACCCAACAAATTTAATTTAAAGGAAAAAAAACTTCTTTGCAGCACATAATTTCTCCTGATGACTCCACATTCTGAGTTTGAGTCTAATTTCAGGTTTAAAAAACATCTTGAGGTTCTCCAAAAAAAACATGATTGGGAGAGAAAGAAAGACTGAGATGTTTTGATGAGGTTTTTGTGTGGTCACTGTGTTTTGGGGCTTTTTTGGCTGATTTTTTATACTAGATCTGTTGTTTCTCACAGTAAAATTCATGGGATAATGAAAATGAGATTTTAAATCAACCTGTCTCAGCAAAAGTTGCTTTCTGCTGTGGTGATTCTCTTTTCACTGCTACCAAAGATAATTTGTGTAATTTTAGCTACTTCTAAATGACAAATAAAATTCAAAGGTGGTTTGGTTTTTTTTTTACTTCCACAGAAATCTTTTTTTCATATGTTTTTTATAGGATTACAGACATATTATAGACACTCCAATGGATTTTGGTACAGTAAAGGAAACTCTGGAAGCTGGGAATTATGACACTCCAATGGAACTGTGCAAAGATATCAGACTGATATTTAGCAATGCAAAATCTTATACTCCAAACAAAAAGTCAAAGGTAGCTGTTAATATCTTAGGGTTTGTGAATGTCTTAATGAAATTAAATCTTATTTTGCATTTGTTTATCAGTACTTTTGATAAAGCTGCTGGTTGGGTGGATAGTGGAGAGAAATAGGACAAAAACATTTAATATGTTCATTTCCTGTTTATTTGGTGTTACACAGGACTGCCTGTGCTTTTCCTATTGCTTTTCTGTGCAGTTTTTAATATTGCAAATATTAGCCTTGGATCAAAGGCTCTGTTTTTAATAGAATCCACTTCCTCACCTAGATTTACAGTATGACCTTGAGATTGTCAGCACTGTTTGAAGAGAAAATCCGAAGAATTGTTTCAGATTTCAAAAATGGGCAGAAACAGAACGAAAAGTTACGGAGGAACCAGAGGTACACCAGAAGATTTAATAATCAAAGCTCAGTGCAGCAGCCCACCAAAATGCTCAGGTAATCAAATTGTGAAGATATAAAGATCTATCTCAGAGGGCTGATATTCATACTGACTCACATTTAGTCTGTGAAGAGGGGAACAATTGTTTTTTTAAATGGTTTGCAACCCCAGTGAGACTTTTTATAATTTTCATGCAGTAGGAAAAAGATGTTTAAAAAAATTGGCTTTTTTGTAGTAAAAACTGAGAAATGCAAGGAGACAGAAGAGTAGAAAAGTTTTTCTTTCATATTTGAATCAGAACTTCAATATTTAACTAAAATAATGAGGAATGAAACAAATATTTACTTGCTGGATATATTACAGAGATTAAAATCTGCATAAATTATGTGGTTTGTTATATAAAGTCAGTTCTGTGGAATTTCTAGAAATTGTCACTTACTGTTGCATTCAGATGGGAGCCAGATTTGCCTTTTCTCTTCTGAAGGCAAACAAGCTTTTGACACAATTGCTGTTTGACATGATTAACTCCTGCTCTTAATTTGCATGTGGGACAAAACACAAAAGCTAAATATGGTAAATTACTGAAACTGAGCTTTTCCCTTCTGCTCCTGTCCAGTCATCCTTCTCTGGCAGGGAAAGGGTAGGAGCTAGAATTTTAATTAAAAGAAAAAAATTCTAATTTCAGGGAATTACTTTCATACTTTAAAATAACCAAGACACCAGGATAGGCAGAAATTGTCTTTTGAATCTCGTTTGTGCTCATATCTGGAGACTTGTGACTGTTCAGTGGGGCACACAGAAGGGAGGTTTGGGATAACAGAGATTATACACCTTGTACACCTGAATGAATGTCTGAAAACCTGCAATGTAAGGAAAAAACTGACATAATAGATCTGTAGGTGAAAATAATGGACTGAGCAGGATGGCAGTTAGCACTCAGGCATTTGAAGGTAAGGAAGGATCAAATTAGTGAAGTTTTCTTTATTTAAACTGTCTGTAAGGTTCCACCTGCTGTGTGTGTTGGGAGCCCAGTTTACTGTGGAATAATTTAGTTGGAGGCTCATGTGCAATTAAGCAGAGGCTGGGAATCCAGCAGGAATTGAGGCTGCTGCTGCAGTGAAAATAAGAAAACATGAATTGTCTGGAGGGTATCCACCATTAAATTCTGTTTCTCAGAGCAGAGTAGGATTGTCTCCTCTTGTGTGACTTCCCTAGGAGTGCAGACTGTTATTTTAATGAAAGTACTTCATGTTTATCCTTGCCAGAGTTAAAATTGTCTCATGTCACATTAGCTCATAAAATACCCTCAGAAATACAAAATCACATTAAATGTTGTTAAAATACATAATTGCTTTCCCTCTCACTAGAAATCTGAAGCAGAAACCATTAAAGTCTCAGGCCAAACTTGAATCTGAGCAGGAAGATTCTGTTCCTCAGCCTACCTCAAGCAGAGCTGCCTGTGTCACAAGCCATAAACCCAGCACTGGCTCCTACAACCAGAGTTCCTCGGGAGAATCCTCAGATTCTGCCTGCCTGGCATCCTTTGAGAGGAATGGGAAGGCCAGATCCACAACTCTAACCAACTGTTCTGCTTTATCATCAGGTCAGAGTTTAGAATTGCTGCAGTTTGCATTCTGAGTTGTTAAATGAGCTTTGTGTTTTTAATGTGGAATTTTTTACACAATATTTAGGAGTTTTGTGTGATGCAGAGTTTTGTGTTTTACTGGATTTTGGACACATTATTTACAGTGATTGTTATAAAAAGATTTGTGTACTATGTATATATTTTTTTTTTGCTTTAAGATCATGTAGAATACAGTAAATTTACTTTTATTAATGAAGAAATCTGTCAACAGGAAAGAATGTAGAGTATTTGATAATTGATACTGTATAAAATGCAGGTTATATGTCCATATATGTGTATGTATGTTATATAAAAATTGTTATCCACAATTAGCAAATGACAGAAGTTCCTGAGACTTTAAAGCTTTCCTCTCTTCCCCCTACACCTCACCTTGACAAAAATTCAGCTTATTTCAAAGAATAAGAATGCAAGTTCTGGTAAAATGTGTTGGAAAATGTCCTGTGTTTTGGGATTTTTTTAAACATGCTTTTCACTTAAATCTGGTGTTTGAAAAGAGCTGTTTTATTTTAATTGAAACTTAACTACAGGTTAAAGAAGTTTCCTGTCACTGATGACTATATGAATATGGGTTTTGTTGGGGCATCAGTTTGATCCCTGTAAGACATTCAGGCATGAGAATGCATTTTGAGTTAATGTGAGGAAATTCTGAAGATTCCAGGATCAGCAAGATGTAACTTGAAAACTGTTCAGAATTCTAACTGCCAATTGCTTTATTTTTGCAACAGAGAGTGAAATAGAAGGTTGTGGGGTTTCTTCATCTACTTCCTCTTCATCTTCATCCTCCTCAAGCAGCTCAGAAGACAGCAAGGGCTGTTCTGGGGCTCCTGTGTCCTCTCCCCTGCACAACGGGGTGTGCAGGAGGAACAGCAGTCGCAGGCTGACTCGGAACAGAGCTGCTCAGAGGAAACAGACAGGTAGGGTGGCAGGAGTTTCTTGTCAACAGCAAGACAAATGCATCTTTTTATACTTCTATATTTATATTTATAAAAATAACTGAGTTGAGTTAGTGGTTTTTTAAATGGTTGTATGTGTAAGATACTGATTTTTTTTAATTGGTGCTAATTTCGAAGCTCTCAAATACTACACTTTAAAAGTTGAGTGTAGTATTTGAGAGCTTTGAAATTAACACCAATAAAAAAATCAGTATCTCACACATACTTTTCATGACTAGTCTTACACAGTCTTTTCCTGACTAGGGGAAGAGAGCAGAAACCAAGAGCTTGATGAGAGGGAATGACTTGCAGCATACCTTAAGAAAAAAAGCAGCAGTTCATAAAGTTTTAATTGTCACAAAACCAGAATGAATCTGAAATTCAAAATACACCTGTCACTGAGAATATATTTCATGCATCATGTCTGTGGGTTGAACCTGTCCCAGTTTTGACAAGACTTCAAAGCTGCTATTTCATATTTAAGATATTAATCCCTATGTTCCTTGACAGGAACACTTCTTCAGGAGAACGGGAATACAAGGAAAGCAGTCAGGAAAAAGTTGTATGGAAGCGACTCTGAAAATACTTCAGCAGTGACATCTGAGCCCCTCAGCAACAGCAAGGGCAGGCACAGGAAAACCCCCCGCAGGAGTGCAGCTGTGGCTGCCAACAAGCTGAGGCTGATGAGTGATGTGGAGGAGGAGGTGTCGAGCTCGGAGAGCGTCGGCATCTGCAGGAACAGGAAGCTGCCGCACCGCAACGCCTCGGCTGCTGCCAGGAGAATGCTGCTGGAGGGATCCGAGGATGAGGCAGGCCTCAAGTCTGACAGTGACAAAGAAGTACAAGAGCAGCTCACCAAGAGGAAAATTCCTTCTCAGGCTGGCTGCTCTGCTCCACGAAGGAAATTTGTCAGTGATTCTGAGAATGGGAGCTCAGATTGTGAGCCCGACAAGCAGAAGAGCTGGCAGAGCAATGGATACAAACAGCTGCGGGGCCCTGTCTGCTCTGTGTCTCCCAAAGTGAAAAGTCCCACCTTGGACTTCTCAGAGGAGGACTCCAAAAGCCATAATTCTGAGGATGGGAGCAGCCAAAAAGTTTCTGACCAGTCCACACCTGCACATCACAAGGCTGCAGTGAGCAATTCTGAGGATGAGGCGGACTCTGAGTCAGACAGGTGGAATGGCAGGAAAGCCTCTGGGCTGCAGCTGTCCCCTCCTTTAAAAAAAGCAAAAGTCTTGAGTGATTTAGAGGACACAGCAGAATCTGAAGCAGAAGCCAGAGAGGAGGAGGAGAGCTGTGTGTGGGACAGTTTGGTGCCCACTAGGATTGTGAGAGGTTCCAAATCTGGAGCTGCCTCCAGCTTCCATCACTCTTCTGATTCGGACTCGGAGAGTGATTCCAATAACAGCAATTACTGTGAAACTTCTGCAAAAGCAAAGATGAGGAAGAGGAAAGGAAAGACAAAAATCGTTAGAAAAGGTAACATTTTTAAAAATTAATTTATCTATTTCTTAATACTAAGTTGATGACAGAGAAAATCTCCAAGAGAGCAGAGTGTTCTCTCTTTGTCCAGCTCTTTGTTTTGAGGATTTTGGTAACCAAAAGCCTCTGGTTTGCAGTTCTGTTACCTTGCCTTAATTTTCTGTTGAGATTTTCTGTGCTACAGCAGATTTAAAACTATTATTTTCAGTTTGAAGTAACTTCATTGATAGTTTTTCAAAACAAATTTGATGGAAAAGTGTTTAAATTATTCTCACATCCATGGTGTGCACTGGAACCTGAAACTTGATTTGATTTTGGGATTTTATTCTGTCAATGATGTGTAGAGTCCTTAACAGAGACAGGCACTTGGCAGGGGTAAGATTTATATTCCACTTGTTTCAGAAAGTTAAATTCTTTTATTTATGGGTTTTATTCTGTAATTTTATGTCACTCAGATCTTTGTGTGCTGGCTGATCATCATTTAGAGAGTTAGTTTAGTTTTGTTTTTGTTTTTTTTTTTAAGCCTATGAGAATGTTGCTGATGTTTATTAAACCAGGTCATGTACATTGTGCCTTCAAGTAATTAGGGAATTGGTCCTGATTTGGAATTTGAAAGACTATTCAGAGGTTGATGTCTGGTGTAATGTTTCCCAACCTGTCAGTGTGCTGTAAGAATTTTAAGAAAATTTTTATCTGTTAAGATGACTCTGTCTTGATAGTTTTCCACAATGAATATTTACTTGTTTTGTCCCAAGATCTTATATTTAATACATATGTAGAGGCATACTGGGAGAGTTTCTATTTTTCAAATACATATATATTTTATATATATATAACTGTAACTATATATGTGTATATACACTCTGCTCAATTAGCCAGCTAAGCAATTTATGTAGAAACTTTGCTTTGGTTATTTTTTAAATATATATAATATAAATAACATATAATCTATTTTGATATGTTAAACAGTCTGTAAGTAGTTCTGTAATGTATATTATGTTGTATATAATATACATTGTAGGCATGTAGTGTTTAGCATGGGATTTTATAGATCAGAAAAGACTGAAAGCAGTTTTCAGATAAATTGTGCCACTACCTTGTGGGCTGTAGTGCCCTCTGCAGCTGAGCTGGTTGGAGCCAAGACTGGATTTTTCCTGCCCAAGTTTAGAGTTTGGGTTTAGGGTGCCTGAACTCCAGCACACCCTGAAGAACCAGACTTTGACATCTTTGTGTCTTTGAAAAGCTCTTCCAGTTTCTGGGGTACTTGGTTTAATGCTCTCTCTTTCTGCCTGTGCCACCTGGTTGTAGCTTTGCAGCTTTTAATTCTGGATGTTCAGTGGGGAATTTCAATACATTTTATTACAGATTTGTTCCAAATTTAAAGTATTGTGTACAAAGTATAATTTTAATGTTCTGGCAGTGTTGCAGAAAGGCTGGACTTGTTATTCTTTAGCCTTGTGTTCCAGCTACTTAATAATATTGGAGGACAGTGTATAATGTAAGATCTAATTGTTCTTCTTTTTAGTCTGTGAATTAATTCACTTTTATGCAGCATTTTGCAGTGTGCAGCAGAAATGTGTTGTGTTTTGGCCATAAAATCACACAATACAACTACTACAAGTAGTAATATTCATGTATCATTTCTGGAAACTCTTAACAAAGAAAGGAAATTAAATGTCCTTTGAAAACATAAAAATAGGAATATACTGGAGTATTACATGAAAGGATCTACATTTAAATAAGGACCAGATTTGCTATATGAAGAGGTTGCTAATATTGGTACTCGAGCTGGACATTGGAATTTGCCTCATAATTTTTCCCTCTTTGTTTATTTTTTAAAATTTATTTCAAGAACTTTTTTTTATTCATATGTATGAATTATTTTATTTAGAAGGGAAACACTGATCTTCATAGTATATGATTTACACATTGAATATTTGTTTTAAAACATAGCATAAGCAAGTTCTATATTAATTTAAAAACACTGGATGGAAGATTGACTGTTAGCAGCAATCTGAGTGTTAAAGTCACTAAGGAGCTGAAGGGTGTCAGTGTTCTCCACCTGAAACCATCTAAAATTGTGAAACTTGCATCCACATGAAATATTATAGTTTCTTTTTTAGGAGAAAAAGGTCTAAAATGTGTAATTAATGTTGCAAGTTTTAGTAATAAAAATATAATTTAATGATACAAGTATTAATAATATGACAGCAGTTGTTTGTTAAGTGAGGGAATGTGTAATTTCTGAGGTAATTAACAGGGTGATGCTAAAGAAGAAAAGGTTTGAAAGTGACAATCTCAAGAGTTACAAGTGTCTCTGGAATACTTATGGTATTTTTAGTAAAGAATTGAGATAAATTGCACTTAACAGTTGAAATCCAAATAAAATCAAATATTTCGTTAAAGATGGCAGCATTTGGCCACAATAAACTAATAATTTCAGGAATGTAAGACATTAAAAAGAGCTTGGAACTCTTTCTTTTGCAGAGCAAACATCAGAGGAGGCTGGCCAGAATGCCAAAGTGCTGCGGAGCAGGACGTGCATCATCAACTACAAGAAGCACATCAGGGTGTCCAGCGTGGGGGAGAGGAAGAACCCCCGCAGGTGTGCCACGCTGGCAGCCAGCAAGATCAAGAGCATGAGCGATGCAAAGGAGGAACTGTCCAGCTCAGAAAGTGTTTACCCAGCCAGGAGGAGCCGCAAGCAGCTCCAGGGCAGCGTGTCCTCAGCCTGCAGGAAGAAGCTGTTCGACAGCTCGGAGCTGGAGGCTTGTTCCAGGTCTGAACAGGAGAGTGAGCAGGCTGCAGGCAGGAAAAAACCCTCCTGCCCTGAGCCCTCTGTTTCTAAAAGGAAATATATTATTGAGTCTGAGAATGAAAGGACTGACTCGGAGACAGAGACTCAGAAGCAGAGTGATAACCACACACAGCCACACAAAGCCCTCAGTGCTGCAGCTCTGAATCATTTTGACTACGACTCCTCGGAGGAGAATTCCACAAACCACAGGGTAGAAAATGGGGGGAACTGGGGGGTTTCTAGGCGGCTTCAGCCGCACAACCATTGTACGAGTAACTCCGAGGAGGAGCTAGATTGTGACTTAGCTAAACTTGAAACTAAAACTAGCAGAGTAGCAGCAAATAAAAAACCCAGAGCTTCTTTCAAGAGATTAAAACCGCTGTGTGGCTCCAAAGAAACAACAGAATCCGAAACGGGAAGGGGGAAAGAGGAGAAAAGCTCTGTCTGTGAGGATGTGGAAGCACCTGGGACTGCAGGAAGCTCCAAAGCCACCTTCCCGTGTTTCTCCTGGGACTCTGGAAGCGACAGCACCATCTGCAGCGACGCCGCGGGCACCAGGAAGCGCAAGAGGAGCTGCAGAGGCTCCGGGAGAGACGGCATCGGCTGCGAGTCGCTGAGGCCGTCGCGGCGGCCGCCGCGCAGGAAGCGGCGCAGAGGCAGCCAGGAGCGGGACTGGCGGGAGCCGC
>JAOTQP010000001.1:3251747-3273468 GCA_026413545.1 Cichladusa arquata | reverse complement strand
ATTCTATTCTATTCTATTCTATTCTATTCTATTCTATTCTATTCTATTCTATTCTATTCTATTCTATTCTATTCTTCTGTTTTCTATTTTCTATTTATTTTCTATTTTATTTTCTCCTCTTCTTTTCTCTTTTCCATATCCTATCCCATTTTATTCCGTGGTATTTCCTGACTCTGGCACAGCAGCCCAGGTGCAATTTGGGGTCTCCCAGGGGTATCTCCACAAATCAAATGGAAAACATTCCAGGGAGAAGAGCTGGAGCTGGAAAAACCCCTCCAAAAACCTCCTGGAAGTGGGGCAAAAACTGGGAAAGAGCCTCACTTAACCCAATTAATGCCATAAAAACATGAAGTTGGGATTAACTGGAAAAATCTGATTTTTTAAATGAAAACGTGCCAAAAAATAAAAGCAAATATTAAGGGAATTATTACTGTGGTAAAAACCAGTCTGGGTGCTGGAGGGGCTGGGATTGTTGGGTTTGAAATCCATCCCTGCTGGATGCAGAATTCCCAGGAATTCTGTGGCTGGGATTGAGGTGCAAACACAGCCACACGTCCATATTTGTTTATTTTAGGGACTTCCTCGTGTTTTTATTTCATTTTTATGGCGCGCTCACTTTATTTTAATTAATTAATGAACATCTGAACCCAGCCCTTGCTTCTGCTCATTAAGAAGAACTGTAATTAGCAGTGATTGATTGATTGATGGCTTGCACAGCCGGTCTGTGTTCTCTCCTGCTGAATTCCCGCTTGGATTCTCCTGGAAATTGTAAATATTTCAATTCAAATAAAAGAAATGGAAGAAATAAAAGCGGTTTTGGGCACGTGGTGTCTCCCTGGGTAAATGTTCAAGTTGGGTTTGGGCTCTGCAGTAAAACCAAGTCCTGGATTAAGGCTGCAAACTCGGCTTGATCTCCAGCTTTGTTAAACTGGCTCAAACTGGGGCAGTTTTAAGGCATTTGTCACTTGTCCCCCCCACTTTTGTCACTTTAATAAAATTAAAAATAACGAGCTCCTCGATTTCCTCCTCCCACCCTCGGGGGGTGGTGAAAACCAAAGTTTCTTTGCTCTGAAAAGCAGCAAAAAAATCAAAATTGGGTTGGGTTGAGCAGAGTTCTGAGGTCTTTGTATCCCTTTAGGGAATGTAAAGATCTCCATCCTTGGAAAAATGGGAATTTTCATGGATATCATCCAAACTCAGCCCCAGGAAGCAACAGGAGCCTTCTCAGGGTTTAATGGAAATTCAGGGCCAAAGCTGGGGTTCCAGTGGAAATTTTAGTGCTGGGCACCAGCATTTGGGGACCAAAGTAATAATAATAATAATTAAAAAAAATTTAAAAATTAATAGTAATAATAATGATGAAAACAAAATATAAATATAATGATATAAACATAAATAGAAACATAATTAGTTACTACTAATAGTATATAATATCACAATATAAATATAATAATACAATAATAATACACATTTTCCCCTCGGTGCTGACCACACAGAGCTGTTCCAGAGCCAGCCCACTGCTGCTCCTGTTGGAATCCAGTTTGGATCCAGGCTCATGTGTGGATTCTGTGTTTCCATGGTGATGGAGCACAGGAATTGTTGTGGTCCCGGTGCCTCAGCAGTTGTTCCCTTACCCACACTAAAAATCCAATTATCCAATCCCCCACGGATCATCCATGGAGGAAACCATGGGATGCATCCATGAAAAATCCCTCATGAGGAAGCTCTGGGCTGTGCCAGCACAGAGAATAATTCCCCAATAATTCAATCCTGGGAGGAGGCAGGAGGTGGCAGGAATTCCTGTAAGGAAAAAGAAAAAAAAGAAATTAAAGATGTTTTCTAATGTTGGAGCCAGAATGATCCCATTGCCACGGAAAAATCATGATCTGGAAAATCCAGAGGAGCCCTACAGAGCCAGGAAAGGAGGCCAGAGAGACAGGAGGCTTCAGAAATTATTTGGGAGGGAATTGAATAAAAAAAAAAAAAATGTATTTCCAAAATATTCCCCTTTTGTCCTCAGCTCCGGAATCTCCCAGTCCTGGTTTGGCTCCCACACCCATGGGAGAGCCCAGTGGGAGCTCTGGAGTCAGGAGATGGTAAAATGGGAATATTATCAAACCCTTCCACCTGGAAACACTGCTGGGAGCTGAAGTCCTTCCCAGCATCCAAAATCCTGGGATACAAATTTTGCTGGAATAAAATCCGAATTATCATCCTCTTATCCTGCCATGGTTCACATCCCAGCTGACAGGGTCTCATCACTCCTAAATCTTTAATATCCCAAATTCCTCTTTGGATCCCTCTTTTCCCATCGGGATTTTGGGATCAGTCACTTCCACCCGAACACCTGAAATATTTATCCTGCTTTATTTCAGACATTCTTGCCAAATCCTGCAAATCTGATGGAAAATCCTGCTTCCAGCAGGAGACAATGCTTTGGAAAGGTATTTTTTTTATTATTTTTTTTTTTTAATTAGTAATTTCCAGCAGTACAAACCTCCTGGGTTTTATTCCTCTTTTCCTGCTGCTAGTCAGGAGCAGTTCTGTCTCTGTACAAAACTTCCCACACAGCCCTGCTCCTGGCAGAGCTGGATTGCTGCATCCCAGGCTTTTTCCAGGATATTTTGGATGTAGACACTGCACAAGCACAGAGCAGAATTTCCAGCACTTGTTAAATCACCAAAAAAAGGATGAATCCAACCCAAAGTGTAGGCAAGTCACCCTTTGGAATAATATCCTTGGAATTTCAACCAAAGGAATGTATATTCCTATAAATATTCCTGTATTCCTATGGAATCTGCTCCCAAAGGAGGAATAAATGAGGGAACACTCCTGTGTTTCCCTGGGAGATCAGCTCCCTGTGGAATCTCAGCTTGTGGCAGCCCTTGCTGGGCATGGGGCAGGAATAAACCTCAAATAATAACAAATATATCAAAAATCGAGGATTTCACCCAAGAAACGTTTGGGTTTTGTCCCCAGAGAGGGGCAAATCTC
This sequence comes from Cichladusa arquata, assembly GCA_026413545.1. Classification (NCBI taxonomy): domain Eukaryota; kingdom Metazoa; phylum Chordata; class Aves; order Passeriformes; family Muscicapidae; genus Cichladusa; species Cichladusa arquata. The sequence goes on along the minus strand of JAOTQP010000001.1, from coordinate 3,270,474 downwards.
TGAGGTCGATCTGTCTGGGACTGATACTCCTAAATAAATAACTTTGTGTTTATTTCCCATCCAACTCTGGTTATTTCACCCATTATTGGGTCAAAAGAAATTCAAACACTCCCATTCTTCCATGTATATTAAATGCCCATTAAATCTATGGAACCCTTAAAATTTCTTCTCCTTTCCCCTCCCTATTAGGGCGAACCAACCCCTAATTTGTACATCTGAGACCTTCCCAACTGCTCATTCCTCATCCCTCATTTTCTCCTCCTGCTGCCGTTAATTTTCCGAACGTTTCTGCAGTGAAACCCTGGAGAAGCGACTGCAGCAGAGCCCAGGACCCGTTTCTATAGAGACGGAGCTGCCTGCATCCCAGAAAGCCTCGGAAAAACAGGGAAAAGGAGCCAGCAGCAGGACAATGGCAGCACTCCTGAAAGGTCCTTCAGGTCCCCTCCAGCCCAGGGGTCCATTATTCCATGATTAAATTCACTGGGTAATTGGAATCCATGGTGATCTGGGGCTTAGAGCTGGCTCTAATTAGGGAATAAGGGTTTGGAAATGGGATTTGCTGCTGGGCTCCCACTTCTCCCAGCACTGAGTGTCCCAGCTTTTCCCTCCTGCTGTTCCCTGTCCTGTCTCCCAGTTTTTCCCTCCTGCTGCTTCCCTATCCTGTGTCCCAGGCTTTCCATCCTACTGTTTCTCTGTCCCATATCCCAGGTTTTCCCTCCTGCTGCCCCTCTGTCCCACAGGGCAGGGGTTGCTGGTTTTGGGGCTCAGGAGGATCCCAAGTCCAGGCTGGGTCTGGAATCCCAAATCAGGGTTTCCACAGTTCCATGTACACACCAGGACAAAGGAATTCCCTGCCATGGTTCAGCAGCACAAAATAAGGAAAGGGGAGACTCCCCTGGGATCCACTGGAATTAGAGCCCAGGGATGGAGAGGAGCACTGGCTGTGACCACCACTGAAAATGCATTTGCCCAAAAAATCATAAAACATCACCAAAAAACCTGGTGTGGAATCCCAGACTGGTCTGGGTTGAAAAGGGCCTCAAACCATTTCAACCCCATCGCCTTCCACTATCCCAGGCTGCTCCAGCCTGGCTTGGACACTTCCAGGGATCCACAGCTTCTCTGGGAATTCCAGCCCAGCCAGGAATTCTTTCCCAATAGCCCATCCAACTCCATCTGGCAGTTCAAGGCCATTGCACCTGCAACGGGAGAGAAAAACCCAAAGACAAGCTCACCTTTGCCACCTGCAACCCCCACCAATAATCTGAGCCCAAACTGGCACAGAATGGAGGCTGGGATGGAGAGCCTCGGGCTGTGAGAGCTCCTGGAGACACCTAAATCCTTCTGCTTGGGAAAGATTTACTTCCCGAGGTTCTGTCAGAGCCAGGCTGAGGCTGGCTGGGAGATTTGCAGGTGATTCACTTCCTTTTCACAGCCATAAATTCTCCCCCGTGGGGAGATGCAGTCACACCCCGTGCACGGGAGCAGCCGTTTATCAGGGAATGGCTCCAGCTCCCAAATTCCCTGCCAGGGATGGGATGTGTTTTATAAGCAGCACTGCAGCAACCCCGAGTAAAGTATATTTCAAAAGCCAGGGGCAGGAGGGAAGGGGATGTTCTGTGGCCAAGGTCTGGGAGCCAGGAGTTGTCGTGGCCATAATTCAGATTATTGCTTAAAAAAGAACTGAGGAGGCGGTGTCAGGGTCACTGTGGCACTGCCACACCCCCAAAACATCACCAAAATCTTTCTGTGAGGGACAATAAATGCCAGAGCTTTGTGCTGGCTGCCCACATGGATACAGCTCCCACTAATTAGCCCCTGCCAATCAGCAGGATGTGCCCTTTAATGAGTGTCTGCCCTTCCCCTGCACATCCAGCACCCACCTGCAGCCAGCACAGCTTTGCCACCTTTGGGGCCCATGTGGGGGAAAAAAGCACAAAGTTATTCGGCAAAGAGCAGGGAATACACATGGATGTTGCAGGAATTAGCAGGGGATGTTGCAGGAATTGGCAGGAGATGATGCAGGAATTCACAGGGGATAATGCAGGGATTCACAGGGGATAATGCAGGAATTAGCAGGGGATGGTGCAGGAATTCACAGGGGATGTTGCAGGAATTCACAGGAATGTTGCAGGAATTCCCAGGGGATAATGCAGGAATTCACACGGGGTGTTGCAAGATTTTGGAGAAATGTTGCAGGAATTTGCAGGAATGCTGCAGGAATTCACAGGGGATGTTGCAGGAATTTTCAGGAATGTTGCAAGAATTCCTGCAGGGGATAATGCAGGAATTCGCAGGGGATGATGCAGGAATTGGCAGGGATGTTGCAGAAATTCCCAGGGGATAATGCAGGAATCCATAGGGATGTTGCAGGAATTGGCAGGGGATGTTGTAGGAATTCCCAGGGGATAATGCAGGAATCCACAGGGATAATGCAGGAATCCACAGGGATAATGCAGGAATTTGCAGGAATGTTGCAGGAATTGGCAGGGGATGTTGCAGGAATTTGCAGGAATGTTGCAGAAATTCCCAGGGGATAATGCAGGAATTCACAGGGGATGTTGTAGAAATTCCCAGGGGATAATGCAGGAATCCATAGGGATGTTGCAGGAATTTGCAGGAATGTTGCAGGAATTTGCAGGGGATAATGCAGGAATTCACAGGGGAATGTTGCAGGAATTCCCAGGGGATAATGCAGGAACTCACAGGGATAATGCAGGAATCCATAGGGATGTTGCAGGAATTTGCAGGAATGTTGCAGGAATTGGCAGGGGATGTTGCAGGAATTCTCAGGGGACGTTGCACGAATTCACAGGGAATAATGCAGGAATTCACAGGGGATAATGCAGGAATCCATAGGGATGTTGCAGGAATTTTCAGGAATGTTGCAGGAATTCACAGGGGATGTTGCAGGAATTCCCAGGGGATAATGCAGGAATCCACAGGGATAATGCAGGAATCCATAGGGATGTTGCAGGAATTCACAGGGGAATGTTGCAGAAATTCTCAGGGGGTGTTGCAGGAATCCACAGGGATAATGCAGGAATCCATAGGGATGCTGCAGGAATTTGCAGGAATGTTGCAGGAATTGGCAGGGGATGTTGCAGAAATTCTCAGGGGGTGTTGCAGGAATCCACAGGGATAATGCAGGAACTCACAGGATTTGTGGCAGGAATTTGGGCCCAGCCCTGGGTAAATGATCCCAGGCTGTTTTCGAGGCTGGAACGGGCAGGGACGGCCCCAGGGCTGAGATCAGGGATTTGTGGCACTGGGACAATGAACCCATGAAAGGTTTGGGTTGGGAGGGACCTTAAACCCCATCCCACAGGGCAGGGACAGCTCCCACTGTCCCAGGCTGCTGCAGCCTGGCCTGGGACACTTGCAGGGATGGGGCACCATGGGATAACCTGTGCCAGGGCATCCCCACCCTCCCAGCCAGGAATCCCATCCCAATATCCCATCTCATCCTGGGGAAGCCATTCCCTGTGTCCTGTCCCTCCATCCCTTGTCCCCAGTCCCTCTCCAGCTCTCCTGGAGCCCCTTCAGGCCCTGGCAGGGGCTCTGAGCTCTCCTGGAGTTGATGTTTGCCAGTCTGTAAATGCCAAACCAGGAGTGATCCACGTGAGGAACTGTGACCGTGTCTAAAGTGTCAAATCCTCTCACATCAGCCTCCATTTGTGCTGTTAGTGCAGCATCATTCAGGGACACACTAGCTAAGAAATTATCTCATAAACATGATAAATATTTTTCCCTTGGCTTTCTGGGGTTTATGCCATTCCTCCAGTCCTGCGAAAGTTCACAATGCAATTTTTTTCTGCAGATGTTTACTACTGAAATGAATTAATCTTTTATATTGATTTTTTTATCTTTCATTGAGGACAAAGTCTCTAGGAGATCCTGGAGTATTATTTATTCAGGAAAATGATTTTATATCATTTTACCTGGAATGAAAATAGCAAATGTCAGATTTAGGTGCAAACAAATTTAGAATACTCTTTTTCCTTCCTTGGGTTTTTTTTTTTCCTTCTCCAGATCAAAATTTATGTAGCAAAAAAAAAAAAAAAAGTAGTAAAAATGTCTCTTTTTTTTTCAGTCCCAGAGGTGTCCTCAAGGATGTGGCTGCAGGAGCAGGAGGCAGATGGATGAGCACAGCACCAAGGAGGAGCTGCCTTCCCCTCAGCCCTGCCTCAGAATGAGAACTTCCCCAGCCTGACCAGAGGTGTCCTCGTGGTCTCAGAGGTCCCAGGGACACCACAGTGCCCTGGGTGACCCCTCCAGAGCTCCAGTCCCCTTTGCTGCTGGGAAATTAGAAAGTTTCAGCACTTGAAATGTTTATTCCTTACGGAATTTAAGTTCTTTCAAAATAATTTTTGTTCATTGTGAGGAAAAAATAAAGAGTTGCACACAGGAATTCCTTTTGGCTAAAACGGGAAGATTGGTTTCCCTTATGGCTTTTGGAAGCTGTGGGTTTTTTCAGGAATTTCAACTTTCTGAAAATTTGATTTTTGTCTGAAAATGAGGATTGCCAGCGTTAGGTGATGGAAGATCCAGGAACAGTTCCTGATTCCAGTTTCTTGGGGCTCCACCCACCCTCTGAGCCACAGCCCAAACCTTTTCTGCACTGAACTGACCTGGAGCCCTTGGACTCCACTGGAGCCTTTCCTGTTGAGGACAAGGGAGCCCCTGGGCACTGCCAACCCATAATCCATCCATCCATCCATCCATCCATCCATCCATCCATCCATCATCCATCCATCCATCATCCATCCATCCATCCATCCATCCATCCATCCATCCATCCATCCCTCTCCTGCACACACACACATGAGTGAAATGAGTGTTTAAAATCCAGCCAGAGGTTGCAGAGCCCTCAAACCCCTCTCACTCCTGATGAATTAAGGGATTTTGCTCCATCCTCACCCTGTGATAGGGAAAGCATTCATTCTCCTTTCACCCACTGTAAACAGACCCAAGGGATTCAGTGGCTGGAACAAGGTCATGCAGGAAGCTGTGGTTGGACTGGGAATTTTGGTGTGGGTCTGGCAGCCCTGGTCATGGGCAGACTGCCTGCCCCAACAAATAAGCAAATTTGCATCTTCTAAGTCCCTATTGCATTACTGAGCTCAGGGATTTCCATTGTTGTCTCAAGTTCCTGATTTCTATTACTTGATCTATTATATCTCTGTGTGTTGAATTTGCCATAATAAGAGATAATAAAAGATGTAAAGAGATGATGTTGTATCCCCAGACATTATTTCAATGTGACTGTGCAGTAAGGGTATGAAAGCTGTGCTTAAACCCCACTATTATTTTAATATATCTATTTTAGCAAGCTCTAAAATCAAGGAAGGAGCTATAAATAGAGCACATATCTGCACTGAGTCTCACTCTAACTGAATTGGGTAGAAACAGGGCTGAATGAACAGGGAGATAACAGTGTTGGGTAATCCCATTTTGATTTCCTTCCATTTGGTGTGTTTCTTCAGCTGGTGTGTGTCAACACTGGTTATTTCACAATGCAGTTCTGCACTGGTGTGCGTGCAGATCCTTCTGCTCTGATATCACAGCACCAGGGCTTTGTTTGCCCGCTCAGGTTGTTTGGAGAGTGTCTCATCTCAAGGAGGAAGAGGGTGCCACAAGCTCTCACTTGTTGAAAATGTAACTGTGCCGAGGTGGGGCATGCTGATCATCCCAATGTCTGAAGGGCATTCATTCTGCAAGTCACACCCCTGAGAAAAAGAGATATTTCCTCTGATGTTTAACTCTTAAGTTTCCCCTCCATAATTTTTTACAGGGAATATCCAGGAAAATTTGCCTATTTTAATCAGGATAGTTTAATTCCACACCAGACATCCCTTCTGATGCAAAAGCAGAATGGACAGTGAAACACATTTGCTTTCCACCTTTTAACAACAATTTTCCTCCTTTGCAACTTCTAATTTCTTTAATGTGCAGATGACTCTGTTTTAGAGGGAATTTTCAGCTGAGGTCTTTCCCAACCGGTTAAAATGTTTTGGTAAAAAAAAAAAGTGTGCAAAACAAATCCTGAGGGAAAAGCCAGACCCATCCTAAATAAACTTTGCTGAACAGGAGATTAGATTTCAAGTAGTAACAGAGTTTAGAATAGAGAGTATTTGCTCTAAGGGATGCCAAGGATAAGTCATGTCAGGAAGGAGAAAAGCTCACTAGGTAGCAGAATGAATAGAGGAGATCTTGGGAATATGGGAAGAAAAGGAAACCACCACAAAATGAAGCTGAACAAAGAAAGGGAGCACAAATATAGGAAAACAGGCTAACAGTTGTGATAGAGAACTGGGTAAACAGTATTAAACCAAAAATCCACTCATATTTGTACACATAATTAAGGAAATTTGCTGATCGGTTCTTGCCCTCTATTTGCATGTGCCAGGCATGAGTTTGGCCAGCTGAGCCATAATGCCACCAAAACTGCAGGTACCAGTAACTGCAACAACAAATGGAAAAATCAGTGTTAATATTAGCACTGGATCTACTTGCCTTTTCCTCCAGCCAGGAAATGGAAACAATGGCACACAACTTTATGTGACCAACAGACCTTGGTTGCCAACAGCAAACAGTCCCAGGGAACAGCTTGAGAACAATTAGGGGATGCTAAGTGGGAGATTGCATCACTTTGAGTCACGACAGCGTGGTGGAAATAGACCCCTGTTGTTGGTTATTCCAGGGATAGGAAGTCATGGTGTCACATAAACAGGCAAACACCTTCAGCTGGGGGGAAGTGGAGTTAGTGGTGGTATGGAAGGAAGAAAAGTCAGAATTTGAAGTATACTGTGAAGGCAAAATGATTGATGGGGGGAGAAAACAAAGGAATTTGGAAATCTGGTAAGAAAACTGGCATGCCACTTGTGGCTGTGCTCTTTGTAACTGCAGAGGTGCTCAGGGATTGGAACCTGTTGTTTCACCACTGTTGGGATATCTGGCCTGCCTCTTCCCCCCTCCTGGATGAACTTTTTGTGGTGTTTACCCTTTTCCAGCACTGCTGCCTCACTGCAGCATTTTCTCTGCCTCCTCAGAGGATGGATGGGGGACTAAAGATAGGAACTCTTTCCTACGCAGTTCCTGGGCAGCTGGCAGTGAATGACCCCTGTCCCTGCAGATGTATTTTTGGTTCAGTCATTTGTGTTTCACTAATCCTAAGTCCTATTATCTCCCAGGCTCTGGCTCCCTTCACCTGTGCAGTGGCTGCCCAGGGTTTCCCTCATTCCAATAGTTTGCCATGCCCTGAATTCTTAGAGGGCTCTTGTGTTTTTTTTTTCCTCTCTCCTCACTCCACCACTTTAATTTCTGAGTATTTCCATTGCATTTCTAAGGCCTTTGAAAAACCCTTCTCTGTGATCTGCCCTGCAGCACTCCTTGCCAGCCCTGCTCTGGAGGTGTGGGACAGAAATGCTGCTCCTGAGGTGTTTTTTGGCCTGATTCTCAAGGAAAGCTTCAAGAACACCTGGCAAGCATTGCCAAAATAGTGCAGTTTATTGGTGGGGCAGTGCATACCAGCAGAACACGTGTGATACCTCCTGCTGGTGGCTGAAAAAAGGAAAACCACTTTGATGGAGTATTAAAAGGTTGGTTTACTTTTACAGATTCCACAAAAAAAACCTCACTGCAGCCAGAAACTGAAATACCACTCTGTCCACAATGGCAGGATTGAGTCTGTTTGACTTCAGGTGTGTAAGGGAGGCACTCTGCAGCACACCACCCTCTCTTGGTCCCTCTCTTGACTATATAGGGAATTTGGTCAGCTAATTCTGGCCCTGAATCACACCCACAGCAGATGACTAATGCTGCCCTAAAGAGAGATTTCTACTATAAACCCTCATTTTTTTTCCCAGTGAATGGGCCCAGTGCCTTTCTCTTGGCAGATGAGAGGTGCTGGCACTGCCCAGAGCTGTAACTCAGGTGACCTTGGCCAGGCCAGTGTCCCCTCCCTCTCATCAAATGGCCAGGCAAGGAGAGCTCTCCTGGCCTTGCACAATCCCAACCACTTCTCTCCATGGATTATTCACTGCTCTCCTCCCTGCTTGTGGGGGCTGGCTATGGGATGCTCCTCTGTTGTTTTTCCTTTGGGAAACCAAGTGGTGCAGAGCAGGATCCCATCCAGCTGGACAGACTGGAAAGAGGGAGGGGAATGGTTCAGAGCTCTCTACATGTTACCCCAGGTTTCCTCAACATCCACCTCATACTTCCCATTCTTCTTGCACCCAGATCTTTTACTTATTTGCCCAGTTTTCCAAAAACAGCTTATTGCTTGTCAAGTCCCAGCCCTGGAGGGGGAAGGGTGCACAGAGCCCTGCCCGAGCACTCCCCACAGCAATTCCTAGAGAGGAACCAGGTGGGAAAAGGGATAATGGATGGGCAGCACACCTGAGGTGCCCACTCAGTGCTGAGGTGCCCAGGGGGAGCTATTTGAGGTGCCCAGTCAGATCCCTGAGCAGCCAAGGGTGTCCCCCAGTCACTTCTGGCCCATTTCCCCAGATAATCTCTTTTCCAGCTGTGCTGTCACACCTTCCCATTCCCCTTTCTCCCAGCCACCTGAGTTTTCCAGCTCTTTGTGGTGAGGATGCAATTATTTAAATTGCTCTCCATAGTTACAGGCAGGCTGTAAAACCAATAGCTTGAACCAGTGCCCCAGCCTAGATAATGTGCCCTGGAATCTGAAACCCTGAACTCCAGCACAGGTACATTTGATATCTGTGGCATAGATACACAAACCAAATTTCTGCTGATCCACCAGAATTCCTGAAAAACTTTCTAGTGCACTTGGGTGTATTATCCTTCATTTAGTTTTAATGGAAAGGGATGCAGCCATGTGTCCAAAACCTGTGTCTGACACCTGGGTGGGAGCCACAGGAGAGTGACAGGAAGAAAAATGGGATTGTTGCTCATTAAAAAAATAAAAATTCCCTTGAACCACACATTCAAACCAAGCTTTTGAATTGAAAAAGAGTGGAGACAAAAAAAAAAAAAAAAAAAAAAAAAAAAAAAAAAAAAAAAAAACAACAACAAAAAAACCACAACCTAGAAAGCCATGGAAGTGTGGCCTGTTCAGAGTTTCCAGCTGTAAAGTGCTTGGAATTCTGAGCCTGGCAGGGAAGCTCTGGTGCTGCTGGAGGGCACAGCTGGGCTCTGCTCACCTGTGCCAGCCCAGCTGCCAGGGGCTTTGCCAGGAATGGCAGCTTAGGTCTTTTGCCAGCTTGTATAAACTGTTCCCGACAGGAAAACAATGAAGTTGTTCTTTTTTTCCTGCCTGGGAGCCATTAGGGAAAGTCAGAGCACTCCTTTTACAGCCAGGCTTCCCTTTGATGGCCACCTTCCTTATCAGCATGGCTGGAGATAGCCAGGGCTTGGTGTTTGAGATCACAGGGCTCAGAAATGAATGCAAGTGTGTCAGGAGAGGTGGGACAGCAAGCTTCTGTCCTTGAGTCAGCTGGTACTTCATCCTTAGGCAGTGGCAATTAAAAATTCAAATGGGCAAACTCAATGTGCAAAACCCCATTTATTCTGTGAAACAGCAAGCAGAGAGCTGGCTTTTGGGGCTAGATCCACTTGAGGCAGGGCTGGAGGAGCACAGGACTGGGGATGGGGAGGCTGTAAATCTCCAAACCACCCAGGAGCTCTGCAGAGTCCTCTCCCCTTTTTCACACTCGCTGTCTCAAAAAGCTGAGCCCCAGCACTTCCAGCCCAAGCTGGTGGAGAAGGTCCAGGCTGCTCTCAAAAGCTGGGTGTTTTCACACCATGGCTGCTGAAAAAGCAGCCCTAACCCAAGCCCCCAGCAGGAAACACTCCTTACTCAGGCTCTGCTCACAGGTTACTCTGCCCTGGCAGCCAAGCTCATGGAGAGCAAACAGCTCTGCCAGCAGCAGGGATGGGCTGCAGGTGTGAGAGGAGGCTTAGGAGCAAACACAGCACCCTCACAAAGGGGAAGGAGGCTCAGGAGCTACCAGGCTCAGCCCTGTGGTCCCACACAAGCTGCTTTCACTTTGTTTCAGTCTTCCCACCCAAGAAAAGAGAATAATATTTGCTCTCCTCCCTCGCTGGGCTGTTGGGAGACAGCAATGAATGTCTGCACAGTGCTGCAAACATAGAAGGTGTTAGAAAAATGTGGAGCCTTTAGGTTCCCTGCAGCACATTGGAACATTGCAGTAAAAGGGAAATAGGGTGCTCAGACACTTGTGGGGCGAGCACGACAGGTTTATTGCAGGCAGGAATGTTTAAACTCACAAATACAGGAGGGGGGTGCCAAAATGTGTTTATGGGGAGGTGATGGACTGCAGGCACTCCATAAACTGCTGACCAGTGGCACTGGGGGAGAGCTGGATGGCCAGGCTGAGCAGGCTGTCACATCTGTCACCCTGCCAGCACGGTGATTTGGTGGTTTGGGGGCACAGGATGGGGCTGGGCAGGGTGAGGCAGTGTGGAAAGGAGGCTGCTGTGTCCTGGGAGTCACCTCTGAGCACAGCCAGAGAGGAAAAGTGAGTGCCACCAGCCCCTGCCTGCAGACACTCCTTATCAGGGACGTGTGAGAGGTGTTGGTGCTCCTGCTGAGGGCTGTGAGTGCCAGCCCTTCACCACCCTGCAGAGCTGGCACTGCCCCTGGGGATGTGCTGGCTGCTCTGCTCAGCCCCCAGTGATGCCTTGGGGTTTAGCTCTTCTATTTTTCAGATTCTCTGTGGCTTAGTGTGTAATTCTGAAACTTCATGTTAGGTGTTGGTAAGTACTCTTCACAGGGTGGTTGGACAAAACAATTCTTTTCTAGCCAGAGAATCAAGGACAGCTGGTACCCAAAAAGCAGAAACAACAGTGAGGGAAAAGGGGAAAGCCAAGGGGGCTGAGACTTCATAGCCTGGGGCTGTGCTTGGATAATTGACCCCAATGTGTAGATGAACCAAAACCTATAAAAGTGTAAAAACTCTTGGATGGACCAGGATCCATCTTGGATTTGATTTGGGTGCAGCTCCAACCAGGCTCTTGCACTGCCCAAGGTGAACCCTTCCAATAAATTCCTATTTTATCCCTTTTTCTCTGTCCAGTCTCTGTTCCAGCTCAGCCTTTCCAGGCAGCACCAGCCCCCCTGAGTGTGAGCAGGGGACAGGAGCCATTCCCTGCTCTGCTCTCTGCAGGGTCACTGTTCCAGCACACTCACTGCCTGAGGCTGCAGAATTTGGTGCAGGGTGTTTCCCAGGGTACCCAGGCTGGATGTGCACATTCTTCCATGGGTTCTATGGTGGTGACAGGGATTTCATGAGGTGGCTGGCACTCCTGGCAAGGAGCAGCCCAGCATCCTTGTCCCCAGCCACCAGAACTCTCCTGAAAGGGCAGAAAACGCTTGGAGGGAAGGGGAGATGTATGATGCTCATTGCTCAGAGGGACAGGGAGAAAGAAAACCAGGTTTGGGGCTGTCACAGATCCTCCCTGGGCTCAGGGATCAGCAGGATGCTGCTCCCCAGCAGGGCCTGGCAGCCACAGCCTCCCCATAGCAACTGAGACAAACAAACCCTGGGGCTGCAGGCAGGCAATGACTGAAAGGAAAGGGTAAGGGAGCAGCCAAACTATTTTTATATTTCCCAACTACGCAGCAGCTATTTTTTCCTTTTCCGTGCTGAGTGGCCATGGTGGTGTGTGTGTTTGCTGGGTGATATCTCCCCCCCCTCCCCTGCTGCTCTTAGCTGAAGTCCCAGCTCTTTTTGTGAGAAGTGTCACGCTTTTGGGTCTCTGGCTCACGTACAGGGTTTGTTTCCCTACATCAATTAACAGTGTGAGTGTGCACAGCCAGACAGAGCTGGGACATGCATGCAGTGAGTGTGGAACCCTCTGTGGGCTGCTACATCCCTCTGAGGGCTGGGGATGGCAGCTCCCAGTGGCTGCATGCCACCAGGTGCCATCTCAGGCATTTCTGCTCCTTGCAGGTTTCTCCCCATGGCCAAGCTTGGGCATGGGCAGTGGGGATGGCAGAGGGGCAAGAGCTGGGTTGGAAATCTCTCCACACAACTCCTGGGAATGTTCCCTTGGGGAAGTGAAGACCCTCTGCAGCTCTTCATGAAGTGTGAGAAGGGATGAGGACATTCTCCTTTCACAGCCACCTTGGGGCAGGGGTTGGACCAGGCTCTGGTGGCTGAGGGCTCCCAGGTGGGGGTGGGTTTGACTCACCTACCTGGGCTGAATCCATCACCCAAGGCTCCCTTTACTGGCAGCAGGAGAAATGGGTGTGTTTTGGGCATGAGTCAACTGGCCTCATTTTGCTTTCTGTCTTGGGGCAAGGTGAATTCCTCTGGATTTTCCTCCCCGTTTCTGTTGGCTGCTAAGGGACATTAGCTCAGATAAATTGATGCCTCCAGTGGGTTGGTGAATGGCCATCCTAAGTTATTACTGAGTGTTAGCTGCCCATGTGCCCTCCCCTAGCCTGGGCAAACAGAACCTCACTTGGCTTTGCTCAAAGAGAGCCTGTAGGGATCCCTGAGCTGTGGCAACTTATTTTTTATTTCAGTGCGAAGAGAGGACAAACCAGAGGCCAGCTGTGAGGAAGCCAGTGCTGCCATGCTCCCTCCTATTAATCTGATTTTTCTGTTAAAAGGTTCTTCGATGCTTTGGTGGAAAGAGTTTCACAGCAAATCACAGTAACACAGGGGGAAGTGAAGGAATTACTTCAGAGACAGTAATTTTTTGCCTTCATTTTCTGCCTTCATTTGCTTTTACTTTCCCACTAGATTTACCCATCAGGCTGTAAACCATGGGCAGAGTGCAGCAGTGAGGGTCTCCAGGACTCCTGGAGCTGCAGCTGCAGTTTGTTACTGGGTGGGTTTGGGCACTGTGTCAGGCAGCACGCAGACAGTTCCTGTCCCAGTTCATCACAACAGCAGCAGCAGCTGCTGGTGGTGATCACACGTTTGATGTTTTCCTGCTGGAAACTCCTGGAGGATGGAGCAGCTCCAGTGAGCAGCCACTGGGGCCAGGGGTGAAGCCCTGACCTGGAAAGGAGCCTTTGTGGGGTGGTGATTTATGGCCAAGCTGCCACTGGAGGACGTCACAGCAGCTCCTGCCACAGTCGCCTGGCAGAAATCTCTCTCCTTACTGGAAATTTGTTGTTCAAGATGTTGATCAAACCAGCACTCCTGTCTGGGCTTTGAACACCCTTGGAGGTCAAGTTCCAGCACGCAGCGAGCTACAACAGGCAACTGAGTGAATGAATCAAAAGGAAAATTAATGAGGTTTCAAACGTGGAGACAAGTCAGAGCCACATCTTTACACCTAAATGCAAATTTGGCTTAACCCCCACCCCTGCATACCTGCCAAGGCGTTCAGCCCTGGCTCAGTGCTTGTGAAGCAACTGAGTAAAGCACTTGGTGTTCCTGCCTGGTGGCACAGACACATCAGCTGGGACACCCAGGGCCTGGTGCTGTTTGGAGGAAGGGCTGGGTGCTGTTTGGGTGGGTATGTGTAGGAAATAAAGGAACAATAACCCCGTTCTTCAGGAGCCCCTAAATCAGCTCTTTGTTCTCTCCTTGATGTGCTGGAGCAAAGTCACTGCAAGTGCCATTGTTTTCCCAGAGTGTTTTTGAAGGGCTTCAGTGTGTTTCATTCCTCAGATTAATTCAACAGATTTACTTGTTTTCAGAATATTTCAGATGAAATACTCAAGGAGAGAGCCAAGATGTTAATTCTGTTTCTCTGCTTCCATTAGGAACCACCTCTGGAAGATTTTGAGGCTCCTTTGTTTGCATTGTACGAGGTGTCTGAGAAGGATTTGTTAATGCCTTCAACCTCGAGAGTCTATAAAGAGCCTGAGGTGGTTGGATGGGCAAAATCATCCCTTTATGCCCTTTGCTCTTTGTTTTTTAGGCCAGGCCGGGACAGTGCCTGTGCTCACTGGAATTCAGCTGACCTGCACCACTCAAGCAGGCTGTAATTAAGCAGTTCCTAATTTCAGCACAAGACTGGCAGAGGAATGGAAAGGGTGGTCCTGCTGAAAAACCTCACAGCCACACTAATATTCTCAAAGGGAATTTTTATTTTTTTTTGGCTGTAGGTGTGCTGTACATCCGTTACACATCCTAAAGCAATTACAGGAGAAAGAAGCCATAAAAAGGGCTCTGTGCCCAAAACCTCACCTGTGTTTTCCAGCTGTGCTAGGGAACCTAAGAAAAGCCATTTCCTCTTTCCACAAACCATCTTTCTTTGAAGGCAGCTATGTGGGGAATAAAAGGTGTTTTTTTTTTCACTGCTGCTGCAGAGCATTTAAGGAAAGTATTAATAAGACAGGTCTCCTTCACAGCCAGCTGAAGAGCCCTTCCAGAAGAGTCTGTCCTCCACCCTCCCCACACCACTTCAGGCACACAGAGGTGTTGTTTTGCTGCCTCAAAAAAAGCTGTCTGTGCTGAGGATCACAAAGGATGAGACAACTTCACCCCTCTGGCCATGCTCCTGTTGGCACTGTCACTGCACTCCTGCTCTCCTGGCTGCTCTCACCTGGGGCTAAATCCTCTTCACTTCAGTGCCAGGGAGACAGAGACACGTTTCAGGGGGAGAAAAGCAGCCAGGACTCCGCTGCTGCTCTGTGCAGCACTGGAATGAGTAGGAAAAAAAGTGGTTTAATATCTGGGAAGTGATGGGTCCCTCTGTCTGGCTCTCGGCATAACATAAAACAACTTTTTTTTTGTATAAAATCAACACTATCAACGAAGTTGTGGTTGCATGAGATGTCGATGAGGTGCAGCAACAACAACAAAAAAAATAGTTCTGAATAAAACTTTTGGGGAAAGTTTGGCTTTGAGCTTGGAATTGGAGTGAGAACGTGTGCAGGCTTGTTGGGAGGTGATGTAAGGCACGGTGTGAAAATAACCTGAGGTGTTCCCTGGGGACTTTGTTAACTGCTCCTGGTTCTGGGCTCTGATCTCCAGAAAATCCGCTGGGATAAGGCAGGACTTGCTTCCAGGGGAGCTGGATAAGGAGCAGGAATAAGAATGTGCTTCAAGGAATCGTTGGTTATCCATTCAAAAGCTGCTTGGAGTGCTGAAGGCTTGGTGGGTCTGGAGGCTGCTCTAGGGGTGTAGGAAAACCTTCTGAGATGACTCAGCCCAGGATGAAAGAGAGGGGATTTGTGGGGGGAGGGAAGGAAAGCTGAAACTGGCTTCTTTTCAATTTTTGCAAGACTCCAGAGGGGCAGGGGTGGGGTGGGGCTGGATGCGAGGAGATGCAGAAAATATGATTTTAAAAATGGAGCCCCTGAGCTGGACAGTGCCCAGGTGGAGATGTTCTGTCTGCTTCTCGTTCCTGATTTTCCAGGAAAGTGGGAAAATATGAGCAGGAGGCATTAGTCATACCATTCCAGGTAGCCCTCAAATACATTGGATTACTGGAGAATTCACTAATATAGAGGTGGGTGATGACTTATAAACAAAGAGCTTTTAGGGCAGGAAGTCACAGTTGTTGAGTGATAATAATTGCTTGTAATTATTTTAAATAGAACACTGCCAAAGAATGAAAAACAGAGCAATTCCCTCGTTGGACAGTGCTGTAGGCATCAAAAAAATGAAGGCTGCACCAGGAAAAATGCCTTTCCTGCCAAACCTGCCAGGCCAAGACACTCAAGCTTTTGTGAGTCCATGGGGAAAAATTTCTAAAAATGGTTTATATATCTATTCTCACCACTGTACACCTGGAGGGCTCTGTAGAACCACAGCAATGCAAACAGACAGATGGGAAACAACTTCTGAGCCTCTTGCAGGTGACTCAGTGATGAACAGGAAAAATATCTTGTGCTCAAAATTCGCTGAGGAAAAAGACCAAGGACAGATTGCAAAATAAAAGTATTTGAAGTCTTTACTACTTGAAGTCTTTACTACTCCCAGTTCTTTCAATAGGATTTTTTTAAAGACCTTGCTATAGTCAGATTTTTTTTTTTCTTCAGTATAAGTGGTTTGCCTTTGAAATCTCACTTTCATATTTGTGTGCTAATTTATACTCAGAAACCTGAGTCCACACTCTGCAATCCTCTGCAGGCAGGGTGTGGAGTGTAGGCTTGCAAATGCCTTCAATGATCTTTTGAAAGAAGAGAAGTTGGAGCTTCAAAGCTCCATGTTTTGTCACTTATGTTATTGATGGATAGCACTGAGGAAGAGTCAGCTAGGACAGAGGAAGGGAATAAAAAAGAATTGTTGCATCACCTGTTTCAGGTGTATCCTCCCTTTTATAACTCACCAAAGAATAGGTGGATTATTTGACTCTGTGATCCCATAGGAAGCCTTTTCCTAAATCTGATTATCCCAGTGATTTAAACATTTCATTTAATTTACAGCCTGAATAAATGGATGTATCCATATGTTCTTACAAGGGAATTATCCTGGCAGCTTTTCCCAAGTGTTTGTGCCCAGCACACTTATGGACAACACCTAACTTACAGAATTACAGGATATCCTGAGCTGGAAAGGACCCACAGGGATCACTGGGTTCAGCTCCTGTCCCTGCACAGACCCCCCAACAATCCCACCCTGGCAGTGCTGCCCAAGCACTCCTGGAGTTCTGGCTGTGCCCATTCCCTGGGCAGCCTGGGCAGTGCCCAGCACCCTCTGGGGGAAGAACTTTTTCCTGATATCCACCCCAAACCTCCTCTGAAACAGCTCCATGCCTTCCTCTCAGACCTCCTTTTGAATTTTTATTTTGCTCTTTTCCCAAGGCAAAGCTTTTAGCAAAAGTATTCTGGTGATGCAGCCTTTTCTCTTCTGATTATCCTGGTAACTCTTCTCCACCCCTAATTTATGTCCCTTGGGAGTTCATGCTGGAACTGGAAGCAAGAATTGTACCTGCAGTTGGAAAGAAAATCTAACCAAAAGCTTGTGCAGTGGTGTTACTTCAACCCTCCCTGGGGCATCCCTAACAGAGGCACCTCTTTGGAAGCATTTTCACATCTGCATCATGTTATCATCCCTACCTGCCCTTTCCTCAGGGGAAAAAGCTCTGTTGCTGCCAGGTGATGAATTCCACGCTTAGAGAGAAAAAAAATATCAGTAGTTCCCAAGGGCATGATCTTGTGCTACTGAATCCCCTCCCTTTTCTGCTACTCTGGATCATCAGCTCTTACTGTAACAGGCTCTAACATTGTGAACTGAAGCTGCTTCCCAGTTTTGTGACATCAGCAAATTTCATTAGCACATGCTGACGTTCTGAGCCAAGGCTGGGAGGAAAATTATTGAGTCAGATGAGCCTTGGAAGCAGTGCTGGGGAAGGAGCCTCTGCTGCTGACTCTTCTCCCCACTGCCTCAGGCTCCATCCCTTCAGTTTTGCCCATCTCAGCCTCCTCCTTCTCCAGGTAAACCCATCCCTTGCCCTGCAGCGTTTTTGGAACTGAGAGAGGAAAAGTTTATCGCAGTTCTGATCTCTAGAAAATCAGATACCAGCTTTGACAAGAAAAATCTTCCCTGTGGTGAACCTGACTTGCATCTGGCCACATCCACCTCCCTGCCTTCAGCTGCACCTTTTGTTTCCTCCTTTCAAATACATGCAGAGGAATTGCAAGGAGGTGAGTCCAGCAGGCTCACAGCTGGGCACATGTGTATTTTTACCTGGGGAAGAGTCCACGTGTGAGCTTGGCTCTGCTCTGGGCTGTGGTCACACAGAGATCCCACCCTGCAGCTGCACAAGTCGCCTTCTCCCTGCTCTCCAGAGAGGATTTCAGATGTTTAATCATTCATCTCCATCCCTAGACGGGCGTGCTCGGAATTCCTGTGGGAACAGAACCAGGGTTTAGGCAGTGCTTGTATCACCTGTGCTTTGCTGGTGCCTGAAGCAGCACAAGCTGCATCCTTTCCCCCCTCACTGATGGGAGCTTTTGAGGAAAACTTCAGGTCAGAGATTATTTTCCTTTTAAAAACAAGCATGAGATGAGTGACTGCCAGTTTTGCCCCTGAACACACATTAAACAGAGAACCACCACTTCTTCAGGTAGCATCCAGCAGGACTTTTTATTTCTATATCAACTGCCAAACAATCCATCAACTGAAGAAATTTACTTCCAGAATTATTTGGATTTAAATTTTTTTAAAAACAAAAAACCAAGACCAAACCTCCAGTCTTTAGCATGATAGGGACAAACAAGCACACTGCAGGCTGTGACACCAGATTTTACGTGGCAGCATCATTTACCACACCCAGCTCCACGTTCCTCCCAGTTCTTTTGTGCTGCTGCAAAGGCAGATTTAGCCTTTCCCTGACGTGTTTTCCAGCGTGCAGGCACACACAAATGGTTGCTCATTTCCTAAATTGGGGACATCTCCCCGTTGCTCGGTGACAGTCTGGAGGAACAGATGCTGAGCAGAGCCCAAGGCTCAGGTTCCTGAGTGTCCCCATGGCCAGCCTGGCTGCTCCAGAAAATTCCCTGGCACACAGAGATCAAAGGGAGGTTTGCAGTTGTTGGGTCCTGAATTTTCCATCCCATTTCCACAGCACCACCCTGGACACATGGTGTGGTTGCAGCCTTCATTCTGAGCAAGGATTTCATCTGGATGAGCAGAGGGGTGGAGGAAAGGCTGGCACAGCTGGGATTATTCACCTGCACAGGAGAAGCTTTGGGGTGAGCTCAGTGTGGCCTGAAGGAGCTGAAGGAAACATGGTGTGTTGGGTTTATGTGGCCAGCAATGTGTGTTCTGTCCCCATCTGCTGCAGCCGGGTGGGGCAGTGACCCTGATCTCCTGGCACATAT
>JAOTQP010000001.1:3237909-3251026 GCA_026413545.1 Cichladusa arquata | reverse complement strand
AATACTGCATTTCTATTTTAATTTTCCTAGTAAAGAACTGTTATTCCTAATTCCCATATCTTTGCTTGAGAGTCCCTCAATTTCAAAATTATAATAATTTAGAGGGAGGGGATTTACATTCTCCATTTCAAAGAGAAGCTCCTGCCTTTATTGGCAGACACCTGTCCTTCAAACCAGGACACCTGGAGAGAGACAATTCCCAAGGGATGGAGCGACAGGACACAGGGAATGACCTTAAGCTGAAAGAGGAAAAGGTTAGATGGAATATTGGGAAAAAATTCTTCCCTGTGAGGGTGGTGCCCAAAGCAGCTGTGGCTGCCCCTGGATCCCTGGAATGTTCAGTTCCAGGTTGAACATTGGGGCTGGAGCAGCCTGGGACAGTGGGAGGTGTCCCTGCCATGGCAGGGGTGGCACTGGATGCTCACAGTGGTGTTTCGTTCCAGTTAGGAAGAAGGACAGGAAAGTACAGTACAGGTCCAACTGGCTACATCACACAAGTCTAAACTAATTTCCAAATACTCAAACCAACCAGGAATGAAGAGGAAAAGCTGTTTATGTCAGTGAAGCAGGAATATCAACAGTTACATTTTTAGAGAAGCAGAAAATAAACACCCTGCTCACATTACTTCTGTTTTTTCATAAACCTGTCATACACAAAGAAGTTTAGTACATATACAGTCCTTTTATTGCCACTTTTGGGCCACATAATGCAGGATTTACCTCGTGGTAAGGATGTAGCACCCTTTCCACGTCTACACTCAGCATCTCCCTCTCCTTGTGTCTCCATGGCCAGGTTACTTATGAGTATGTGTTACATTATCTTTGTGTTCTGGTGGCTGAAATGAGTAAAAATGCCTTTGTTTAGTAGCTGGTAATTAAAAGTGAGTCGTTCTTTGAGGAGAAGGAGGCTCCCCTGGAGCACAATTGCTTATTTTTTACGATGCTATCAGGAAAGGGTCAGTGAGATGAGGCAGCAGCTCTTGCTCATACCAGCCTAAACCATTTTAGGGCATCCTGAAAGTGGGATGCAGCCTTTGCTCCCTAAAGCCAGAAAAACTGCCAGCTGGCTGCTGTACCTGCCAGGCATTAACCTACTATTCCCAAATCTCTGAGATGAAATCCAGTGGGGGGGATCAGGACTTTTTCTACCTGGGAACCTTGTCCTCTGTGACTCCAGGCCTTTGGATGGTGAGGATGGAGCAAGATGTGATGGGAATGATCTGGGAATTATTTATCCCATTCAGCCTTGGGGTTGGTAGCCAAGTCAGCATCAAAGGGAGCTCACAGATATTCATTAGTGACATTGGCAAGGTGAGGGACTCGAATTGAAAGATATACAGAATATTCAGGTCTTGTTCCTGGTAACATCCCAAATCCAGGGAAAGAGGCAACTTCTTGCAAAATAAATCATGGGATGGACAGTGGTGTGTAGAGGCATTCTTTGTCTACAGGTGTTCTGGAGAACAGAAACAAAGAGTAAAGTGCAAATGTGCTCCTAAAAATTTACTTTCCATAGTACAGGAGAATACAGAGGCCGAATTTGGATAGAACATGCACAGTAGCCTATAATTCAAAAATGCTGAAGTTAAGCATTGAGAAAACATTGGGAAAGGTGTCATGGAGTATTAATTTTTTAATTTTTTTTCTTTTTTTTTTTTTTGCTAGGGTTGGGATTGAATGCACAGGAGATGTTAATTTTTGCTTGGACTTAGATGTTTATTAATATTTTAATTTATGTTACAGTGAGTGCTACAGCACTTTTAGCAAACAAGCTAAAAATAGCAATATATTTTTTTTTGTTACAAGGTCTTTTAAGGTCTAATTGTCTAATTAAGAACTAACACTTAAATTATTTTTACTTTTGACCTAATAATCAAGCACTTGTGACCCACAGTGCAGCATTTTTTATCCAATTACAAAAGTACTACTTAGACTTATAAAGAAGAAGGATTAGAAGAAAGAAACCTCTGTTTTAAAACTTTCATCTCATTTTCTATATATTGCTATAGTCCAAAACTCTAAATTTAAAATTTTTTACCCTGTGATATTACACTCTTCTATTTAAACTACACATTCATGAGCTTAATTGTTATTAAATTTTGGAAGCTTTTTCCACGGCCTTAGGTAAAGTGCAGTGCTCTTTTGGGGGTTAGTGCCTGACAGCACAGAAAGTTCAAAAGTCCCATTTTCCAAGGTTTCACCACTGGAGCAGTACCAGGAGCAGGCTCAGCAGTCAGGTATCACCTGAAGATATTGCATAAGCTGTAAAACAAGAGGTGGCAGCCAAAGGAGTGGGGATGCACTCAGCATTCCAGCTCTGACTTATGGATTTTACCCACACCTTGTACAAATTTAGTGTCTGCTGCTCACTCACCTGCTCCTTGCTGTGGGTGGGGGATCCTCCTACTGCACTTTCTGTTTTCCAGGAGCTCAGCACAGCAGCTCTGAGTTAAATCTGTGCCTAAATTAACCCCTTCTTGATGCACTGCAGCTGTTACCATTCCAGACCCAAAGGAAAGGAGGTTTAAGGGCTTGCCTTTCTGTGAGGTGACATCAGAACTGGTGTCTCTGGAATTTGGGGGTCTAGTGATGGAGTGCTGTGGGTAATAGTGCATCAAATAAGATATTTAAACACTCACTCAAGGGGCATTGAGGATGGATATTTCTGGGTTAGATTCTAACCCTTTTTTGGGGTATAGCTGTTTTTTTAAAGTCTGAGCACAGGCCTTTTCCCAGGGCTCACTGAACACGAGCCTATTGAATAATTGTGCTGCTGAGAAACAAATTATTTGCTTTGCTGTTCAGTTCTGCAGATGGATTCCAGTATTTACACTGTGCTGCTGCTGAAACAGAATATTCATGGGACAATTTCAAAGGGAAAGAGGGTAGATTTAGATTAGAAATTAGGATGAAATGCTTTACCATGGGCATGCTGAGGCCTTGGAACAAGATGTCCAGGGAAATTGTGGATGCCCCATCCATAAAAGTGTTTAAGGTCAGGTTGGATGGAATTTGGAGCAACCTGGGAAGGAGTGAAATGAGATGATTTTTAAGGTTCCTTCCAGTCCAAGCCATTCTATGACATTTTTCTGTGAATTTCTTCTTTGGAAAAGCTTAATGCATTTATTTGATTGACCCTTGGAAGTGATCAATCAAATACATACTTGAGTTTTCAGAGCTTGAATATTGCAAAGTACTGACTGTAGTAGTTTTCATTATCTAGCTGAAAAGCCCTAAAATAAAAAAAAAAAAGAAAAAAACAAACAACAAACAACTGCAGAAAACAAGTCTGACTCGAACATCTGGAGGACGAGGAGCAGGAAAACAGATGAAAGGGCCTGCTGTATTCTGTGCCAGGAGGATTTGCAATCCAGAAAGAGATGCAAATGACTAAGGCTGAGCGATCCACTTTCTGCAAGCAATCAGCGTGACAGACTTTAACCCCTTTTCTTGTCTGCAGATCATCCCAGAGCGCAGCGCCGCCGCTGCTTCCAGATGTGTTTGCTATTTGCATGCACTTGGTGAATAAACCCCTGCTCGGGGGTTAGTCATGAGCCACTCAGCGTGACTGCTGCCTGAGTGGGGCTGTGTTTCAGGCTGTGATTCATCAGAGCCGCGAGGGAGCTGGCAGGGCAGGCTGGAAATGTGGAAATGTGCGCACGGATGCGCGTTCGCCAATCGTCGGCGCGCTCGCAAACGCGCTGCTCTCCAAAGAAAACTTGGCGCCCAAAAGTGTGGGTGATACAGCTGTCCCTGAAAAAGGCCCTTGGGATTTTGTGCCCTGAGACAATGAAACCTTTCATGAGAGATGCACCCCCCTTCCCCCACCAAAACCCCTGTTATCATTTAGGATTTCTGTTGGTCTTTTACTTTATGAGATGATTGGTCTTTTCTCACCTGGAATCTTAAAGTAGTTGGATAGTTCTCAACTTGTAATTTTACTGGTTAGAATTTCAATCCCCCTGAAATCTATAAAGACCTCTTGCTATGCTATGTAACCGGATTTTGCTGTAGAACCCTTCGAAGAAATAAAGCTACTTTTGGAACCTCTACAGCAATTCCCCAAGTCTCATTCCTGGCTAGCTGAGAAGCTGAATTCTGCCTCGGGAGCCCTCAGAGCTATCCAAACCCCGTAGCAGCCCAAAGCTAGAACCATCCTAGCCCAGGCAGCTACACAAAGGTGCTTTTTTTTTTTATACTTCCCTCTAATTTTCTGTGGGGAAATGCTGGTGGGAAACTTCCTGAGATCAGTTGTGTCTGTGTATACCTCTGGTAATCTCTTACATTGAACAAAGTGGCAAATGGCCACCAAGCGTGTGTGATGCCTTAGGATTTTAGTTTTTATATTTTTCATGTATTTGTAATCCTGCAGTTCTTCAGTGTATAACTCTAAACGCCATGCAGAGTGTTGGCTGCTGGCAAATTTCCTCTTGTTTCTTAGCCTGGAACCCAGCAGAGCACGAGGCCTTTTTATCCACCAGGGCTGTGTGTGGTGGGAGCTGGATTTCCCACCTGGTTTTGGAGAGTGTGGACCTCCACATCCCACTCTCCCCACGAGTGATGCCTTAGGATTTTAGCTTTTGTATTTTTCCTGTATTTTTAATCCTGCAATTCTTCAGTGTATAACTCAAAACTCCATAGTGTTAACTGCTGCTTTCCCATTTTGGTCAGACAACACCATTCCTCTCCAGGCCTGGCAATCAAGATCTAAACAATAGTGAGTTGGGGGGAGCCAATTTGGGGTAAATGACTTCATTACCTGAAGCTGTAATTGGAAGATTAAGCCCCAGTGTACAAATGGACCAAACTTATAAAAGTGTGAAAACCTGTGACCCATTTTGGGTGTAGCCCCTGGGGGTTTTGTCTGCCTGAAATTTACCTGAAGTCCTTTCAATAAATATAACTGCTTTTTATTATCTTAATTATGTCTGGCCTCTGCTTTTAGGCAGCCCAAAAGGCACCACAAGCTCTTGAGCCTCAGCCACATGGTGCTTTCCTGGGGGATCCACTAATTTTTCTTGCTGCTGCAGAGTGTCCTGAGGGATCTCTGCCCTTGGGGTTTGCTCCAGGTGAGGTGAATGGGGCAGAGCTTGGAGAACTGCTGGGCTGGGAGAGCAGGGAAGATGTGGAAAATTCTGTGTTCTATGGTCTGGTCACAGACACAAAAATGCCTCAATATGATATGCCAGCTCCAGGTCAAGTCATCATTTGGTTTTCACAGGGAAAAGGCCTGATATCCACACACTGTGTCCTCAGAAAAGACTCCTCCACCTTCTAAAAAACCCAACCACCAGGTGAAAGCAGAGGCACTTGACTGTCCCAACCTGGCAAAATGGCCCAGACCAAGTTACTGCCGAGTACAGAGCTGCAGTTTTGTTATTTGAGTGCAAAATAGTGACAAAAGATGAGTTTTCCTGCAAAAAAAAAAAAATCCATTAAACTTACGTTCAGAGCTAATTTTGGTGTCTTTAACAGCTTTGCTTGCTGGGAAATGAGCTGGTATCATCACCCTGATATCATTTTGTGGGGAATCCAAGGGATGTCTCCTTTCTCCTGGCCTGGTGAGGCAGGGTTTGGGGGATCTGTGGGGTGCAGGTGCCCCACGTGTCAGCTCTCCCCTTGTGGACAGGGAGGAATTGTGTGCAGGGCTGATTTCCCAAAGGTCCCCAGTGCCAAGGCAGGTGCAGTTCCCATCCCTGGGATTTTTCAGCCTGTTTGGGGAAGTGATGTAACCACAGCTCTGTGATCATTACCAATTTAATTAAAAAACAGACTTAATATCAAATGCAAACTGTGCTTCAGGTGCCTTCCTTCCCTTAGCCTAATTTTCATTAAGAAAACAATCACTTCTGCTTGAGGCTGCCTTTTTTGGGAAAAGGAAAAGGGGAACAAGAAGCTGAAGAGGAGCCTTTCTACTTCAGTTTTAAACCATGAGAACCCATGAAGACAAAACACATGCTAGGGGATTTGTCCCAGCCCCAGCAGCAGCCCCCTTATCTTCCTTTTTATTTTTTTTTTTCTCTTTTTTTCTGCTGACTTCCTGCTCTGAGCTCCTCAGCAGCTCCTGGGACAACATCTAAACTTTGCAAACGTGAAGGAATCCGAGCAGCGTGGCGTTTTCCAGGCGGGGCCATAAATCAGAGTTTTGTTCTGGTCGTTCTCTGGTGAGGCAGAACATGTGCAGGCAGATAAGAGCCTGCAGGAAGGAGAGGCAGGCAGAAAAGAAACACCGGTAGGAAGGAGCCCATAGGAAATGTTTTGACAGCCTCAATTGAGCTGAGCCATGGAGGGGCTGGGCTGAGCTCTCATTGTTGAGCCCTGCCTGGTTTGAAGTGAGTTTGCTCTTTCCCCTCCCCATTGAGGTTTTGTGTCACTGGCAGTGGGATTTTCCCGGTGAGGCAGTATTTTCCAGCCCTACAAGGGGGTGATTCATCACCAGATCCTCCAGGGATATAAATAGACACAATCTCCAACCAGCTCCAGTGGTCTTGCACCGACTTGCATCAGCACAAGAAAGTTGGGATGGAAAGTTCCCATGGCTTTGTGCTGTCCCAGCCACTTGCTGTACATCAAAACAGTCAGATTTATCACAAGAAAATTGCAAAACTCCCTTTTCCTTAGTCAACAGAAGGTATAGGTTGGTTTCCTCTCAGGAAGCTTTCTCTTATATCCATCTTTTTTTTTTTTTTTTTATTTTTTACCTTTCTCTGCTTTTGGTTTGGCCCCTTTTTTTTTAAATGATTCCAGCATGGTTTTGGTTACCCCAAACCTTCCACTATCCCAGGTTGCTCAGAGCCCCATCCAACCTGGCCTTGGACATTTCCAGGGATCCAGGGGCAGCCACAGCTTCTCTGGGAAACCAGTGCCAGGGCCTCCCCACCCTCAAAGTAAAAAAAAACTTTTCCTAACATCCACTCTCACCCTATTCCCTGTCACTTTGGAGCTATTCCCCCTTGTCCTGCATCCTACATGCTCTTGTAAATTCGATTATTTGGATGTTTGGGATGTTTTGCTGGTCCTCCACAACAAAACTGGGCACTCAGGGGATCCACTGGGGAGCTGCTAAACCCTGGATTTAGCAGTGGATTTAAGGTTTTTAAATATTAATCATTTTAACTGGGGAGGCAGCTGCTAGGCTGGTGGGAGGTTAACCCGGGCAGCTGCTCCAGACAAGGAGGTAATTATGTTTATTCCTTGGCTGCATTGTGTGGAATGCAGATGAGGGTCTAAGTGGCTGTAATTACCTGTGCAAGGTGTCATTCCTATTTTACATCAACAGCAGCAAGGTCAGCTGAGCTGGATCTGCTGCCTTGGCTGTGCTTGGGTTTCCAAGCATCTTCCACCCTGCCTCTTCTCCCTGCTTGTCCAGAATATTTCCCACATCAAGACCCTGTTAAATGCTGGTTTTACCTCCCTGGTGCTCCATTTTTTGCTCTGATGCCACATCATGGACAAGAGTGGATGACTGGTTAGAAACATTTGTTATTTTCAGACATATTCATTGAGGCTTTTTTTTTTTTTATTTTTTTTTTTTTTGCATCTCTGTTAAACTCAGACCTCTCAGGAGAGGAGGGATCCCTGTAATTTGGCTGAGCTTGCTTCTTCCTTGTGAAGGATGGCTTCAATAATCTCTCCAGCTTCCAGAAATAAAACACAGCGAGACCTGTTCTCTTTATGTCGGGTTTGGGGAAAAAAAAAAAAAAAATAAATAAAATAGGGAGATGTAGGGAGATTCCTGTCATGCCTGCAGGAATTTGGTTTTACCAAGAATCCATATCAAGAATGCAGTGGTTACATCAGGAGAGGCCTCACAAAGCAGCTGGTGTCCCTTCCATAATCTTGTTTCTGCCTGCCAAAACCCTGCTATGGGAATGGGATCAGCAGGGATGCAATTTTAAAGGGCTCCCATTGCTCTGCTGTGCCTGCTTCCCTGGCCTGGGTCCTGGATCTGTGGCACAGGCACTGGGCAAGCTGATCCCCAAATGGGCATGGTGGAGTGGGAGCAGCTCCAGGCAAGCAGCACTGACTCCTGCACTGATGGAAGGCTGGCAGTGAGCAGGAAAATTTGGGAGCTGCTGCCACTCTTAATACAATGGTTTTGAAATTAAATACAGAAACCAAGTTTGAATCTTAAAAATCAAACTGATAGAGAAATACTGGGTGTTTTTTTCCCTATATATAAAGGAAATTTTGACTCCAATTAGATTTTACAATTCAAGTAATGATCATAGAAATGGTCCTAATTTGTGTTTATGAAACATTTCATTGATAATTTGAAAAATGTAAACTAGAAATCCAGTGCAATTTGGTTTGAAGGGAAAGCTCAAATACTGATAACAAATCTGCGAGGCATAAAATTGAATGCTTTTTTTAAAAAGAAATTCAAAACTTATTAATTCATACTGAGGGTGTTGCAAATACTTAGAAGCTAGGTTTTAAATTTTTTTAATAATTAACTATAGAAAAATCAAAACTCAATATTGACATTTGGACAAGTGCCCACTCATATCTGAGCAATAACAAATCACTAAATATAGGTGATATTTATTCAAATAAAATATAAAATGTCTTGTACCTGCACCACTCTAAGAATTTCAGCATAAACTGAATCTTTGGGACAACAATGTAAAAAACAAACACATTTACTTTAACACACAAGAACTGTGAAAATCGAACTGAATCTGTTACCATGTTTAAGCTGATCCCACAATGGGCATGGTGGAGTGGGAGCAGCTCCAGGCAAGCAGCACTGACTCCTGCAGGGATGGAAACCTGGCAGTGAGCAGGAAAATGTGGGAGCTGCTGCCAGAAGTGTGACAGAAATGAGGAGACAGGATATTTGCTGCAGTGGACAGGGCTGGGAGGCTTGGGGGGCTGCAGGGAGGAGGAGAAGGAGGAGCATGAGGAAGAGCAGCTCACTAGGTGGGATTCTGCCCTCTGATTGCAGGTGGGAAGTTGGCTTCCCACAAGAATCTTATTCCCACCAAGGACCCAACATCCCATGTCATCCATGGTTTGTGTGTTGGCACCTCAGGCAGTGACTGACTGCCCAGCAGCCCCTGGTCCCAGGAAAGCCTGGCTCTAGATCTCATATTTTTGAGGCAAAGCTCAAACTGGTGACCAGAATATGCCTGCAGAGTTAATAAACCAAATTAACTGACCAGGATTAAGGTTTAGAAACTCGAGGTTTCAGCTGTGGGTCATGTTTTTTTTGTTATTACTGTTTATTTTCGGAGCTGGCAGATATGCTAGCATCAATCCTCACTTCAGTCCCACCGGTTGTTTTGTTGCTTCCAAATTTCTGGTTGCCTAAATCCCTGATATTTCAGCTGGATGGCCTTCCCCTCTGGCTCTGCACTGCTCTGTGCTGTTTAAAGGCTGTCAGGCCTGATTCTCATTTACACTCTGGCAGCCCAAACCTTCACACCCACTTGAGGGTCCTTTTCTTCTTCCTGAGTGCTGCAAGGAGGATTTGGATGGTGGATCCAGGAGGGAGCTTTGAGTCAGCTTGCAGCATCCTCTGTGACCCTGCTGCAGGGAAAACCAGGTGCAGAATGCCAGCTGGGATTTATTTCTGCAGTCCTGAGCCTTGAGCCTGCTGGGCCAAAAGGTGCTGGGGATGAGGGATGCTTGCACTTTCTGCATGGGAGCTGCTGGAAAACTTAAATTTTCCCTGTGTTTCACGTTCTGTGTGCTGCCAGCTCTCCCTCCAGCTGTGAGGAACAGCCCAATGGCACACCAAGGCTCTGTCCCTGTGCTCTGAGGAGGCTCCAAGGAAACTCAGGGTGGGTTTTCCAGCTGTGCTCCGTGCAGCAGCAGGGCTCCCAGCCTTCCTGACGGACCCGCCGAGCATCACACGCAGAATTAGTGGGTGTGTCTTATAAACAAAAAGCAATAATCCCGTGAGTCAGAGCTGAAAATGTTCCCCTCTGTGCGAAGTGTTCATTATTCTGGAATTTTAAGTGAGGGGAAGGGCTGACTGGAGAGGGTTTGTGCTCACGGGCTGCTTCCTCCAGCCGTGGCTCTCCTGGTGTCCCATCCTCTGCACACATTTTTAGGGCTGCTGCTGCTGCCTTAAGGTGCCAACTTCCCTTCCTGAGTGTGAGGCTACGGAGAAATGGTTTTATTGTTGTTTTTCTTTGATTTGGTTTTGCCCATCTTGGGGGTTTTTTGAGCGAATTCACAAAAAACACCACAATTTCATAGTAGATGTATTTTCCCTGAGATGTTGGCATCACATTTTGCCATAAGACAGGCTTCAAATGCCTCAGTGATTTTGGGAATGCTCTGCTCCAGAGCCCAGGTTGGCACAGGTGTGTTTGATCCTCAGTTCTGTCATTCCCTGAGGGGAAGTGATGGATCTACTCAGATATTTAGAGAGGGGCTGAGAGAGCTAAAGAGGCTCAGCCTGGAGAAAAGGAGGCTCAGGGGGGACCTTGTGGCTCTGCACAACTCCCTGACAGGAGGGGCAGGGAGGGGGGTCGGGCTCTGCTCCAGGAACAGGGACAGGAGGAGAGGGAATGGCCTCAGGCTGGGCAGGGCAGGCTCAGGGTGGACAGCAGCAGGAATTTCTTCACTGAAGAAGTGGTAAAACATTGTCAGGGGCTGCCCAGGGAGGTTTGGAGTGCCCATCCCTGCAGGTGTCCAGAGAATTCCTGGATTGGAACTCAGGGCTCTGGGCTGGGGACAAGGTGGGGATGGGACACAGCTTGGACTCAATGGTCCTTGAGATCTTTTCCAGCATCAGTGATGCTGTTTGTGATTCCATGTGATTCTCAGTGCTCTGAATGTGGGATTTCCTGCCATTCTGGAGACTTCTACTGTCCTAAACTTCATTCTTCTCTTTTAAAACCTTCCCTCCTTTTCCCAGCATACCAGAGCCTCTCTCTGCTCAGTGTTGCCCTCCAAGATGCCCCTGTACATCCAGGAAAGGAGAAGCTCAGGAAGTCCCCAGGCACTGCCTGCTCTTTCAGAGCCACAGCCTGAGCTGTTCTCCTGTCAGCTGAAGAAGAATGGTCTGTTGACAACAAAATGGATCCGATTGTTTTATTATATATATCTCCCTGCATAATTCACCAGTTGGGCAGGCAGGGTAGTGGGGAGATATTTATAGATACTAGAAATGTCACCAGGGTGCTCATTCTTCATCCTTTGAAAATCATCACAGGAAAGAGTTGGCTGCAAAATGCTACAAGAGGACAGTGAATAATTTGATGCTTTAGGGGGTGGAAAAAAATCTGACAGGCATGAGATTTTCAAGCCATATCTGCCCAAACCAGGCAATTAAATCCAGCTGGACAGGCTTTTCATTAGTCAAAGGTCAACGTTTTTTGTCCATGAGCTCTTGGAGACAGCTGCCCACTCAGCACTGCCATGTGCACCTTCCTCTGCTCTCCTGGGCTGGGGTGGAGGATCCCAGCACAGCAGGGAGCTGGAGCTGCTGGAGAGATCCAGAGGAGGCTCAGGATGGGCAGAGGATGGAGCAGCTCTGCTGGGAGGAAAGGCTGGCACAGCTGGGATTTGCTGGGGGAAAAAAAGTTGTATGAGGATAACCTAGTTGAGGCTTTCCAGTGCCTGAAGAGAGCTACAAGAAAGATGGAGAGAGACTTTTTACAAGGGCCTGCAGTGACAGGACATGGGGAGAATGGCTTTAAGCTGAAAGAAAGGAGATTTAGATTGGATATCAGGAAGAAATTCCTCCCTGTGAGGGTGGGGAGGCCCTGGCACAGGGTGCCCAGAGAAGCTGTGGCTGCCCCATCACTGGAAATGTCCAAGGCCAGGCTGGACAGGGCTTAGAGCACCCTGGGAAATGGAAGGTGTCCCTGCTCATGGCAGGGGGCTTGGAATGAGATGATCTTTTAGGTCCCTTCCAACCCAAACCATTCCATGACTGTATCACATTCATCCCTTCAGGCTGCCACCACACACCTGTTCATGTGGCCTGGGCAGGTGTGTGCTCCAGGTTTCTGGATGGATGTCACTTTGTCCCTGCTGTTGGCACCAGGAGCTGCTCAGAGCACTGTTGGGAAGCTGACCTGCAGGAGTGCAGGTGCTCTGCAAACACATCCCCAACCTTTTCACAGCAGCACAAGGACCACGGGAAGATCTGCAATAACCATTAACACTAGTCCTGGTTTTAGCTAAAATCTCATGTCTATGGTTTTTCCTTGGACTTCTAAACATTGTTCCATGTCTCTCATTTCTGAACTATTTTCATTGCATTACTCTTTATTTAATTGCTTCGTGTACAATCTGTCATCAAAATACTTTGAATCAATTGGTTTGGGAGGGGGGAGTTCCTTGAATTCCTCTCCACTGCAGCTCATGTCAATATGCAGGCACTGTCACAATCCTACAAAACCAAATCTCTCTCTTTTCTCCCAGGCTTTAGCCCTGATTTTTTCTTGGTCATTTAGTGTGCAGCCAAGATGGGATGGGAACTGTCCACTGCAACCCAGAGTGGCAATGCAGTTCTGTGCTTGCTGAAGGCAGTGAATTTATTCACCAGCAAGCTGAGAATCAAGCAGAGTTTTGGGTATTGTTCAGGTGGTTTAAAGACCTTTCATCAGACCTCACTGCTGCCCTCCCAGTGCCATCGAACTGCCTGCTGCTGGCAACATCTGCCTGCACAGACTCTGGAGTGTATCCCAGCCCTGGCACGCAGAATGGAGCCTGCAGGTACCAGAGGTGGAATTGTGTGGATGTATCCAGGGTCTGGAGTCAGGACAGCCAGAGGGACTGGCTGTGCAGGACATGGAGGTGGGACTGAGGCAGCAGCCACTGAGGGGAGGGGAGGTGGGACATGCCTGACATCTTGTGTTCCCAGAGCTTGCTGCTGCCAGAAACACACGAGGGGCTGGTCCCAGCACGTCTGATGGATGTCCCCTGGGTCAGTATGGCAGTGGAGAGAACACACAGTAAATCTGACTGTCCCCACTGCTGACTGACCCCATTGCTGACAGACCCCACTGCTGACTGACCCCATTGCTGACTGACCCCATTGCTGACAGACCCCACTGCTGACTGTCCCCACTGCTGATTGTCCCCATTGCTGACTGACCCCACTGCTGACTGACCCCATTGCTGACTGACCCCACTGCTGACTGACCCCCTTGCT
>JAOTQP010000001.1:3192991-3208739 GCA_026413545.1 Cichladusa arquata | reverse complement strand
CCAGTGTCCAACCTGGAACTGAACATTCCAGGGATCCAGGGGCAGCCACAGCTGCTCTGGGAATTCCAGCCCAGCCCTTCCCAGGGAGCAATTCCTTTAGCATATCTAACCAAAATTTCCACTCTTTCAGTTTGAACCCATTGGTGCATAAATTACCTCCAAAACTAATCTGGCATGAACACAACACCCTGTTTTTCCAGCCTCCAAGAAGGAAAAAACCCAAACCCAAACATACTCTTCTGTAGCACAAGTTTCTAGAATTGGCACAGGGAGCAACCTCCTTGCATGGGGTTAAGGCACAGCAAACAGAAGGTGATGGATGGCTGGGGGATATTGTTAGCGCGTGTGCCTGGCACTTGGGAAAGAAGAAATGAAATATCTGACTCGTATTTTCCAGTCATTTTCATCCCCCACCAAAACAAACTTCTCCTTGTGTAAACAGGGGTAATTAGTTAATCCACATACTGCCAGTATATCTGCTTTGATGCAAAATCAAACACTGTCCTGCATCCAGGGGATTTTTTTCCTGCAACAGAAACAACAACAGAAGTGATACATTCAAGTCCTGTGAAATGGGCTGGAACATTTGGTGATGCATGCAGGTCTTGGAATATATATTTTAGTAAGACTAAACTGTGCTGAATATAATCCTTTGAATTCCCAATCTCACACACATTAAAAATAAAAAATCCCCTTCCAAAAAAAGCAAAACAGTGGAGTGTTTATTGAGCAACTGTCTTTGCCCCTAAGTCAAAGGAGGTTTTGTGCTGTCCACATGCAGATCTTCTTCACTCTCCTGCTGCTTTCTCCTCCTTTGTGATGATGAAAGCTTTTCCACTCAAAAGCACAGAGAGGCATTTACTGTTTATATGTGCAATTGCAGACCTTCCTATGAGGAATTTCCAGGCCGTACAGTGAAGATACAGAAAGTCTCCAATCTTTAAAATAATAGTAGCCCTCAATTTTTATATATTTTTTTTAACACAACA
This sequence comes from Cichladusa arquata, assembly GCA_026413545.1. Lineage (NCBI taxonomy): Eukaryota > Metazoa > Chordata > Aves > Passeriformes > Muscicapidae > Cichladusa > Cichladusa arquata. The sequence goes on along the minus strand of JAOTQP010000001.1, from coordinate 3,207,750 downwards.
GAGCAACCTGCAAAAAGCTGAAGGAGGAAACCTCTCTGTGCCTGCACCCTTTGGTGTCTGGCTCCTATATAAACACACTGATGCTGCTGCTATATTAATGCAGATGCTGTGTGGTGACCCCAGGTGTGACACTCTGGCTGGGAGCCCCTCCTGCCACCCTGGCCTGTTGTTCTCACACCAGCCTGATCTCTGTGTGCTCCTCAAACCCCAGATGTGCAGAGCTCACTCAGCTCTTGCTGCCCCAGCAGAGTCACCGGGGCTGCTCCTGGGCAGCAGCGATGCTTTAATGCCACTCTTCCATTAAAACCCTCCCTCTTTTAGAGGCAGGAACAGTGACTTTTGAGGAACAGTGACTACTTTGTAAGGCTTGGAATGTGTCTGCTGAAGGAATTTCTTGTACCAGTGCAGGGTCTGGGTGAGCTCACTGCTGCTTGCTCTTGATCTTGGGTCGTCACTTGGGATGCCAAGGATTTGCCAGAGGCCCGTGGGTGGCACGAGTGCTTAGCCAGGCAATTTCTGGGCTAATGCAAAATTCGTGAGTCATATAAGCTACTCCTTAGCAAGATCAAGAGCCTCTGGCTCATTAAAATCCAAACCCAGTGGGGAGAGCCCAGACGCGGCAGCTCGATGAGTCGGATGGGCTCTTACAACATTTATTTTGATACTGTAAAAACTGCCGCCAAAAAGTGACACCGAGCCTTAATCTGGAGCTATTGGGGGATATTTGTCCTAATTTAATCCCAGCAACCCTAAAAAGCACCACCTGCACCGTCCCTCTCTTAGCCAAAAATCTGGACACAAGCCTCTTGTGTTAAGTCTTATCTGCAGGATTAAAAACTCTGCTGCTCCTATAACCCTTTTTTTTTTTTTTTTTCTCCTTTTTTTTAATAGGTGTTAATGTTTCTGGATACACTTTAAAGGAGACTTTACAGATGTATATGATAGTACTTACCAGCACATCTGCAATTGTAAACCAGGCATGCCCTGCAAATTGCACAATCCATCACTGCTATTACTAAGCCCTGATAAAACAACTGCTTTTGTGATAAGTGTTCAAGCCCTTTCATATGTTACTTGAGTCAATGATAAAAGCTGCAGTTAAATTTTAATAGGGCATGTTTACAAAGGCATTTTTAAACTAATGCCAAAATACACAATCTGTAGCCTGTATTTTTATACACCCCAAGGTGGAGTCTAGGTTATTTTTATGGTAAACATATGGAAGGTTGTTTTACTTACTATTTTTTCCAAATAAAGTTGCCCCCTTTTTCTTTTTTTTCTTTTTTTTTTTCTTTTTTTCTTTTTTTTTTTTCCATTAGACTGGGCCTTTTCGTTGATGTTTTCAGGCTGTTGGAGGAATTGGAATGATGGATATATTGTGACTAAGTTTCTCCCTCTTTTTTTGGAAAGATAAAACCCTGGCATGCATTCATGGCTTTACTTCAGTTAAAAACAAAGTGCAAAAGAAAAAAGAGAAAATTTGGGCATATGGCTAAATGATCTCAATCTGACAAGCTTTTTCATGGAAAAGCCATTTTTACCTGCTGGAGAACTTCTGAATCTTTGCCCCAAAATAAAAATGCCAGGTCCTTTTCTGGGGAAATATCATCTCTGGTGTGCTATTGCTATGTTAATTTTTTTTTTTTGTTGTTTGCTTTTTTTTTTTTTGTTTAAGTTGTGGTCCACATGCAAAAGGATCAAAAATGAATAACCCAGAGAAATCCCTTCTCCTGGGGCTTGATCCAAGGTTTGTTTCAGCTGAGGAAGATCTTCCTTTGACTTGGCAGACTGGATCTGGACCGAATTCCTGCAAAAGCAAAAAACCTTTGGAGCTCTTTGTAGAAAAAGGAAGAGCCATGGTTTGGAATGAGGAAGAGGGAAGGGAAGAAGGGAAAGGTTCTGGTGGGTGCTTTGGCTCTCAAAGCTCACCCAGCTGTCTGGGAGCTCAGTGAGGCAGCAGCACCTGAGGCAGGTGCTGTTCTGAGCAGCTCCTAACCCTGCCTCAGCATCCCCATGGTTTGTGTGCAAACCTCTTGGTCCAAATTTATCACAATATTAACAGTTTGTGGCTGAGTGTGAGTTCAGGAGTTAAAGGAGAGGAAAGTGTGCCTGGCCTAAAAGCCATAAAATGTTACAGCTCAGTCCTGGCTAATAACTGTGGGGATGGATGGATGGATGGATGGATGGATGGATGGATGGATGGATGGATGGATGGATGGATGGATGGATGTTAACACACAGGGACATGCACTGGGGCTCACTTCCAGCTTGATCCCATGAATCAAGGATCTTTTTGCACCAGGATGGGACTGAGAGAATTCTGGCTGCTGGATTTTCACAGGATCACAGGATGGTTTGGGTTGGAAGGGACATAAAACATCACCTAGTTCCACCCCCTTGCCAGGGAACCTGCCACCAGATTATTTTTATTTTATGTCTGCACTCTCTGTTTCTTTCTCATTTTGAGGTTCCCTGAGCCTGCCAGGGTTTGGTGCCACAAGACCCTGTGCACTTTCCTGTTTTCCCTGTCTGTGAGAGCAGAGCCTGATGCGGGATGTGGGAATGTTCAGACCCAGGCACAGCTGGAAAGGGTCTTTTTGGGAGTGTGGCACGTGCTCCCCTTCACACATGGGCACAGAGCAGGTCACAGCACGACTCAGGGGTGCAATTAAACAGGTATGTGCCTGCTCATGGGGTTGGGGCCAAAATCCAGATCCTACTGGCTTAGCAAGGGGTAAATTTGGCCAGTGTTTTTACCAAGCCTGTGACATCACGTTTGCTTGACCTGCTGTGAGTAATGTAATTACAGCCTGGGATGAGTGAGGTGGGGAAAAGAGGATAAGAGAAGAAAGAGATTGCAAGGCAGTGATGAGACAGAAGAGTTAACTCTGGAGGCAGGTCCAGCAGCTTATAGAGAAATACTGTTTTTCCCAATATATATAAAGGAAATTTTGGCTCGAGTTAAATTTTACAATTCAAATGATGATCCTAGAAATGGTCCTAATATGTGTTCATGAAGAATTTCATTGATAATTTGAAAAATTGAACTAGAAAGCCATTACAATTTGGTTTGAAGGGAAAGCTAAAATACTGATAATAAATCTGAGAGGCATAAATTTGCAAACTTCTTTTTTTCAAGAAATTCAAAGCTTATTAATTCACAATGACAGCATTACAAAGACTTAGAAGCTAGGTTTTTTAAAAGAATTAACTATAGGAAAATTAAAACTCAATGTTGACATTTGGAAAAGTGTCCACTCATATCTGAGCAGAAACAGATCACTAAATATAGGTGATATCTATTCAAATAAGATATAAAATGTCCTGGTGGCAAGAGGTGGTTTTTGAGAAGAGGGGTGACTCAGATGTGTTCCATTTCCTTTAACACCAGCAGTCACCAGGGGAACTGCCCACACCAAAATCCTCCTGCCAAGCACAGGGAGGAATGGGCAGCTCAGGGGCCTGGGCATCCTTCCAGTCCTAGACACTGTCTGTGGATTTTAAGGAGAATTTTGAGCTGAGGCTTGAAGCTTCTTAGATGACAAAATTATTTAGGTGGGATATGTTCCATACAAAATCACAAGGGCTTTTCCCTTCCCCAGGCAGGACGAGGGTGTCTCCAGGTGCCCCATAATAAAGGTTCTCTTCAGGAGCTCTGGCAGCTCACACTCACAAACTGCATCCCAAAACCCACCTGGTTCCTGAGCTTGCACAAGGAGAATCCACTGAGAGGATCCAAACAGATTTCCAAGAGGAAAATCCAAAATTTATCAAAATCCAAAATCTATTTGTCAAAATTTATCAGGATTAACAGATATAATATACAAAGGAACCCCCAGACCACTCTCCCCACCATGAGAAAACAGGTACTTTTAAAAATACCTCCCCAATTTCATTAACTTTATGTGGAGATGGGATACATCTGGCCAGAGTTGTTCAGCAGTTGTGAAGACATTGGGAGAAATATGTAAAAGCAGATGAGGATCCAGGCACAATCCACTGTTTTATTGCACCTATGGAATATGTAGCAATATTTCCAAATATAAATCACATGGGAAAGAAAAAAAGAAGAAAAAGCAGGGATTTGTTATATATATTGGTGAATCAACATTTTTTTAGGAATGTGTGAATGATGTTGTGGCAAGCAGGGAGCCCATAAGTGAACCCATGGAGATGCTACAGAGGATTCTCAGGGCTGTCCACTCCCCCTGCCGTGACAAACTGTGGCACCAAAGCTTCCATCAGCCTGGAAGGAGTGAGCTGAGCAGAGTTTCATGTCCTGGTGTCTTGGTGACAGAGCCTGCAAGCCACAGGCCGAGAGTGGCAGTGAGTGATCCCTCTGGGATCAAGATGATATCACCAAAGTGGGATGGTCTGGTGCAACTCCCACGGGTTAATTCTTCATTAGGAACCATTACACAGCTGATAAAAACATCTCCCAGTGCCTGCAGCAGGATGTGGCAGGCAGGTTACAGGGACAGCCCCTGTGCAGGGGAAGGTTTTTGGGCACGTGCTTGCCCTGGAAAAATGCTGCAGTGCCTGTCCCCCCTTTGGTGGCAGGCAGCTCTAGGGTGCTGTGTGAGCAGCACTGGCCTTGCTTTGCTGTGTGAATGTAAATGGGAGCACAGGAGGGGAGCAAAACCAAACCAAGCAACAAGACACCCGCCCTGGGAACGGGGCTGGTGTGGATTTCAGTCAGCTGGAGTGGCTGGGCCCTTTTTGGGATCGTGTCACCCTCCAGGACATCAGTGCCAGGCTCAGGACATCGCTGTGCTGGTGGCAGTGTTGGATCCCACAAACCTGGGATTTTTGAGCTTTCTGTGCTTTCTGGCACTGACCCCCTGGAGAACACTGCTTTGGACTTGAGGCCTTGGAGAAGGGTTCCAAAATTGGGTGATGGAGTTGGAATCACTGGTGTGTAGTTAAATAGAAATGTGTGATTTCACATGGTGAAGGGTTTTGAAATGGGGGTTTTTAAAATATAGCAATAGGTATGGGACAACATGGAAGATATTGGGTGTTGTTTCTTTCTGTCTTCTTCCTTCTTCTTCATAATTTCAAGTAGTAGTTTCTGGTTGGAGAGTTAGTGCTGCACTGTGGGTCACAGTAGTTTGGTTATTGGATCAAAAGTATGAATAATATAGGTGTTAGTTCTTTATTGGACTGTTTAGCATTAAAAGACCTTGTAACTGGCTGGATTCACCTCCATTTTGCTGACTTTTAGCTGGTAGCTAGAAGTATTGCAGAACTCTCTGTACTTTAAATAAGATTTAATAAACAACCAAGCCTGAACGCAAAAAAATTCATCTCCTTTGTGTTTTTAAACCTGAATCTGAATAAAAACAAAACAAAAAAAAAAACAAAAAAAACCACCTGCAGACAAGCCACTAACTAAGTGGTGCAAATATCACCTTTACAGCAGAGCAGGCAGGATGAGGCTGGGATAGCTGGTGTAATTTTTGCCAGCCACAGGGAAAGATGTTTGTACCTGCTAGCTGGCCAGAAAGACTTGAAGCAATAGGATTTCTGCTAAATATTATCCACACTTTTGTGTCTGAGTTGGCAAACAAGCTTTGGCCTACTCTGAAGTCCCTGCAGAGACACAGAATGATGAGCATCAATTACTGTGAAATGTAAATGACACCCAGAGCTCCCAACCACTGGTTAAGTGCCCAGAGAACAAACTGTGTGAAATGTTGTGGGCAGACTCTCCTGGCAGGTGTCAGGCTTTCCGTGGACAGGTGAGGCACCCAAATACTGTGGAGGAGGTACCAGAGCAGGCCACTGCTCTTCCCTGTGGCATTTCCAGGGCTGGACACTGATGGTTGAAGCAGCAGCCCCAGGGTCATGACCATCTGAAATTGCAAAGTGATTTAGTCAAGCTCAGGGCTGGACTTTGCATATTCCAGCATTCCCATGGGCTGTGGTTTGTGTGTGGCAGCTCCAGTTAAAAATTGTTTGCACAGGTGCCAGCTGCTCGTGCTTTTTGCTCTGGAGGGTCTCAAGTTAGTCCTTGACACATTGGCTGGGATGCCAGGTACAACAGGAACTCTTGAGAATTCTCTAGGATCTTGTAAAAGTGCTTTTTTTTTTTTTTTTTCTTGTAGTGCTCAGTTATAGGAAGAAATTTCGTGTGTGTTTGTATCTGTGGGGTTGGGATGTATATACTGTGAAGTCTCAGGTCTTGATGAGATCAGAGAAAATGGGAGCTGCACACCCAGAAGGCCAGAAAAACTGAAAGCAAATAAAAGGAATGTTATATTAACATGAAAATCAAATGGTTATGGAAAGTAATTAAAAAAAAAAAATGTTTTGAGTTTGGAGCTTTCCAGTTCATTCTTTTTTTTTTTTTTTTTTTTTTGTAAGGTTGCAGTCAACCATAGTGGCCTTGTCTACTGTAAAACTGAGTGATAGAAGCTTTTTCCAGTTGTTTTTTTCCTTCTGAGTGACGAGGAGCAGTTTCCAGTAAATGAACAGCAATCAGCTGCTGAATCATCACTGTTGAGCAGAGGTTTCAAAACCTGAGCCAGATGATTGTGTGAGTGCTGCTGGCAGCGTGTTGCTGCTCTCTGAGTGACAGAGCCAACCTTGGGCTCACCTTACCAGAGCACCTGGTGGTTTCCTTGGATTTGGGATTGCTCTGGAGCGGCTGCCAGAGCCAAGCCCGGCAGGTGAGGCATGAGGGACCTGTAGGAATTTGTCAGCCCGTTCAGAGAGGCAGCTCAGCTAATGTTCCCCTCACTTGGCAGCCTCTTCCTCCATATGCTGAAAATGTTTACTCAGGAAAGAGAACTTCAGGCTGCCTTTGGTGCCTGCAGTCAAAAAATAACAGACCTTGATTTCAGCCCTGTCTTCCTAAAATGAGCAAATATGTGACTAGCAGAGGGAAAATAGTAACTAACACAAAAACATGTGCACTCAAGTCTTTTCCTGTGGAATCACAGAATGGTTTGGGTAGGAAAAGACCTTAAAGATCATCTAGTTCCAAACTGTGGCAGGGGCACCTTCTGCTCTCCCAGGTTGCTCCAAGTCCCATCCAACCTGGCCTTGAACACTTCTAGGGATGGAGCAGCCACAGTTTCTCTGGCCCTGTTCCAAGGCCTTTATGATCATCTGTTTCAGGACAAGAGGGAAAATTCAGAGTCTCCAGCTCATCTGCTCCAGGCTCTCTTCAAAGGCAATGGGAGGAGGCCACGTCCTCCTATAGGGCAGGATTTGCTCCAGGGATTTGCTGGATGGGTCACTCAACTTGAACCAGCAGTGGCCAGAAACACCTGTGAAACAGCACCAAAAAAAAGCATCCACCAAGTGTCCCTTGTGAGGTTTAGCTGGGATAACGTTTTCCTGAATCCAGGATCTGTTTTCAAGAATCCAGGATAATTTTAATAGAATTCTCTTTCTGTTAGGAGATAATTTTATTGAAATGCATTTCTATGGGGGTCCCTTTTCCAGCATCATCAGTGAGGAGAACATGGTACCTGCTGTCAGAAAGATTTCCTGGGTTTTGTCTTTAATGTGACTCAGGAAAGGAATTTTCCCTTACAAAGTCCCCTTGAGTGGAATTTCAAGGTGTATTTGTTTATTCATTACAGTGACTTGGTACCTTTACTCAACCTCCATTAAAAGTCAGTTTTGGTAAGTTGTAATCCACCCACAGGACCAGCATGGTTGGTTTAGATTCAGATTGTGGCACACTGTACACACCTGTGACTAAACAGAAACTGGTCTGCATGGCTAATTTTTCTGTGCATCTCCTCTAGAAGTCTGAACAGAAAGGAAGAGAAGGAATAAATGAGATTTAATGACACCTAATTAGTCTGAATAATTTGGATTCCTTGAGGTTCTGGAAGATGTAGGATCATAAACATAAGGGAGTTGCCTGACCAAGCGTGTCCTCTTCTATCAGAATCTCAGATTCTGGTAACTTTTCCCCATAACATTTTTTGACACTGTGGATCAGGGTGTTTTTCAAATTCAGCTGTTTGACATACAGGAGAAGTGGGCAGACTGGAAAAATCAATTTACTCTCCACTTCTTCATTTGGTAGTGAAGACTTTTTTTTTTTTTTTCAGGCTGTGAAAAACTCAGTACGACTTCAATGAAATCATTGAAGAGTTTGGGTTGGAAAGGACCTTAAAGATAATCTAATTCCATCCCCTGTCATGGGCAGGGACACCTTCCATAGTCCAGGTTGCTGAATCCCATCCAACCTGCTCCTGAACACGTCCAGGGATGGGCAGCTTCTCTGGGCAACCAGTGTTCTAACATCAATCTAAACTTCTTACTGATTCCAGGAAGTTGGAATTAACTTACTGTGAAAAACAACAGAAAAAAAAAAATCTCAAAAAATCCAGAAGGAATGGAAATCTCAGGGTTGTCACCAGGGCTGCAGAGGTCAGAGTTAGAGAGGTCACAGCTGTGCTGCTGTTGGTGTGTGTTGCACACCAGGGGTGATGTCAGTAAGAAAAGGAGGTGGGGAGATCAGACTCCAGGTGATGGAGGCAGGTGAGGATTTAAGGCATGAGCTGGAGATGACCTCTGCCTGCAGTGCTGACTCACAAACCAACCCTGTAGTTTAGACAGACGTGACACAGTGTGCACTGAGAGGGGAAAATACATATCTGTGAGGGCTGTTGTGTGCAATCCCCACGGATTGCAGCTGCAGCCTTACTCATGGGCATCATCACAGGCATGGATAAATAATCTAATGGGGGGAAAAGGCAGGGAGCAGCTGGCCACACCCCAGGAGCCCTTCTGCACTGGGAGGAGCATCCCAGCACTGCTGCTTCCATTGCATCTCGAGATCCACACCAAGGGCTGTGTGCTCATTCAGTTCCTGCTGGAACCCTGAAGCCTGGGAGTTTTGGAATTTCTGTGCTGTCAGGCACTGACCCCCAAAAGAACACTTTTGACCTGAGGCCTTGGAGAAGGCTTCCAAATTTGAGTGATGGAGTTGGAATCACTGGTGTGTAGTTAGAAGTGTGTGATTTCACATGGTCAAGGGTTTGGAATTTGGGGTTTTAGAATATAGTAATGGTATGTATAGTAAATATAGTAAATATAGAAAGGTATGGGACAAGATGGAGATTCTGGAGCATTGGCTCTTCTTCCTTCTTGTTTTCTTCTTGGTTTTAGGTAGTAGTTTTTGGTTGGATAGTGCTGCACTGTGGGTCACAGGTGTTTGGTCATTGGGTCAAAATATAAATAATATAGATCTTAGCTTTTAATTGGATAGTTAGGCCTTAAAAGTCCTTGTAACGAGCAAGATCCAGCTCCATTTTTTCACTTTTATCTTGTTAGCTACAAGTGCTGTAGAACTCACTGTACTATAGATAAGAATTAATAAACAACCAAGTCTGAACAAGAAAATCCGTCTGTCGTGCTTCAATCCTGACTCTGAGTGAAGGCAGAGGAAAAAAAGAAGATAATCAATAATAAGGCACCTCTGGGGTCTTCTGGTCAGCCTCCCCCACCCCCAGAGCAGAGCCCTTGGTGTATCAGCAGGGACAGGGAGTGTGCAGAATTCCTCCTGGGATAAACCCTGGATGGTGACAGCATTTGGCTGATCCTCTGGCACCAGCGTTTGAAATTCAGCTGGGGATCCTCAGGAGTGCCTGTAGGGCATGGAACATCCCCCCTGAAACCCCCAGCCCATCCCCAGCCACCTCCTGCCTCTGCTGCTCAGGGCACAGCTGCAGTTTTGTTTGGGTGGTTTTGCTCCTGGAGCCCTCATGTGAAACCAAATTTTCCTTTTCCCCGTGCTGTCTTCTTGTTTTAAACAGAATCTTCCATTCTTCTGCTTCCCTGCAATTCTAGGACTCGAGTCTGGTACAATTCATGGGCCTGAGAGTTCATGATAAGATCAGGTTGTAAAAAAATAAAGCCAATTCCAGATAATTTTCCACTGTAGTGGTGTTTGCCAAGACATGGTGCCCCACAGAAATTCAGATACATTTCCCCACTCTTCTGGCAGACACTGTTTATGTTTTCCAAAGTTTTGAAAAGAATAGCAATTAACAAAGCTATTTATGTGCCTAAGTAAATTTAAAAAGAAAAAAGCCATGTCATAACACGTTTGTTGTATCAGCATCATCTGCTCAGCCCGGATTTTTGAGCAGCATTTTCTGGGAGTGTTTTTTGAAAGATCTCCAGAAGATGTGGCTGTGTCCAGTGGCACAGGAGACCTTTCTAACCCCGGGCTGAGGCAATTCTTGTGCCTCCCTCTGCCTTAAATCACCTTTATCTGATCTGCCCACGTTTACAAAAGGCTCAAGTGCCTCTTCAGCCCTATCTGGATGGAGATAAATTGCTCCTGGGTGGAGTGCTGGTAGGAAGAGCAGCTTCCTCCCCTCCATAGATGGCTGAGATATATCATCCTGGGGAATTAAAGGCTCTAATTAGCTGGCAGTGTCCACAGGGGTGGAGGAAAGCCAGGGACATCTCCCTGGACTCTGCTCTGGGTGCCCACACAGGGGCCAAGACCCAGGGAAAAGGCAGGAACCACAGGGTTCCATAGGAAAACAGTGGAAATCACCTGGGAAAGGCAGTGCATTCCCATTTGTAAGTTTTTCGTCATGCTCCCTTGCTAGAAAGCCGTGGGGATGTTGTAGCATTGAGGTTGCACCATCCAAAAGGCAGGAAAGGTGCAGCTCTGCTGGTTTTTGCTGATTGCTCACCTGAGCTGTGAACAAAGAGTGGGAGAAGCGTGGCCAGCAGGCCAGGAGAGGGAATTCTGAATTCTGCCCCTGTGCTCAGGTGAGAGCTCACCTGCAGAGCTGCCCCTGGGGCCCAGCACAGGGAGGATGTGGAGCTGCTGGAGACAGACCAAGGTTAAAAAAAAAAAATCTAAATTATGATTATCACGTTTTTGTCTTCTTTTTGTCAGGGTCAGGATTCAAAGCTCGAGATGGTATTTCTTGTTCAGACTCAGATGGTTTTTAATTCTTATCTACATTACAGTGAGTTCTACAGCACTTCAAGCTAACAAACTAAAAATGGAGCCCCATCTCCCTCTACAAGGCCTTTTAAGAGCAAATTGTCCAATTAAGAAATGCCACCTAAATTATTTTTGCTTTTAACCCAATAACCAGCCATGTCCCACAATGTGGAATTTTCTATCCAATGACTAAAGATCACCCAGACCCATGAAGAAGAAGGTGAAGAAGAAACACAAACCCCCACCCTAAAACCTCCATCTTGCCTTTTATATATTACTATATTCTAAAACTTTAAATTCCAAGTTTTCAACCATGTGATGTCACACACTTCTATTCAAACTGCACACCATGATCCCAGCTCTATCATTCCATTTTGGAAGCTTCTGCACAGCCTCAGGTCAAATGCAGAGTTCTGCTGGGGGTCACTGCCTGGCAGCACAGAAAGTCTCAAATTCTCAGTGACCAGGGTTCCAACAGATGATGACCTAAAAACCACCATTGCTGGCTACTGGCAACACAGATGAGTTCTGGCCACCTGGGTCCAGCACAGGCATAGACCAGCCAGGGCTGCTCAGATGAATGGTGTTTTGCAGGAAGCTGAAAATGCCAAAAAAAAGCAGTTTGGGTAAATCTTTGTATTTGCTTACGGATTTTGTGGGTGTTTTCAAAGCCTTGAGGAGATGCATGGGGCCATTTCTACCTTTAAGCCCAGCTTGCACTGCTCAGGAGAAGAATCACCAGAAGAAGACCTGGTTTTGTGTTGTGCTGGACACATAATTTGCTCCCTCCATCTTTAGCTAAATCTGAGGAAAAATGTAGATAAGCACCCAAAACATGAAACTCTTTCTGCAAGGATATTTTCAACACTCACACTCTTTCTCCTCTTCCTCTCAGGTCTCCCTTTAACCCTTTCTGGTGGGTGTTTTTTTATTTCCTCCAAGCTTATTTAAGGACAGGCTATTTTTTTTTCTCCTGGGGAAGCAGAAGACAAAGGCCACTTGTCATTTTTTTTGCTTTTAAAGGGACACAATGTCTGTTCTTAGAGTGCCAAGAGTCCCTGTTCAGGCGCTCCTGGCTTTGGCTTTCCAAGAAAAAAAACAAAGAAATAAATCACTCGTGAGCTAAAATTAATCCTGGGAAATTTCAAACCAACAGGAACATCCTTGAGAGAGCCAGAGCATAAACAAGGGGTGAGAAAACAAACATTGCTTTGAATGCTGCTGCTTGTGATGTTGCTGAGACAGAAGGAAACGGGCCCAGGCTTTAATGGATCAAAAGAAACAAAGGACTGGCTCAGCTTCACTCACCAAGCCCTGCAAGCTGTGTGTGCTCAGCCACAGCTACAAACAGATTATTTCTTTCCCCCTGCAAGCAAAAAGAATGTTTTGGCCACCTATCATTTGTAAGCCATGGTTTTTGGAGCAGGGGACAGGTTTTTAGTGCAGGTCAGGGTGAGCAGGTGGCTTTGTTGCTTTAGTGGGATGCTCTGGGACACTGGGCTGAAAATAATGGCACTCAAATGTGAATTTTAGCAGTGCTGAGGGCACAGCAAGTGCATTTAAGGTTGTGCATGATGAAGGGATTGTGTTTGCCTAAAAAGGGCATCAGCCTGACTTTTGTAGTGCCAGCATGGCTTTTTATTTATATACAAAGACATAAATAAATTGCATAGCAAGTATATAATGCAACAGGAATATACATATCACTTTAAAAAAAAAAACCCAAAGATGGTTTAGAAATGTTACAGCTCCCTGTGCAGCTTTGGTGTGAACACCTTTAGCTCTGTAATTGAAGAGCATCTCCATAAATACACTGATTTTTTCCATATGCCATGGCCTAGTGGAGAGCACAGCATGGCTGGTGGTCTTAAAAGATCTTTAAGAGTCAGGCCCAATTGTAATATTAATCTTACAACTAACACAGTCTAAACAACCACTGCTGCTAAACATGGTTGCACAAGCTCAAATTAAAGCACTCTGTAATTTAGCCAGAGCTATGCCATATATCATGTTTTATACTGGTTATCATCAGCTACCCAGTTTGTCCAACACTTTAAATGTTATTACTTCAAGGAGGGGCTGCAGTGCTCCCTGCCAAAATTTCCAGTTGTCCTGGGTTGAGACAACCATTAAACTCCTGCAGACTGAAGCCAATTCCATTATGAATCATGGATTTGGTGGATTACCACATGCTTACTTAAAAGGACAAATAGCTTTGCTACTACAGGAATAACAGTCTCCCTGAGATCAAAAGCAAGAAGGGAAAAAAAAAAAAAATGCCTCCAGTCATGAAGATCACTCAAAGCAAGTGGTGGCACAAGGATTATATATTACCCATGCATGTAGAGCAGAGCAAACTGTCATTAAATGTTCCCAGGAATGCAGCTGGCAAACTCTTGGAGCAGTGGAGGTTTTGGAGGCCAGCACTTTTATTTTGAATTTTTAAACAGAGTCTTTCTGTTAAGCTAAAGGAAGATGTCAGGCTTGCCTTGGGCTTTTCTGGACATTTTGAAAATCAGGGCCAGGGCTGATGATCTGCTGCTTAAGGATTTGGGAGCTCAGCACTGGAGTTTTGCTCTGTCTGGCACATCTGAAAATCCACATACTCACCAGTACTTCCCCTAACTCAGGAGTACAAGCCCCATTTCTAACTGCAAATACTGAAATCCTGCATATCTCCTGCTGTTGGGAATGTGGGAGAAGAAAATGAAGAAACAGCTATTTTGCTCCAAAATATCTGAGTGAAGACCTTTGCAGAAAAGGTTTGTGGGCCTCTTCAGAAAACCAGTTTTCTTTTAAAAAAATACAGATAAATAATAGTGTCCCTTATGAGCTGCACACATGGCTGCTGAGGGATAACTCTTCCTATCTGCAATCTTCAGGAGCAATGCAGGAGTCTCAGACATTCTTCTTTACAGAGCTTATTTTAAAAGGGTTTTAAAAAAAAAAAAAATTCACAAAGGGCAAAGTAACAGGTGTGAAAATTTAGCCACAGGTTACTTGAAGGCATCCCTGAACTGCAGCACTTCCCAGGACCTCTCTTCATGTTTATCAGGACAATAAAACTGCACAGAGACCAAAAGCTACCACTGAGACTAAGTTTTTTTTTCTTTCAGTGCTGTGACACACTTCCCAAGAATTTAAGTTCAGAGTAAGAGAGTGGCAATTTCTCTTTTATTTCTTTTTCATCTTGAAAGGAGAAAATTTTGAGATGTTTTTGAGAGTCCCTCCTACCCAGTCCAAATTTCACAGAATGCTTTGGGTTGCACAGGACATTAAAAATGATTTTGTCCCAGCAAAATTGGACATGGGCAGGATCTTTAGGGTCCCTTCCAGCCCAAACCATTCCATGATTCTATGACTCTGATGAGATTTAACTCCTTCCCTTTCCAGTGCTTTCCCACCTGTGAATAAGGGGTTGGATGATCCTATCACATCACCTTGGACGTTACACAAATAATTTGCCTTGAGCAGCTGAAAATGCTGCCTTGGGTCTGGCCAGAGCAGTTTGTGCAGAGCCCTGAGCATTTCCACAGCTCCCTGGGGGACAGTGAATCACCAGAGATAAGGGAGTGACACAGCCCCTGGGACATGTGCAGAGTTGTCAGGTCACAGTTTCACCTCCTTCAGATCCAGAAAAGGCACTGATGGGATTTCTGCATTGCTTGTCACAGCCAGTGACACCTGAGCTCAGTTTCTTTGTGACAGAGGTGACAGGGTGTTTGTCCCCCAGTGGTATAGTGACCTCGAGGGTGGGTTTTGGGGAGGCTTTGGTGGATTTCAGGGGGTCTCAGGTGGATTTGGGGGGGAATTTGGGGGATTT
>JAOTQP010000001.1:3157347-3169915 GCA_026413545.1 Cichladusa arquata | reverse complement strand
CTGCAGAACCTGGAGCTGGAATTGGACAATGAACCCCAATGTGGAAATGGACCAAAACTTATAAAAGTGTGAAAACTCATGACTGAGATCCATCTTGGGTGTAGCCATGGCCAGGCTCTTGCACTGCCCAAGGTGAATCCTTTAAAGGCTTTTAAATAAATCTCTACTTTATTCCTTTAACTCCATCCAGCCTCTGTTCTGTTCCAGCTCAGCCTCTCCAGGCATCACCTGCTCCCACAAGAGACCTCACCAGCACCTCCAGGAGAAGGTGGCTGACACCAAAGGACACCAGTTTGTAGGGGATGGGCCAAAACATGCTTAAGGAGGCCAGGTTTATGGAGAAATCACAGAATATGCAAAGCTGGCAGTGTCCAACAGGGACCAAAGTCTAATTCCTGGCCCTGCACTGGACAAGCCCAAGAAACAGAATATCCTGAGCTGGAAGGAATCACAGAATCAACCAGGCTGGAAAAGACCTTTGAGATCAAGCCCAGTCTATGACCCAACACCCCCAGACACTGAGTGCCATGGCCAGTCTTGCCTTAAACACCCCCAGGGATGGTGACTCCAGCACCAGCCCAGCTCCTGTCCCTGCACAGGACAACCCCAACAATCCCACACTGAGCCTGAGAGTTTTGTGCAAACACTCCTGGAACACAATCTGCTCTCTGAAAAAACCACTGATTTGCTACCAGGCAACTCTTTACTGCAAGTTCAATGTTATGAAGTTCCTTGGAGTTCATGATTTCTCTTGCCTCTTTTTTCTTTTTTTTTAAATCAAAAAGTTTCACTGGATTTCTTATCCTATCTCTTAATACATTAATTTTCCTACTGGACACAGTATCAGAAAATGAAAATGCATCACTTCTAGGTGAGTGAAGTTTCAAAAATACTTCAAAAGCAGCACGACTGTATTTAATGTGCAGCCTAACACACATCTATATCCAAGACTGGGCCCATAAATGTCAGATCAGCCCCCAAGATCTTTGTTTTCACCCCAGTTAGCCACATACCTCATCTGGGTCAGCAAGTTTAAATTCCCATCCATCTCCTGTCCAACTAATGAAGGACTGACAGGACTTGTCAGTCAGTAGCTCCAGAAGGAATTGCCACAGCTGGATAGGTCCACTGCCTGTTGGGAAAGAGGAGACACAGAAAAACCACAAATTAATACCTCTGCCAGCTCTAACCACAACCAACATATGTGAGCAGACTCATATCACAGACCTGGTAATTAATCTGATTTATCTTCTTTAGAGATCAGAAAGAAACCAAAGGTTTTACTCTATAGCACAAATGTGCTGTTATCCATGTAAAAATGAAGTCAGGCTTTTCATGGAAACAAAGGATTTGACAAAAGTTATGGTTTTCCCTCTCAGATGGATCCTTTAACCCTCACTCCCACCTCCCAAACAGCTGCATTTTGAGCTCCAGGGTCTTTGGCTTGGCAAACATCCTACAGGAAAAAAAACAATTTCTGCAAGGACTACAGCAACAAGGCCTTAACAACACCTGTGGGAATTCCCAAATCTGGGAGATTTTGTCCAAGCTCCCCTCTTTTTCAAACAGATCAAAAAGTGCATTTGATTTTTACTTGATCTGACATGCCTGCCTATTCTTGCTTTGGGTAGACAATCCCCAAGACTTTGTTTAGTAACATAAAAAATTGAAATTATTTGTGACTGGTGGTCTGTGGCCCACACTTTTAGCAAACACTGATGTTACATAAATAAAAGGAGTGACCATTTTGCCTCACTGCTTACCAGTAAAGCCAGCCAGGATGGCTGCTGGTATAACTGGTTTCCCTTGCTCCACAGGATCACTCCGTTCCTGAATGTAGTCTTTGAAGGACATGGTAGGTTTGCTCAGGCACAGGGACTGGCTGCAGTCATCCTCAAAGCTCTCATAGGATGGCACACGCTGCAAATCCACCAGGGAGGATTGGCTGTTCCAGGACTGCAGCATGGAATCTGAGCTCTCATAGCTCTCAGCACCACTGTCACTGGATTCGTGCTCTCTCAGCTTGCCTTTAGCAAACAGAACAACAGAATTAATAAAATAGAAAGTGTTGGTGGTTTGTTTTTTTTCATCTCCTCCTCAATCCTATCCATATAAATCATGCAAAGGAGGAAGAGGCATTCAGAACATGGCCTTGGCCCCATGTATATCACACAGATAATGACTCACCAGAGCTCTCCATCAGCAAATTGAGATTGTTCCTTGGGAAATCTTGGTTTACTGCACAGTAGTTCACACCAACAGCATCTGCTTGGGTTTTAGGGAACAATGGGAAGTCTTGTTCTGGGTTGAGGAGATTGGGGGCCGTGGAAGTCTGACAGACGTCAGTCAGGAGACTGGGTTTGGGATAACTGAGGGGTTTAGGGTATCCAGGCATTTGCATTCCATAGGAATTCTGATCTACGTTAACAGCTGAAAAAAGCAACCAAAGAATTAGATGATTTTTCCCTGGAGACCCTTAAACAAACTAATACACTAAATACAGCAAATCAGATTCTGCAAATCCCCCTCTGTAACTTGCCAGCCACAAATGCCCATTGTTCACTCCTCAAGGAAACTACAGAAAAAACTGGGGAAGTTTAAGTGGTTTTGAGCAAGGCTCTCCCCATTAAGTGGTGTAATCAGGCTGAGCTGGAGCCTGACTGTGGTAGAATAAAACACAGCATCAATCAAACAATCTGAGGGAGCCAGCACTGCATCCCACACACTTCCAACAGCTCCAGCACTCTTCCAGAGCCTTTCAAAAGGCCTAAACAGAACTCTTGCTGCTTCCCAGTTTTTGCCTTGGTTTGCTAGAGATGGGAGTGGTCATTCTGTTCCACAGATGGAGGGCTTGGCACAGCAAGAGGAAATTTCATTTTCTCAAAGCCTTTGCTCTTCAAACGATTTCCGATATAAATTAGGTGACAATTGAACAATACAAGGAAAGAAGGCTGGAGCAGCTGAAGTCAAATGTTCTCCTCAAGCACAGGAACTATTCTGGTGCTTGTTGTTTCTACCCTGGAATCTGTGACGTGCTTAGAATAAACTGAGAGATGCAAAGTATGAATTTTTAAAAATACTTACTTAAGGAATTATTATTGACCCAGTGAGGAACTGAGGTGAGGTGAGAGTTCTCCACATATTGATCCTGTGTTTTCTCTTGGCTGTCTGGGGAGAGAAGAAAAAGAGAAAATTTGGGTTTATGGTTTTAAAGATCCAACCTGTATGGAAAGCTTCTGACTCTTGGGAATATTTTGGGGTCACCATTCCCAAAATTTTAGTATCACACTCTATTTGTATTACATTCTCTCTCATGATAGAAATCCCACCAAAAAAACCCAACCAACTTCCAACAGGCTTTAAAACCATCACACCAATTGGATCTTCATATAAAACTCAAAACCAACAATAACTGCAGTGTGCCTTAAGGTCCAACTGTTGGTTCATTTTGGACTTATGGAGTTAACTGTTTTATTTATGGGGTATTTATTGGGCACACCCCAATCTCATTTATTCCAGTGATAGTCCCAAATAAAATCTGCCCACAAATGTGCTCAGCCTGCACACAGGATGTCTGCAGCTATCTGCATCTGTGCTTTGCACACCAAGGATGTATTGACAGTGCTGATAACGCTTTTATTAACCAAGTTTTAAAGTTCATTTTGGGTTTTCACATGCAATAAAGCCCTTCACAGTGAAACCACTGTTGAAATCGAGTCCCGTTTCTGTTAGGAGAGCCCTAAACCAAAAGCTTTTTCTGGCTCTCTAACTACCTTTTATCATCTGTTCCAGGTGTTCCCACAGAATATCACCCACATAGTCAGGTGCCAGTTCCAGGAAACGTTCCTTGCCCAGGTTGCACAGGTCTTGGCCACTCATAAGAAACTGATGGAAGTTCACATTTGCCAAGCTGAACTCATTGGTAGCCCATGAAAGCCACTGGCAAACTTGCTGTTCAGTCCACAGCCAGGGATCTGCAAGACAGGAAGGATCCAGCATTTAGAGGTAACTCCTGGCCCTTGTCAAATAATCTTCTTTAGAAAGCAGTGAATTAAAAAAAAAAAAAAAAAAAAAAAAGTTTAGTCAAGTTATTGAGTTCTGAATGAATTCAGAATGAATGTATTCTTGAATTTTTAAAAAAACAAAAATGACCCAGTCCTCTCTTTTCTTTCTGCATTCACTTGCAACCAGAGATGTCCTCAGCTTGCTTGATTCTCTCTCATGCTGCCAAAGCATGAGCTCTCCATGCACCCATTTTTAACACCAGCAAGTCTGGCCTTTCCAAGGCAAGCTGTGCCAGATTCACATAGGATCCATTCTTGTATTTCCTACTGACATCATTCTTTCCTTCTCAAAGAGCCGCTATTCAGCCTCCTCCTTAGCATTAAAAAAAAAAAAAAAAAAAAAGCTTATAAATAGCAAACACTTACTATTTGGGATACCCAGCCGACACTGTTCCTTTGTGAAACCACTGAAAGTATCTTTCAGGGCCTGACTCATCACAGCCTTGCTGCACGGGGTTAACAGAGGCAATTCACAGTTGTTCGACTCTGCAAGAAAAGAAAAGGGGTGGAGGGGTGGAAGAAGACACATTAACTTCAGGCCGCTGAAAGGAGTGATTAAGTTTTGCAATTTGAAGAATTTAAAAAAAAAAAAAAAAAAAAAAGAAGAAGAAAAAAAGGATGAAAGTTGGTATTTTAAAACCAGAGATCACCATACTCTAAAATCTCTGTGCTACTCACTTGATAAGATTGCATCACTAATTACAGCTTTGCAGATTTCCATGCATAGATCCTTATTTACTCTCAGGAGTTACATAAAGTGCCTTTGTTGCAGGGAAACTTTATTATTTTTTTCTAGGGGAAATGAGACTGCTTATTCCTATTTTACCACCTCTAATTTGCCCTGAGACTTCTTTGCAACTCCAGACAATCTTTATTTAATTTGAGAGCCAAGTAACTGACAGCAGGGTTGTGAAGAGCCAGCTTGCACTATTCAACACTGCATTTCAGACCTTAGCATATCTCATCACCCAAGCACATGGTGCAATGGATTATTCCATCATCTGGACCAAACAAGTGTGACTGGTAACAAGCTGGGGGTGAATAATGCATCAAACCACAAAGCTGGCACCATTATATGTCAGTATAAATCACTGATCTATTTCACAGACTTTCAAATTCACAAGAAGATTCTATTTTAAGGATAAATTCGGCTCCCACTCAGCTTTTCTTACTTGTCAATTTTTACCAGAAGATGCCTCATTTTACCACAGAATGATGTCACAGAATGGCTTGGGCTGGAAGGGACCTTGAAGGCCATCCAGTGCCACCTCCTGCCATGGGCAGGGACACTTCCCACTGTCCCAGCTGCTCTTGGCAGATTCCAAGTCAGTTCAGAGCTGTGCAGCTCTTCTTGCTCTCCCAGACTATCTACAGGCTCCACTTGTGCTCAAGTTCTGTTTTTACCACACCCTTCCTAATATCTGCAAGGACTTGCTTTGCTGACCAGAGCAGCTGACTGATTAGAATCACATTAGAACAAAGGAGCTGTGGTTTTCTGGTTTTGAGGGCTGAAGGCTTTTTTTTCCTTTCCCTAAGGGGAGATAAAAGCAGCATCAGGTAAAATATCTACATTTTGTCAGGGATTTTAGGCAAGATTTGTAGGGCACTCTTGGTGGGATATTGCCCTACACACACACACCCAGACAAAATGAAAAAGAATCTTAAAACATTCCCACCCTGTTTTTTAAGGTATGGAATAAAGCATACTGAGATTTAACACCAGAGAATCAAAAAAGCTTCCAGAATATTTGCACTTAATTATGGTTGAGATGTTGCAAATTTAAATACACAAAACCCTCTTTTTAAAGAGGCTTCTTCCATGAAAAATCAGTCTATTAGGCTACTGCATCCCAGTTCCTATTTCTTTTCAGTACACAAAACAACAACTATCCACAAAGAAACTCCCATGAATAAAACCAAGCATGTACACAGAAGTCTGTGTATTATACCACGTTTTATTAGGGAAATCCACGTTGCACACTCAGGCAATATAAGACCCCAAAAATTTCTGATCTGCTGAGTGGACTACAGACAAAAGTGAAGATTTACCATAAGAAGTGGAGTCAAATCCTGTTGGCACCTCCTGAAGCGTTTGGTCTTCACTGAGTGAGAAAAAATATCCAGCAAGAAGCGAGTTTGAGCTGTCAAAGGTGTCAAACGCTGGCTGACGCTGCAAAGGAGCAGAATAAACACAGAACAACGTCAGCATTTTGCTGGAGAGCTGTGAACTCCACTGCTAGGAAGTGTCTGGGTTTGGTTTCCTAGATCTGGAGATCGTGCACAACCACTATCTTGAATGAGCCAGCTTTGAAATGTAACCACAACGAGGGCACAGCTTCTGCTGCTGTGAATAAAACCCACGGACAAGGGCGAGGTGGGGGATGTTCTGCAGCTTACAGTAAAGCCAAATCAAGATATTCTTAGCTTTTTCCTGTAATTGAGGCTTGTAACAACAGAGAATGCACATGTGTGTATAAATATGTATTTATTTCCAGGTACATTTAAAAGAAATCCTCATTTCCTTAGCCCTTTAAATTGATTACCCACTTGATGAGGGTTTGATGGCAGATCAGTAAATTACAGGAAAACTGCCAGTGCAAAACTTACAGTAGATTTATGAAGTAGTTTCTTTTTTTTTCTAAAGGATAAAATCATCTGAACCACATCACTTGAAGCTACACAGCCAGCTTTACAAGACTTGAGGAAGGATGTTGCAGCAACTTTTACACTTCTGCCTTACCACATTTTGAAGTCTTTCAAGTGCTCAGATGCTCAGTGAAACACTCCTACTTTCATTTTACAGCAAGGGATAAACACGACTGATAAAAATGTTCCAGATAAAAGTGGATTCTACTGATATACTGACATTCAAGAAATATTGTTGTATTTTGAAAACCTAACTCCTTTCAAACTTGACTTGTGCCAACTGTGTATGCCAGAAATACTGGTATGAATTTACTAAATTCTCCCCAGCCACTGCAGTCTTTGGGGGGCAGAAGGAATGTGTGCAAAGGAGGAAATAACTTCAAAAACAACTTATGAAACTTGCTTGTTAGTCACAGGGAAACCATATCTGCAATATCTTGAGGCAAAGATGGATAAAAGTTGCCACTGATATTTTTTTTCAAGGCACCTGAGGATAGAACATTGTTCTGGAAAGCTGCAGCTGGCTCATGGCAGCTCCTGCCCTTTAGGGAGCTGGAGACAAAGGCAACTTGGAAATGTTTATTTGGTTTAGGCAAACACTGATTTGCCAGCTTGTACCAAAGGGGTGGATTTAGCTGAGGACAAGGCAAGGATTTTTCAGGGCAGTATGCACATGCAATGCAAAAAAGCAAACTAAACTATGCTCCTGGAAGAGCAGTTTAGGATTAATTTCCCCTCATATTCCCTTACTTTTCATGTCACCACAAACAGTATCATGCCTCATTTAGTGGCTTCAAAAATCTCCTGGTCAGCAGGGACAAACTGTGGACCTCTGGTTCTGGTACTCCCTAACTCAAGTCAAAGCCAGCCCTTGGAAAAGCTCATGTCTGAATAAAACAAGTTAATAGCAGCTGCCAAATCTGCTGGTTAAAGATTCTTTATACATTACTAGATAAAAGCTCTGACTCATCTCTAGCACCTAAAAGAAAGGACAAGTTCTTTCAACACAATCTGGAAACTCCTGCATTTTGTGTAAATGGCTGACCCTTATCCTGAGTCACTGGAAAAAATGCTGTGGCATGTGAATGAGTAAAATCCATACCGTGCTGGTTTCATATTTCAAAAGGGAGAAAATTAATGTGTAAGCACGTTCTTCATTTCATAGTAGTAAAAGAGGAAAAACACAATGCAGGATGAATTCTGCTCGTCCTATCAGTTACACAACTACTTTGTTTGGCTTTTCAATACATGTAATTATTGCAGAACAAAATGAAATGGAATGTGAACAGCTACAGCACAGCAGAACACAAGTCTCTGACTTAATTCTACTGAACACTGAATAACTGCTTAGAGCAACCACTGTGTTAAGAGCACACAGATTTAAGTTGGGGGATCTCTTGGATTTTTTTGTGGGGAGGAAAAAAGGTTAAGTGGGAACATAAAGCTTCAGAGCAGTCAGCATCCCAGAGCCTCTCTGATTGCTCAAACCATGGCCATTCCTCTAAGCTAATGAGAGCAGAAAGGGTCTCCCTAACCTTTAATTGGTGAACATTTATCAATGCTGTGTAAAAAATTGATACTGGGATTAAAAAGCAACTTGCATGAATGGGGAGGGGGGAAGCCCTTTAAGACTGAGCCTTGATAGTCTGCTAACCCCTGTTTGTAAATTGCTTTCAAAACTAAGTAGCAAACTCAGTCTACCTAAACATGAAATAAATTTAATTATTTTTGGAGTTATTACAATGTACTTGGCTTCAATTAGTAACAGTTTTAAGTGAATAACCTACTTTTATTCCACACAATGCTCAGCAAGGTACCAAACCTGACCAATCCTATCAGGACAGGCCTCTGCCAGTCTCACTAAACTAAAGACACAAACCCTGTCCTGTTGCCCATCTTTTAACCTCTATTTTGGCAGAAGTTCCACCAACACCAGCAAATTTGAGCTCAGCTCTTGTCCACCTCTTTTAAATTCTAAAGATTTAGGGAATGGAGAGAGGGAGCCTTGTTGGAGGAGAGGGTTGAGGGTGCAAGATTCCTATTCCAGTCCTGCTTTTCACATCTCTGTGGAACTCAGTGGGAATACTCTGGCAGAAGATTACAGGGGAGCAACTAAACCTGTGTTCACTTGGCTTATCCAACTCCTGCTCTAGCACTGCAGGAACACAACAAAAGCTGGCCCAGCTGGCTTTGGGACTCACCTTGAGCATTCCTCGGTACATGGTGGACACGGGAGCCACTTGATCCATGTTCCTGATCCCAAAGTCACTCATCTGAAACGGGAGAGGGGTCACATTAAAAACTGCCAAAGTAGGGGGAAGCAGATGGTAACAGATGTGGAGCAGCTCTGGCAATGAGATACAGGGAAAGCTTTTCCAGCCTCCCAACCACACAGGGCAGTTCCCACCCTGCTTTTCAACTGGGAGAGCTTTCACAAAATTTGTGTTTGCCTGGAAAACCCACAGAAACCTCTCACCTGTCTCTGGGGTATTTTCCAACTTTTCACCCTTTATCTTAGCTAATCAGTTTTGTGTTGTTTTTGCTTACTCCATGCCCTGTCACAGGCCATGATTCACTTCAGACTTTGGCTTTCAGAGGAAGAGGAGTGACAGAGTGACACAGTGATACACCTTCACCTCCTGCATTCACCCCTTCATGAATAAACAGAGAAACCAATTCTGCCTTTACTGCTTTACTCCAAACCACATTATCCTGTGCATTTTCTACACACAGGATTAACACATTTATAAGTTTTAATTGAAAAGGGGTTTATGCAGTAAAATACCCTTTTCAAAGGGCTGATAATGGGACCACTGTCAATATGTTCATGCCACTGAAGTCAAACCTTTATCATATTGCCTTTATTACCAGGAACAGAGTTGTGTGAGGCCTGTGTAACTTTTCTCCTTAAGTGATATATAGGAGAGGAGTGATAAAATTCATATCCTATGGTAAAGATCAAACATAAGGAATAAAGCCAGTTTTATTGCCATTGTTCAGGTTTATCGTGATGCTGCAATTCAGGTGTCAGTGAACGATACCTTATCAAGCTACACTCTTAATTTTCCTTCATTTTTTCATAGCATTGGGCTGAATTTCCTTGCTCTACAGCAATTGCCTGAAAACATGCACTTGTACTTAAATAGCCACAAAGGACACTATTAAGATTTCCACAAAACTGCAATCACTTATTACAAGCCAAATCTACCACTCATCATGTTAAAAAAGGGAAAAAAAACCCCAACAAAATCACTTTAAAATTCAGAAAAAAATCATAAATTAGGATCTTAACAAAATAAGCCCAGCTTGTTAAAAATGGCAACACATTCAAAAGACGTCCATATAAACAGAGAGGAAAATAAAAACATCCAACAGCCAAAGACAAGGAACTCTTTCATCCTCTTAAATAGCTGATCACTTAAAAATAAAATTAAAAAAAATAGCAAGAGTCCTTAACATGAAAGGCCTCTTTCAACTTGACTGGGCCTTATAATTGAAACAAAACAAATCAACTGATACTGAAAAGAATATTCATTAATGTTACTCAAAAAGTGCAATCTACTGAATGATGTTTTTTACCTCAAACAGCACGTACAAATATTTGATCTAAATTACACATCTCATTGAGCAGCAAAGAATTTCACACAGCATGAGTCTCACTCAGCAAGCATCCTAATCTGTTCATTAAATTTGCCACAGTTTAAACAACTGTTTATCCTTGCATTTGGCTGGGCTTTTTAAAAAAGTATATGGTAATTTCCAACACCCTTTGTTTTGCCTTTGAATTCTGCTCTGGTGTCCAGGGATAACTGGCTGAGGGATTTAAGTATTTGTGAAAACATTGTATGTATATTCTGTAAGTTGAGGTCTGATCCCTGGCTAGGAGTACAAATAAGATTCCTGGCACTCGTGTGCAATTCTGACCCCTCCACAAATCCTGTTAGGCACTTCCCCATCCACTAAAAGGGCTGGGATTCTCTCCTTCCTGTCTTTTTTTTGGTTTCTTTAGAGATGTTTAGGGCCCTGAGACAAAAGGTTTATACCAAGTGTTGATTACACGGCATTGCTCATTAACCCAAGCCCCTGTTTTTTCCATGCTGGGTTTGTTCTGAAGGAAAGCTTTGGAAAAATGAGACACTGAGCTCTGGCTGAAAAGCACATGGAGATCCTCAGCATGTTTTTGCAACGCTCCAGCTTTCTTCCTCCAACCGAGTATCTCAATCAGAGGAAATTTTCTATATCCTTTGCTCATCCCACATCAGCAGCACAAATTTCCAGCCCTGACACAAAAAACCCTTACAGAGACACCACAAGAGCTGGAAAAGCAAGGCGGATTTCCGTGGCACAGAGGGTTAAACCCGCCTTTGGAAAGCTGCTGTTTTAAGTTCGGAAAAGCCACGACGGCCCAAGACTGGTGAGACTGGGCCTCACCTCCAACTCCTCCACTAATGCTGATGACTGCGACTTGCCAGCTATAATTGGTTTAACTGGCAGGACACCTTCCTCAACACCCCCGCATAGCTGAGTGGGTGAACCAGAACAGGGTCAACAGGATCAGGCACTTATTAACTAATACTCCTGAATTCTGATCGCCTTCTCCTCAGCAGCGGCCAGGTGCCTGCGCACAGCTGGGCGCAGCTGGGCAGCATCCACCTGGAGAAGCGAGCGCGCTGCTGCTCCCCATGGCTCTGATGCACCTCCAGTTATTCTCCCTGGGTTTTTCAGGGCTATTTTTTTTTAAGGGTTAGAGCGGGCAGGCGGGATATTATGCCTGGTTGTTGTTTTTCTTTTAAAAGCAATTTTTTTTTCAGGGGAAAAGCAAGCTTCTTTCAGGAATAGGGTAGGGCAGAATGGCGTGCGCCGTCCAGCCCCGGGAGCCTGCCCGGCTTCTCATACATGACACACGCTTCGCCCACGTAAAAAAAAAAAAAAACTTCGGTGGGCAGATCACACAGCACAACGTGGTCTTTTTTTTTTTTTTTTAAATTCCCTTTAAAGTCCTAACCAAATCCAGAGCGCGCTGCCCATTAACCCCTTCCAGCCGGGGCCGCGGCATCCATCCCCCGGGGAACGAGAACGGCGGGGGAGCGAGGCTGAGCGGGGATTTGGGGGCTGTGATCGGCATCCCCGGGGAGAATCGGGGCAGCACCAGCGAGGAGGGGTCCCGGAGCACCGATGAGCCCCTTCTCCTTTCCTTTCCCTTCCTTTCCCATCCCTCCATCTCCCCGCCGCCCCCGCCTCACCTGGCCCCCGGCGCTCCCGCGCTGCCTCCCCGGCCCCTCACGCGGCGTCCAAGCGATCGAGGCGCCGCTGCCAAAATATCCTCGATGCGGCCGCGCCGGCCAAAACCAACAACAACGGCGCAGATCCCGGCGGAGAGTCCCGGCCAAAGGAGGGGGCACACAAGGGCCGGGATGCGGCTCGGAAAGCAGCCGGGTGCCCGCGGTGTGTGGGCGCTGCCGGCCGGGCCGCGGCTGAGGGCGGCCCGCGGTGCTGCCGCGCCGGATCCGCGCTGGTTCGGCGCTGGTTCCGCGCTGGTTCTGAGCTCGTTCCGCGCCGGTTCCGCCGCCCCTGGGCTCCTCTCCGTGCTGTGCCGCCTGCCCGCCCTCGCAGGCGCTCTTCAGCGGGCGGGGGGAGGCGGCCGGACCCGCCTCCCTCAAGCCCGGCCCCTCCGCTTGTTGTCGTCGCTGGTACCGGCGCAGGGCCGGGGATGCCGGGGAGGAAAACGGGGCAAAAATGCTGTCTTGTGTCCTTCCGAGAGACAGATGTTGCTTTTTTATTTTTTATTTATTTTATTTTATTTTATTTTATTTTATTTTATTTTATTTTATTTTATTTTATTTTATTTTATTTTATTT
>JAOTQP010000001.1:3125267-3136828 GCA_026413545.1 Cichladusa arquata | reverse complement strand
CTGCCCCAGAGCCCACCGCAGAAATGAACCACCCAGAGGGGGGGGGGGTTGTAGGGAAGGAGGTCCCTCACTGCATCTCCGGGAGGACATGTTCCTTGGGCAGGGGTGGGGATGGGAGGGCTAAAACCAGTTTTAGTCAAAATGAGCAGGTCACCTTGCACAACACACAGGAGGTCTGTGCTAACTGGAGTCGTGAAGTCCTCAAGGAAGGTCTGCCTCCCCCTCCAAGAGCTTCACCATGTGTCACGTTGAGTTTGGTGACCTGACACTTTCTTGCCTTGCAGATGAACCCTGAAAGGCAGATTGAAGCTGTTTCAGGGCAGGCTCAGGTTGGATTTCAGGGCAAGGTTCTTCCCCCAGAGGTGCAGGGCACTGCCCAGGCTCCCCAGGGATAGGCACGGCCCCGAGGCTGCCAGAGCTCCAGGAGCTGCCAGGGATGCCCAGGAGTCGCTGTGGATAATCCTGGTGGGCCCTTCCCAGCTCAGAATATTCCATGATCAGTGCTGTGGCCAGCCCCTTGCTGGCTGTGCTGGGTGGATTTACACCCTCAGCCTCCCCATACCTCCCTACAGGGCCATCCTGCTGGGCCTGTTTGGGCACACGTTGTTTTTGTGGGGTATTGTCACCCAGAGAGTCCCAATGGAAATTTCTGTCCCTGTGTCCTGTGCGCTACATAAACACATGGGGACAAACAGAGCCTGCCCAGAAGAGCTGTAAATAATGAAGGCAGAGAAAGGTCATGGCTTGTGTTGTGTCTAGATGAGAAACTCAGGCCAAGAGGGTGAGGAATGAGCCTGGACATCCTTCCTGTACCCTACAGAAGCCTCCATCACTGCCACCCCAAATCTGAAAATGCTCAAATCCCTAAACTGCTCCCCAACACTCAGGACCAGTTATTTCCTGGTCCAAAATCTCCTGTAGTTTTAAGTCATGGCTTTATTTTTAGATCATCAACACCACCTCAGCTGTAATTACACTTGTACCAATCAAGCATGTGGCAACACTCACGGGTGTCTGAGTAGTCCTGGAGTGTAAGGATTAATTTGTGGGGTTGGAAAAGGTGGAATGGCAGGTGTTGCACAGGAGCTGACACTGAGGTTTCACCTGCCCCATAAAGCTCCTCAAAGGTGATGTCCCAAGAGAAGAGAGCAGCAGCAGCAGGCACTGGGTTCAGAGTCCTTTTTCACCCTCTCCTTTCAGAGGGATCCTCCAGCCCTGACCATATTTTAGCCCTAAGTCATACCAGGGAGAACATTTTTTAATGCTGCTTTATTAGAGAGTCAGAGGCATTTGTGGGATTGGTGTGGGAGTACAAAATTGTTTTCTGATGAGGAATTGAGTCGAGGTTTGTTGGCCTCTCGTGTAGTGGCTGTTTATGTGTAAACTTGAAACCAAACCAAGCAAAAGGAGTGAAACCATCCAAAGCCTAAAATGTCATCTGGCAGCGAGGAAAGGCTGCAAATTCCAGATTAGGGGAGCCCAGAACCAGCTGGCTGCTGTTCATGCTGAAGTGTGTGCTCACCAGACATTCCAAAGCTGGCCATAAAGCCTTTCTAAGCTCACCCTGGTCACTGCTACTCATTTCAGGATCACTGGCAAGCATGAAGGGGGCTTCTGTTTAGCTGTGGGAAAAGAAGGCAGGGAAAACAGCACCAAGTCCATAGTTTTAGTGTCCTTTCTCCTGTGGTTCCTCCATCTGGCGGCAGCTCCAAGGGTTTTGCTGGTTTTCAGCAGGACCAGGGCGAAACCAAAGTGTAATGACAAGTGACACAGGCTGCAATAAAGCCATGCTCCCTGAGAAAACAGCTGTGGTGGTTTAGGAGGGCCCTGCCTCTCCCACCACCTCCTGCTCCCCAAATGGTGCCAGCAGAAGGGAATGTGGGATCATGCCCTGCTCCACAACCTTCACACCACCCCTTTCCTGGGAAACCAGGCTGTCTGGGGCTGCAGGCTGAGGCCATCTCCAGCAGGAGGGTGAGCCAGCCCGATGGGGTGATAAGAAACCCACAGCACTGGGGGTTGGCAGAGCCCACGCTGGAGCCTGTCATTACCCATTGTTCCCTTTTGTGAAAGGCAGTTGTGCCTATTGCATGTCCCCATGCTTCAAAAAACCAGACCTGCAACACAATGGATGGGGTTTGTTGCTCGGGAAGTGTTTCTTTTTATACATTAAAACACAGGAGGAAGCTTTGTTGCTGCAGCAGCAGCAATATCCTGACACACTCACTGCACCAAAGGAAGTTTCATTCTGAATAAAGCTAATCTCACACTAAAAATGTAACCCTTTGAGGCCTGGAAGCAAGCACCACATGTGAAATTGCCCCAACTGTCATGTGGAAGGATGAGTTTTAAAAGCCACCCTTGAGAGATTATCATTAAGCCGAGCCTTACGCAAGGCTGGGCTCGGAGGGATCGGTGTTTGCACATCTGTGGTTTCAGTGACCTTGGCAGAGTTGTTTCCCAGTATAAGTAAAATCAGAAGTGGAACTTGCAACAACAAGCAAATGTCTCTTTGCACTGTACTCCAAGCAGATCAGTGATGTCATGGCTGCTGTGTGCTGTAGCTCTGTCTCATTTAATGCCTCTTTTTTTTGTTATCTTGATGCTGATGTGGCTTAGAATTTCTTCAGCTAAAGAACTCACAGCTCTTGGCATCCTGCCCCACAACATTTACCTGGAGCTCTTGCAACCTTCTGTGACATCAGTTTTACTGTTGAGGGTGTAATTGATCTTGCCCAGCCTCCAACATGCTCATTATAACATTCATTGTGGTTCTTTTCCAACACTGCTACGTGTCCATCTCGGGACATCTACACAATATCCACCCCCATATACTTTCTTTATTTGTATAGGGGTTGCTTTTCTAGGGTTTTTTTGATCCTTACAAGGTGTGAGGATCAGAACAACCCAGGGCAAAGAAGTTTAAAAAAAGGGGGAAAATTATTAAGGAAGAACTGCAGGCTGTGTTTGTTTGTGAACTTAGCAGACTGAGTAGGATTTTTATGTATTTTTTCTTTTCTAGTGATGCTGGTACCAGATGGCTGATTTACAAGTCAAAAACTTCAAGCATCCAGTAGTTCAGCCTCTTACTTCCAGAAGCCCTTGATGGATTATGCTAATGTGGCCCATGGAAATTCTCTCCAGATGAGAGACTGTGGGGTGGAGGCCCTGGGAGATGTCTTGGTGCTCACTGAGGAGCTCTGCTGTGGGTCCCATCCCAGTCCTTGGAAGTCCAGCAGCCATGGAAAACCTGAGGAGGTGGGTGGGATGTGTAGCAGACCATCTATAGGAAAATAGAATCCACTTTGCTCATAGTTTAGGGTGGGTGCACACAGAGGAAGAGGGGATTTTCTTCTCTCCAGGAATATGAGACAGGGTTTCATTTTTCTTACAGTTAAGCACATTCAGAAAATAGCATAAACATCACAACTGAAGTAATACCTCATCAAACACTGTGAAAAGGATGAAGACATTTAGATGACACATAAATACTCTGAGTTTTCAGCCACGGTATACAGTGAACTACTTTCAATGGAAAATCAAGGCTTTCAAAGCAATTCATTTAACATTTCCATTTTAACACTTCCTCAAAGTCAATTGCAGCAGAGAACATGCAGCTCAGTTTGCTTCTCCAAACCAAGACACAAAATAGTCCAGAACTTCTGCTATGAAGCAACAAAATCCCTCCGGGATAAAAATGCAAATTTTTTTTGTCCTACCACCGATGACATGGCTTAAGGGCTTTTCCAGTTTGCTGTCAAAGAAAGGATATGTCTTCATTGCTGATTAAATGCACTGCAATTAAATAAAGTTTCGTTTGGTTTGATATTCTCCCCTCCCAATTTATGTTAATGTGGATAAATAGTGTGGATAAAGCAGCTCCTCCTTGGAATAAAATGTGGGCAGTTCAGTACAGGCTGGAACTCAAGGCTGGCTGTGCTGAGGATGTTGAGGGGCTCATCTTGGGGGTCTCTGCAGGAATTTGATTCATTTTCTGATTTTTTACACTTGCAGTATCTCAGCACACAGGGAGCTGGGGGAGTCAATAATCACAGGGTTACAGAATCATGGGATGGTTTGGGTTGGAAGGGATGTTAAACATCATCCAGTGCCACCCCTGCCATGGCAGGGACACCTCCCACTGTCCCAGGCTGCTCCAACCCAGTGTCCAGCCTGGCCTTGGGACAGGGACCCAGCAGCCACAGCTGCTCTGGGCACCCTGTGCCAGGGCCTGCCCTCACTCATAGTAAAGAATTTCTTCCTAATATTTAATTTAATCCTACTCTCTTTCCCTTTCTCTCATCCTCCCTTGTCCTGTCACTCCATCTCTTGGAAATATTCTCTTTCTATCTTTTTTTGTCAGCTCCTTCAGGCCCTGCAAGGCCACACTGAGCTCAGCCCAAAGCTTCTCCTGTGCAGGTGAACAATCCCAGCTGTGCCAGCCTTTCCTCCCAGCAGAGCTGCTCCATCCCTCTGCTCATCCTGCTGCCTCCTCTGGGCTCTCTGCAGCAGCTCCAGCTCCTCCCTGGGCTGGGACAGGGCTGGGGCAGCTCTGCAGGTGGGGTCACACCTGGGGGGGCACAGGGACACAGACACAATCCCAATCCCAATCCCAATCCCAATCCCAATCCCAATCCCTTTCCTGCTGCCCAGCCTGTGGGACCAGCCCAGGGCAGAGTTGGTTTCTGGGCTCCAGCACACACAGCTGTCCTGCTTTAAAAACAAGAATCTTGCCCTCCAAAACAGCACTGAGGCCCCATTCCAGAGCAGGTCTGGGAGTGGGATCACACCTTTTGACAGCCTCAAGGTGCTGGATTAGTCTGAGCCTTGTGTTAGCCTGTCCTGCAGAAACTTCAGTTGTCCCAGCCCCGCTGGGGCCGGGGGGACCCTGCTGAATGCACAGCTCAGCTCCCAGTGCTGCCTGCTGCACTTGATGGCTTGCAGGTTTCTCTGAGAGAATATTTTGTGTAGCTGGCAAAAGAAAACACACGAAAGGAAGGAAGCAGCGTGGATTTCAGCCCTTCTACTGTTTGCCTTGTCTTTTCCCAAACAGGCAAAGACATCTCACCATGCCAAAGACCCGACACGGTACCATAAGGATGAAACATCACTCAGATCACTTGATCACAGAGCAAATTTCAGTGTAGACCTTTGTATTTCCTCTTCAGACAGACTGGTGCAGATGGAAGGGCATAAGAGCAGCTGTGTGAAAGCCAGAGCACCCTCCTGCAGAAGCAGGTTCCCGTAAAATCTCTCCTGGCGCGCAGCGTCTCCGAGCTGGATTCCTCTGAAGACAAGAAAGGTCCATTGCAATCGCACCCTCTGAGACAAATTAACACAATTCCACCCTGTGCTCGTAGCTCTGTGATCTGCCAGGGCTGCAGTGCAGTTAACCTCAGCAGCAGGGTTTTATAAAGGTGCTAACTGGTGTTTCACGGTGCCCCTGCGGTGTTTCGTTTTCATACGAGGCTCTGTTTGCAGAAATGCTGTGTGAGCATTTACTGCAGTTCCAGGGGCTGTTTGATCAGCCAGAATGGGTCCTCTGGGCAGTATTTTGGAAAAATAATATTTAAGAATTGCACTTTATAAAAATTCCGAGGACGTATACCCCGAATTGTCGAATGTCAGCACAGTGCTGGTTTGAGAAACATTCTTGTCCTCACTTTAAACTGTGACAAAAGAACACAGGAATTAGAAGGAAATCCAACTGCACAACTTAATACAGTGACACTTTTTAACAGGGTTCCCACAGTTTTCTATATACTATGGAACTAAGATTTTGAGGTGGGCTGTTTTTATTTTATTTTATTGAACCCAAAGACACCTTCTTTCCAGAATTAAATGTATCAGGCTTTTATAAGTAGCCACTGCCAGGGAGAAATTGGATGTTCCTTCAGGGCATATCCATATGGAGGTTTTGGAAAGGATTCGTGAAAAGGACTCTGTTTGTTTGAACCCCCAGCCTGCCTCACATCTCAGTGCTGTCCCCTCTCATGGGGGATGCACAAATGGAATTTCTGTAGGAGTCTGGGCAGTTTGGATCACGTTCCACAGCGATTCAGAAGTCCCCACTTTCTTTTCTTTGGCTGTGGAGTTGCCATAGGGCAGGGAGAAAGGAGAAACTGAGTGTGACCATGTCTCCCAACTGCATTCAGTGAAGCTCTTAAAAGTTTGGGGTTTCTCCTCTCAGGTTTTAAAGGTTTGGGGTTTTCCCCCTCAGGTTTTAAAGGTCTATCTTTGGTATCCTGGCTGTATTCCAGCTTGTGTGATCTCTCCTCCTGACCTACAGCGCTTCTTCAGTTTCAGCCAAATAAGCTATTCCTCATTTTCTGTCTGTTTACCTTTGCTGCATCCTGTTAGGGACTCCATCTGTGAGGTGTGGAGCCCTCCTGGGATATCCCAAATGCAAAAAAGGCAGAAAAGCCTTTGGTTCCAGTAAGCATTACCAAAAAATGTTCCATGTTTTGGGGCTGAAAGAATAGTGGGACAAGAATTTGAGTAGGGGTGTCCTCTGCTCACTGTGAACCTGCACTTCTCTGGGCTGGTGGGCAATTTTATCCCAAACTGCAGAGGTGGCAGCAGGAAAAAGAGGATTTTCTTATGAGAAGTTTTTGGTGGCAAAGAGTTAAGTGGGTTTTCCTGTCATTCCAAAATTGCCAGTGACCTCAGGCACTGACCTTTCCTTCGCTGGTAGCAGGCAGCTTTCCCAGCCAAGGGGATTTAGGTCCTGAGCCTTTGGCTGATGATCTGCTCCCTTTTTTTGGTGTGTCACGAGCAGTGTGGATCCCTCTGCTCTGGGCTGTCACTCTTTGGCCTCTGCAAACACCAGGGCTCCTTCCTAACCCTCAGGTCTCCTGAACAAGCCTTTAGGTGGAGATTAAACCAGTTTTCCTGTTGAAATGCTCACCACTTTTCCCTTCATGCCTGAAGCTCTGTATGGTGCTATTTCTTCTATCGTTTTTTTGTTTGTTTGATTGGGTTTTTATCTTTTTTATTTCCTCCAGCCTGCAGTTAGATCAGTGTCAGCACCTTGTTAGCAGAGAGACCTCAGTTGTCCAAAACACCCTCACTGGCCAGGAGTTCCATTTAAGCTCAGCCTGGGCTTGAGATCATCTGGATTCAAGAATTTCCTTGTTCTTCGGATGAGTCTCTCCCAGCAGATGTTGGGCCTCTTACCATTAAATGCATCTCAGATTTTGGGAAAGTCTTCATACAGGAGCTATTTATTTTAAGACCTGCCGGATTTCCTTCAGGATTAATCCACAGTGCTAACCTCAGATGCAGGGTCTTGCAGTCTGTAGGCACAATTCCAGGGAATCACTGACCACCAGTGCAGGACAGATCCCTGTTTGCTGCTGTCACAGGTGTTGGGGCAATGTCCTGGAAGAAGTGACCCCCTGAGGATGTGACCTGAAAGCAACAGGGATGATAATTAAGCTTGATATCCTACAAAAACCCCCACCAGCTTTGTTATCTCTTGAAGTCACTGTAAATTGCAAACATCTCTGAGAGAGGAATAATCTGTTTCACATTGAGGTACAAATCTCCTGGAACGATCTGTAGGAAAGGGAACCAATGGAAAAATATTCTGGATAAAGTACATGGCTGAATATCTAAGGTGTCTTCATCCTCTGATCCCTAAAAATAAAAATAAATGAGCCCTAACCAGTAAAAGCCACATGACCTGTGATTCTCACAAGGAAAGAAATATGGGACAACTTCTACTTTAGATTTGTTACCCAGGGCTGAAAATGTTCAGGTGTCATGGTGAACTTCTGAGGTACTTCTTCAGAGATGGGAGAGCAAGGTGTTCTAAATGTTTTATTTATCAAGAGATTGAAGCTATTCTATTATCTGATAAAATATTTATAAATAAATACATTTATTATTGCAGTGATATTTGTCTAAAATCTCACAAAGTATCTGGTTTAAGATGTTCATTTTAGGATTAACAGGAGGAACACACCAAGATACATGCTGGTGGATGTCAAAGAATATAGAACCTGTTGTTTCTGATTAAATTATATTATATAATAATTATATCTGATACAGATCAGTTATAGACATGTTTGTTAACAATTTTTGAAGCATAAAAAAACGAGTAGGTACTTAACCCACCATCACAATGAACATTATTGCTCTTATTGGTAGTGATAAAATATAAGAGATGAAATATAGAAAATTTCCTGCCCCTTCTCCCAAACCTTTAATGAGATTCCTCCAAGCCAAACCCACTAAAGTGTGCTTTCACAGATGGAAACAAAAATTTTGTGGGTGGGGACACCAAATTCGAAAGAAGATCCCCTTTCTCGTGCCAAGGATATAATGGCAAATAGCAATACTTTGCCTGTGATAACGTGACCTTGCAGTTTCATTTCTGATCCAGAAAAGCTTCATCGAGGTCTTTTGGCACCTAAACCCAGTTGAAATAATTTCAAGTTGAGCATGTAAATATTTGGAATGGTCAGGGCCCAAATTTACATTTGTTTGCAACTCTGATGTCTTCTGCATTTATACAAAATCTCTCAGTGCAAAATTCAGTCTTTGCAAGTGAGGAGAGGCTGGTACTCACTCAGACACCTGAGTGAGCAAAAAACTGGCACTGATATTAAATTAAGATTATGTAATCATCAGCCACACCTCTTGCCAGCAGACACAGCTGCAGACCAAGCAATTTTTCACATTTGCTCGTAAAAATTCTAAATTTACTAATAATTTCTAGATGGCGACACAGTAAACAGTAGAGACCAGCAATCTTGAAAGTTATTCATAAAAAGAACTTCCCTCCACCAAAATCTTGTCCCAGTTGACCCCAACCTAGGAAATGCCCAAATCTGGAGGATCCATTTTCAGTTTTAGCCCCTTCTGCTAAGCAGACACCCACGGGTTGGACGATATTTTTGGAAAAGACGCTGTTTAAAGCTGGCTGCAGCAAGAAATTAAACAAATAACTCTGATAATGGGAATAACCTCCAAGACAGTGTATTTTGTGGTGACCAGAACACTTAGAATAATTTACTATTGCATGAAGTGATGCAGCTGGTAAAATACTCCTCTCTTCCACATGGAGAGGGAGGGATGGCCGCAGGAAGCAGCTCTAGAAAGCCATTTGCGTTCCCCTGCGGCTTGTTTTGCTAAATCAGTTGCAGCAAAAGGAGCTGCTCCAAACGGTGCATTTTTCCCCCTCTTGGTTTGTTTTGTACTTGCTCAGAAAAACAGATTCCAGAAAAACACAGGGTTGTATAATTTTTTTAATAAGATTTGTTAAAAATAGCGTGGCTGCGGCGAGAGGAATGACCAGAGGAAGCGATTTGTTTCCTGCGATCATTCCTCCCCCCCTTCACCAGCGAGCACAAAATATTCACTCGATTTAAAATTCATCCCAAGCAGCCAGAGGGTAGAAGGGCTACCACAACCCTCATAAATTACACCCAAGGCTGACCCTTCTGCTTTGCTGAAGGACTCTCAGGGTTTGGTGCTGCTGCCTCCGACCGCAGCGGGACGCGGAACACACCGCGGGGAAATACCCGGAGGAGCAGAGGCCAGGCTGGCTCTGCCCATCCATCCATCCCCTCCAAACCTCTGCAGAGCCTCAGCCTGGGAAGGAAGCCCTTGCCCACAATGGTTCCTGCCTGTTCTAAAGGGGAACAGCCTTCATGTGGTCGTGGATCCCACTTTCCAGCTCCTCCACGGAAAACCTGCCTCCCTGGAGGGTCTGGCAGAGCCCTCATCCTGCAGAAGAGCTGCCCCTGGCTAAGCAGGGAGGTTTCCAACCCAAATTCTGCCCCTTTTTAATGGTATGACTGATATTTCTCATGCAGGACTCCAGCAGGCCCAGGCTGTGCAAACAGCAAAGCACCTTTTTTTTTCTTTTTCCAGACATAAAAGAGAGAAGCTGAGGAAGGTCCTGCAGAGCACAGTGATGAAATAATCAGCACAACAACCCATATTCCAACTGGAAGTAGCTGGATTAGTGCAGCTCTTCCCCCTGAAGCTTAGTCCCATATCCAGAAAAGATCATTTTTTTCTTCTGAAAGCCTTTTCTGCGGGTCACTTTTGCCAGATAAGCTTGGCCAGTTGCTCCGTGCTTAGTCCGTTCTAACAATAACAACAGCAACAAAACTTTACAAGATGTTCTTTCCTCTTTGTCTGGAAGGATTAACAGTTCAGCCAAGGTCTGACTGGCCGCTGGCTCCAGGAGGGAAGGACTCAAAGCACTCTGAGGGAGTAGTCACATGGAGAGCCTGGCTACCAGAGAGGGCTTTGGGGATGGATTTTTGTTCTGTGCCCACTCAGAATGGCACCGAGGGCAGGACTGGGCACTCCTGCTCTTGGAGGAGCTTGCTCTGATGAGTCTTCTAGGAAAAGTAAAGTCAGGGAGGTAGATGGACATATCGACATTTCCCCCTGGAAAATCCGCTTCCACGGGTCTCGTTAGCAGGACTGAAATGGCAAATCTTTGGAAATAGCTTGGAAAATGGTTTTCTCCCTTGGAGCAGCCACAGAATCACAAAATCACAGAACCACAGAATCACAGAATTACAGAATACTTAGGGTTGCAAGGACCTCTGGAGACGGTCTAGTCCAAGCCTTATTTGTATCCCATCTTTGAGCATTTGTGTTTAAGTTAAAAAGAAGAGCAGATGCCATCCAAACAGATGGAAGCAAAAGCATAACTCCATCAAACTTATCTCTGGATTCTTTTAGCCCATCACTGGCAGGAGCATGGCAGGAGTGGGGCAGAACAGGAGCCATCAGCCCTGAGCCACGAGGTCAGGAGGAGGCGATGACGGGAGAACTCCATGCTCAAACAACACACTAAATGTGATTTTTTTTTTTTTCCCCCCCTCTCCTTTGTCCGTGAGAAAGGAGAAACTTCTCTTTTAAACATTTCCTAGGCAGGATATAAACACACAACCTCAGGGCCATAGGTGCTGCAAATACCCAGGCATCTGCTTGTCTTGCTCCCATGGGATGTTCCCACTGGAGGTCTAAACCCCACAGCGCTTGCTCCCAGTGCACAAGCAGATGAGGCTGTGGATCAACCCAAAATTCCAAGGAAATCTGGCTGTACTGGCTCATGAGGAGTCAGGATTAGACCCTCCTTCCTCCTGCTTACACGCTGCATTTTCACCTTTCATGCTCCTGCAGCACAACCAACTGCTAAATTTAGAAAGCTCTTTTTAGAAGTTGTTTTATGAACACACACACACACACACACACACACAATAATTACATTGTTAAAAAAAAAAAATAAAAAAATAAAAAACACGGGCTTTAGCAGTGCCATTTGTGAGGCGTTCCAGCTATGTGCGACTGGCTCAGTTACTGGCTCGCAGTTGCCATCTGAACATCTATTTTTCCAAGCATTTAAAAAAAGTGATGTGTACATTTTTCATGTGTAATTAGGCAGCGTAATGTGATCTCTTTCTGCAGTCAAGCTGCCATGTGCCGTAGCCTCACTGAATAGCTTCCAGATTTCAACCCAATCTCTTCTGTCTAGACTCTACGTTGCTATTTTTTTTCCTTCTCTTTTTTTTTTTTTTTTTTTTTTTTTTTTG
>JAOTQP010000001.1:3103777-3125167 GCA_026413545.1 Cichladusa arquata | reverse complement strand
GGGGGGGCCTGGGGCGGGCTGGGGGCCATTCTCTTTTTTTTTTTTTTTTTTTTTTTCTTTTGCCTAGCTTAAAGCAGACTCCAATATAAAATGCCAAAACCAGAAGGTTTTGTCCCTCTTTCTCATAAAGACGTGGGACAGATCTGGGAGGCCCCGCCGAGAGCTGAGTCCCAGACTTTTTCATAAGACATGTGTCGTCTGAATCTGACATTAAAGATTGTGCAGGCATTTCAACAGGTCATGCACACGCGGGGGGAAAAAAAAAAAGCCCAAAAATATGGTTTTCATTAGGAAAGTGAGTATTTTTAGAGAGGTGTGGTTCAGTTCAGATGAAAAGGGAAGAAAGAAAAATGAAAGCGGCGCGAGAGATCCCCAACTGCAACATTATTTATATTGCTGTTGAAATGCAGTGTGTTCTCTTTATAAAGCTGCTTTTGGGAGCGAAATAATAGAGACCCTGCCAGAACCAGGTGCATATCATGGAGTTTGTTTATAATCCAAGTTAAAGGAGAGCAGATTTATACCAGAAAGAACTCTCTGAGGGGACTTTGGAGTTTAAGTGTCCTGTCTTAATCTATACATTACCTCCTCAACAAAGCAGTTGTCTTGAAGCAAAACATAAAATACAGTTCCAATGAATTCACAGATAATTCCAGGGAATTTTATCTGGTGTGATATAGTTTCAGACTGCTTATTCTGTTCCCAGCTTTTTATTTGACTCTTTAAGTTGTTTTATTTCTGCGTCAAGAGAATGAAAAAGATCAGAGAGGGCTCTTTTCCACAGAAAGATGCTTTTGTGCAATATAAACAAAAAAAAAAAAAAAAAAAAAAAAAAGAAAAAAAGCAAGGCTTTCCCAGCCTTGCATTTCCACCACCTTGTCCTGGGATTTGCTGCAGTTTGCACACACTTTTTTTTTCTACAGAAAAAGCTCTTGTTTTAGTCCAGAAACAGTTGAGCAAATTTCCCTCCACTTTTCTTTTTTTCATTCTTTTTTTGTAACTCTTATCTTTTCATCTCTCCTATTCTAACACCATACTTTATGTTTTCCTTTTTCTCTCCAGAAAATGTCTATTGTCCCACTGAGAACACGTCCTTCTGCCTGCTTTTGTGCAAATGGCAGATTGGCTGGGAAAACAGGAACACTTTCACTCTTTTCTGAAGGGAAGCATGCAGTGCTTGCTAAAAATTCTCATGCTTCTGCAGAACCAACTGTACTTCCCATTAAAAAACCATCCACCTACTTGAGCAAAGTTTTCAATACGTTGGCCCAATTTTTCATTATGGTAAACTTTGAAATGGTTGAAATGTTTGGAATAAGGGTGCAAACATTTTCGCAAATTTGAAAAAGGGGAACTAAACCAAAAAGCTGCCTGATGAAAATGGGGGTCTTCTTGAAATTCCAAAAAAAGCAGACAGGGCAATAATTTGATCACAGAATCACAGAATGGTTTGAGTTGGAAGGGACCTTAAAGATCATTTTGTTCCAACTCCCCTGCCATGGGTAGGGACACCTTCCACTATCCCAGGTTGCTCAGAGCCTCATTCAATTTTCTCTTGGTGACTGTTAAATATTTGTAATTACATTTTAAGTAAAATGAAAATAAAAGTAATTTTTTTACATTGAAGTAAAATTTTAAAAAATTCTCTTGTTCTGATATCTAAACTGCTCACAGGAAGTGGTTTAACTCCTTCTGCTTCACAGAATCACATGATCAGTTAGGTTGAAAAACACCTCTGAAATCACTGAGTCCACCCTAACAGTGAGGACTCATTTCACTAAAATCAGGATTTTCTGAGCTGTAAATCAGATCAGAATTTTGACACAGTGGCTGAGGTGAGTGTTTGCAAGCTTCACATCACCACTAACAGCTATTTCACAGAGTGTCTATCCAAGAACGTATTGATCTCCTAAATCTTTAAGCCAGATGGGAGCAATTATCATAATCTATTCTGCTGAATGGTAGCAAAGATTTCTTACAGTTGTTTTGTGTCACTGTCTTAGCATCATCTGCTGCCCTTTTTTTGACATTCCTCTTGGTATTTTCAAGAATGGGGAAGGCCTTGCCCTGATCTTGATCCCACTCATGAGTGTATCCAAACAGGCATGAGCAAGATGATCTCAAAATCTTTCTTCAGCCTTCCTGCAAAACCAACCTTGGCAATCCATCATCCTTCAGGAGCCACATCACAGCAGATCCCCATGCCCAGCTCTGCTACGTGTGGAGCTTGACAAAATAAATCAGATCTTGGTTTGAATAACTTATTCTCATGTTTTGAAGGGCATGGAAATGTTGGAGCCAGTCCCAAGAACAGCCATGAGGTTGATAAGGAGCAACTTCCCTATGGAGACAAGATGGGAAAATTTGGGATGTTCAGCCTGGAGAAGGTTGTGTGGAGACCTCAGAGCAACTTCCAGGGTCTGAAGGGGCTACAGGGAATCCAGAGAGGGACAATTCATCAGGAACTAAAGTGAGAGGACAATGGGTACAAACTGTCAGAGGGTAAATTTAGGTTAAATGCGTGGAAGGAATTGTTCCCTGTGAACACAGGGTGCCCAGAGCAGCTGTGGCTGCCCCTGGATCCCTGGAATGTTCAGTTCCAGGTTGGACACTGGGGCTGGGAGCAGCCTGGGGCAGTGGGAGGTGTCCCTGCCACGGCAGGGAGTTGGACCTGGATGATCTTTAATGCCCCTTCCAACAAAAACCTTTCTGTGATTTTATTTTGCTCTAAACCACAGTGTCAGAAGCAGATTTCAGGGTGAGATATGTTTTTGAATATTTTGCTTTTTGCAATAAAATGGTGCATGTGAGCCTGGTCCTGCCTTGACCTACCAGCATCTGCCAGTGTTCTCCAGTTAGTTCAAGGGCTCAGATACAAAATCAAGGAAACCACATTTCTTCATGGGATAATCCAAAGTTTGCTGGGGCTGTGAGTCAAAAAACAGTGGGGTTCAGCATGCAATTTTTTAATCTGTGACAGAACAGAGTTCACTTAATCCAGTCCAAAGAGCTGTCCTGGATGAAACATCTTCATTTTTTATCAGCTCTAAAAAAAATGTGAAACACAGAATGATTAAGGCTGGAAAAACCATCCAAGATCTTGAGTCCAAGCTGTGCCTGATGCTCACCTTGTCACCCAGCCCAGGGCACTGAGTGCCACATCCAGCTGTTAAAACTGAGACTGGGGACATGCAGGACATGTGCCAGCAGCCAGGCAGCTGAGGGGACATCCAGGTGCTGCCTGAGATCAGCCAGGCACCTCTGTCCCCTCACACCTCCACCCCAGAGCTGCCACCCTCTGCCTCAGGGTGTCGATTGAGCAGCTGGGAGCAGGGGTGGCTCATCCAGAGGGTGACTCAGTGTCACATCCCCAGCTGAGTCACCTCTGCAGCCGCCTCTCCCTTCCTGCCCAGCCAGCACAGAGCTCGCTGTGCTCAGGCACCTGCACAGCCCAGCTCCTGCAGACACACAGAGGGCATCTGGGCATCTCTGTGACCTCTGCAGACACACAGAGGGCATTTGGGCATCTCTGTGATCTCTGCAGACACACAGAGGGCATCTGGGCATCTCTGTGACCTCTGCAGACACACAGAGGGCATTTGGGGCATCTCTGTGATCTCTGCAGACACACAGAGGGCATCTGGGCATCTCTGTGACCTCTGCAGACACACAAATGGCATCTGGGGCATCTCTGTGACCTCTGCAGACACACAGAAATGGCATTTTGGGGCATCTCTGTGACCTCTGCAGACACACAGAGGGCATCTGGGGCATCTCTGTGACCTCTGCAGACACACAGAAATGGCATTTTGGGGCATCTCTGTGACCTCTGCCCTGCCTGCACACACAGAGGGCATCTGGGGCATCTCTGTGACCTCTGCAGACACACAGAAATGGCATTTTGGAGGCATCTCTGTGACCTCTGCCCTGCCTGCAGACACAGAAATGGCATTTTTGGGGCATCTCTGTGACCTCTGCCCTGCCTGCAGACACAGAAATGGCATTTTTGGGGCATCTCTGTGACCTCTGCAGACACACAGAGGGCGTTTTGGGGCATCTCTGTGACCTCTGCAGACACACAAACGGCATTTTGGGGGCACCTCTGTGACCTCTGCAGACACACAAATGACATTTTTGGGGCATCTCTGTGCCCCCTGCCCTGCCTGCAGACACACAAATGGCATTTTGGGGGCACCTCTGTGACCTCTGCCACCAGGTAGGTGTGAAAACAAACGTGTGCTTGTGTGGCTGTGGCTGTGTTGGTGTGCAGAGTTGCAGCTGTGCAAAATCAAATTTCTCCCATTCGTGTATCACAGTTTTTTGGAGGTTCAGGTTCTGGGGGAAGCTGTTTTTCTGCCTCTGGCTATAATTTCAGGTGTTTCTCTGTTGCATGACACAGGCAGTGAAGGAATTCTGTGGAAAACTTGTGAGAATTAGGCAAATAAAAGACAAAATGGTGTGGTTATATACGGGAATAGCTGAAAAATGATTAATCTAGAGAAATATCACCTTTCTAAGAGCTGTGTGTTCATGAAGATCTGTTAAAAAAGCTGGATTTACAGCACTACAGGCACTTGTGTGTGAACAACACCAATTCCACAGACCTGAATGCAAAATTTAAGTTTTTTCCAGGTACCATGACAAACAGAGAAAGCAGAGAAGCTGACTAATGGGAAGAAGAGAGAAATGATAGTTCACAAGTTTCAATCCCATAAAAATGATGCTTATCTGGATTTTAATTGTCCATTGGATTACATTTGCATTGAGCTATGGCCTCCTCAGGGATCACCATGCACCAAGGAATCCAAGAGAATGCAAAAATGTAAATATATATGAAAATAATGAGCAAGCAAATTTATGTATTTCCACTTAGTAATTGCTTTCTGTTGAAGTATAAACATTTTATTTTTGGTCAGGCTTGTCTTCATTCATCATTCATCAGCTATTTTTTATGTTCAAACACCCATTCTGAAACAGATAATTTCTAGATACTGGTTATATTATTCACCAGTAAATATTTTTTTAAATTATGATATTTTGCTATCTACCCTAACTTTGACTTCCTTTTTTTTTTTTTTTTTTTTGAAAATATTTCAACTTTCAGCTTTCTTATTTTTAATTTTCGCCATGTGGCTGGAGAACTTTGCAGTTCTTACAAAGATGCTCCACTCAGCCTTTCTGTATTGATTTACTG
The DNA here is from genome assembly GCA_026413545.1 of Cichladusa arquata. Classification (NCBI taxonomy): domain Eukaryota; kingdom Metazoa; phylum Chordata; class Aves; order Passeriformes; family Muscicapidae; genus Cichladusa; species Cichladusa arquata. The sequence goes on along the minus strand of JAOTQP010000001.1, from coordinate 3,119,973 downwards.
GGTGAGTTATTCCTTGAATCTCAGCAGTGATGCCAAGAAATGCCCCTTTGGAGAGAGGAAGGGAAATGCTTTGGTTAAAATAGGAAAAAGCACAAATTCTGTCCCCCAAATCCCAAACTGAGAATGAGTGAGGAGTTCAGTTCTGGTCACAGAAATTTGCACAGTTTATTTCACCATTATTCCAGTTTGCCTTTGGACTGATATTCAACTTTGTCTCTTTTGGGACAAAATACAGGGAAAAAAAGTGGAGAGTTTCACCTTATTTTGGAGATTCAAGATGTTTAGGAGGGATTCAGGCAAGCACCCCCACTCTCCCATCACTCAGATCAGACTTTTGGCATTTTTAATATTTTTCCCCATCATTTCTTGTAGCCTGATAAAACCCCTCCTGAATTCATGGGAATTTCAAGTGTTCCCTGGACCTTCCCTGCCAACATATTGTTTTTTGAACTCAGCTATCAGTGTAAGCAGAAAAAAAAACCAAGCCTAAAAATGAAAATAAACAAATTATCTCACTTTCCTTTTAGCCCATTGCTTGGGAAAGAGTGTGAATTGTTTCAAATTGACACAGCAGTCCTGAATAATCACTGATGCTGAATATCCTGGTGATCAATATCCTCTTCACCCAACCACATTATCTAACCAGATACTTACACAGGTAAATTCCAAATTCAATCCTTTCTTTTTCCACTTCAAAGCTTTTAAATAGAAATTATCTTTCCTTCCCTCATAGGTTCTCTCATAGGAGGGACACCAGAGTCTTTTCAGAGGTTGCCAAAATGATATTGAGGTGTCCAGTCTGTAACTAAAACAAACCCATGAGTGCTGTAAAATCCTTAATTTCTGCTCCTTGAAAAATAGTTCCCTCTTTTTTTTTTTTTTTTTTTTTTTTTTTAATATCCAGGCAACAGGATGTGTCTATATAACTGCCTATCTCTCCTGAATGAAATGTCATTTTTACATAAGGGAACCTTTATTAGTGAATGTCACCCACACCTGTGAGAGGTAATATTTATAAAGGTGTCCCTTTTTTGTAGCCTGACTTGTTCATCCTAAATGATATTTCCATAGGTGAAATGTTAATCCTTTCTGATTCTAATGAGAAAATCAGGTGCTGGAATTGCATTTCGCCAGTGGGGGGAAAAATAAACAATCTGTGCTCCACTCCTGTTGTTTCATATCAAAAGAAATAAATATCATTCATGTATCTCATTTCATTGATAATAACTACGATGATTAATGCTGTGAAGTTTGCATTATTATCCTTCTTTTTTCAGTTCTTTTGGAAAGAATTGATAGTTTAACCTGGGGAAAGGAGGCTCAGGGAGGACCATATTGCTCTCTAAAGCCACCTGAAAGGTTCTAGCCAGGTAGGGCATGGTCTTTTCTCCCAGGTGACAAGTGACAGGACAAGAGGAAACAGCCTCAGGTTGCACCATGGGAGGCTTAGGGTGACATTAGGAGAAAATTTTTTCACTGGAAGGGTGATCAAGCACTGGAACAAGGCAAGAGGTGGAATTGCTGTCCATGGAAATCTGCAAGAAACACGTGGATGTGGCACTTGGGGACATGGGTTAGTGGTGGACACAGCAGCAGCCTAAACCATAGCAAGTTTTGCATCCTTTAACTGCTTCAGTCCCTAGTCCTGCCATTCACACTCAACATTATCTGAGGCTGTGCCACTTGGAAAATGTATTTTCATAGGCCCACTGCTCTGGAAGAAATAAGGGAAAAGTGCTGATTATGGGATTTTTTGATCCAGATGTGACAATTTGTTAATTGTTATCACTTGCTTCGAACTCGCATTTTGAAAGCTGTGTTTAAGGAGATGGAAAATGACATGACCACTTTATTCATTCCCCACAACTCTCCAGAGCAAGAGGCAGCCAGCCAGACCCATCTGCTCTGAAATTTCCTCCTTCCTCCTGAGAGAAAGCTCCAGGCATGAGCCTTTGGGGTGGATCTTGTCCCTGCACAGGACACCAGGGTCAGCTTTGGGGACAGCTGCTGTGACAGAGCAACTGGCTGTGAGCAAAGAGCTGCAGGGCCATGGGGGCTGGGGCTGGTGGCAGGAAGGTGGCACAGCAAGGGATGCTCCAGCCTCCACCTGGCTGCCCCCTCCTCACTTTCCTACCTCGTGTTCCCACTGCTTGCACTCTGCAGGAGCACTGGCTGAATGTTGTAGTCACAGGTAGGGCTTCAAAGGTCAGAAGACTGGGGTTTTTGGGCATGGAGTGACAATGTGGAGCAGCTTTCCAGCAGCTCAGCTGTGCTCTGGTCACGGGTGGGGCTGCCAGCCTGTCCCCTGCTCCTGGGAGTGCCTGAGCTCTGAAGGTGATGCAGGAGATGGAGCCACAGGGACTCACCAAGAGCTGGACACCACCCCTGCTGGCTTTGCTGCAGCTCCTCCATAAAAACACAGCATTTTGGGGGCCCTGCCATGGGTCCTGCTCCTGCAGTCACATCTGGGTGTAGCACAAAGCTGTCAGCACACTCAGTGTCCCCCTCTCTGCTGTTTTATCCCATTTATCAGGAATTATGCATCACGCTTCCAGAGAATTTGTGGCCATCGTGTTACCTAGAGCTGCTGTGTGCAAAGATTTGGGGTGCGGGATTTCCCCCCCAGCCCTCCTGTTCCCATCCTGCCAGGCATCTTCTGGCCCCAGGAACATCCTTGTTGGAGTCTGTAACCACCACAACTCCTCTGGACCAGGAGTTTCTAACCACAGCTCCACTGGGCAAACCTGGTGCCACCAGCACCTCGTAAGGATGAAACTGCTGCTGGCTGCAGTTTGTTTTGGGGATCAACTGCTTTTGGGGCTGTCTCCTGCTGGATTTATGTTCTCTGAAGAGTTAAGTACATTAGTGAGGGTAATCTCACTCCATTACCTTCTATAAAACTGAATCTATGATTTCCTCCCTGGTGAGCATTTACTATAGTGAAATAGGCTACTATTTTCATATTTAACTCATTGGTAACTCATAAAAGCAGCTCAGGTTGTCTACCCCAAAGAGCAGAAGCTGTGGGACGGGCTGGAGGGTCAGAGCTTTTACAAGACCTGCAGTGTCAGTGCAGTGCTCTCAGCATCGCCCTCACATCCCTATCCCATCCCTCCCCCTGCCCCTTTGAAATCCACAAAAATCAGAAATTTATAAGGCTTCTTAAAAATCCGAGATGAAGCAATTAAACCTCCAGACTGGAGGATGTGAACCTTTAAAGGCCCTTTGCAGAATATCAAAAGAATGAGGGGATTATATTTAGCAGGTGTGACAGCCCACGCAGGACATTTCATTGTGAAAGGGGCTGACATGAACCAGGAACCGATACTTAAATTAATATAAAACATCTTGGGGGAAAGGTGTTTTCTTTTCTTTTTCTAAGCATTGGGAAATCATAATGCTTTCTGGCTTCTTCAAAAGCGAGAGGTCCAAATATACAGGAGTCATCTGGCATGTAAAAATAAAAAGTCTGGGGAGGGGACACACACATAAAAATGCTTTGGATGAGGTTGGGAGGCAAATGTTGAGGCCAAGAAACACCACTGTGAATTTTCCTGCCCTGCCTCACCTGAGGCTTTGCATTGCTGCTTGCAGAACCAAGGATTTTCTATCTCAGGGTAAAGGGGCAGGACTGGGACAGGACAGCATCCTCTGTCCTGCCACCTCTCCCCGTCCCTCCCCTGGAAACACAGCCCGTCCTTACAGGGGTGCTTTATTCTGAACACTCCTGTTTCTATTCCTATCACACCCTGCCGAGCCTTGGAGTGGAAAACTTGACTCGGGAGTTCTGTGGGGAGGCGTCCACGACTTTCGTGCTTCATTCACTACTGCGTGTTCCTAATTTTAGCCGGGCTGCTCCGTTTGGATTTTCCAGAGCTGCGGATTTAATGTCCAGCAGCTCGGGCTGTTTTCACGCCCACTCGCTGAGGGCCACACGGGTGATGCTGCCCATCCACAAGCAGGGGAAGGTGGGGTGGGTCACAACACTGTCCCCAAATCTGAGCAGGGACCCCACAAGCTCACCAGGAGATCTCCATAGCACAGAGCACTCAGCGCCACTTTTGGGGTATTTTATCTCTTCACTCGGCTCATTCAATCGCAAGGTGGTCGCTTGGGATCTCTGGGTTCTCAGTCACCCGAAAAAACCTACACATTGGGGTAAAAAGCCCCAATGCTGGGGCTGCTCCAAGGCAGGGAGGTGTGTGGTTGCCTGGATGTGTGGTATCAGGTACTTTTTGGCATCGAGAGAGTTAAAGGTGCTCGGCACCCACCAGCCCTGGTCTAGGCAGTGTCTAAAATCAGTCCTAGACCCGCTTTATTTTTTCCTTAAAAACAGGAAATGGAGCCCTGAAGGCTTTTTAACTGGAGAGGGAGAGTGAGGAGGGGGTATACTCGTTCTGCCCATACCCAGCCCTGAGCCTGACCCAGACCTGGGGGTCTCTGTGTGTGTTTTTTTTATTCCTTCTCCTTTTTTTTTTTTTCCCCCTATTATTTTGGCAGACTTTTTGGAATGTCTGGGAGCTAAGGGCTTTGCTTCATGGAGCAGAATTCTGAAGCAAGAAAAAGAGAAAGTTATAGACTAAACCACAGAAATGTAAACATGTCTGCAGCTAAAATAACTCCACTTTCATTGAAAACACTCCTCGCTTACAATCAGACTTCTGTGTGCTACGCTCAATAAAACTGCATGCTAATAGCAACCAATTAATACATTATGTAGTTCTGCTTTAAAAACTGAGACGCTTATAATTATTTTTTTTTTTTTGTAAAATTTTTTTTTTAATTATTATTTTTGATTAAGGGACTACTGGGTTTTGTGCTGCGGACGGCGGCGCCGGGCGATGGCCGGGGAAGGTCGGGGACAAGCGGAGCCCCGGTAAGGAGCCCCGGAGGGAGGGACGGGATGCGACAGGGGCAAGAGACAGGGAAGGGACAGGGACAAGACGGGGACAGGGACAAGAGACAAGGACAGGACGGGGCGCACCGCCTGGGTTTGCTGCCAGGTGCGAGGTGAGTGCTGAGGGTCCCCTCTCCATCCCCGTGGGAGATGGGGCTGCACTCACCGCACCAACCTCCTCTGCCTTCCTCCTCCCCCCCCGCCTCGCTCCCCTTTTATTCCCCAGCATCCCGTTATTCCTCCCGCTGCCAGCCGGTTGAGAGGCCAGGCTGGCATTCACGTCGGGTCCCCGCCACAACCGCGCTCTTGTCCCCCCGGGCCGAGCTCCGCGTCCTCCCCCCGCGGGTCCCGCTCACCTCCAGCTCCGCCCGGCCCCTCCCGCCCCCCGGGCGCAGCCGGGGGAGGACGCGGGCACCGGGGGCGGGGGTCCCGGAGCGGCCCGGGCGCGGGGCCGGCCCGACGGCGGCGGGGGAGCCCGGGCAGCGCCGGCAGCGGCGGCGGCCGCGCTCGGCGATTGGAGAGAGGAAGAGGCGCCCGGAGCCGGGGGCCAGCGCGATGGGCTGAGCCCGTCCCGACTGAAGTGACTCACCGCAGTCGGCAACGCCGCCGTCCCTGCCCGCTGCCTCACTCCCTCACTCCCTCACTCCTTCACTCCCTCACTCCCGAGCTCCCTCCCGAGCTCCCGCCGCTGGCGGCCGCTGCCTTCCCCCGTCCCGTCCCGTCCCGTCCCGCCCCGTCCTGTCCCCCTCCCCAGGAGCCCGGGCTGACCCCAGCCCCAGCCCGGTAAGTGCTTTCCCTGCGGGGCTGCGATGGGGCGGGAGCGGCCAGCGGAGCGCCGGGGCCGTCGGGGCGGGAGCGGCCGGGCGAGTGACCCATCGGGCGAGTGACCCACCGGGCGAGTGACCCATCGGGCGAGTGGCCAGCCGGGGACAGCGGCCGGGCGGGGCTCGGTGACCCCGAGGGTGGCACAGGGTGTCCCTTGGCCGTCGGAGCGTGGCAGCCCCGAGGGCTCGGGGCCGCAGCCGCGCATCCTCTGCGCGAACCCTGCGCGAGTTTCTTTAAATTCTGAAGGCTTTTCGGGCAGAAATGATACCGCCTCCCCCCTCGCCATCACTTTTCCCCCCTCTGGATCGTAATAGCGGCGTTGGTGCCTCGGTAATTCTTTCAGCAATTCATCATTCGATTACCTAATCGCTGTATGGCTTTTCAAAAGCTGAGCAGCTCTTGTAGGAAAACCTTCATTACCTGCGTGGCTGGAGGGAGTCGTGGTTGGGTTTGGTGCTTTTCAGAGTAAGGGATGTGCGGGGCTCTGTTTTGGTGACCAGATGACTTCGTGAGGAGTTTGGAGTGCACATAATTGTATTTACAAAAGCTGGAGTTGCAAGTTCTGGCTAACATAAACTTCCATTCATTGCTGCCTTTGCTGAGAGCCCACGGTGCGAGGAAATGGCTCGTTCTTTAATGAAGTTTTTATTTGTATTCTAAGTGTCGTTCTGTGAATTAGCTCTGTTCTGAAGTAAGAGTTTGGAAATTACATTCTGCCCCGTTCTGCCCATGTAATTTTGAGTCCATTAGGAAAACCAGGATAGGTCTATGAACTGCACATGGAGAAATGTCACATTCCTTTGGTTTAACCCTTTGAACACTTTCCTGGTTTTACTGAAACAAGTGAAGCAGGCAAAGAGAGCTTCTCACTGGGGAATGAAATGTAAACTTTTGTCAGGATACATATGTCAGGTATGCGATTTCAGGCACACCTGAACTGATAGGAAAATCAAGGAAGAGAAATAGATTATTTGATAGTTTCCCAATTAGAAATAAATACGTAAAGGCACGAACAGACTAAGCCATACCTCATACAGGACAAATACATTTTTATGTTAATTGCCTGATCTATTTCTTAAAGGGCATTTATAAAAACAAAGATATAGAATAGCAACACCAATCCTTATTTTCTCTTTCATATGCATATGTGGGCAAACAATGGCAAATTCTTTGAAAAAGTTTGCAAGAAAAAATCTACCAGCTCCAAAAACATTTCAGGGTTTAGAGCTTTGAACAGCATCTGCCCCCACCTCCCACAATTTAGTCCCAAAGTTAAACAAATCATATAGTACTGGATAGAGTTACATGTTACAGGAATTTTATAAATGATCTGTCAGGATAAGTCCTAGGTGTGATTAGTTGGACTTCTTGCTCCTGAGGTGTTACTCCCTTTGGATTGTCATTTCTACAGCATTTAATTCTTAGAGATAGATTCTAATAGACATGTATATATATTTATTATACATGTTCTCCTTCTGATGGTTTTTAAGCAGTAGTGCCTGTGGGGCGTCTAACTTTTAAATGAATTTGAGCTCTTTGTAAGGCACTAAAGGAATCTGGGGATATGAGTCCGATGAGGACTCACAATGAGCTTAAATCCCAGATTGTTCCAGACTTGGGAGTTGTGTCTCTCATCACAAGGATGCTCGTTTGTTTGTCCTTTTCCTTCTGGAACACCCGTTTGGATCCCACTGTCGTCGGTGTTCAAATGACAGTTCTGCCTAGGGGCCTGCCCTGTGAAAGTGTCTTTGCTACCTGCTCTGCTGTGAGCAGTTTATTTTCTGTGCTTGCACAGAGCTGTGTAAACAAACAGCAAGCCCTGGGAAGACGGTGGCAGTCCCGTTGGTTTGAACAGCACCCCGTGAACAGCATACCTGGCTCCTGATGAGGCAAATCCTTTCCCAAACCCCCAGTGCTTTGCTGTCCCAGCGTGAGGCTCATGGCTCTGCTCTCCCTCTGCAGAGTGTTTAATTTTGATCCCTGAACACAGCAGTTCCTCCTCCCGTGAGGATCAAACAGCACTTGAGAAGCTTTTGCGGTGCTGATGGCATCTGGTAGCCCCAAAACATTACACGTTACATTTCCTTTCCTCGCCTGTGCTTTACTAAATGCTCCAGGAGTTACAAGCAGGTAACAACAAAATACTTTAAAAAGGTTGGGTCAGAACAAACCCTTTCTCTTAAATATTAATTGCACTGGAGTTGTGTTCCACGATCCGGAAGCTTGCAATTTTCTTTTAGGTGAATAGTTGTTATTTTTTTTTTCAGGAAAAGGCAGCCGTAAGGGCAAAACTGTACTTCTTTGAATCATGTGAGCAGCTCTGTGGAAATCTTGTGTCCCGAGCTCGAGGTGGAAGTTGTTGACAGGGGGTAAGGTTGGAAAGGGCCCTTTGGGTCTGATCCATATCAGCTGAGGTCAGCGGGGCAGGCTTAGCCCTGAGTGCCTAAAGCTGCCCGCTGCTTTTCTGTGCAGCTGGGAAGGGATGCCAGGATTAGTGTGTGCTTTCTATGGCACTTCTCCTATACAGTTGATTTTAAATGCTTCTGTTGGGAAAAAAAAAAGAAAAAAGTTCACACGGGGCAAAGATATTTTCAGCCTGAATTATAATGTTGTTTGTCTTAGGCTGGAAGAATTACCTTTTGTGTGATAACACCACACTGATTTTCATTATACCCACAACTGGCTGCTCTCACAGCCACTGGAATATTTTTTACTTCCCAGGGTGGTTCTGGCCATGCCCTTTTTGACACTCAAGTTTCCCAGGAAAATTAAGCATTTTGTCTTTTTGGCTGAAGGTGTGAGTCCAAAAAATTTGTACCAATTTGTCATTTTGGAAGATAGTGGTATCTAATCTAATATATTTCCTTCACAGTGTAGTTAACTAGTGTAGGTAGAAAACTGGCAGTCTAAAATTACTTTGCTAAATTTAAATGTAAGTAAAAAGCAAGCAATAGGAAAAAATTAAAGGGTATATCTAAATATGGAGTTGTGGCTGTATCTGTTATATTTAAACTGCATTTTAACCTCTTCTATTTATATTTAGTGGTCTGTGTATAATCTGGAGGGGTTAATTGAATTCAAGAAAAAGCAATTTCACAATGAAACCCAAAGAGTTTATTCTGCTGTGGACACGGTACACGTCCTCGTTAATCAGTGATTTATTAAAAGTAAAATGTATGCAGTGAGGTATTTTTTATGTTGTTTGAGAGCAAAAATGAGATCTAAAATAAGCATGAATGGATTTGCAACATGCCTGCTTTTCCCACCCTGCTGTGGCAGGAGGATCTCCTGCTGCCTTAGGTGGCACTTTTCCTGGTGTGGAGTGTGAGATTCCACCACAGCAATTATTTTCCTCAGCTCACCCCTGCTCAGAAATGCCCCTTTTTCATTTAGAAAGCTGCCCTGCTAAGTGGATTGTCCTTGCACGCTGCTTGCATCAGCTGCAATCCCTCCTTGGCACAGCTTCATTCCAACAAGAATAAAAAACTTTATTCCAGGAACAAAATACATAGTTATTTCTGTTTGATAATGCATCACATAAATATTAATTGTCTGCCCAAAGGAAAAAAACAATAAACACGTGTTTTCATTTTAGCTGGAGATAGAACCAGCTTTTATAGGGGATGGTTGAAACCCCAGGGCCTCGAGCTGTAGCCACACAACTCTGGCTGACCACAGTGGGTTGGGGAGTGGTTGCTGTGCACAGGTGAGGGTTTGGTTTTGCTTTGAGGCTTTCTGTGTTGGTTCATTTTAATATTTAATACATGATACAACACTCAGGTGCTTATTGAAGGGTCATGGCAGCAGCGTTCAGAAGGATGCCGTGCTCCTGCCTGGGCACTCGGCAGCATCGGTGGGATATCCCAAAGCTGCTGCCTCTTCCAGGTGCTGTTCCTGCCAACAAATATCACCTTCAGTTGTGTTTCAGGCCTCCTGAGTTTAGCTGGGAACCCCACACAGCCTAATTAGCTGCTGATTGGGGAGAGCAAGGCTGGCTCGTAGGGGATGATGAGCACGGCGGCCCCTGCGCGAGGCCAGTCCAGCGAATACCACCTCAAATGTGGTTTCAATCAGCTCTGCCCAGACACCCGCGTTCTGAGCTTCCTCCAGGAGGTCCCTAATGAAACAGGTTTGTTTTCTTTTCACCTCAGAAAGGCGCGGCAGCGGCAGCAAAGCCCTGATTGAGATCGCACCGGCCGCGGCGGGGCTGGGCTGGACGGGGCAGCGCCGGGGTGCTGGAGCTGCAGGGTCTGGGAACTGGGAATTGGGAACTGGGAATTGGGAACTGGGAACTGGGAATTGGGAACTGGGGATGCTGCCTGTGGCCAGCACTCAGCTCCTGCCCTAAGGACAGCAGAGCAGCTCACAGCCCTGGCTGGGACACAGGTACCCTGGCGGGCTGTGCAGGTGTGAGTGGCTCAGGGGAAGGTTTCTCTCCCATCATCCCAAATGCACTGCCTGCTGAATTAGCATCTCTTCCTCCTGCTTTTTACTCTCTGCTACAAGTGGTCGGTAAGGGTTTTTTTTTCTTTTTTTTTTTTTTCTTTTTTTTTGCTACTATTACGCTGTTAAAACATGCATTGATTTATCAGCTCTTCAGGTCGTTTCATTTTTCTGCTTCTGGGAGTGCTGGCATAGGAGGAGCAGCTTTTGCTGCCCTGTGGATGACTTACAACAAAATGTTTTGTGAAATCTGATTGATTTCTTCTAATTTTTAAGGCATTCAGGCTTCCCACTTCCATATTTTTTGCATTGAGTTGATTTTTTTTAGCTTGTCAAATATGGATATATGTGATATATTTGACCTGATTTGATTGAAAAAAAATTTTTTTCAGCAAATCACTTATATTTTAATACTTAATATCTGTAATGGATGCAGTGTGTGATTTTAATGCAATTAAATGTACATGCAAAAAGCAAGGATTTAGAAAATTCCACAATGTATCTCTTTCTGTAAATTAAACAAGAAAAAAATGGCAAACAGTTTTACAGTTTGTATTTTTCTGTGTAAGTAGAAAAGGGTTTTATACAGAAGGAAGTCTTGTAGTTATGCAGAAGGAAAGGCTTCTTAGCAAAATTCCGTTTTCTAAGGAGGCTTTGTCAGTTCTGAATAAACCCTGCAATAAATTTAAACCTGGTGGTTTAAAATTCTGTTTATAAAACGGACTGCTTTCTATAGAGTTCACAAATTGTACACAAAGGATTAACTACTAAAGTAACATAAAGATGTTGCATTGCCACATGCACTGAGACTAAGCTGAAAAATCTGCTTGGGAAAGCAGCTGATCTGCAGGACTTGCAAAGCAGACATGGGCAAAGTTCTCCATCCTTTCTCTAAAGAACTGCTGTTGCTGTTCCATTGATTGTTCTGATTGTAGTTGGCTCTTCAAAGACTTATAGAAGGGTTTTTGTTGTTTTGTGGTTTTTTTTACACAGAAAAACAGATTTGGAAACAGAAAAAACAAAGGTTTTATTACCACATTAAGATAAGATAAAGGATTTAATATCAAATGGAGAACTAGCTTAGTCCTGGTCGATATGTTGTGCCTTTTCTTAAATTTCATTGGATTTGCCCAGAATTTGAAGCTGGGAATTTGGGCTGGTGCTTTTCATTCCTTTGCTGTATTTATAAGTTCTCTGGTATTTTTATGTATTTATGGCAAACAGTCTGTAGCAGTCTCTGTATCTCTTGCAACCAAGACAAGCCAAATCATCTGTCACCAATATGTGTGTCAACATCCTGACACCAGTTAGGGCACCTTCTTTTGTAGGCACCTCCAAGGCTTCATTTCAGCAAAGCAATTCATCACCCTCCTGAAATGAAGAGCTTGAAGAAACCTGAACCTGGCCTCTTCCTTCTTCCTTGCAGAGAAGTCAGTTCTAAGTGATGAGACTAAAAAATGGCTTTAGGAGGGTGGGATTCACCTCACCTCGCTGTAGCCATCCAAAACCCAAGGATGTGGCTGACAGCAGTTGTGTAAATTCCAGCCTGGCCAGAGGACAGGTTAATCTTGCCAGCCTGAGACAGTGATGCTCGTTTGGGAAGGGCACTGAAGATGCAGAAGATGGTCCAGCATTTTGGGAAGGAATTGGGGTTGCAGGACTGGGTATTTTGGCTTTTACATGGCTGGCATGGAGTGCCCTGCATCCAGAAACAAATCCAGGCCTTCCAGCAGCTGATCTTAGGGAGACTGAAGGAAAGAATGTAAATAAAATATAGCAGAGAGACCAGATGAATAATCGGTCTGATAGAAATCATTATTATTACTTATTTATAATTTTAATTTTAAAGTTTAATTTTAAGTAAACATAACAGCTTAATTTTTACTTCCTTTTTGTTTAGAAATAGGAACATTAAAAATAGCAACAGAAAACCCTTTTATGCTTTCTGCGCTGCTCTCTTAACTTCTTTGAAAAACTGAGTAAGAAAACATTAGCCAGCATTTCTTTCAGCTTCAGAGTAAGATAGGAATGGATAAATGCTGCTGCCTTTCTCTCAGCAGTCTGTTCTGCTCATGAAGGAAATAGTAACAGCCATTTAAAGTGATTTTTTTTAGGCTGGTCCAACTGTACAGATGACAGCCTTGGGTCTATACTTTGCTTAAATCTCTCGAAGCACAGCTATGGGAGGCTCATTTTGGACAGGCCATGAGGCTTTGACTCGTCAGGGGCAGTTTTTAGGTGCAAGGAGCACAGCTGAGCTGCAGAGCTGCAGCCAGGCCTGCAGAGCAGCTCTGCATGGAGCCAGCGGGGAAGGAGGGGCGAGCGCCGTGTTTGTTACTTGCTTGTGATTTCCATGGCGGTTTACAGGAGACAGAGCTGGAACCAAATGTGAGCCCAGGGAGCTCGGCCTGTGGTCTGTCTGCAGAGCAGGAATGTGGGATGGGGGGTCAGGATCAGGTTGCTGAAGGATGCAGGAGCCAAGGTGGAGAGAGTTGGGGCTGTCCTGCACTCCTGTGGTTCTGGGCTAACACCTCCCTGCGTGATGGTGTTTGTGGCACTGCCCCCTCAGCCACCCACAGGGCACATCCAGCCCTCCCTTTTGCCCCTTGAGCTCATCTGAACAGGTTTTGGTCCAAGATAGGATTTATGAAACTCCCTCTTTGCTGTGTTGGTTCTGCAGGACTAGAGAGGAGTGAGAAGTACTAAAAATCTATTTTGGTCACTAAAGTAAGCAGACATGACTCAGAATACTCACTGGGAACAGATCTGCTGGATGAAAAGGTGCCATTTTTATAGAGTCACTTTTCTGACCGTGCCCTTTAAACTCTTACAAAAATAGAATCCTTTCTCTGGCACTTCTCTTGGAAGGCAGGAGCGGGAGTGAGAGCGAGGACGTTCGCTGCGCTCCAGCCGCTGCTTCGGAACCAGACAAACTGTGCACGTTTTGTGAGTGTAACATGTGTTTAACACCAGGAAGAGCAGAAAGAAGGCATTTGAAATTCGTGGGGAGGGGATTTGGGCTTGGCTAGTTTCTCCATTTGCGGTGGAGAAGCGTGATCCCTGTTACGGTTGGATGAACCCTGGCCAGCGCTCTGCGCCGGTTTCTGGCATCCTCGTGTCCCTGCAGGAGCAGGTTCGGATCAGTGGGCTCGTCTGGAGCGTGGAGAGGCTCCTTTTGACCACTGCCTCTGGTTCCTCTTGGGCTGAGTGGCCTCGGCTAAAAGCGAGCCTGAAACCACACTGACGTAATCCGTGTTTATGGACCTGCGAGGGAACGAATCATCGCTGGCAAGCCGAGCCCCAGTCTGGTTGTCCCTCACATGAGGGGCGAGTTCTCCCTGCACTGGTGAGCCCAGGGCCCCTCCAGCTCCTGGGGAGGCTGATGGAGCCCAATCCAGCAGATCCCCATCCCTGTCAGCTCTCATCTGCATTCCGTGGAAAGGATTAGCAAGGCAAATCATTTCACGAAAAGTCACTCCCGGCTAAGTAGGTGATACTGGAGTTTTGAACTCTTCTCGTCTCTTTCTCGTTTTTTAATGGTTTGGTAAGAAGCTGGAGCCTGGCTGGTGCGAGGAAACTCAAAACCAGTGGTGTAAGCACACCACATGTGCTCCTGGGTGTTTGACAGTCCTGTTGTTCTCCTTTGGAGCATTGAAAAGAAAAATAACAAGCCTGTGTTAACGTATTTACCACTTTCAGTTGGTTTTACATGGAAAAAGAACACCAAGCCATAAATTCCTCCTCTGTTCCAGAATAACCCATGAAAGAGTTTGAAAACTCTGAATTTCTGTTCAGTGGATGAAATCTTGTCCTTGCTGAAGTGGCTGAAGCTTCTCTGATAGCATTCAAGGGGGCAAAGCTCTTCAGCTGAAGTTTATTCCTCATGATTCTGCTGGGGCTGGAAAGCCCTGGAAGTATTCTCACTGCTGATTTCCTAAAGCCTTAATTCCCCCCAGTTACTACAGCATTTAAAGGCACCGTCTTTTTCGCACAGGAAACAGCCACTGCTTTTTCTCTTGATAAAATTTCCCTTGTATGAGCTCAGAGAATTTCCACTTTCTCTGTGTGGGCTCATCTTTCATAGAGGAGGAGACATGGGTCATGTGCCTGCAGATCTCACAACTCCCTCCTGCTCCATGTCTGGCCTCCTCCCAGTCCCTTGGCAGGCAGGAGTCAGTGAAGATTTGCTGTCAAGGTCTCCTGTTTTAATTCTTCTCCGGACCCGGTAGCTTCTTCTTGCTGGGGAATCCTATATTTTCTGGTTTAAATTTGAGAGGTGTTTTGGATATGATGACATTTACAGCCAAAGCACATGACCTCTAATATTGTCTCCTTCCCTTGAAGCAAGTCAGGTGATCTCAGCAAGAAAAGGGAGGAAAAGCCCGGCAGAGTTGTGGGGCACACAGGATTGTCACTAACCCAGCACTGAATGGCCCTGGGGATGCTCCTCCCTTCTCAGCCCCACCTGGGTTGTCTGAAAGGAAACTTGCAGCTCCAGTGTTTGAATAGAGCTGGTTTAGAAGTTTTCTGTGCTACAGAAACACAGAATAATTAAGGTTGGAAACCTCCAAAATCATCAAGTCCAAACTGACTGATGCCCACCTTGTCCCCAGCCCAGAGCTCTGAGTGCCACCTCCAGGTGCCACCTGCAGGGATGGGCACTGCAAACCTCCCTGGGCAGTTCCAATCCCTGAGCTCCCTTTCCATGGGGAAATTCCTGCTGCTGTCCCCCTGAGCCTGCCCTGGCCATTCCCTCTCCTCCTGTCCCTGTTCCCTGGAGCAGACACCACTGCCAGGGCAGCTGTGTGGCCCAAAACACTGTCCCCAAGGCTGGCCACAGCTGTAAATGGCAACTCAGGAGCAAAAGCTGTGCCTCTGAGCCATAAAATGACTGCATTACATAGGAAGGAAGTTAAACAATTATTCCCGTTGCTTAAGGTATGGGCTGACAACATCAAAAGGGCTGATAATTAAAAATACAGTAATGTTTTCCCAAAGTCTCTCCACTCTTATTTCCTCTTTGGAGCTGCCTGATCGGTGTTTTATGAAGTGTCATTTTATCGGGTCCTAAAAATACCTCCAGACTTGTTAGGAGCTGTCCCTGTCACACACAGGACATTGAATCACTCTCTGTGCTTTAAAGGCACAAACCCTGCTTGGGCAGAGCCCTGGGGCAGGGAGATGCCTTTGCTGCATGTGCCCAGA
Organism: Cichladusa arquata; assembly: GCA_026413545.1. Lineage (NCBI taxonomy): Eukaryota > Metazoa > Chordata > Aves > Passeriformes > Muscicapidae > Cichladusa > Cichladusa arquata. Next base: position 3,104,603 of record JAOTQP010000001.1, on the reverse strand, counting down.
GTTAACCGTGCAAAAATTCCACACAAGCCACAGCTTTGGAGTGCCTCATTCAAATGGGATTTGAGGAAAAAACAAAAAACAAAACAAAACAAAACAACAAAAACAAACAAACAAATCCCAGACGTAGGAAAAACATAGAGAGGAATTATCCAAGTTCTGGAAAACGCGTGTGAGTTCCTGAGAGAAAATTTGGCAATATTCTCTTAACATTCTTGGGGTATGAGCAAAAAAGCTAAAAAAATGTTAAAGGCTATAAATTATTTAACTGTGCTTTCAATGAAATAGTTGAACCAGCTTGTCTCATAGCACTGCTCTTGACTTGAGGCCTTGGAGAAAACTTCCAAAATTAAGTGATAGAGTTTGGATCACTGGTGTATAGTTGAATAAAAGTGTGTAATATCACATGGTAAAAAGTTTGGAATTTAAAGTTTTAGAATATAGTAATGAGACCAGATGGAAATTCTTGATGTTGTCTTTTTCTTCCTTCTTATTCCTTCTTCTTCTTTAGTTTTTAGCTGGATAAAAAGTGCTGCACTGCGGGTCAGAATTGTTTGGTCATTAGCTCAAAAATATAAATAATACAGATATTAGTTTTTAATTGAATAGTTAGGCCTTAAAAGACCTTGTAACTAGCAAGACCCACCAACATTTTCTTGCTTTTAACCTGTTAGCTAGAAGTACTGTAAAACTCACTACAAATTTTAGAACGTGCATTCAGAACGTTTGAAATTTTGAAACGTACTGCAAACAAGAATGAATAAACCAAAAAAAATCCTGTCTCTCGCACTTTAAAAAAAAAAATTAAAAATCAAAAAAAAAAATTAAA
>JAOTQP010000001.1:3080491-3096854 GCA_026413545.1 Cichladusa arquata | reverse complement strand
AAAATTTGCTTTAAAAGAAAAAAAAAAAAAAAAAAAAAAAAAAGCAAACTCAGGGATTTTAAGGTTATCAAAGCCTGAAAAAAAAAGAACCAGAGGTGTAGCTTAAAGTGATTATTTGTTTTCCCTAAAGGAAATAGTTTGGTTTAATTTATGTTTCAATAAATAATTAATAAATCCCCAGGTGAAAACATCCAAAGAGTTGGAAAATAGTGGAGAATATGCAGGTTGGATGGAGCTTGGAGCAGCCTGGACCAGTGGAGGTGTCCCTGGTTGGTTTTAAGGTTCTTTTCCAAACCAAACCATTTCTGGTTCTATGATTCTGTGAGCATTTTTTTTGGCTAGTTAAAAAAGAAAAAAAAGTTATTTAATTGCACATTTTTGGATTTATTTATGCAATTTATCGATGCCTCCACAAGAATCTTCTGGGCCTAAATTTTCAAATATTTCTGTTGGCCCCACAAAAAAATTCTGCTGTAAAGGAACTTTATGTTCATATTTTTTGGAATTACCCACTCTGGTTAACTTTAACCACTGTAAAATGAGGAATTGTGGCTTTAGTGGCTGGTTCAGGCTGGTGTTGGGAGAAACTCCACCTCAATACATAGACAGATATATTTATATTAATGATAAATATAAATTTAAATGCTTCTCAAGGCTCTAAACCCCTCAGCACAGCTCACATGGCTCTGCCTGGTTTTTTTTTTTTTTCTCTCTGCACAAAAAAAGGGGTGAGTTGAGGTCGGAATCTCCTTTTTCTGTGCGTGGAGGTCAAATCCTTTGACATTTTACACTCGGTTCTGGCACAGAAAAATCTCTCAACTTAAACCATGTGGTGGAAGCTTTTCCTCCCTCCTGTTCCCCTTTGGTCTGGGAATTGGCCATGGTTAAAACTTCCAAGGGAACAGGTGGATGTGGCTCCTTCCTTGTGATATGAAAGAAGCAGAAAACTCGATTAAAGCAATTTATGGGCTCGGAATTCAACTTTTAATGTATCCGTGACACAAAAGGTTTGCTTTTTTTTTTTTCCCTCCAGTTCAAAACTTGCTAAAATAGGAAGTTAAAATTACCCTCAATCCTTTTCTAGCTGAAAACCTCAACAAATAAACAGTGGTTTAGTGGCATGGCAACCTGCCCCTTGCAATCCAAGAACTGCTCAGAGATGTCTATTTTAGTTTTGTTTTTTTTTCTTTTTTAAAAAAGATAAGTGGGTTTGGATGAGTGGAGGAGTAACTTGTGGTTCCTGCTGGTGGGAATTAAAGCAAAATTCTGGGATACTGCTTGGAATTAGCAAGGGATGGGGGTTTGGTCTTATAAAAAGCAATTTGTGCTCTCTTCAGTGAGAAAGTTTCACCAGAAATGCTCCAGGATGCAAAATGGGTGGAAAGGTGTGAAATGGGATGTTCAGAATTGTTTTGGTTTTCATGGAATCACAGGATCCCAGACTGGTTTGGGTGGGAAAGGATCTTACAGATCATTTTGTTCCAGCCCTGCCATGGCAGGGACACCTCCCACTGTCCCAGGTTTGGAGGACTCTGCTCTGATACTGAATAAACAAAAATAAGAATGAAAGAAATTAAATATTCCAACTCACACAGGAGATCAACCCTAATCCAATCACACTTTGATCACTGAGGAAGAAATGATGGAGCTTTTTCCCACCCCATCCCTTTTTTCTTGCTGGAAAGATGATCCCTGGAAGTTAAAAGGTGATGGCAGCAGGCAAATGAAAGAGGTTTCAGTTTGAGGTTTATCCTCCTGATATCAGCAATTCCATCCTCAGTGGATAACACACATTTGGGAGGGAAAGTGGAACCAGGAGAAGAGGAGAATACCCATGAGGAAACATCCATGGCTGAGCTCCATGGGCCATGAAATCCTGTTTGAAACAGCAAAGCCCAACACCTCCTACAGCTATTCCTGGAGGGAGCAGCTGGATCCAGGGGCCAGCACGAAAAAACCCACTGGGAATTCCACAGGGAAGCAGCAAAGAGGGATCCTGGGTGTTAAACCTGATCCTCTGCCAAGCAGAAAGTGCTCCCAAGAAGCTGAAGAATGTGAGGCTGCCACTGATACCTCCACCCACGGCTGCTGAGCAGCCACAATAAAATTTGTTTTGTTTTGGTTTTTTTGAATAGGAGCAGAGCAGTGAGCAGGAGAAACCCAGCATGGTTTGCTCTGCAAATCAGGGAGAGAAGTGAGGGGAATGTGAGGGGTTGGATCCTTCACCTGAGCTGACCTGGAATTGCTCCAAGGGAAGGAGGTGGGTGGTGCTTCCAGTTTTTTTTGGGTTTGCACAGCATGTGGTAATTTGTGGTTTTTAGTAGTAAAATCAGTAGGGTTTAGTATGGTTGGATGGGGATTTTGGGGAAGGAAGGCATAGGTTGCCCACAGAATTTTGTGGCTGCCCCATCCCTGGAAGTGTGCAAGGCCAGCTTGGACTGGGCTTGGAGCAACCTGGGATAGTGGAAGGTGTCTCTGCCCATGGTTTGGGTTGAAACTAAATTATCTTTAAGGTCCTTTCCAACCCAAACCATTCCCTGATTCTATGATTCCCAAAAATACCCCAAACCCATCAGATTTGCAATAATTCCACTGAGCCACAGACCTTCCAATCCCAGGGAATAAAGGAAAGTTCCAAATGCTGCCTGAGGTGAGTGCTAACCTTTCCAGCCTGCAAAAACCCCAGCAGAGAACCTTGACTGAGCCCATGTTAGGAACAGCACCTGCTAAAACCAACCCTGTCCCACTTTTTTGGTTCCATCTCCCCATGAATCTGCATTTTGACAGGAACAGCTCAGTGACCTGACCCACTGCCCAAATTTCAGCAGGAATTTTAGCAGCTCTAGAGGATGCCAGGTAAGATTCCAGTGGATGGGAATCAAGACTCCTGAGTGACCTTTTGCAGGTTTTCATCCAAAAAAAAAAAAAAAAATCCTGGAAAACCACCAGCCACAGAAACAGCTCCAAAGCAGCCTGTCCTAAGAAAGTCTCAGCACTCAGAGATAATTTTGGGAGGATGTAGCATTTTGCAAAGCTCTCTTTGCTGCTGCCTTCCTGGGAAAGGTTTTGACATTATTTCCCTCTCTCTCCAGCACACTCATGGACAAATATCCATTGGAAATACACCTGGAACAAGGCCTGGCTTTGCAAGGCAGCAACAGCTGTGCAGGTGTTACAGGGCAAACAAAACCCATGAGCTGTGCTGATGCTGGGAAGGCACAGAATGGGCCCCTCAAAACCTGCCAGGCTTCCCAAAATCCAAACATCCACTGGGAAGCTCCTCTTTGCACTCCTTAAGGGCTCTCACAAGTCAAAGATCTCCAAGGAAAGCTGGGAAAACATGGAAGCACAATGAGGCCATGAGCCCCCGTGGAGGTGTTGAAGCAGGGGGAGGATTAGAATGGACCCTTTAAAACCTGCCAGGCTTCCCAAATTCCAGATATCTATTGGGAAGCCCCACTTTTCACTCCTTAAAGCCCTCACATGTCAAACATGTCCACAGAAAGCTGCTAAGACATGGAAGCCCAGCAGGGCTGCAATCCCCTGTAGGCCACGGGGATGGAGGTGGGGGAGCAGAGGATTAGAATGGATTCCTTAAAACCTGCCAGGCTTCCCAAATTCCCAAATTAAAACATCCAGGCTTCCCAAAATCCAAACATCCCTTGAGAAGCTCCACTTTTCACTCTTTAAAAGCTCTCACAAGTCAAAGATCTCCAAGGAAAGCTGAGCAAAGACGGGGCTGCAATCCCCCGTGGGCTGCAGGGATGGAGGTGGGGGAGCAGAGGATTAGAATGGATTCCTTAAAACCTGCCAGGCTTCCCAAAATCTAAACATCCATTGGGAAACCTGTCTTTTCACTCCATAAAGGCTCTCACAAGTCAAAGATCTCCAAAGAGAGCCCCAAAGAGATGGAAACACAGCAGGGCCATGAGCCCCCAGACACTGCAGGGATGGAGGTGGGTGAGTGAAGGGAGAATTAGAATGGACCTTTTAAAACCTTCTAGGCTTCCCAAAATCCCAAACTGAAACATCCAGGCTTCCCAAAATCCAAACATCCATTGAGAAGCTCCACTTTTCACTCCATAAAAGCTCTCACAAGTCAAAGATCTCCAAGGAAAGCTGAGCAAAGACGGGGCTGCAATCCCCTGTGGGCTGCAGGGATGGAGGCGGGCGAGCAGGGGGAGGATTTCGGGTACTTACCCTGAATCTGACTCTGAGGCTGAGGGTTAAAAGCTGTGCTGTGGTTCAAGGAGGCTCGAGGGTTGGGTGTGGGGGCTGGGTGGTGTGGGCTGACCCTCATGGCCGTGCGACGCAGCTGCTCCAGCTCGCTCAGGCGCTCAGAAAAGGACAAGCTGCCAGGCTTTGTCTGCTCATCTAGTTTCTGACGATGTCCTAGTGTGGGAGGGGGGGGAAAAAGATCAGAAAAGCTCACTTGGTACATGAGGTCGGTCGGGTTTGGGTTATTTTTAGGGTTTTTTTCCTTGTTTTTGCTGCCCCTGGTCTGGTGACGGTCGTAATTTGTGTGAAATGAAGCTGGAATCAGCTGTTGTGCTTTGCATGGGGGCAGCCTGAGATGGGGCTGAAGAACCAGAGCCACTGGAAATTTCAGGGCTACCTTTTCTGCCTTTCTACTTTTCCTACCTTCCCTGTGGTTTCTAAAAGGAGGAAACGACCCCTGTGCTAAACCGGCACTGGGATAACTCCTCAAAAATTCAATCCCAAATTATCACCAGGCACCACAATCAGACAAGTGCTACAGGGCTATAAAATAACAAACCAAATCAAATCCTGGGTTTGGATTCTTTTGCAGTGGTTTTATGGACAGGAATGGAAAATAAACAGAATTGAAATTGGGTTTGGGTTATTTTTAGTTTCTTTTTCCTTGTTTTTGCTGCCCCTGGTCTGGTGACGGTCGTAATTTGTGTGAAATGAAGCTGGAATCAGCTCTCATGTTTTGTATAGGGGCAGCCTGAGATGGGGCTGAAGAACCAGAGCCACTGGAAATTTCAGGGCTACCTTTTCTACCTTTTCTGCCTTTCTACTTTTCCTACCTTCCCTGTGGTTTCTAAAAGGAGGAAACGATCCCTGTGCTAAACCTGCACTGGGATAACTCCTCGAAAATTCAATCCCAAATTATCACCAGGCACCACAATCAGACAAGTGCTACAGGGCTATAAAATAACAAACCAAATAAAATCCTGGGTTTGGATTCTTTTGCAGTGGTTTTATGGACTGGAATGGGAAATAAACAGAATTGAAACTGGGATCTTGAGGTTTCTCTTGGTGGCACTGGGTGCTTCAGACACTGAGCTCTGAGAGGGGAAATGCTGAATTCAGAGCATCAGCCAGGGCACAGGGGATTTGGGCAGGGCCATGGGGAAATTACAGGATCCAGCACTTCCCAGAGCAGCCCTTGGAGCACAGTCCCCATAGAGCCAGGACAGCATCAGGACACATCCAGATTCAGCTGGAAGGAGCAAGGTGACACATTTCTACTTTCCACTGTCCCAGGCTGCTCCAGCCCCAATGTCCAGCCTGGAACTGAACATTCCAGGGATCCAGGGGCAGCCACAGCTGCTATGGCAATTCCATCCCAGCCCCTCCGCTCCCTCCCAGGGAAGGATTTTTTCCTAATATCCAAACTAACCCTACTCTCTGTCAGTTTAAAACCATCAATATCATCTCACACTAAAGTAGCACAGAGGCTGAACCAGGAATTTGCTGCAGATCCAGCTTTATTGATCAGTCAGCCTTAGAATCATGGGATAATTAAGGTTGGATAAGCCCTCCAAGATCAAGTCCAACCCAGCTAAACCAGGTGCCACATGCACTGCCTTGCTGAACACTTCCAGGGATGGTTGTTCCTCTATCCTGTTCCCATCCTGACCACCTTTTCAGTGAAGAATTTTACTTCCTAATATCCAATCTAAACCTTTGCTGGTGCAACTTGAGGCGTTTTCCTCTTGTCCTGCTGCAATCCTTGCCTTGCCCAGGTAAACTTCAGCTGAACCTGCTGGTGACAGCCCCAGCACATGGTGGGGGTGGCAGGAACTTGTCACTTAGGAAATGTCTGTCCTTGCTGATGGGCAGGACTGTGGGCACACACAGAAAGGGTTTTGTTCAATGGGCAAATCCATGTTTTTTGGTGATCCCAACCTGTAATTTGTGAGCTACAAAAGGAATCAGCCCCTTTCAGCAGTGCTGTCCTGTGTGGATTCTCTGATGTGCTGCTTTTTAGCTTTTCCTCAGCAGGGCTTTTCCTTTTTAGCTTTTCCTCAGTAGGTCACCAACTCTCTTTCCTTGCTTCACCCATCTGTTTGCTCCCCTCAATCTTGATGCAATATAACATTTTCAAGTCTATTAAACCCTGTTAAATCTGGGCAAAACCAGGCAATGATTCCTAAGCTGATGGAAAAAAAAGTCAAGGAACACTCCTTTGTGCACACAGCATTGTATCTCAAGTCTCATTCCTTGCAGAATGAGGCTAAAAATGGAACCCTTGTGGTCTCCTTGCTAAAGGGATCTTCTCCACCTCGCTTTGTTTATTGTACTGTGTCTCAGTGTGGGGAGATTATAATTTCTTGAGTGGTGCCTGAAGCACTGTATAAAAAATAAAGCATACACAAAACTAACAAAGAATGGAAGAAAGGAATTTAGGCCTCCCAGTCACAGCACTGTGCCTTTAATGGTTGATGAAATATTATATGCATGTTTTCAGTTGTATTATTTGTCCACTTTAGGAACCTGGAAATATGAGGAATGATCACATCAGTGCTCAGGGTGGAGAACAAGCAGAAAGGAGGAAATAATCTATGTTTTCTGTACAAGTTTAGTGCAAGAGTGACAGGCAGGGCCTTTTGGGGTACAGAGCTCTGGGAAATGCTGCTGAGTTACTTGGAATGTAGTTGACTTTAGGAATCAGCAGAATTGTGCTGAATAATCATAATTTCAGATCTCCAAAGACAGTGCCTGTGAAAGAAGGCTTGAAATGTAATCCTGGGGACTTTAATGCATGTTTGTTGTACTCTAAATTTCTAATTTAAACACAGCAAGAGCTGGAGGATTATAGAATGGTTTGGGTTGGAAGGGACATCAAAGATCATCTCAATTCCACCTTCTGCCATGGGCAGGGACACCTTCCACTGTCCCAATGTCCAGCCTGGCCTTGGGCACTGCCAGGGATCCAGGGGCAGCCACAGCTGCTCTGGGCACACTGTGCTCTCTTGACATGACAGCAGAAAGGTGAGCTTTGTGTGTTTTATTTTCCCTTTGGGAGCTTGGCAGCCTGAAGATTGGAGTTTGACCAAGAAAAGTCTTAGTCTTGTATTACTACATCACTCAGCTCACCTGGAACACCTCACAGGTAATCAGGCTTCTGTAGTTGTGAGTATTGATACACTGCAAGGCAAGGAGTTAATTATGATGTACATGGAAGTGTCCAGCTCCCAGAATGGTTTGGGTTGAAAAGGAGCTTAAAGATTATCCAGTTTCCAACCTCCTGCCATGGCAGGGACACTTCTCACTGTCCCAAACTGCTCCCAGCCCCAATGTCCAGCCCGGCCCTGGGCACTGCCAGGGATCCAGGGGCAGCCACAGCTGCTCTGGGCACCCTGTGTTCACAGGGAACAATTCATTCCACATACCTAACCCAAATTCCCCCTCTGTCAGTTGGAGCCCATTCCCCTTGTCCTGTCACTCCAGTTCCTGATGAATTGTCCCTCTCTGGATTCCCTGTAGCCCCTTCAGGCTCTGGAAGTTGCTCTGAGGTCTCCCCCCCAACTTTCTCTTCTCCAGGCTGAACATTCCAAATTTTCCCATCTTGTCTCCACAGGGAAGCTGCTCCTTATCAACCCCTTATCAACCTCATGACCCTTCTTGGGACTTGCTCCAACATTTCCATGTCCTTCTGAAGGACATAAGAATGACCCTTCTTATGAAAGACATGGAAAAAATGAACACAACTTGATACCCGCCCCAGTAATGCTGAGAGTTCTACACTGATTGATTGCACTGGGCACTTTCGTACTTATCTCATTCCAAAATATTTGCTTTTTACACTGAGCTGAGAATTTTGCTGAATATCCAATATCTTGCACGGGAATGCTCTTAATTCCAGGTATCTGGCTTCAGAATTTGAACAAGGCTTGTGTCAAGCCTGTGCTGTCTTGAATATGCTACTGTTACCAGAAAAAGTCTCTCTGGTATGCTAAGAACAGGGGACGTGCTGGGGTTTGCAATTTTAGCATTACAGATTCTTTATTATTAATAGATTAGCAGGGATTTTTCCTAAAGACTCCTATGAGTCAGAAGAGTTCCTGTTACTAAATTTCATATATTCATTTATTTATACAACTATCCATGAGGTCTTACGGTCTTTTCAGCCCCGAAAGAGCCAATGTGCTGTAAGTGTAAATGCAGTTTATTGAGTCCTGGAAATCATAAATATCTCCTTTAACATCTGATTTATCTTGAACTATGTGCATTGAAAGAAGTGTCTCAGAATTAGGAAAGAAGGGGCATTTGCTGCTCTTTTGGACAACCTGTGTATTCATACCCAGAGCAAAATTTTGGCAGAGAGTGGTTAGAATTAAACTGTCACCACCAGGCCAATTTTACTTTATATTCTGCGAGGTTATATGAGTTTTATAGGTTCATTTATTTTCCTGATTAACAGTCCAGTCCCGCTCCTGACAACATCTCCCATTTTTTTTCATTCCTGTGGCTTCCCCAAGACGAGCAGAAGAGATAAAGTCTTGGGCAGAGGGAAATGTGAGGAGAGGAATTTCAAGGGGGGAAATTCACTCTCCCAGCATAAATTTGTCTGGACTTTGTGACAGCCCTCTGGGTTTGTACCATGGAGAAATTGTCCAGACAGGTCTCAGCAGTGCAAGAGCTCAGTGTACACAGGAGCCAGCTCCAGACAGTGCCTCGTGGAGCCTCTGCCCTGCTGGTAAACCATGGAATTGTGGAATGGTTTGGGTTGGGAGGACCTGAAAGATCATGCAGTTCCACCCCTCTGCCAAGGCCAGGGACACCTTCCACTAGGCCAGGCTGCTCAGAGCCTCATGCAACCAGGCCTTGAAAAAATCAGTGTAATACTGATATTATCTTTGTCTTTCCTTGCTGTCCCACCACTGCTGAAGTGGAATAACTGGTAGATACTGTTTTCATGGGAACTGAAGATGACTAGAGAATGCCTCTATTTTATTTCCTTCAACAATAACAAAAAATAAAATTCAGAACATTCTCAATAATTGAATGGCTGTAATAGAGTGTTCTCAACAAAATGATACATTCTGGTTTCATTTTCCAGAAAGGAAGGTGGTACATCATGACATGCAGGTGATGGTGATAAAGTAGAGGAGAATTGTACAATAGAAGTACAAAGTGCAATGACAATGTAAAAAAAATCCCATGAAAAAATATTTTGGGTTAAAATGATCAACTAATCTGGGCCTGCCATAAAATATTCTGAGATAAGAGAGGATTTAAAAGGTCATAGTGGTCATAATAACCTTTGGGTAACCTGGGCATCCCAGACTCTGTGTGCTGTGTTGCTTTATCCCAAAGCTGCAGTAAAGTGAACACTGGCACAACACAAAGCAGGATATTAGTTATCCTCCTTGATCTTTTGCCATAACAGAAAATGTTTTATTCTGCTTTTCCTTTGCCAGTATCTCCTTTCCTATGGAAAGCAACATCTTCTTGGAAACAAGCTGTGTCCTTGCCTGTACATTCCCTGATGTACATTATGCTTTTTTCTTTTATTTGCCTTTCACCTGATGACTGTGTTAGAGGCAGCCTGTGTCCTGAGGGAACATTAGATGAGCAGGGAATCTGACTATGAAATTACTCCCAGAGTGATTTTTTTTCCTAGTGATTATGGAAAATAACATCTTTGCATGGTGGGTGCCCAGTTTACCTGTTAATTTATATGATTGTGTGCAGAAAGAGCTTTTTGGCTAATGGGGCATCACCTGTGCTGGTTTCCAACAAGCTTGTGGTACCCCAGGTGTTGCTTTAAACCTGTTGTTCTGAATACTTTGATGCTCAGTTCCACAAGTGTCCCATTTTTCCATAGTTGAGATGAGAAGGGGGAGTATTTACAAGTGTAGGAAATTCTTTGTGAAGAGTTCTTGCTCCTAAGCCCAAATTATTAATTTTAAATCCCTTTCATTTGTTTCTCAGACACTGTGGGCGTCCACAATTGTGCTTTGAAACACTTAGAGCAGTAGTTTTTTTGGTTTTGTTTTTTTTTTTTTTTTAATAAAACCTTTAATCATAGGGTGGAAAAGTCCCAGGAAATACCTGAGGAATGGGATACATCCATGCTAGTCCCTGTTAGGATTTTAACATCATCTGCTTCCATCTTGCTCACTTTTGATTTCAGAGGATGGGAGCGTGCTTGTGTTTTTTTTAGGTAAATATCTTTGCTTGGATTGTCCTGCCTCAAAGCCAAACTCCAGAAAGAATTCCTTGGACTCCAGAGGAGTGATCCCACAGCTTGCAATTGAAGATTTGCTTTTTATCCCTGTGGAAGGGATTTAGAGCTAAGGCAGTGCAAACTAAGCTGCAGAACAACTGCAGCTCCCAAGAAATTTTTATGTTGAGGCCAGTGCCCATTTTCAGCCCCAGTGTGAGGAACAGAAGGCATCAGTTAAATAAATTTTACTTAGTTGGGACTGAAAGTTCATGTGCAGACCCTTCCTGTAGTTAACAGCATGACTGGAGAGGAGAAAGTGTACTTTGTAGCTATATATGAAATATTTATCTCCTTAAATGCCACTTCATTTTTTTCTTTATATTCAGTGGCAAGAATTCCACGGGGAGAGAGGTTTCTACATTAGGAAGAGAAGCTGCCCAAATGCAGCTATGAGGATGCTTGATCCAAGCTGGGGATTTGGTTACTGTTTTAAAATTCTTTTTCTCCCCCTGTTTAGTAGCTGTGATCCTGGCAGGGACGTGGGGTTTTGTGGCAGATGGTTGTTATACACACTGAAAGGACTGTATACTTCCAATATGCTCCATAAGCCATTAAACTCTGTAAAAGCCTGGCAGGCTTTATAGTTTGCATCCTGCCATTAGAGTTCCCTCTGAAGTCTGTCAGAGGGATGTAATTCCACTCTAATTAAAGCTATTCCCCTTTTCCAAATGTGAAGCCTGCCTAATTAGTGACTAATTGTTTCACAAATATAAATGAGGCCTAATTGTTCCTTACCCTGACTCCATGCCCTGCTTGCTGTTCTGTCTCCATTAAACTCCCTCTGCAGCCAGTGGGAAAGGGGAGATATTTGGAATATGTTATTTTTCCATCGATGGTGTGAGCATGGTCTCCCTGATGGGGAATTTTTTGGGTCCCCAGCTGCCCTCCAGGCCTCAGAAGTGGGATGAAGATTGTCAAACCATGGTGCTTTGTGCAATTCTGGAAACATCAGCTCCTCTCCTCCTGCCTTTCTGCAAGGAGACGGGGGAGAAGGATGTTGGGAGCAGCTGATGGAATTCATGGAGGATCTGTAATATCAAGGAGTTCTGTGAGGTGTGAGTACTTGAAGATGAGGCACATGAATTATACACAACCCACTGTGGAAGCACTCTACAAGTGAACTTCCAAATTGCTTTTTTACAGAATAATGCCACATTGCAACTGCAGTCATCAGGCAATGAGTGGAAGTGACAATACTGATTTGTTTTTATCATCCCAACTCTATTTCATTAGCACAAGGATAAGTCAAAGCTTGGAGTTGTGAGGACAGTAATTTCCTTTTTTATTTCTACTGAAAAGACAGAGTCACTGCAGTTAGAGATTGGGAATTAACATTTATAAGCACCTGGAGCATAAAAAAGTGGAAGAAAATGGATCTGCATTTAAAGGAAATATTTTGTATCACTGAGTTAAATTTTTTGAACTTGGAGCTCGCTTTATTCCTTCTCTTCTTTTAGGGGTACATTTGTTTGAGGAACAGCAAGACTGATGCTACAGAAAACATAAATCTTAATCTACATGCTAACATGCCTAATAAAAGTTTACATACCTGAGTTTTTCTAATAGTGAATAAGTTCAGGGAACCCAAAATGAAGTTTCAGAGCTGCACCAGGGCTTTGAATCTTGCTGAATCTGTGATCATACATTAGTTCTGACATGTCAAATCAGTGGTTTGAAGAATTGATGAGGCCACCATAGTCACATGCTAATTTGTTTTTAATGTACTGGTGGATGGCAAAAAGGTATTTAAACATGTAGTCAGTACAAGATACCTACAATGCCTGTTTGGCCCTCAGAAATGGAACATAGTCTAATTACTTATTTTAATGGTTCATATGCTCTTGAAATGATGCCTTCACTTGTAACACCACACACAGGCAGATGTACCCACAGAGAGGGACACTAAATCTCCTTTTTAGCTGGACTAAATTGCTGTAACAGTCAGGTAGTAGCCAGTGTAGCAAAGGAAAAGAGGTCAAAAGCATGAATGAAAAACATCCCAAGTCTGCAGAACAGACAAAAAAAATACTATTATTACCATCATTGGCTATGTAATGGGAAGGTGCAGAGAAGACAGAGCTGCACTTCTCTCAGAGGAGTGCAGCAAAGTCCAGAGGGTTGCAGTTTAACTTGGCACAGTGGAAACTGTGACTAGGAATAAAAATAAAAACCAGGTTGCTGTAAGGGTGTCCACAACTGGAACAGGTGGCCAGAGCAGTGGTGTAATTCACAGAATCATCCTAGAATCATGGAGTGGTTTGTGTTGGGAGAGAACTTAAAAATCATCCAGTGCCACCCCTGCCATGGCAGGGACACCTCCCACTGTCCCAGGTTGCTCCAACCTCAAGTCCAACCTGGAACTGAACTGATTCCAGGGATCCAGGGGCAGCCACAGCTGCTCTGGGAATTCCATCCCAGCCCCTCCCTACCCTCACAGGAAACAATTCCTAATTCCCAATATCCCATCTAACCACCCTGTCTGTCAGCATGAAGCCATTCCCCCTTGTTCTGTCACTGCTGTTGTTGTTGGAGCTGGTCAGAATGAGCAGAGAATGAACAGAATGAACAAAAGGGTATTGGAATAAAAAAAAAATGCAGAATCATTTTTGGTTGAAACATTTTTCAGCTCTCATGGAGTATAGGGTTGGGAGTGATACCTGGATACTGAGAATGTTTTAGACATCAAAAGTGGAAAAAAAAAAGTGAGCAGTTCCTAGGTAATAATGGGAACAGGGGAAATGTCCTTCTTAGGTATAGTGGGAGCTGGGGAAATATCCAAGTGAGGGCAACACGAAAAAAGAATGGGAATTATTTGTAATATTAAAACATACTGATTGATCTTGCTTACAGTTGCATCTTTGGGGAAGAGGGGCTGAAACACAACAAAAAAATGCATGGAAGTACATAAAAATTTATTCTAAACTCTGCAGTCTGGTTTAGAACTACCACTAAATCTCAACATTATTATGTGTCTATGTCTCATAATTTTTTAGCAGGAGAATTTGAGATGGGATCTGTTGCTTTGGATTGAGAGAACAAAGGAAATGTTAATTATGAAAGTACTGGAAGAATGCAAACAATTTCAGGTTTGGTCTTTTGTGACAAGGACTCCAATATATGGCTGGACTAACAGGAAGGCTGGATGGCCAGCTTGGGATGCAGTGTCTTGTATTCTGTGGCAAAACTCCATGCAGTGTCACAGCTCTCAAATACCATCCCAAATACACCAGTTTCATGGAGCAAGGCATTATTTGGGTTTCCCCTGCTAAAGGAACAACTAGAATTTCTCCTGCCTCTAAAACACCACTCTGTTTCTGCTGGTCCTGGTCCTGGTCCAGAACTCCTGCCTGGAAGAATTGCTGCTTCCTTCCAGGCATGAACCCCTTCAGAAGTGGGTGAAATGTGTGTGCCCATGCAGTGGTTGGAGTTTGGTCCTTGGTGACTGAAATCTGTGCAAGTTTTGCTCTTTGACAGCAGTGGGATGGAGCCCTGTGCTTGTTGGGTGTTTTTGTTCATGGAAGGCAAGACAATAAATGGAGCAAGATCATAAACTCTGGCCCTGTTCCTGAGCAAGGGATCAGCCCATCTGTAGGCCGTATGTCAATAAAAACAACTAATTACAGAATAACTAAATATAAAGGCCCCACTGCTTCAGAAAACCCTCCTGTATCCCATTCCTGAGCTTCCTATTACATCCACACAAAGTCTGGATAGTATTTGTTCTGTTAAACCCTGATTTTGAATTTGAGCTAAGCAAGAAGGAATCTGCAGCCTTTTCCTTGTGAAGTTCTGTTCATTCTTGCACAGAGAATTTGGAGGAGCTGTGGATATTCCATTCCTGGAACGTCCAAGGCAGGTTGGACATTGGGGTTGGAGCAGCCTGGGACAGTGGGAGGTGTCCCTGCCATGGCAGGGGTGGAATGGGATGAACTTTAAAGTCCTTCCAACCCAAACCATTCTGGGATTCTGTGATGATTTCCATGTCTTTAGACATTACAACCATTCCCATTTGTTTTTGGGGGAATTGCTTCCAAAGGTTGAATCTGCATCTCTTTTCCCTGCTGGGGCCTTCCCAGGTTCTGCTGGAAAAAGGGAACTGAAATCTGCCTTAACCCTGGAATCACCTTTCTCCTCCAGCTGGAAATCAAACACATAGTAATTATAGTTAATAAAATAGTTAATATTTCTTTCTCACTTACACACATGGAAAACCCTCTGTGCTGTTTTTGCTGCAGTTTTTTTGCCTGCTGCAAATTCAGGTTTGGTGAACTAAATACATTCCTCTTCCTTCTGTTTTTAGTGTGTGAGGAGGAACACAGGCATTTCCCTTGCCATATATATAGAAATAATGAGAGTTTTTTTCCATGTGAAATATGTTTCTTTGAATTTCTAAATCAAACATGAATTTTTGCTTAACAATGCTTTTGAACGTTACTTTGCAGGATCAGTAATGCATTATAAATTTAATACTGTTGCTTTACACTCACTATAAGAAATACATTTAGATCCTTAAAATAGTACTTTTCTAAACATTGGACTTCACAGTTTCATGGATGACAGGTCCAGGTTTCATCTAGCAAAGTACTTCCAAATCCAGATGCTGAAAGAATGAGCCTAAAATTATGCATTCAGTCACTATAAGCTATTTATAGACATTCTTCAAATGCATTTGAAATTAAAAAATGAAAACAAATCTGTGAAGGTCACAAATCAAAGCATTATTGGAGATGATTTATATCCTTCCAAGGTACTTTCTTGCTAAGGATGTGGTATATTTCTATTTTTGTAATGCATTAACATTTTTTATTGATAAAGTGAGATTCAGGCTGCCATGGTGGTGCCAGTCTTTCTGATCTGTATATTTGAACAGTTTTTGCAGTGCAGGTCAACACTTAATGGAAGTCACTTATTTCTGAAATACCTTGTGTTTATACAGCTGTTCTGTTTTTTTTTTCTTCTGCTTTCCAACATCAGAACTGAAAGTGCCACAAGTAAAAAGAAAAATTAAAAAAAAAAAAAGTATTTAGTGCCAAAGACGTACAAAAGGAATAAAAAAAGCTTTTAGTAACAGAAAGGAGGATTAGTCTGAAGAACTTCAGAGGGTGTTTAGTTTTGTTCTGTGGTCAGATGATAATTTCCACTGGAAGCTGGCTGTATTTACTAATATTCTGAAGAAGGATCACCACAAGTATTTACACTTTGTCTTAAGAATACTTTAAGGAAAAAAAAAAAGGTGTTGCCAGTCACGTTTGTGTTACTGTTCCCTGCGAAGGGTGGAGCTTCAAAACAACAGAAAAACCCTGCAGAGGGATTGTAAAGGACCTCCTGTCTTGTTTGTCCTTCCACAGAGAACTTTTCATCCTCCTGGTACCCCACAAACCATCCCCAGACCTGCCTGGAGAGGGGAGCAGGTGCCACAAATGCCTTTGTTTGGAAACAGTCTCAGCTGAGTGTTTCACTGAGTGTCCTTAGCTGTGCCAGGCTCCTTTTTGGGAAAGTTTCCTCTCATGGGACAATTTTTCACAATCCCTGGAGCACCTTAAGTCCAGCTTAATTTATTTTAGGTCATGACTGAGGTGTGCAGGTCAAGGCTGGGAAACTACATCAGTTTATAATGGAATCTTGGAAAGGTGTGGGTTGGAAGGGACCTTAAAATCACCCTGTTCCAACCCTCTGCCACAGGCAGGGACACTTTATAGACCAGATTTCTCCAAGTTCCTGGCCTTGAACACTTCCAGAAATGTTTCTGGAAGTTTCAATTCCAGTTTCTTGGAATAGATTCCAAGGTGTTCACTGGAGCTGCCTCATGGGTGACTCCCCCAGGACAGGCTCTGCTCTATGCAGCCCCTGAACCATCAAAAGCAACTCCATAAGCACAGT
>JAOTQP010000001.1:3054458-3075542 GCA_026413545.1 Cichladusa arquata | reverse complement strand
CCAGGCTGGACATTGGGGCTGGAGCAGCCTGGGACAGTGGGAGGTGTCCCTGCCATGGCAGGGGTGGCACTGGATGATCTTTAGGGTCCTTTCTACCCCAAACTGTTCTATGAGTCCATGATTAACTTCTGGAGGTGTATCTTGAAAGTGAAAAATCTGGCAATTTTTTTTTTTTTTGCTGCCAGAATTGAGACTAGCTTTTATTTCTCCCACTGATTTTTTAAAATAAATAATGCCATATAATAATAACAATAAAAAAATCTCTCATCCAAACTATCAAGTGATGCCTTTCAAAAATTGCCAGTGAGTTACACTTCTATTTAAATTGCTCTGAAAGAACTGAGCACATCAGACAGTGCACAACACAGCCACTGGGTTCTGTCCTGCAAGGTCAGGGTGAGTACAAAAAGTTATCACTGAGAATGGAAAGTTGAAGAAACCTCCTGGCTTGGCACATCTTTTTATATTTTGGTTTTCTTGTCCTTTGCAGTTGTTTTATTTGTGGTATTCACCTGCAATCAAATCTTACCCTAACAGCAAATACTGACTGCTCATTAACAGCCTTGGCAATAGCACTTCTTGAGGGTGCAGATCTTTCCTCAAGGTTTTATTTTTGAGGCTGTTAAAACACTGAGAGGTTACAGTGAAAGAAGAAATAAAAAGAACCCCACTAACCAAAAATTTAAGTGGTTATACCCAACCACAAGTTAAACATAAAAGCTTTGAGCTCATGTCATGCAGCTCTGCTGTATCACATCTCCCTGCCAGTGGAAGAGTTGTGGTGTTTCACACTTACCTGCTTTACAGATGTGAATTACAAACATTTCTATGGCCTTTCCTCACTGGTCACTGCTGGAGTTTGCACTTGGAGCCGTTTTCCCCAGAAATCCATGCCTGCAGGCACAGAGGGGCTCAGCCCCTCCTGGGGCACCCCTTGGCTTCTTGGCAAACCCCAGGTGCCAGCAGGAGCTGCAGCACCTTCTTCTAAACCTGGAAATATTAGAGAAGGGAAGGCATAAACTTGCAGTACCATGCTGGGCAGGAAAGTGATCTTGTTTGCTTAGCAGTTCCCAAATTGCAGGCTTGTAAGGATCTTCTGCTCCTGGGTTTTGCCCACAACAATGAAGACAAAGACAAGGGGCTGGTTCTGTTTACTTCAGTGGATGAAGATTTCACCTCTTCTTATTCCTGTTAAATTTTAAAATTTATGAACTTCTGTTAATTTAAAAAAATCAATAACAATGTGATAATTTCAGTAAAGCCCTATGGTATGCATAAAGCAGGAGCACAGGAGAATAACTGTACTCTAATTTTCTCTTAGTGCATCCTTGGATGTGCAGGTTGCCTCTAAAGTGCAGCAAGCCTAGATTTGGTTTAAATTTTCTACACAAGGGCTCCCATCATAACTGGAATTATATTAGGTGTCTAGGAAGCTGAAAATCACATGTAGCATATTTATGTCCCTAAGAAGTGCAGCTCTAACCTGCAGCAACAGGAGTTGATGCTGTTTCTGCACATCACTGAGAGCAGGTTTATAGTGCTCTGCATTTTGAATATCTCAGCTTTTCTCTCTGGTACAGACTTTGAACAGAGCTGGTGGGACCCAGGCACACAAAAAGAGATGTCCTGGCAAAACAATCCAGCAAGGGATGTCTCAAAACTTTTCCAACAGCTGTAAAACATCAGTTCTTTTAAAATATGTGACCAGTCCAGTTGCATGACAGTGTGAGGGGATCTGAAAGTCCTGCTGGCACTGACTTGGGATATTCTGCATAGCTGCTCAGGGATTCACCTCCTGTGAGTAATGGTAAACATCCTGAGTCATGCTGGTAGAAATCTGGTGTGATGCCAGTGTGGTTATTCATCCCAGCACAGTGTGCACCCCTGTGTGTGTGTGTGTGTGTGTGTGTGTGCCAGTCCCAGTGCTGGGTGCCTGTCACAGGAAGGGGGCTTTCCTCGAGCCCTTGTGTCTGATTATTCTGTCAGTGCCATGCAGAGCTGTTCTCCTGTCTGATCCTCACATCTCAGGCAGCAGGGACCCAGGATTCCTTGGAGAGAGCCTGCAGGCAGCCTGTGCTTGGATCACCATTTAATTAATATTGGCCTTCTGGTGCACCAGCCATTTTGACACCTCGTCTGCTGTTGATTAAACACCCCTCATCAGCCAGAGTTAGCTACAACTGGGGCTGTATTCTGAACATTATTCCAGGAATAATATTCAAATACTTTTAGCCTGGAAAAAAAGGGCTAAAGAGGGTAAAAAGAGGCTCCTAGGAGCCTCTACAAGTCCCTGACAGGAGGGTGCAGCCAGAGCAGGATCAGGCTCTGCTCCAGAGAACAGGGACAGGAGAGAAAACAGCTTCTGGCTGCTCCAGGGCAGGCTCAGGGTGACAGCAGCAGGAATTTCCCCATGGAAAGGGAGCTCAGGGATTGGAACTGCCCAGGGAGGTTTGCAGTGCCCATCCCTGCAGGTGGCACCTGGAGGTGGCACTCAGAGCTCTGGGCTGGGGACAAGGTGGGGATGGGTCACAGCTGGGACTCAGAGACCTTGCAGGGCTTTTCCAGCCTCAGAGATGCAGTTATTTGTGCTTTGGGCCCCGTTCATTGCTGGCACAGAGCAGCACAGACCGTGTTTCTGCTGCTGCAGCCCCGCTCTGCTCCACGTGGGTGTCGCGTGTCCGGAGTTTGGCCTGGAGCCCTTTTCTGTCAGCCTTGCTCACTGCCCAGTCATGCTTTATTGCAGCACAGGGTTTGGAACACAGCAAGAGGAACCTATTGGGGTTTTTAGGTGAGCACAGCATGCCAAGATACTGAAAATGCACCTAAATCTGTCTGCAAGGTGAGAAAATGGACGAGAGAGGTTTGTATTCAGCCCTTGTGCAAAGGGGATGTTCAGCCCCAGTAATCTGGCAATATATGTGTCCATTAAATAGTTTGATCCTCTTAGTACATCTATAGAAAAGAAAGAACAATGCACTCACATCTGGTGAGCTCTAGATCTGTACATGATTTGATGCATTTACAACCCTTTGATGTATTTACATAACTCCCCAAATGTGTGCACAGAAAGACAACAGGTTCCAGAGCTTATCAGTCTCCTCCTGCGTGGGGTAGCACTGACACACCCAGCTCTGGCTGGTTTTGTACAGTAACTTGTTTCTGTCTTCATATTTTAATCTGTCCTGAGCATCAGAGGGGAATTTACATCTCGTGTCTCAAGTATTGCTACTTCACACTAGTGCCATCCTTCTGTGTGACACTTTGGATGTGACAGAGGATGGAAACCAGTCCCAAAAACCTGGACTGCTGATGGTGGATTAGTAAATGCTTGTCTTCACTCAGGATGCCAGGAAGTGTAAGAAAACCTCCTCTGTGACTACAGATTTATTCTTCTATAGAATCATAGAATTACAGAATGGTTTGGGATGGAGGGGATCATCTCCTTCCAGCCCCTGCCATGTGCAGGGACACCTTCCACTATCCCAGGCTGTTCAGAGTCCTATCCAGGATATCCTTTAGGATAACCCTAAATCAGGAAGGCTGTTAACAAGTGTTTAAGTTTCAGGTTGTGTTGTAATAGCCTTGTTCAGTTTCCTGGAAAGAGATGTCTCCCTAAGCCAGGCTTTAGAGTCAGGTTTGGCTCTTGCCTTAGAGTCCTGCTATTTTAGGGGATGCAGGGCAAACCCTATAGCCACAAGCAGACCCTGTCACAGGCCATCCAGCACAGACATGACCAGCAGGAAATTTGGTGTGGGGGTGGAAGAGGGTCTGCCAGTAGACACCATCTGCCTCAGCAAGTTAGTACCAAATGTCTGGAAGCTTCCAATTCCAGCCCATAAAGATGGAGCTGAAATAACGAAAATTATATTTCGGTTTGGAACGAGCAAGGAAAATTGTCAGCTTTTTTTTTTTTTAGCCATGATTTCCAGAGGTGAAAAGATAAAAATCGTGTATTTTGCAGACAAGGACTTGTCCCACTTTAGAGTAGCAAGACTGGAATGTTGAGGTGAGAAAGAAGAATGCACTGCCAATGGTTGAGTTAAAAGCAGAATTCCCACTTTAAAGTTCATTACAGTACAAGGGAAAAGTCAAATGTCCAGAACAGTTGCATACTCATTTTCCCAACTCATATTGCACAACTTTTGCTTGTCTTTGATTCCTGTTCTTCGTGGTGCAGAGTTGGCAACTGGTTTGCAATTGTTCTCAGTTGTCTTCTCTTCCATAAAGGATCCATTTTTTTTGGGGAAAAGATGTGAAATGAGTGGCCTGGAAAAAGCTCAAACAACTTTTCTTTAACCCTGAGAGCTTCAAGACTGAGCTCTGAGAGGAAGATCTGGTTTGAGTGACACAGGGCATTTTTGGGATGGAGTTGCCAACACGTATTTTCTAAGCTTAGGTATTGTTGGAAGTTGAGCAAAGGCTTTAGAGAGACCAAAATAAATCTGGGTGTGGCACAAATGCCCTTTCTTGGGTGGGCTTCTTTAACTGGGGGCGAGGTGCAGTGGTGGCATCACAGTGCTGGGAGGATGAAAACACTGCAAACATGATCTAACACTGGATTCAAAATACTTCTCTGACCAGTTTATGTGAAACTTAGCAGTTTCCAGATCCTGTGTGTGATGTTTCAAAAGCTTAAAATATGAATCCCATAAATCCAGTGAGGATGTGGCAGGCGTGGATTTACTGGGGAAGGGAGGGAGGGAATTAAAAACACGTCAGTGCTGTTGATGTTTCTGTCTGACTTCAATCTGAGCAGCATTGCTGGTGAAATTCTGCTTTTACTGAAAAAGCATCTCTTGCTTTTCAAGTTCTGTGGAAAGAAAAATCTTCATTTAAAACCATGATGTCAGTATCCCATTTGATCATCCACAGATAGCTGGGAAAAGTGGACAAAACGGGAATTTGCCTTGTTTAAGGGATTTTTAATAGGCCTTCAAATGAACTATTTTATTTTCATGGATTTGAATGAGGGAAAGTTGGCTGTTTTAAGTAGTAAGGGGGAATTGTGCAAAGATCTAAATGGTGATACCTTTAATTTCACAGTTTAATGGAATTTATGCAAATTAGACTTGAATAGTTCATAGATGGTCCCCTCACTTCACTGTCTCTGGGACAAGCTGCAGCTCAGTGTTAGCAGGCAGTATTTCTCCTAAATCAATAGGTAAAAATCCAATTTGATTTTCAAGTTAGTGTAAATGTGAGAGCAGATAATGAAATAATAAAAAAAAAAGCTGATGCTGAGGAAAATTACTCTTTCCCTGATAGTGCCTTGCTGCTTTAAAAATTGAGTTCAAGATCATGGGCAGAAGGAAACCTCTTGTGAAAAAAATGAGAATTTCCAGTCTTTAAGGGAGAACGGAGGAAAAGACAAGATTACTTTAAATGATGTTCCCCATGTTCTAATTTTTTTATTTATTTATCCCAATTTATTATCAATTATTTGATCTTCAAGTTACTGAGCAGTACCCCACATTATTTGCATTACATACTGTTGTTATTTTAAAGAGCTTTAATGGTTTTCCACCCCCAGCACATGCAGACAAATGCACCCCACCTGCCCCAGCCCCTCTGCTCTCCATTACTGGACATGGATAAGGGATTCCAGAACATCCCTGCTCTGAAGTGCTGTTAATTGAGGGTCTGGACCAGATTTGCAGCTCTTGTAAAGGGGCACAGCTTCAGTGAAATGGTCTTTTTTTTATATCAGCTGCAGATCTGTCCCAGTCCTGCTGTGGGTTTCTAAATTGGGAAGAATGGCTTGTGGAAATCTCTGATACCTTGGGTGAATAATGGGGCTGGGCAGGGCAGAGCATGTCTCAAGTTTTTATTTTGGGAAAACTGTACATTGCAAATAAAGACCATTTTTCCATGAAAATTTCAGGGCTGAGTGTTTTCTCTTGCATGAAATAAATCCTCAGCAGACCCTATGGAGGCAGAAGTGTCTTAGAGCTTCAGCTGGGCTGAGTCCTGAGGAGGTCTGGGGAAGGAAAGATGCTTATCAGTCTATAAAAAGAGATTTCTATTGAAAATAAACATTTAAAGTATAATAGTATGACTTTTGTTTCTCTGGTTATGCAGCTGCCTTGGATCTGAGCTCCTGGTAAACACGCTGGCCTGTTAAAGGACATGATTCAGACTGTCCCCGATCCAGCAGCTCACATCAAGGTTAGTTTCCTGTTTATTGTGAGTCCTCAGATGTTTGGAGAGCCATGAAATTAAAGAATATGTACACACAGCACAGCTTTTCTTGCATGTTTATAAATTGTGCTACTGCCCAACATGGGCTTTTTTATTCCTCAGTGTTTACGTGCTGCTGTCTGAGTCAGCCCTGCAGTCTTCATTGCTGACACCTGTGTGATCTGCTCTGAAGCACGTGGCTATTTTAAAAATGACTTTTTCTAAAATTAACCCTCCTTGATCATCCTTTAATATTGGGTGTGTTTGTTAAAACACACATCCTTGAAAAATGCTGGATTTCTATGTCCTTGATTCTGTTCTCTGACATCCAGCGGCAAACATTAAATTCAACTGCAGAAGGAAAATGAGCATAATGCAAAAATTCAGATATGAATAAGCATCCCTTACATATATCAGTGCAATAAAACTGAAGGTTTTAAAACACTTTAAAACCAGCATTGGTTTGCTGCATTTCAGAAGGAAGTGTTTGTTTTTACTATATTATGATTATTATAATGATGATTATTATTGTTATTATTACTATTACTCTTATTGCTGTGGTTTTATTACCCTTCTTTATGAAAGACTTGGAGCCTGTGAGACCTGGCTGTTGCAGAGAGCAAGAAATTTTGGAGTATTGCACACAAATTTCATCAGGAACTGGAGCGATAGGACAAATAGTAATGGGTTCAGACTGAAAGAGGGGAAATTTAGGTTGGATATGAGGAAGAAATTCCTCCCTGGGAGGGTGGGGAGAAGCTGGGATGGAATTCCCAGAGCAGCTGTGGCTGCCCCTGGATCCCTGGAATGTTCAGTTCCAGGTTGAACACTGGGGCTGGAGCAGCCTGGGACAGTGGGAGGGGTCCCTGCCATGGCAGGGGTGGCACTGGGTGAGCTTTAAGGACTCTTTCATTCTTTCTGCCTTGCTCCCTGTTTTTTTTCTGAAGTTACATTTTCTGCAGCTTCTTTCATGGAGTTTCTCCTCAGCTGGCTGCCATCTACCAGTCAGCAGCTCTCTCTAGAAAAAGCTCCACTTTACAACTTATTTTTAACTGAAGCATAGAATAAAAATGAAATATTATTTTAAGCAACTCCCTTTTTCTGTAAAACTCAGTGAATGAAAGAATCTCTCTCTCTCTATCCCTCTGTGTTGTTTTTGGGCTGTGTTTAGTTACTAGGATGAGTTGCAGTAGTGGGAGAGCTCGTTCTTTCCCCCTCTCCAGGTTTTCCAAACCCAGCACTTCCACAGCCCTCTGGTCCTCAGTTGTTTTTATGGAAAGAGCAGAAAAACAAATCCTCCTCCCCTCAAAAAACTAAATTTTTGCCTCAACATGGGTTTCAGCCAGTAAGACTTACAAACATTGAAGGGGATTTAGTACCTCTTCATGCTGTCTGAATGCCCACAGCAGCAGAAATAACATATAGAATAACTCAGTTTCATGCTTTCTGCCAAAACTGGTGCCCAAAGAAGGTTTTTGTAACCACAGGAGTTAGGGGGACAGGGCAAGGCTGGGTATGAAAGTATCTTATTACAGCAAGAGAGCTGCATAAAAATCTCTGTAATGCTGTGTTCAGGGGGATTGGAGGAGCCTGTTTTCAGCAGAGCATCACCCCAAAGTTGCTGTTTTATTGAAAAAGGGTGTGAGGAAGGCAATTACTTTAATGCTGTGTTTGGGGTAGGAAAGCTGGCCAACTGCACTTCAAATCCTTCTGATTTCTGTTTATGTCATTAGGGCCTGCTGTGGTCTAAACACATTCTTTGGAAAGCAGCCATGGATGCTCGGGTCACTTGGGCTTTAAAAGTGGACATGGTTAAAAATAAGCCAGGATGAAGTGCAGGGATGTGGGGGAGCCTCTTTGGGGTGGTGGCTTTGTTCTGTCTGCACTGATCTCAGCTCTGGTGCCCCCAGCATGGCAAGGACGTGGAAACAAGTCCAGAGGAGGCCACAGAGTTGGTCAGAGAGACTGGAGCACTTCCCCTGTGGAGACAGGATGAGGAGGTTGGGATTTTTCAGCCTGGAAAAGGTCTGGGGAGCCTTCACAGCACCTTCCAGTGTCTGAAGGGGCTACAGGGAATTTGGAGAGGGACAATTCATCAGGAACTGGAGTGACAGGAAAAGGGGAACAGCTTCAAACTGGACCAGAGGAAATTTAGGTTAAGATTTTAGGAAAAAATTAATTCCTGTGAGGGTGGGCAGGCCCTGGAACAGGGTGCCCAGAGCAGCTGTGGCTGCCCCTGGATCCCTGGAATTGGACACTGGGGCTTGGAGCAGCCTGGGACAGTGAGAGGTGCCCCTGCCATGGCAGGGGTGGCACTGGAGGAGCTTTAAGATCTCTTCCAATCCATGATTTTATGATTCTGTGATCCCTCATTGCTGTTATGATGCAGAACAAACAAACTGGGTTCATTACAATCATCCCTTGATAAGGTTTTGTTTAATTAACTGTATTACATCATGTGTAATTACATTAATTACATATATTACACATCACACAATGGTGTTTCTTTATATCCTTCAACAAGCAGACAACTCCATCCATGCACATTTAGAGCTGGAACTTTGAAAATTCACCTTCTGAGAAGTGTCTGGATTATTAAGATTTGGCAGATTTCAAGATCTAAATTTTCTGCCTGAACATTTGGAGAAAAATAATGCAATATATGCAAGATGAGTACTCAGAGATGTCTTTTTTTCAGAAAGGGGGATTTCATGTGCATCATGTGAGTTTTGTGTGTACTGTTTTGAAATCAGCTTTTTCTGTACCAGAAGGAAAATGCAACAGATCTCACTGTTCTTGTGCTCCATCCCTGAAGGGGATAAGAGTTGGATTCTTACCCAGAATTACCCATTCTGCACCCAGGCAGATCCTGTCCAATTTTGGGAATGTTTGGAAAGCCTCAAAGTGTGTGTCCTCCTTCTGTTTGGGCAACTTCATTCCAGAGATACTAAAGATTAAGCTTTACATTTTTCAGCTTGAATGAAGCATCTGACATTGATCTGTGACCCTGTGGCTCCCAAATATGTGATTTCACCTGAGTCATGACCTTGGGTTTTGCCCGTGCACGAAGGAAAGAAACATTTGGTGTGGACAAGAAAAAGGATGGATTTTTTAGGATTTTAATTCCAGTTCAGCAAAATATGGGGAATCCTGACCCTGATCTTTGAGCAGCTTCACACATTGAGTGCCTGTAAGAGAACTGAAATAAATAAGCCTCCTCACATCGATAAAATTGTGGCTTTATATAGGCAAGGCTGTCATTTACACACACTTTAATGTGATATTTTTTGTTGGTCTGTTATCATTAAACTCCAGTTCTTACAACCATAGTCACAGAAAAACTCTGAAATGTTGCCTGAGATTTGCATATTTTGTTTTTAGGGATTTGTGCTTTGTAAATACTGACCTTTAAATAAACCTTGTGGTTTTTAAGGGTTAAATTTTGGTTTCAAAAGAGGGCAGATGTTTGTTTGACTTCATTTAGCTTGTGCCATCACTGTGAGGGGATTTTGTGGAACTAATTCTCAAAAAAACAAGCTACTGCTGTTCCTTTGGGCCTCACTGGGAAAAGAGAATGGTGTAGGTAAAAAATAATGACTGTATTTATCAGTAGTGGTGTCTGTCCTGGGATAATGGGTGTGATTTTCATTGAATCAAGGCTGGTGGAAGATTTGGTCTGTTCACATTTAGTTGATCTGATTTTTCTTTTCCTTGGTGATGGTTTTGAAATGTGGGATGGCTGAAGAGGTGGGTGAATGGCAGCAGCTTGTGGGTGGCACACCTTGGTTCTTCATTGCAGAAGGTGAAGAATGGGAACAATTTACACCCCATACAGCTTAATCAAAGAGGACATTCTTGATAAAAAATTCTTCAAGGGCATCAAACATTTCAAGCCAAGCTCAGCTGGTCTGTGTCTGTACAGCCTCATTTGTTCTGTGGATGTAACTGAGGTTGTTGCCTCTCAATCTGTCAGTTTTGGGTTATCAAATCTGGAAGCTGTTCCTGATATTACAGTGAATGAAAACCTGGTTTCTTAGAAGAAATAAAGGAATTATTCCATAGCAGTTTCCGAAAACTACTCCTGAATTTAGCACTTCTCTGCCTGGGTTGTGGTGGCAAATCCACATTTCCATGCACAGCATCCCATATTGTTACTGGAAGTATCACAAAGCCTGACCTCAGAACTCCTTTGCTGGGCAAAGAATATATTGGATTTCAAATTGTGGCAGTGTAGAGATGCTCTGGATGTAACTAATCTGTTGTGTTATGGTTAAATCTGATTTTTTTTTTTTTGGAAGTGGTATTATTTGTTAAGGAGTATATTCTGGGTCTGATATAATCTCTTATTTTTCCTGGAATTGTAGAGCCTCTAAATAGGATCCAAGACTTTGTTATGCTGGGAGTTTTGTATGCACAATACAGTCTTTGCCTGAACAGGCAGGGGGACAAGAAGGGAAGGACAACAGAATTATTATTGTTATTATTATCCTCCAGGATAAGAGGATAAAGCCAGGCTTTTACCCCCACCTCTTTTCAAGGCAAGCCTGAGCCAGAAGCCCGGTCCTTGTGGATTCTTGCATGGCTAAAGCACTTCTTTCATTGCTTATGAAGTGATATTTGGGCAGCTCAGCTGGGAGTGAGAGCATGGAAATCCCAGCCAAGGATACAAAGAGCTTGGCCCAAAGCCCCACGTGGAGTAAAGCGAGACCCACTGCAGCCTGGATGGGGAGATGATCCATGTGGAGTTCTGATTGTGTGGACTCACAGCCTGCCACCAGGTGATAACACACTCCTGTCCCTTCCAGAAAATAGGGAATATCTGCTCCTGAAAGCAGCTGGCCAGTGAGCCAGCCCTGCTGCAGGTGTGGGTCAGTGATCACCCGTTGGGCAGAAGTCCTGCAGTGCTCTTGCTGGGAGAAGGTGCCTCCAGCCCCAAAACACGGAGGGGAACGAGCTCTGGATGTTCCTGGGCTGCAAACAGGGAGAACTGCTGCCTACTTCATGATAGATGTGAGAAGATTTTAATAGCAGCAGCCCCCAAAGCTGAGCAGTTGTAGCTCCATCCCCTTTTCTTGTCTCTCACTGTGGGCTTCGTTCATTATTCCGGTGAAACTTTAAAAGCTCTTCCCCTGTTTTAGTACTGACAGGATAAAACCACAGTTGGAGTTTTGCTGTTCTTCTTTCTAACTGTGCTGGATTACAGTCCCTAAATCTTGTTTGAGTGATCAGCACAGCTTACTCTGTGTCCTGAGATAATGAAGTTTACCATGGATGAGTTTATAAACAGAGTTTACCGTGGGTGTGGGTGGCACTTCTCCCCTCTCGTGCTCATTCAGAGCTCCCACACTGCCAGGATTCAGATTTGCTGTCCCATTTCCCTCCTGTGTCAGCACACATCAGTTACCTGTAATAATGCCAGAATCACTACTGGATTTGAACTCTAGAATCCCCTCCTGGGCAGAAATTGTGATTCACTTCTCAGCAGCTTAAAATTCTGGATGGTAACCAAATGATTGCTATAGAGTTCCAGTGAGTAAATTCTTCCTTCTTTTCATTTTTTTTTCTTTGCTCTTGAACTCTTCCTCTTCTGTCTGCCTGAGCAAATACCTCCTTGCTAAAGGAAAAGAGAGATAATGGCTTCTGTGTGCTAAAATTGATGAACTTTCAGCAATTCGGAGCAAATCCAACATTGCTGCCAGCAACCAGATGGAAAATAGTGTTAATGACATGTTCAAAGAAGAGTATGTTATTTTGATAGGGGATGGTCTAGAGACTTTAATCTCTATTGTTATAGGGACTAATGGCATGGATAATTCCTTAAGTGGGGCCATTTTTAAACAAAAATTATCTTCTTCATAAGCAGGAAAGAGCAAACTAAAGAGTACCAAATGCATTTTCAGAGCTCTGGCTGATAGACGTGCTTTACACGAGCCCTTTGTTACACGGAGTCAGATGTGTTTAAATCTCATTTCTGCAGTCTGCCAGACAGTTAAAAGTCTGGACATTTCCACTGGTGATGGGTAGAAATCATAAAAATGGATTGGTCTTGGAAACCAGAGCCAGGGTGGGAAGCTTAGGGTGGGGAGAAGCTACGAGAAGAATTTGGGAAAGACAGACGAGACAAACTGGAACAGGAACAAAACCAGTCATTCTTTGGGGACATTGAGAAGGAAGATTCATCCTGTTCTATTGCTCTGCTCTAGAGCCTGGAGTGGGACTGAGGGCTCCCAGATCTCAGCATGTAAAGGTCTTTCAAGCCCTCTGCCAAAATATTTGTCCCCTCTTCCTTAGGTTGTGCCCACCCTGGCATGTGGGGTCAGCAAATCCATAAACCCAAGTGTCCAGTGGGGTTTTGTGCCTCCAAGGCTGTAATTTTTGTGTGTGGCTTCACTGAGATCACTGAAGGGAAGGGGTGAAACAAAGTCTGGCTGTGGAGCAGCCTTCTCTAGAGGACTGTGTCCTTCTTCCTTGGAAACTGGTTACAGAAACCACCTGCCTGGACCGTCCTTGCACAGATCTGCCGAGCAAATGCTGAAGATGTGTGGAGATTATCTCTGAGCAAGCCAGAGATTACTGATTAATGTACACTGGGTTTGGTTTTGCCTTCATCTAGCCACAAATATCCCAAGCAATGGGTCATTTTTCACCTTTCCTGAGGGATGATTCCCCATGACTCGTTATTGTGAAGCACTTCTTCATATTCAGCTACTCTGTATGAATTCTGACTCCTTAATTTCGCACTGACTGTGCTCCTCCTCATCTCAAAGAGGGAGATGTATAGGGGAGGCTCCCAAGCACCCACAGCATGTGCACATTAGTTCTGCTCAGGGTCCAGTTTGGGTGGTGGGGATCAGGCAGCTTTACCCCTCAGCTCTGCACCCAGCCCTGCTTTTGGCTGTCCTGGTTGTTTGGTCACAAACGTGGTCATAAGTGACCACTTTTACACTTCTGGTAATGCCTTGTAGGGCTGAAAGGCATTTTCCAGGAGCTGCTGCTCCAGCAGCCTGGATGGGGATAAATGGTTCTCTTGGACTTGGTGGTGTGCTTCATCTGTTCAAAAATGAATTTCTCCTCTCTCTCCCTCTCCTTGCTTCTCCTCTCTGTCTTCCCTCCCTTTTTAGAAAGTCTCATATTTCAACTTGTTCTAAGCCCCATCCTCTTTAAATCTGAGTTTTTACTTCATTATTTCTTAGCCATGTTCTTATCTCCTCAAGACCCTTTTGGATTATTTTACCAATCCTTGTTGTCCCAAAGTTGACTTTGGGGTACAGTATCTTTGGCTGATGTGTTGTTTTATCCTCTTCTTTAGATTGTTAATACAGACATTACCTCATCAACAGTTATGGGCATTTGATTAGATACCTTTCACCAACTTGCTCTTTTATCATTTGCCATTAAGTCTTTCCCTGTTGTTCTGCAGGATATTTTCTGACTCCCAGTGTTCTTTCCCAAGACAATTCAAATTCTCATTGTGGAAAATCTGCCTTGGCTCAAGTCAGTAGTTTGAGTATTTCCATAGTGTTTAATTTGAAAGAGAAACTGATTCTGAATATGTGTTTTCCTGGTGCAATTTTGTTTATTTATCAAAAAAGTGTATCTTGTCCTCACCTAGAAGAGCAAAGAGTAACTGCTGTGCCCCTAAAATCCCGTGTCTGTGTGGCCAGTGAGTTCTGTTCCCAAGAGGCTCTACAGTGCTTTCTTCACTACCACATCCTCCTCAGAAATTCAACTTTTTGCTGCCTAAGAACCTGTAAACCCCAAATGTTGCCCTCCAGTTTTACAGCATGTTTAAATGCAACGAATATGGGTGACTTTTACTGTAATATATAAAATCCCAGAATGGTTTGGGGTGGAAAAAATCTTAAAGCCCATCTCATTCCACCCCTGCCATGGCAGGGACACCTCCCACTGTCCCAGGCTGCTCCAGCCCCAGTGTCCAACCTGGAACTGAACATTCCAGGGGTCCAGGGACAGCCACAGCTGCTCTGGGAATTCTGTGCCAGGGCTTGCCCACCCTCCCAGGGAAGGATTTGTTCCTAATATCCCACCTAAGCCTACTCTCCTACATCTCTAGTCCCATGCTGCTGTTGCTCCCAGTGTTTTGGGGTTTTTTTGAGACATGGGAGGGATCAATTTCTTCTGCTGCTGAGGCTTAAAAGAGTGTTTGGCATGTGTGTTGTGTATTCCATATCATCTGTGATTGCCGTGGATCAAAGAGATAAACTTGCTGGCAGTCATTATCACCTCCTTGAACAGCAGTAAATGTTTGGTGGGACACTGCAACCTGCTATTGCAAATTCAAATTACACTGGGAAGGAGGGAGGTAAATCTGAGGTGTGTTGTGAGCGTTCCAGGCTGGGCTGACACAGGTTTCTGTCCATACTCACTTGGTCACATAGATTTTCTAAGATCCCAGAAAGCTGACACGTCAAGACTGTGAATAATATGGGAGAAGTCTTGGCACAGGGTGCCCAGAGAAGCTGTGGCTGCCCAATTCTTGGGAATATTTAAGGCCAGGTTGGACACTGGGGCTTGGAGCAACCTGGGATAGTGGAAATTGTCCCTGCCCATGGCAGAGGTGGTTGGAGCTGGATGTTCTTCAAGGTGTCTTCCTTCCCAAACCATTCAATTACTTTAAGCAGTATCTGGGTTCCCTTTTTAAATAAAAGGGAGACCTGTCTTAGGAAGGGGTTTATTTTCCTTGGGAAGCACCTCTGTCTTTCCACTTTTTCCATGGGGATTTGGTGAAGTTACATTAAGCACAGGGGAGGCTTAATGTGTTTAGCTCTTTGTTAGGTGGGCTGTTCAGCCTGGAGAGGAGCCCCAGGTGAGAGGGGCCCTCAGCCCTGGGTGTCCCTGTCTGTCTGTCTGTCCCTGTCTGTCCCTGGGTGTCCCTAGGTGTCTCTGTCTGTCCCTAGGTGTCCCTTCTGTCCCTGGGTGTCCAATGACCCCAGAGTCACGAGCAGGGACTGAGCCCAGCAATTCCTGCCCAACAGCTGGACTAAAAGGCCTCCAAAATGAACTTGCAACGAAAAAAAGAATTCTTTAAACCCAAGTGGAGGCCAACTGAGATTCAGTTAAGGGGAGCCACCGACTCCTGAGTGAAAGCTTCAGAAAATCTCTCCAGTTCTGTCCCAGAACTGCAGCCAGCCGGCTCACAGCACTTTAGCCATGGCAGAGATGTTATTAACTGAGACAGAGGAAAATATACTTTCAGTTATTACATGCTAATAAAGCACAAACTAAACAAATTTAGGCAACAGGAGCAATTATGCCATTAAACATTTAACTGCAGGATTGATTTTTAAATTACTAATAGTCTAAACCAAAGCGTGCACACACACAAAGAGGAAGGGGAGGAAGGTAATTTTACCAATTGAATCTAATCAGGGCCTCAGTTCAAATGCGTGGCTGTAAATGTCAGAATACATAAGGTCTGATGCAAGAGCAGAAGTGGAACCAGGATGGATGAGCTTTCCTCACTTGAGCAGATTCTTCTGGCTGGGAGGAAGTTAAACACATGGGGAGGGGGAACTTGGGGAGCTGGGTTATCTGTAGAGCTCCCTTTGGATCCTGGGCTGTGTTCTGAGCTGTCTTTTGGGATGGGCAGCAGTGAGCTGAGGCACAAACTGTGGGCTCAGCCTCGTGTTTGCCTGAGCCCTTCCACATTCTGCTGCTGTCACCTGCAGAGGAGGATGAGCTGGATCACTCCTGAATGGAAAAATTCCCGTCTTGACCTGAAAAAACCTGCTTTCTGTTCCTGGGCTGCAGCAGAAGGTGGGTTTGAAGATCAGGGTGGGACACTTACAGCTCCAGGGTTGTGTTTGTTTTCAGAGTTTGTGGCAGGGCTGCTCCTTTCGAAAAAGTATAAATCTTAATCAAATAAAACTGGTGTGCTGCCATATTTACCCAGTCTCACTGGTTGTCCTACATCATGTTTTAGCATATAAGTTACATGACAGAGTTATCCAGGGGTTGCCAGCTGACACAGAAACAAACCCTCATGTTAAATTGCCTGCAGATGTCCTCTTCCAACTCCTGTAAGGAACTTCTACCAGTTCTCTCTCTCTCCCCCCCCCCCTTTTTTTTTTGTGTGTGTTAAATAAAAGCAGCAGAAGAGGGGGAAAACAATCTCAGTTGAATCTCTGTGCTGGTGCCTCTGTTTGCAGGACAGGAAGCCTTAAGAAGACAATGCAATTTATAGGCAGGCTCAACAAAAAACCCTGTAAGGATTTCCATGAGCCTTAGTGGACCAAATGAGTTGTTCTTTTGAAGGCTGGAGCTGACTGAATAATGCCAAGTCTAAGGCTGCCAAGGTGGGCTTTTCAGAAGATTCAGACCTGAGGAGGTGAGAAGATCTTTATGTTCTGTTGGCTGTAATTTATCTGATACTTGAACTTACGGTTAGAGTTTCAACCAGGCATCCCTTTTGTTTGGATATTAATCTAAAGCAATCAGGATTTTATCTGATGGATTTAAATTCTTGCTCGGTTTGGCAGAAATCCCCACGTAAGGTTGTGACATTCTTGAAAACATTCACTGTTTTCATTTGCATAATTAGGAATCTTTGTTTTGTTTTCATTGTATGAATTTACTGGAGTTTGTGAACTTTTTGCCTGGCTGTCTCCCTTGGTTGGGGAAATCACAGAATGTTGTTTCTTTTCCCTGGCTGGAGGAGTATGGGCTATTTATGCTGAGTTTTAAAATAGACTTTTCTGTGAGTGCTTGCACTGCTCTTTGCAACGGGATATTTCTGGAGGATCAGCCTGGCCAAAAGCAATTGCAAAAGGTTAGTGGAGAGCAGAGCTCCCATTTAAACACCTACGTGAAGGAGCAGCCCTTCAAAAGCTGGGAGTGCCAAACAACTCCCACTTGGAACAATGGGAGCTGCTGAGTGCCAGCAGCTCCCGAAAATCTGCCCTCACCTGGCTTCAAAAGGAGATTAATTAGCAAGTGCAGCAATTTTATTTTTTTTTTTCTCTGTATGGAGAATATTGCACTTGAAGTGTGCTCAGCAGTGGCAGGTGGTGGAGGTTTCTCCTGGGAAGGTGGAGATCCAGGTGGGTTGGGAGGCAGGCAGGTGTTTCCCGAGTTTTTTTCAGGAGAGATTTGGCCAGGAATGTTGAACTTTGCTGGGCAGGTAGAAGGAAAGCCCTGGGGAGCTCCCTCTGTAACAACTCCACATGGATTTTTTTTTTTTCCCCTGTAGTTTTCCCGTTTGTCTTAAACTGCTTCGGAAGTGATATAAATGAAACCAGAAAAGGCCTCTCTGGCATTACTGAAATAGGGATGTCCAGATGGGAAATTATAGTAATATCACTTGTGCATTCAAACTTCACGTCCTGTGCAACTTCCATGTGTGGGCAAAGGAGATAAATTTGCTCTCTGGAGCTACACGTGCACTTCTGTCTTTTGATTAAGCCTGAAACACATTTCTCTTCCCTTTCTGTGATCATGGAGTGAGGTCTGCAGGAAAAATAGGATTAGAAATTAATGTTTTGAGGGCTGTATTTCCAAATAAGTTGTGTTCGTGGCTTTCCGTAATGTCATTTTTTAAAAATTCTATTTGTCACAAATCACCAACCATTTTTTCATTAATGCAGACCAAGAGCAATAAGAGTGTGCTAAAACAAAGGAAGATTACTTCTGAAAACCAAATAACGAGTTTTGGTTATTGTTGCTTTTCAAACATGGCAAGCAGGTTGGCGACCAATATGTTTCAAACGACCTAAGTCTTCCCTTCCAGTGGTAATCCGTATTCTTTTGAAAAGCTAATAAAAGTGGTGTATGAAAGAAATTCCTGGGGCACTGCAGAACTCACCCTCCTAGGGAGAGAGCCAGATGTGCTGGTTAATAACCTTGCAGGCATTGAAAGCCAGGGCAGTAACTGGGTATCACCTAAGCCAGACATTGTGTGTTGGTGCAAGGCAATATCACATCCTGGTCACATACGCAGCAGAGAGCTGCAAGACATGTGGAGTCTTATTAAAGGAAGAGGGGAAAAAAAAGGAAAAGAAGAGGAGGGGACAGGCAGAAGGAGAGGGAGACAATGTGTCTGTCCTGAGAAGCAGCAAAGGAGCAGACACACTGCTCCACATGTGCATTAGTCTGTCAGCCTGGATTCTGCTCTCCAGATGTTGGGGTGGATCCTATGGCAGGCAGTAGGGAGGAAAAAAGGATTTTAAAAGAAATCCCATTTCAGGGGTGAAATTAATGTCTCTGGGTTTTTCAGAACACAGTCGTTCGGTGTGATTTATCAGAAAGCTTTAATGAAATAACAGATTCTAGATTTAATGGTTTTTACAGGCTTGCTTGGCAGCGCCTCCTCCAAACACAAATGTTTGTGTGTGAAACTTGTCAGTGGCTTTTAGAACCAACACGCCTCAGAGTAAAAAGCACATTAGAGTTGTTCTCAGACCAGTCCTACTGAACTGAAAATTGTTTGTGGCAGGGGTTCCCGAAATCTGATGGATCTTTCTCAAGGCTCCATCTCTCTGAATCAAACCTTCTGAGAGCTTTGGCCATCACATCAAAACGGTGCTCGTGCATAACAAAAACATCTATATTTGCAGTGGCAATTAGAATACATCAGCGTCAAGTTAAGATTTTTTTTTTTTAAAAATGCCGAATTTGCTTTCCCAGGCAGAAAAATAAATCACTTATGGCATTTATGGTATATTTGTAATCTGAAACTGGCGGCTTCGTGTTACCGGGCACGACGTGTGCGGCAGATAAACAAACACTGCACAAAAAAAAAAAAAAAAAAAAAAAGACAAGTCCCAGCTTTGTCTGCCTGACACTTCACCTCTGTGACCAGGATCCCACAACCAGGGCCACATGTGCCTTTCTGCTGAGCTCGTGTTTGGCTTGAGCCGGGCTCAGCCCTGGGCTGGTCCTCGTGGGGTGTTCCATGGGACATTGGTGCCTGGCCAGCCGTGGCCACTGTGAAGGGAAAGGGATAAATATTTATGTGAATGCATTAAACAATGTGGTTGTTCTTTCTTGAGGCCCAGGAATGCAGCACTGACGTGAAAAGATGGGGATACACAAATATTACCAAATTTCACTTTCATGACTGATACAGAGTCACTGCCTTCAGCTGTCACAGGAGTGAGGATACGTGAAAATCATGTTGCAAATAGAAATGAGGCAATTTTATGTCAATATTAGGACAGAGCACTCTAGAGGCAGTCTGGATGTTTTCATACATAATCATGGCTTCAGTAAAATTGTACATTTATGGAGACAGCCGGTGTGCCTTGAGTTGGAATAGGATCAGCTGAGTAGGGCTTGTGAGAAATCTCAGTTGGTAGTTTTGGTAAAAGCCAGAATCACAGGTAGAGATTTTGCTGTTGGATACGATCCTGACTCTGCTGGGAATCCCAAAAATGAGTGACCTCTGCAGTCCTTTCTTGCATCCACCACACGGAGTACATGGGGACGTACAGCACCATTTAACCGGGGCGAAAATATTATTTTCTTTCCTGATACAGCCAGGAGGGATCTCCAAGTGTGCCCCACACACCTCAGACGGGGTGAGGGCTGCTGGGGCTCCGTGGGTGAGAGTTTTCCAGGCTGAGCTTTCCGTCATCACACACTGGAGTTTGTCAGAGGGAGAGCTTGGAGCCGGCTGGGTGTGATTCATCCCTCCCAGCGAGGCCTCTGAGGCAATCTGACATTATTTGGGCTGATATCATTAATTAATGAGGGCTCAATGTTATTCTTAGACACTGGATTGAGTATTGGGTAGGGAAGCCCATGAAAGGGCTCTTTGATTTTGGAAAATTCCTACGGCACTGTCAAATTTGCTCACAAAATTAAATCATCTGCCAACTTTCCAAGTTAAGGAGCACATCCCTTCTGAAATCTTGACTGAGTCTCCTCAGTGCCTTCTTGGGATCAAGGGATTTTTGGATTTATATTCATGTCAAACAGAAATGATAGATAGCCTCCAAAAATCAGTCGTATTAAATCTAGGCAAGCTTTGGAGAAAGCATTTCTGTTGGTTTGCTGTAGCACAGATTTAATCCTCCCTCACTTTTATTTTTGGCTGTGCTTGGTGTAATGTGCTTAAGGTAGAAAGGAACCAAATCCCAGAGTTTCTGTGGAGCCTGGAAGTTGGTCACTGTGTCACACCTGGGCAGTGTGACCTGCCACCCCTCCACCGAACCCCAGATTTAAAAACAAACAAACCCCAAGTTTAATGGGGTTTTTGTCTGGTCTCAGAAAACATGCTCCAAAGCTAATGTAGGGAACAGCTCTCCTTGCTGCCAGCTCACCCATCTTTGGGGCTGGTGTTGCTCTTCCCTCTTCCCAATGCTTTTCCTGCTTCTTTTCTGGACTGGCTGCTCCCTGAATGGGCCTTGCAGGTGTCCAGAGGCAGTCCAGCCTTTGCAGACCTCTGGCAGCAG
Source organism: Cichladusa arquata (assembly GCA_026413545.1). Classification (NCBI taxonomy): domain Eukaryota; kingdom Metazoa; phylum Chordata; class Aves; order Passeriformes; family Muscicapidae; genus Cichladusa; species Cichladusa arquata. The sequence goes on along the minus strand of JAOTQP010000001.1, from coordinate 3,054,954 downwards.
ATTTATAAATAAAATGCTGTCATTTCAGCCCAGCCCAGCAGGGCTGGGAGTGCAGGAAGCGCCCTGCACATGTTGGGGGGTCACACATGGATCCCATTGCAGCCCTAATAGTGCTGGGATGGGGAGAGGGCTGAGGGGCTGCTGCCAGGGCAGATCCCTCCCTCATTCATCTGTCTGCAGGCTGCTTCGTGTGAACAGAGGTGTCCAGGCATGGCCAGTTCCTCAGTTTGCTCTTATTGCCACAGTTTTGGGGCAAGGAAGTGGCAGATGTGGCCGGCAGCACTGAGCCCACTCTTTGAGGTTGAGTTAATGAGTGTAGGTGCTTTTGGGATGATGCCCCCTTAATGATGGTGAGTGTGTCACCAGGAGTTCTTCTGGAACAGGGTTTGGACCTGGGGGTGCCCAGTTGGGCGAGAGGTCCCTGGCAGCTGGGCTGGCTCAGGAATTGTGTGTCCAGCAGGAGCAGGGCAGGGATTGTCCCTCTGTGCTGGCACTG
>JAOTQP010000001.1:3034886-3051221 GCA_026413545.1 Cichladusa arquata | reverse complement strand
GGTGATTTGTTGTGCCTAGAAAAATTTAAATGTAATGTTTATATTTTCTCAGTATGAGAGCAGTAGGGTACAAAAATGGATCCGCGCTCCGGGTTCCGATCCGCTCCGGAAACCACGCGCCAGCGGAAGCCGGCGCGGGCGGCCGCGGAGCAGGGCGGGAAGTGTAGTGCGGCGGGGCGGCCGCGGGCCTGACCCCGAACGTGTCCCCGGCCGTGTCCCCGAACGTGTCCCCGAACGTGTCCCCTCACCGCCCGGGCCGCCGCCACACGCGGGCCCTCCCGGCGGTCCCACGCCTCAGCCTCCGCTGCCCTTGGCCGCGGCTCCCCCGGCCGCGCTGGAGCTGGCGGACGGAGCTCTCGCCGGCTTTCCCGTCTCCTGCCGGGCAGTGCCGGCCGCAGGTGAGGCGGCCCAGAGCGGGCTGGTGCAAGGCCTGTTAGAAACAGAATCTCAGGATCGATAAGTTTGGAAAAGACCTCCAGGATCATCCAGTCCAAGCTGTGACCCAACAGCACCTTGTCCATCACACCACGGCACTGAGGTCCAGTGTTTCCATGCACACATCCAGGCATGGGGACTCCACCACGTCCCTGAACAGTTCCAGTGTTTAATCACATCAGTGAAGAAATTCGTCCTGATGTCCAACCTGACCCTCCCCTGGCGCTGCTTAGGTCATTTCCCCTCGCCCTGTTGCCTGGGAACAGAGCCCGATTCCCACCTGGCTGCACCCTCCTGCCAGGGAGTTGTAGGGAGCAGTAACATCACCCCCGAGCCTCCTGTTCTGCAGGCTCAGCTCCCCCAGCTCCCTCAGCTGTTGGAACCCTGGTCACTGAGAATTTCAGACTTTCTGTGCTGACAGGCACTGACCCTCAGGAGAACACTGCATTTGACCTGAGGCTGTGGAGAAGCTTCCAAAATGGAATGATAGAGCTGGGATCATGTGTGTGCAGTTTGAATAGGAGTGTGTGATATCACATGGTGGAAAACCTAGAGTTTAAGGTTTTAGAATATAGTAGTATATTGAAAGCAAGATGGAGGTTTGCTCTTCACCTTCTTCATGGGTTTGGGCTATATTGTATGATTGGACAGAAAAGTCCGCAAAGTAAAAATAAATTTAGGTGTCATTTCTTAATTGGACAGTTTACCCTTAAAAGGCCTTGTAGAAAAAGAGATAGAACTCCATTTTTAGTTTGTTAGCTTGAAGTGCTGTAGAACTCATGGTTTGTGAAGTTGTAATATAGATAAGAACTAATAAACATCTGGGTCTGAAAAAGAAATACCATACCATTTAATCCCAACCCTGGCAAAAAGAAAATAAGCCGTGACACTCAGCCACTCTTCAGCTTTGTTGCCTTTCTCTGGACAAAAGCCACATCAGGCACTCCCTGGGCTGCTGGCCAAGCCCTGGCCATGGACACTTGTGCCTGTGCCTCCTTGTCCAAGCCTCACTGGGGTTCAACACTCCAGGATGAGAGGACATCGTCTCAAGCTGCACCAGGGGAGGTTCAGGTTGGACATTAGGAGGAATTTCTTCCCATAAAGCATGATTAGACATTGGTAGGGGCAGCTCAGGGAGGTTTGGAGTGCCCATCCTTGGAGGTGTCCAAGCAATGCCTGGACATGGCACTCAGTGCTCTGGGCTGGGGACAAGGTGGGGATGGGTCACAGGTTGGATCAATCATCTTGGAGGTCTTTTCCAACCTAAATGATTCTGTGATTCCTAAATCTCATGTTCTGGCATTACCAGGATCTATCAGCACCCAGCCCTGCTGTACCTGCCAGCACAAATCATTTAGGGGGGTTTAAATCCTCAGGTGTTTCCACCACTCCAGGCAGTGGCCAGGGCAAGAAGCACTCAGGCTTTTTGTATTCAAGCAAGATGCCTCCATTTTTTGCTCTGCTGAGAAGTGTTGCCTGCAGTGGAGTCCCCCCAAAGCCTTAGGCAGTGCTCCTGCCACCATGGTGTGACTGGTCAGCCTTCACTGTCAGAACACCACTGGAGATCAAAAGGTGATGGGAAGCTGGCACCAGCTCTGTTTTCTCCAGGGAATGTGCTCTTCCCACATCTGGCTGTGTCTTTAACAGCTGGCAATGGCCAGGGCCTTTCTCAATCATCATCCATCCCACAAACCCAAGTACCAGTTTCAAAAGAAGTGTAGAGAGTATTCTGAGAATGGGTCAGGCATGAAGGGACCACAGTGGGTCACATCCATCCCAGAGCACATGGCACAGAGTTGTGTCCAGATGGTTCTGGAATGACTCCAGCGAGGGAGACTCCACACCCTCTCTGGACAATCTGTTCAGGGCTTGGTCACTGCACAGGGAAGTTCTGCCTCATGTTCAGGTGGAACTCCTGTGCATCAGTTCCTCTCATCCTGTGGCAGAGCCTGGATCCATCCTCTGGGCATCCCCCCTTTAGCTATTTATACATTAATGAGGTCCCCTCTCAGGTGTCTTTTCTTTAGACTGAACAGCCCCAGCTCCCTCAGCCTTCCCTCATAGCAGAGATGCTCCCAACCCTTATTTTGTCACCTTCTGCCAGCCCTGCTCCAGGAGCTCCTGTCCCTGCTGTGCTGAGGATCCAGAGCTGGACACAGCAGCCCAGAGGTGCCCAGAGCTGACCTGGCCTGCTGGGAATTCTCTTCCTGATGTACCCCAGGGCACCATGGCCATACTGTGACTGTCTTGTCAGGTGCTTGAGGAACCTGAAACAATACAGCTTTGGAATTTTCAAAATACTGTTCTTGGCAAAACAGCATTAATTTCAGGATGGGGAACCATTTCTTCTTTCAAAATGACTCCCCAGCAGTTTTAAATGACTACAAGAGTAGTAAGAGGAGTTTTTTAAAGGATCTAACTGCATGTACAAATAATTTGCTTTTTCAAGGACTGAAGCCGGCTGGTAGTTTTTGTATAGTCTGATTTTACTTATTTTCCCTGTATATCCCAGTGCATACTCACATGAACTTCTGCCTGGTTTTCTCCAGCATCCAGCACACCAGAGTGGTTTATCCTACTTGCAGTGCATTCACTTTGCCAAAATAAGTATAAATTAATTCAGTATAGTTATCTGTACATTTAGAATGTGAGTCTGGATCCTGCAGCTCCAAAATTAGTTTTTTCAGCATTAACCTCAGACTGTGCAATTGCACCTTATGCCAGGCTCACCTAGGTAGAGAGGTGAAAAATTGAAGATCCTTTATATTTATTGTTTAAGAATGAACAGGAGGGAAGAGTATGGTGCCACACTTGGAGCTACATCCATTCTTGCTTGATCTTGTCATTTTTGTTAATGTACAGGAATGGCATCACATTGGTAAAAAACCTCACCACAGATTAGAGCAGGGAGGAAAAGGATGAAGGGTTGTTAATAGGAGACTATCAGGAAATTTGAGCTAAGCACTTAAATAATATGAAATAAACAGGCATGTAAATGTGGGCAGTAAATCCCAGTAAGGGAATGTAATTTACAATTTCCTTGTAAAAGATGGTACAGCCCTCAGCTTTGGAAGGGAAATAAACATTATTGTGGCTATTTTCACATGAATACCTTTTATTTGTTTCATTGGGTTTTTTGTTGTGGTGGTTTTAATGTTGGGGTTGTTTTCCCCCCTCAGTCTGGTAAGGCTTTGTGGCAGCACTGATTTATAACATAACCTTTTCAATAAAATCAACACAAGAGAACCTAATTCCCAGGCTGTGCTTATTCTAGTATTGATGTCTTCCCCATAGGATCCAGCCTTTAACACTCCTCCCCCCTTGCCCCCTAATTCAAGATATTACAACATAACCAAGAGAAAAAAAAATACTGAGTAACCACAATGAGCTCCACAATTCCTTCTGCCATTAGATTCCCTACCCAATCTGTGTTCCAGGTGATTTCTCAAGCAACAAGGGGCTGCCTGATAGGCTGGGGTTATCAGGAAAGAACTCTGCTCCTGAACAAACAGGTAAATGGTCTGTGTTAAGCAACAGGTCAAATGAGTGAAGGAGAGTAGAAAACCATCTGTTACACCTGGGTAAGTAGGACAGCACACCACACAGAGACAATTGGCTTTTATTGTATGTACAGCAGGAGTTACTTCTTTAAAAAAATCCTCTTAGGTTTTTGTAGTGATATAATAAATCTGTACATCATAGATTTCATAATTGCACCAACTTGAGTTTATGTATGCACAGAAAGAAAAACACACCACAGAAGAAGTGACTATGACAGGTGATGCTAGAAAAAAAAATGTTTTACCCCATGTGGAATAATACAGAGCATAATACATTGTTGGGAAATACAGAGTTATTGTACTGGAAAGACCTCAGATCATCCTCCCCAGCTATTTTCACACCATGCCAGCACCTTGCATAGTGGCAGTTTGGATATCCTGAGTGAAGTGCTATTATTCACCCTTAACATAAAGTAATCACCCTTGTTATATAATTAATCTGGAGTTGTTTGTCACCAAGGCTGAGGCTTAGCAATGTGCAGAAGCATATGCTGACTTTAAACACATGAATAAATCCACTTAGGTCCTGTGGAGGTCAGAGCATGAGGTCAGCTGTTCCCACTCACAACAGGAATGTCTTAGCCTGGAGCTATGGCACAGTTAATTCTATAAGCACTTGTCTCAAACCTCAGCTCTCCAAATCAAAGCCTGCAATAAACTCAACTGAAAAATCCAGGCAGCTCTCACCTTGTTCCAGGTAACACCCAGAGCTCCCAGACCTAAAAAACATGTTAAGAGCAAGATTCTTATTTTTCTTCCCCATCCACATTTGGTAGCATTTTATGCTTTCAGCTTTGTTTTTTCCTATGATGTTTTTCACATCAAGAACACCACAGCTCTGCAAGAAATACACAGCAGAAAGTTTCCACTTGAAAAACACCTAGAACCAGCAAGGACACGCAGTACCAGGAAATCCTGTAAAATTCCAACTGATCCCCAAAACTGGGGTAATTGCCAGCCAATTTCATCCAAAAAAGCAGCACTATAAATCCAGTCCTCTCGAGAACAAGACAGTACAATGTCTGTATGGCCTGGAGCCCCAACCTGTCTCCCAAAGAAAGGGCAGGGACAAAGAAAACCTGTCAGAAAGCATAAGAATAAAACCCACCATTTATGCCTGCACAGTGTATGACCTGTCCATTAAGCTGAAGAAGTTTGGCAAAGGTATTTCGCTTTCAAAACGAATTTTTTTCTACCCTGGCACTCCTTCTGCCTCAGATCCCCAAGTTTCATATATTGTTAGGAGTGAAATGACTCTAATTTCTTCCTGGGGCAAGTAGGATATGAAATACCAATGACTTGGATAAAGTCTACCCCTCCTCCTTAAAGTGACTTTGAAAGGGATCTCAATCACTTTAAGAAACTTACTTAGCTTGTATTCCCATTGGAGATATTAGGTAGTTTTATTGCTTTCATCTAAAAAGAGCAATTTAATTCTTGTACTATTTACTCAGTCAAAATTCACACTAAAGATAAGACAAATCTTGGTGAGGATAGGGCTTAACTCCATCGAGGCAAACTTAAAGCAAAACAAAATACAAACACAAATTAAGAAGTTACAGGTATGGGCAGAAAAATTCTTTAGAAAAGAAAAGCAAGCCTCCATCTCTTAGTCATCATGAAATAAATACCATGCTTTCTCTGCTTTACAGAACACCCAGACACACAAAAGTGTAAGAAAAGGAACAAAAAGAATTAATATTTCAAAGGTTGTTTCCAATCTACTGTTCTGAGGTCACTAAATTGCAAGGCAGTAAACAAGAAGTTTTCAGTGTAATAATATAATGTAAAGATTTTATCTACAGTTCAAGTGGATAGTTATTAAAAATCTTTGTAATTTTAATTACTAGACATTTGAACAATGGATCAAATGACAAAACACAGAAGGTTATTTCCTCTGGCATCCTTCACAAAAACTGGACAGGACACATTGCTGTGTTATTTGTGCCAGTTGACAAATCCAGTCTTTCTGACCCAAAACTTCAGTGTGGATCCTGCAGTTTGTGAGGATCCAGCTCACACTGACCCAGATACACAAAAAATGTACATGCTCAGATGTCCTGATCTTAAATGACAACCTGAGGAGGGGATGGAATTAATCTTGGTGGGTCTTTGGGTCACAACTGAGCAACTCAATTGTCCCCTTGTGTTTAGTGCCTTAGCTTGTTTTTACAGCAGGACATAAATGATTTGCAGAGGAGTAAGAAGAGGTGAGGAACACACTCACCAGATACAGAGATCCAATATCAATCCAAATTATCTTTCTTTTCCCGAGGAGTGAAGGCAAAAAAAAAAACAGATTCCCTTTTTACACCAAATGCCTTGGTCTCCTCATTTGAAGAATTCATTCTCTCAACACGTGAGCCCAAACCTTCACAGTTTGCAGTAAAGGATGTTCTTCACTCCCACCATCAAGACAAGCATTCAAGTGATCAAGACCTTCAGATGAGCCACTTTTTTCATGTGCATCCATTCTCTGGGGTAAGGTACAAGCAAATCCCAGTCCTGTATCCTGCAAGTTACTCAGTGTTATTTCACCCTGTTCTACAGTATGTGCTAAAGCTTCTCTAAATTAAAATCCCAGCTCAGTAATTTAAGAAGACTTCAAGTAATGTTATGTGCTGCCTCTACATTCCCAATTCCACAGCTCTTTAAGTGCATGGATGTGCTAACCACGGAGCTCAGATTCATTTGGATTGCTTGAATTTAGGGACCAGTTGTGGTTTTATCCTTCAGCAACAAAGAGCATTTAAAAATGGCATGGACTTGACTCCACCTTGCCCCATAACACAGAGAATTCCTGGTAAAATCAAGAGAAAAAGTGTCTGTTGAGGGAACATGAGTTTTAGTGCTCACATCATGAACCACTCTAGAACAAAGGAAGAAACAAAACTTCTACTTTGTATTAAATTAGAAATAAACAAAACTGTTCAGGCACATTCAGGCTAGACAAACCTGTATTACTGAACTGGGATTTCTAAGCACAATACAGCTCCAGAAGATTCATTTGTACCCAATTTTCAAAATATAGAACATTAAAATGCCTTCAAGTGTTCTCATAACAAGCAACATGCTTAACATCCTTAGTCTGGTCTATAGTGCTACCACAGTGATCTTAGGAGGTTACACATAAACAGTATTTTTAAACAGTTAAAATATTTTGACAGTTCAGTTCTAATATTCTTAGTAAAAAAGAAACCAAAAACTCCCTCTACTTTGGTATTGATTTATCAGGGAACCTTGAATCCGTCAGAAATTTGAAATGTGTTTCTATTCTTCAGTAACTTTCTATTTTTGATGAATGCTTTAAGTTAAAGCCCAAATATCTACCAAAGTGTTGGATAGCTTAAAGGGGAGAAAGGGGCCAGGGGAAAAAATCTCTGTTGGCAAAGTAGGCACAAGGTCTGTCATCCATTCACGTCAGTAATTTAGCTGGAATGAATGGATGTTTTTCTTGGCTGAGGAGAACAGGCTTGGTCCTTTGTCCTCAGCAGGAATGTAGATGATGGAAAAGTACAGGTAAAGCATGAAAGATGGTACCTGTGAAATACTGACATTTTACTTTTCTCAATAGCCAAAATGAGAACTATGCCTTTACTCTCAGCAGTTTTTCATTTTAGACTAAAGGAGCCAGCTGCAAAATTTAGCAAGGAAATATGGTTAAAAAAACTCATCTGACCAACCACTCAGGACATGACAACTCTGGCAGATCTAGAAACTGAACTAAGGGAATGAGTATTTTTTCAAAAACTTTCTTCTCAACTGTGTATTTTAAGATCTCAGTAAGAGTTTGGCAAGTAGGACAAGCTTTCCAATGAAAAGCACTGTAGGGTTAACTGCTCTATTCACCATTTACTGCTCCTAGCTTTGCATTTGATATGATGGTTTATGTACTTGTCTAACAAGCACTTGGGAGAAGGAATTAGAGCCCCTAAGATGAGTTTTTGCACCAGCAATACAGCTTCTCACACAGGGAAGCTACATTTAAGATTTTGCAAATACTTTGCGAGTTGCTTCAAGTAGATTTAAAAAAAAAAAACAACCAAGTTCTGTCTTTTTAAGCATAACTTTTTTTAAAGCAGAACATTAAACAATATGCTAGTATTGGTATTTGCATAATTTATTGATTTATGGCTAATGTTAAAGGCATCTCTCCACCTACATGGGCTGAGCAGTGATTATAGCAGGCTACAGTTATTACAGTGGGATATCTGAGTCAGGGTTTTCCTCATGCTTCTGAACACTCACCCACTTCCAAATTACAGCACAAACTGGATCTGGGCCTCTTTTTTCCCCCCTTTCAGTCTGACTAGAAAAATCAGTTGCTCCTGTTGCAGGCTGCAGTGAGGGAGCACAGTGATGTCTTCTCTCTCTGTAGAGGTTCTGTCACATAGACTGGGTGGGATGTTTCAGTTCTGAGCTCCCCGTTGATGGAAATCCAGGTGATCACGTTTGGTTCCTCCCTACGGGATCAGTGAGGCTGGAAGTCACTGTGGGGTCACCTGGGGCCACCTCCCTGCTCCAGCAGGGCCATCCCAGAGCACAGGGCACAGGGTTGTGTCCAAACAGTTCTGGAGTATCTCCAGGGAAGGAGAATCCACAGTGTCTCTGGGCAGTCTATCCCAGTGCGTGGTCTGTGCACAATAAAGAAGCTGTGCCTCCTGTGCAGGGGGAATTGCTGGGCTCAGCCCCTGCCCGTGGCTCTGGAGCCATTGCTGGGCCCTGGAGCAGAGCCTGGGACTGCTCTGCCCTCCCTGCACACAGGGACACACAGGGACAGACAGACAGGGACACACAGGGACACACAGACAGGGACACCCAGGTTGAGCAGCCCCAGCTGAGCGATTTCAGAAAGAAAGAAATGAAATGAAAAAATGAAACACAGAACAGTAGGTGGTCAGTGATGTATTAGAAATCCATTTTATAAGTCTCTCCTGGTCAAGGATATTCACTTGTCCAGGGACCGTGACAGTAAAGGTCTCTGGCCATACCATCAAGTGTGTTCTTGGAAAAAATGCTTTGAGGGAGCCTTGGGGTCAGCTCTGCAAGGTGTTGTATTAGGCAGTGAAATTTCTGCTCAGGTTCCATTCCTGTGTTTGCTCATGGATTGGGCATTGAGAAGGAACTGGGAGCCCTTTTGCCTGGGAGAACAGTGTGGAGCAGGAGGAATCTGTGTGAACATTTCCATCACATGGGTGCCTTCAGGCACGGCCTCAGCCATTCCCTGCAGGATGAGAACATAGTTTGGTCTCTGTCCCTCGAGGAAGCCTTTCCCTTTCCAGAGGAGACTGCCAAGGCATGGCTGTGACCCAAGGTGTGGACAGCATCATGTTTTCTGGGGCCTGGCCTAAACCTACTGCTAAATAAGCACCTGTCTGCTGAGCTGGGTTTAAACTGGTGATGTGGATGACCCAATTCCTGTTTAGAGTTTCCTCAGCGCTCAGATACATCAGCACCTGGGGAGCTGCATGAGGCAGCAGCCACATTCTTCATTCAGAGTTCCCATCAGTATCAGCTGGAGCAGAGGGAGCCAGGTGGATTTGTCACTGATGTCAGTGAGATTCCAGTGTGCTGTGAATTCCCTGGGATCAGGAGCTGCAGGGGCTGCCCAGTGCCCTGTGCTTTGTAAGGATGTGTTTTCTGCCTTCCCATCTCCAATTATTTCTGCTTCCTGGTGTCCTGCACATGAAGTTATGAAACCCTGCTCTGAATTCCATGCTGTCACAGAATCCCAAATTACCTGAGGTTGGAAGGGATCTCGAGATCATCCACTCCAATCCCCTGCCAAGTCAGGGTCACCTGGAGCAGGTGACACAGGAAGGTGTCCAGGTGGGTTTGAAATGTCTCCAGAGGGAGACTCCACATCCTCCCTGAGCAGCTGTTCAGGGCTCTGCCCCCTCCATGGAAAGAAAATCTTCCTCATGGTGAGAGGGACCTTCTTGAATTTTAGTTTATGGCCAGCGCTCCTCATCCTGTCACTGGGCACCACTGAAAAGAGACTTTATGTCTTTAGGATGAAGATCCAGCTCCCCTAACTCTGAGAGCTAAACCAGCCTTCAGATCTCATGGAAATACTGGTATATCCTGAGGGTATTTAATCCCATTTTAAAATAGATTTCTAAGGAGCCTAGGCAACAATTTTAATCTAGATGTTGAATTTTTGGGCAGCTAAGGTAAGGTAAAGACAATCTCTCTAAAGGATTTGCGTACATTGCTGCTTCTTGATTATGTAGTGGAAAGGTGTATTCACAGTCTTGAAGAGTTGCCTTCAACTAAAAATTCCCTTAAAATAAAATTCTCATGCCAACTTTATAGCCATGGATCAGATGGAATAAAAGTTCTGCCGAATACATTTCAAATGGCTGTCTTGGGTGGTTTTAGCGCCCAGTTAAAGGTGTCAGAGGTGCAGAGATTATCAATTTGGATTTACAAATTGCTACTTTTTAAAAAATGTTTTCTGTTTGAGATAGGAGAGCAAAAGTCTCTCATAGGACTGTGATTTTTTAGAGTTTCATAATTCCCTTCTGTATGTTAATTTTCCTTTCACCAGTACTTGAAGAATTACATATAATTTAAAAAAGAATATTTAATCCTGTCTCTTTAGGAGCCCAGTGAAATGTTTTGCTTTAACACTTTGTGTCTGCTTGGATTTCCCTAAATATTAAATAATCTTATCTTTATTTTTTCTCTGTGACAGAAAATGTCCTTTAAAATAGGTCCAAATGCACAACCCTCCAACCAAGGCTGATGTATCATTCCTAGCTAGGATCCCTGTGCCTCTGGCAGATTTTAGCTTTTCCTGACAAGGAGGCACTTTATTCCTGGCCATTTGCACCATATGGTGAGGAACTGCAGCTTTTATCCTGAAGCAATCCCTGAGTGCTTTCAGACAATTTTTATAGGAGTCTCTTCACTCATCACTGAAGTGGAGCCAGTGCTGGGGGAAGATGTGGTAACCACTCAAGAGGAAATGGTTGCCATGTCCCTGCAGCCTCTGGAAAAGTCTGCAGCACTTCTGAAAAATTGGGACCACTCTGCAAATTGTTGGTAATTGTGATGGCACTGGCCACAGGAGGCTAGGCCAACAGTGTGGATAAACAAGGTATGAATAAACTGCAGCCTGGGCAGGCTCCTCACCTTCCCACTTCAGGATGAGGGGAAGACAGAACAGGTTTGGGTTTGGTTTATCCTTACAGCCAGCACCAGGTGGAGGTAACAACCCATGTGGTCTCTGTTCCATAGAAATACAGAATATTCTGAATTTGAATAGTCCCACACCTGTCCCTGCCCAGCCTCCCCAGAATCTCACTCTGGGCAGCTCCTGGAGCTCTGGCAGCCTCGGGGCCGTGCCCATCCCTGGGGAGCCTGGGCAGTGCCCTGCACCCTCTGCAGGAAGAACCTTGCCCTAAAATCCAACCTAAATCCTTCCAGGGCCAGCTCCAGCCGCTCCCTGGGTGCTGTCCCTGTCCCAGAGCAGAGATCAGAGCTGTCCCTCTGAGGAGCTGCAGCCCCGGGGAGCTCTGACCTCAGTGTCCTCTGCTCCAGCTGGACAAACCAAGGGAGCTCAGCCTCTCTCCTCTCCTCAGCTGTTGATCTTCAGACAGATACACATCTCTACCAGCTGCCTGTTCCGTCCTGAGGTTTCTGTTTCAGTCACCTGCTGTGCAGTGGGGAGATGGCACCTGGACAGCAAAGGAGGCAGGAATATTTTTCCACTTCATGCGTCTTTTAGGAGGATGAATTGATCAGGGAAGAGCTGCCACACAGATGCAGAAGTTAAAAACAAACACCAGAAAAATTTCTGAGGCAAACAATACAAAATCACTGGATAGGGGAGGTTGGAAAGGCCCACAGAGGGTCACTGGTGCCACCTCCCTGCTCCAGCAGGGCCATCCCAGAGCACAGGGCCCAGGGCTGTGTCCAGGTGGGATATTCTGGAATATCCCCAGGGAGGAGACTCCAGCCCCTCTCTGGGCTGGTCTCTGCCCAGGGCAAAAGCTGTGCCTCCTGTGCAGGGGCAATTGCTGGGCTCAGCCCCTGCCCATTCCTATCTTCTCCCATTGGTTGGCACCACTAAGAAGAGCCTGGTTGTAATGGTTTTGAAAATATGTACTGTTTTTTGAAAGCAAAACCAGTGAGAGTTTCCAAGTCAGAAATAGAATTTAATAGGGAAAAAAAGAGAAAAATAAAATACATGCAATAGTACAAAAGAAAAAAACTACTGACAGAGTCAGAATACAACCTGACACCCCACTAGTTAGGGTGGTGGTAGCAGTCCAAATGAAGTCTTGTTGAAGCAATGATCCTGTAGAAAGGTCTGGTAGCTCTTGTCCTCTGGAAACCAGTGAGTAAAGGCTGCTTTGGTGCTCCAAATCTCAGTTTTTATCTGGGTAGGAAAGGCTTGGCTCCTCCCCCTGGGTGGAGCATCTCCCAATGGGATGATGTAATTTTATTAGTCATGCACTGGGACTCAATGGCCCATTAACAGGAGATATCTCCTGGAGGGAGGATCAAGAACACTGCTCCATTTGGTTTTAACAGCTGCCCATTAACAGGAGATATCTCCCACAGAGATAAGGATCACTGCCCCACCTGGTTTAAGAGATGGTGATAGAATACAGAGTTTTGAGCACATCTTTACATTGTAACCTAGGACACTGGTGCATCCTCTTGACACCCTGTTGGATGCCCAGTGCTGGAATCAAAGCTTCCTGACATCATTTAAGATAAATCAAGTTCATAATTTTCCTTTGTGAAAGTTTCTGAAAGGAATTTCTCTTCTCATGCCCCTCTTAAAATCTGGGGGATGTTTGAGTCAGAAGGCTCCCATTGCCTGGCACCCATTGCCCTTCACAGCAGAGGGAAATCTCAAACTGAAGAAATGAACCAGCAGCTCCAAAATGATGGGCTTTGTCTTCAAAGGGTGTAAATTCTCCTGATCTTATAAGTACATGCCTTAAATAGAGGCTCTCCAAGACAGGTTTAATGGGAACTCTGGGATCTGGTACTGCAGGACTTCCCACAGCGTCAGCTGGGCTTTTCTGAAAAAAATCCGATAAAAATGAGGGCTGTGAGAGCCTGGGTGGAGCTGTGTGAGAGACAGTGTGTGGCTGACAGCATTTCTCCAGGAAACTGGACAGTGGGCCCGTGATTTCAGATGTTTTACTGGTTCCTGATGAGCAAACCAGGCTGGGAGAGGCTCAGATAACTCCTGTCCCCACTGTTACAGACTTTCATGTGGTTTAGATATAGAGCATTTAAATTGTTTTGGATGAGGGACTTTAATGGGAAGGCAGTTTTGGAAGTGCTGGCTGTAATAGCAGCACTGTTAATATTACTGTTTTTGGCATGGCAGACACGAGAAAAGTATTTTTAGAGCCAGACATCTGAGAGGCTTGACAGGGGATAGCATCTCTTCTCTCTGTCTTGCTCTGCATGTGGCTTTAACTTGAAACCATTATTCCCTCTGGGCCAGCAAACAGTTTTGGCTAAAAATTGCCTTGGATGTGGGAGACAAGGATCAGTTTCACACATGTGGGCAGAACCCACACATCATATTCCTCCCTCTTCCAGAGATAAGCTGTGAGGGAGTTTGCTGAAATATTTCACTTGATGGAGCAGAGGAAATGTTTTTTGAAGGGAGAGGTGCTTTAAAGAATGGAAGGAATCTGTAATTACATAACTTTCATTGCTGTCAGCCTGCATTTTAATGACTTTGATTTTCAGGTAGCGAATCAGTAGGAGCCCATCCTCAAATAGTCTGTTGGCTGCTTAACCCCAAAGCATAAACATGTTTTCTTATCCAATCTGTGTATTTATGTTTGAGAGAAAAACTCTCTAAGAAATACCTTTAAAGTTTTGGTTTTGGCTGGGGTTTTTTTTGTTTTGTTTTGGTTTGTTTTGGTGGTTTTTTTGTGTTTTTTTTGTGTTTGTTTTTGTTTTTGTTTTTCTTTTTGTTTTCCAATGAGCAAAAAAAAAAATATAAATCCTATAAAGAGACCAAGGATATGAAATTGCTATTTCAAAGGTAGATATTAGTGAACCCACTGCCAGGAAAGCAATGCAAGATACTAAACTTCCCTGCTTTGAAGAGTTCTGCTCTCTGAATGGAATAAAATTGAAGAAATGTAGGTGAATTACCTTGAAAGCTGGGAGTGGATGATTCTGAAAGCCTCACCATGATGATGATGATGATGATGATGATGATGATGGTTGGTTCAGCATCAATGGGTACCAGATCTCAAAGGTGAAATTTTTCAGCATGTTCCAGATGGACAGAGCTATAGACATTGTGAATGTGGCTTCTGGTTCAGGACTTTGCAATAAAGGTTTACCAACAGGAAATGAGGAAAAAGCATGATTTCTTTTAGAGCTGTGTGAGACCTCTTTTTTCTGCCTGAAACAAGATCTTACACTGATACATAGATGCCTTAATAGAAATAACTGCATTTTCTGAGTGAAGGTTGGTGGCCTCTTTTGAAATCTGGGCAAGCCTGAACTTCACATCCAAGTAGGTGACTCCAGAAGGAGCCAGTCTGGCCAGTCTGGAGCTTTCAGATAACCAGCATAAGCAGAAATATTCCCCCTGCTTAAACTCAGCTTTAGCCTGGTAGGCCAAAAAATCTCCAATCTGACAGAAGTAGTTTCATTTTGACTGAGGTTGTTTTGAAATCTTCCCCTCCTCACACACATTTGCAATTTGGCTGTTATTTATCACTTTAAATTGTTCCCTATCAAATATGAAAAGTGTTATGAGTAGCTGGGATGAAGTGCAGGCTCTGAGGAAGACAGTGATAAAACTCCCCTGGCTTTAACAGAAACAGGATTTAACCCTCACCCTCTATTTTTTAGCTCTCTGTATATACTTCTGTTGGTGATGAACTGTATCATTGCTTGGTATTTTATTTTGGCAGGCTTCAATGCAAGATAATAGCTTGTATTTTTAAAAGTCAAGTTGCTAGCTTTGTAAAAGGAAATGGAATACTCACTTCTAAGCATAATTAGTCAATTAAAAAAAAAAAAAAAAGAGATAAGAGTCATCCAGAGGGAGATGACAAGATAAACTGATGAGTAAAGCTCTTAAGGCCAAGTGTTTGAATATATCTTAACAAATAATAAGTTTAAGTTTAATGTTTAAGTTCTAAATACTACATTTTTTTCCCATAGTTACCCATGAACAAGGAGTTATTTTCTGCATATTTGTACAGATGTGTACAGATATTTGTACAGATACTATTTTGAAGTAATTCACACATTGCATCAATCCATTCACAGGTTGAGCAAGCCTCAGCCTGAATTCACTAAGTTGATTTAAAAACCTGTACTCAAAACTGTAGGACTGGTAAGCTCCCTGTATTTCCTGTAGTAGATTTCGTTAATGGATGATTGAAATTGTCCAAGCTACAGAAACAAATCCAGCAGGGCTCATTTTCCACTGAAATCATTCTGTGCAGAACTCCCACAAATAAATACTCAGTGAAAAGTCACTTGTATCCTCAGCCTCCAAAGCATCACAGCCTTGCCATAATTTCATGTCAGTCACTTCAAAATGTACCACATCAAAAACTAAAAATATTTACTTTTTTTACAGCTGTAGAATATATGGGTTTGCCATACTTACTTTGGAAGGTTGAGCACACAGGCTGGTAATTCCTTTTCTGTATGGAGTTATAAATACAGTCACTAATTGTGCTACATTTTAAGGGAGTTTGTAGAAAATTTTCCTGTATTTTTACTAGCAGTGTTTATTGACTCTTGAAGATAAGTGATTAAAAATGAGCTTGTGAAGTGTCAGAAATGCCAAACAGTAAATATTTTCTAAGTATGCAAATATTTGCTTGCATTGATTATTATATTTCGACTGATAATGATAAAGCATAAATGTAAGGAATATATTATACAAAACCACCATAATCACCAAGGTTCTGGAACATCTTTATGACCTTCCAAAATCCAGCATGTGTAAAGTTTGTCGAATTAGTAGTGATGTAGTTTGACATATAAATGGCTTGGGAGATTTGGATGAACAACATTAACCTTGGCACTTGAGGCTTTTTGTTTGTTTTTGAGGGTTTTTTGTTTGCTTTTTAAAAAAAAATGTATACACAGATTCATATATCTTAGGGGTTTTTTGTTAGGTTTTTCATTTCACCTGCCTTCAGACACCTGTCATGTCTGCATTTAAACTATTTATCTGAAGCTCTTTTTGGAGAATCACAGAATTATTGAGGTGGGCAGAGCCCTCCAGGATCCCCCAGTGCCAGCCCAGTGCCACCAGCATCACCCCAACCCCTGTCCCCAAGGGCCACATCCAGCCTGTCCTGAGCACTCCCCCAGACAG
>JAOTQP010000001.1:3006406-3024856 GCA_026413545.1 Cichladusa arquata | reverse complement strand
TTTCCTGCAGCTCCTTCAGGCCCTGCAAGGCCACACTGAGCTCAGCCCAAAGCTTCTCCTGTGCAGGTGAACAATCCAAATTCAGCTTTTCCTCATGTCTTGGTTGTTAGAATAGAATTTTTTGGGATGCTGGTTGCAACTTCATGGGGGAAAAGAGGATCTCCCCTCCACCAAGATCCTCAAATCTGACTGGAGGGACAGTCTGGGACAGGCTTTCCTCAAGGACATCCTGTCCTGATTTCCACTGCTCTTTTTGGGGAAATGCAGTAGGAATTTAGATCCAAGTATTTTAACCATGAGTCTCCTCTGTAGACCAGTCACCATCCTGCAGTGTGAGAAATTCTGGGGTAATTCTGGAGGGAGTGAAATCAAGTGATTCAAAGTCAGATCCAGACAGGGTCATTTAAAAATCCACCTTTCAGTTGAAAATAGAGATGCAGACACACCATGCAGGTGATTGCCATGAAAATGCAGTTCTAGGGCCAGGCCTGAAACACAGATCCTGTTAGAGTAAGTGCCTCATTCCATGGAATGATGCTGCATACAGAGTTTCATTCCTGTTCTACTGGATCCCAGCTAATTGTGAGTGGTTGTTGGGAAAGTCACAGGCCACCAAGGTAATTCAACACACATGTTGTAGCAAGCTTTTCACACATGTCTGGCAAGCCTCTCACAGTAGGAGAAGGCTTTAGGGATTCTTTCCCCAGCCTTAAATCGTGCATTAAATCCTATCAATTATTGGTTCCCTCCCTGTTTCCATTTCTGCTCACTTTTTGTTATTGGGCAGTACTTTTTGTGCCTTGTAACATAATTAACTTAGAGCCCTCTGAAACTCAGAATTTCCAGTTTGCAGAAAACTCTGATATTGTGTCATTTTGTTGAATTCCCAGTGGGTTGAAACTTTACTCCCATTGAAGCAAAAGCACTTTTGCCATTCATGTTGGTGGAAGCGCAGGACATTGTCTTTATTTTCATTTATTTATACTTATTTCTTGATACTATTATTCTATATTTATTTCTTAAAACACTGTGTGACCTACAAAGTACTTTAGATATGGGTAAAAAGGTTGTGATGATCATGACAAATCCCAGGTCTGTAAAAGCTCTGAGTTAGATTTAACTTGGCAATTAACTATATTCAGTGTTCTTTTTCTAAATGCCCACAGTTTTCTTATCCATTAAAGTAAATGAATAGTCCCCAGGAGAAAATATTTTGGTTTATCATTGCCAAGTCCTTTGATTTCACTGTTGTACTTTAAAGATAATAATCTCATTTTTTTATATGCTGTTGGAAATGTCTTTCTGTAGACATACTGAGGTTTGAAAATCCAGAAATCAGATCAGGTAGGACTTAATGTGGAATTTCATGTGTGTTTGGAATAGTTGGTATTTGACACCAGGCCTTACAGATCCAATGTGATTAATATTTTAAATTTAATTTTCTAACTGTTATAAAACCATGTAGCTAAGCAGTGTCAGCTAAATGATTTTTTTACTTTTTTTTTAACCTCATAAGGCATATGGTATTAGTGGGCCTTAAAAGAGACAGAAATGTCAGACAGTTACAAAAATATGTGAATTTTATCCTTTTTGGATCACACAGCTTGGTCTTGGGAATATTCCTAGAAGATGTAACATCACACTTCCCAAATGCTTAATTTCTAATGAGTTTTTTGAATCTTATGACAAAACAGAGAATTTCCCTTTGGTAGAGGGCAACTAAGTGGAAAAAGACTAATTGACACTGAGGAAAAATATTGATAGAGAATCAATTTTTTTTGCAGTTTTTCAAATACGAAACTACACCTGAGTTCATAATTAGCATAAAGGTGTTTCACAGTCCTGAGGGTTCCTGTGGGTGGGGATGAGAGTGGCAGATTTCAGTTTTTAGGAATGATCTGGGTCAGCCCCGGCCTGTCAGGGTCACTGAGTTTCAAACACAGATACTCCACATCTGTTTCTTGTTCACAGCCACTAACAAAGAAGTACAATATCGAGAGAGTCCCAAACAGCAGAGTGTGAGAGACACTTTAATAGGTTCCATTCTTGATGAAAATCTTGGAGCAGCCTCACTAATACGGGGTAGAAATCCAATATTCCAGACATTTTTGCTGTGTGCAGTGGCCATCAATCCAGGGCTGGGAGGACTTTGAAGGACACTGTCCAATATCCACTTCAAACCATTGTGTAGTTCACTTAAAATTACCTAAAACATTTGGAAGAAAGTCAGGAGAAATGTTGGCCTTTGCCCTCAAGGTTGCATCTTTTCTCCTTGCAGAGAAATTGCTTTTTTAGAAGTATTTTAGTTTGGTGTTGTGTTTTGCTTTGGGTTTTTTTTTTTTTTAATTTTTGTGTCCTGCATTATCATTGTCACTTAACCAGCTTTAAGTTAGTATCAAACATAAAACAAATATATTTTCATATCAGTGGCTGAAAATTTCAGTGCACTTTAATTCATCAATTAATTAATCAATCCACAGAGTGCCCCTTTGGCATTTGGTGGAACAAAAGTTGATATTTCTGAGGTGTGAAATTAAGGAAGAGTGGAAGGAAAGTTTAGGTGAGATTCATCTCATATAATCAGAAATGTCAAAAAATTGGGTATAGTAGAAGGGGAAGGAAAGAGGGAATACTTTGAAGGTGAAATTAATCTCATCTTTTTCAAGTAGCAGTTGTAGGTGAGATTGAACAAAATTGTGAAGGTGGTTGTGTTGGGAATTGCAGAAATCTTGGAGAACTAGGGTAGTTCTGACACCTACATTTAAAATCCTTGAAGTCTGAAGTGAATCCCACTTCAGCAGAGAGGAATTGAATTCCCTATCTGCAAAAGAGTGCCAGCACTTCCCTGTTATGAAGGACATGCATTGATTGTTGAAAATAACTCCAGTGTCATCTAAACAGAGCTTCTGTTTCATTTCCCAGCTCTGTTTTTTTTTTTTTTTTTTTTATGTAGCCAGTATAGCTGGTCTCCAGAAAAGGTGGGCAAACAGTGGTGTAGCCACCAAAAATGTTTTGGTAAAATCTTGAGTAGCTTGGGTCACAGGTAAGAGTTGGTAAATGAAGTACTTTGATTTTCACTTTGAAAACTTCCAGTGTTTCTTTTCTGTAAAGCTTTTTCCGTAGGAAAATAATCCATTCTTGACTGCTGTTATTTCATGAAGTAATGTTAAATAAAAAAGGTGTCCCCAAATCAGGTTCTCTCTCATATTTTCAGTTTTGCCAGAGTGAATTCATTGTGAGAGAAGGAAAATCCTGAAGGGATTGATGGTCCAAATGGTTTGGAGCAGCTGAAGGGAAGCAAAAGTGGGAATGCAGGAAGGAACAACCAGCCCTGAGTGCAGGGTGCAGAGTGATGGGGGTTGCCAGGGCAGCAGGAAAAAAATCCTTTTTTCAATTATTCTCTTTACTGAAAGGTGTCAGTGCTGACTTGGGAAAGAGCTGTTGGCTGCTGGTGTGGAGGATGCTCCTTTCCAGGGGCAGGGAGCACCATCTAGTGACCACAGGGCTGCCCACAGGGCAGGGAACAGGGAAAGGCTGGGGACTCTTCCCTGCTCCTCCTCTGTGCTGCAAAGGGGGCAATGGAGAGGCACAGAAGGTTTGGAAGCAGTGCTGGAGGAGAGGATGCTTATTGTGGGATGCAAATGGTGTGATCAGGTAGTGATAATTATTTTAATTTCGTGGCTTTATGGGCTGCTGGTGTTTGGATTTTGGGGAATGCCTGACTCCACTCACTGTGCCTTTCTCCACGTTTCCAACCATGGTCAGTGGGTGTGAGCCTATCCCAGAGCTGGATAACTGGATCCTGTTTTTCCCAGGATGGAGTTTGTCCTGTGCCCTCAGACTGGGGCTGCATCAAAGCCACTCAGGCATGGAAGAGATCCCTGCAGCAGCCCCAAAGGCACAACATTCCCAGGGTGAGAGGTCAGGGGGCTGGGGAGCAGAGCCCACCATCCCTGAGCTGCTGCCCCTGCAGCCCCTTTGGGCACATACTGGAATTCCTTTCCTTGTTTGCATCCCTGTTAAAACCCTCATTGTGAGACCTTTCTTTCTGCTGGGGGTGAGCAGATTCACTGATATTCCCCTCTGTGAGCAGATTCACTGATATTTTCATCAGAGCCCATGGAAAATTGGAAATTAAAGGGAGACAGTCCAGCTGAAGGGCTTGGTAAGAGTGTACTTGACCCTCACACACCAAATTGGGCATGGCCAAACTCATGTTGGGAGCTGCATTTAGGAAAATGCTGATTTTTTTTGAGGGGATTGAGACCTTAACAAATGTGTCCTCATGTGCTATGAAGCAGCAGTAATTTGCTTGGACTTCTTAAAATCTGCTTCCAAAAACTGCAGTGCAAATTCTTTTATTGTGCTCCAGGTTTTTGATTTGTAGCCTAGTCTACCTAGAGGAGAGCCTCCTTTTTACCTGGAAGGTTGGTGAGAGGAACAAAACTCACTTCTTTTCTCTATTGTCTTTTCTTTTAATACTCACATCTGTATGCACCCATACCAAGCATAACATAAAGGTGAGTGTGTCTCCAGTTTTCCAGCTATTTACCCAAAGATTTTTGTACAGTTCAAGGGATGGAGGTCACCTTATCACCATAGCAGAGTGTGTATCTAATCTCTTGGTCAGCCCAGGGCAGAGTTCTTGCTTTTCCTCCCAGGCAGCAAGAAGGATTACAGATCTATTTACATGGGAGTACTGCAGTGTATTTCCTTTGTATTTCATAGAATTGTGGAATGGTTTGGATTGGAAGAGATCTTAAAGATCTTCTAATTCCAGTCCCCTGCTGTGGGCAGGGACACCTCCCACTGTCCCAGGCTGCTCCAGCCCAGTGTCCAGCCTTGGGCACTGCCAGGGATCCAGGGGCAGCCACAGCTGCTCTGGAAATTCCATCCCAGCCCCTCCCCACCCTGCCAGGGAACAATTCCTGCCCAAAATCCCATCTAAACCTACTCTCAGTTTGAAGCCATCCCTCTGTCCTGTCCCTCCATGCCCATGTGACAAGTCCTTCTCACCTGAAGCCATGTAAAACACATTTGAGGTGTTTTGGTGTGTGCACACAAACTGAGCATATCTCTAGTACATCCCTAGAAAGGATGCAACAAGCAAAACAACTTTTTTTATTTGGAATTTCATCTTCTTCGTTTAGGATTCAGTCTGATCACTTTTTTACATGATAAAACCAAATCTTCAGGTCTGTCCAGGGCCCTGTTGGTTTAACCAGGCTTAGATCAGCATAGATTGGATCCTTCATCTCCAATTTGGAAAGATCTTCTCTAAAGAGGGAACTCTTGAGTCCTAAAGGTAGAAAGCACTTCAAGCAGAGTTTAAGGTTGTTCAGGAAAGAGTTTAAGCACAGCTGTAACTCTAAAGCATGTGCAACTCCCCTGCTTTGATCAAGACACTCAAGCACATGTTCAGAGTTAACACATGCTGGGGAATTTCGCTGCTCTGTAGTTACCAGATGCAGGCTGAAGGTAGGAGAATATTCCAGCTGGAGCCAGGACAAATTAGGGGGAGAAGCTTCAGAGAGAAATTAGAGGGGAGCATTAGGTGACTTGTTTGGATTTTTTTCATGTTCCTATTCTCTTTGTTGACCAAGTTTTTCAAACTCACAGAGCGTTGTATCAGACAATAACAGAGTTGCCTAACGTGACAAAACCATTTTTTTCTTTCTATGTAACCTTAAAAAAATCAGAAAAGAGAAAAATAGTAGAAGTGTTTGTGCTCTTTTTCTTTTTCTTTTTCAACTGGATGATGGTGATTTGATAACCCAATATTTTCCTTGCCTCACAATACCAAGGCTCTGCTTGCAATTGGAGTGGCCTCAGCGTAAGCACTCAGAAATCTGCCTGTGGGTATTAGTTTAAAAGTCAAATAAACTTCACTGGATTCTTTGGCACTGAATGTGTGCCAGTTTAAAATGGCAAAATCCTTACTGGGCTGTGGGCTCTGTAAAACTTACATAATAATAATAGAGCTCAGCAGTGCCTTATGCTTCCAAAATCCCTGTGTAAACCAAGAGGAGGTTTGTGTATATGGAGGTGGGATGGAGGAGAATCATTACTAAAAACTGCTTATGAATGAATTTGTTAGATCCTCTCCACTGGGGAGCTGGAACTGATATTTGCAACCTCTTGATATATTGGAGGAAAAACGAAAATATCAGGGGCTTAAGTGGAGTGGAAGTCACCCAACTGAAACATTATACAATGCTTTGAAATTTCAACAGAAAGGTTCTAATCTTTTGGCTGTCTTGCTCATTGTTTGGAGATGAAAAGGGAGGAAATCAACATCCCCATGAAATACAATTACTATAAATTGCTTTCTTTTCATACTGTTCATAATGAAAATAGGAAAGTTACCTATTCTGCAGGAGCACTGTAATTTGGTGGATATAGACTGCAAGAGCACATTCAGCAGTGCAACACTGCATTTCTGTATGAACCAACTAATGGAGAGTATAAAATATTGTATGGCAGTGCTGACTGCAGATTGCTCTGAAGCCATGAGAAATCATCTTTATGGTGGAACAAACCAGAGCTCCTTAAAATGCGCTCTAAAACCGAGCTGATCTTGTGCAGGGAGTTGATCCTGTGTCCCAAAGATTGGATTCAGTGATCTTGGAGCTCTTTCCCACTTCAGTCATTCTGTTTGTCACTGTTGCATCCAGGGATTCCCATGGGACACCTGGAAATGAGAATTCCCTGGATCTGGCAGGGCCACTCCCATGAGCAGGGGAGGGTGGATGAGCCTTTGCTCTGCCCTGCTTTGGGGGAGATGGAGCAGCACCTGCAGGACAAATGAGTGAGGGACTCTGTGCACCTCAGGAAAAATGCATTTCACCTTTCTTGTGTCGGGATAGCAGGAGAGCAGTGAACTGGGACTTTCTGCTGCCTTTGTGTGGAAAAACTGTGTGTTGAATGCCAGCAGTCATCACCAGCTACAGAACAACGCTCCCATTTCCTTCCTTTTTTTTTTCCTAAGGAGCAGGAGAAGGCGGTGTTGGGAGAGGGTGAGGTCATCTGCTTCCACCAAATAATGCTGCAACGAGCCATTCACTATTCCTTGTTCTTTTTATTGTACCTGAGTCCCTGGTCAGAGGGCAGGACCATACCACAGCTGGAATTACCTTCCAGGCAACCTGTCTGTGGTTGGGTGTGGTCATAGGGAGCAATGAGAAATTAAATACCTGTTAGAGTAGGACCAGCTTTAAAAAAAAATTAATAAATTCTGATTTGTTCTATTTTTTTCTTCCATTTTTATGGGTTGCATTTTCAAACTCTTTTCAGATTGAAAGCTCAGAATCTCTTGACACCAGGAGTTGTATCTTTTACGAAAATAAAACTGTGAGGCTTTTAAGTGTGAAAGGATTGTGCCAGCACTGGTTCCTGAGTGGAATACCCTGACTGGCACTGTGGAAGCACTTTGCCTTTTATTTTATATGTATTTTTTTTTAAAGTTCATGTCTCTTACACAAAGGCCTGGGACAGGGACAGTGTTTTGTTTGCACAGCTGGGAATTCTGGGGTGCCCCATGACTGCCAAGTGCTCCAAAAGGACAAATAAAAATATAACACTGAATAAAAAATGGCCATCACACTCTAACCAGGAAGGGAACTGCCAGTGAAACCATCTCATTCCATTCATGGACAGAGCTGTGAATTAAGGGAAGAACATGGAAGATTTAAGACTGTTTATGGCATTGAGGCATCTGCTTTTGAAATTTTATGTCTTTTTGTGACTTCCCCTCCTCAGTAAGAAAGAGACATCAAAAATAATCAACCTATCTGCTTCTTCTCTAAGGAAAAAAAAAAAGCTAAATCAGATAGGCTGGAAAGTGTCAATAGCTCAGGAATGCAGGAATGAGGTTAATGGACAAATATAGACATGGTGTAAGCAGGGCCAGATCTCATTAACATATTTGGAGTTACACCCATTTATACCCAGCCTGGCTTTGGCCCTGGATCAGCAATTCCCCAGTGCACAGCCTGCATCAAACCACTGCTGAATTTGGCCCATTCCATCTGACATCTGCATCCTGCCTCGGAGTGGCCTGTCACACTTACTGCACATCAGATCACACCTGCCCGCGCCGCCACGGGCTATTGACTTTTTTGTTTAAAAAAAAAAAAAAAAACAACAAAAAAAAACAACAAAAAAATTTTTTTTTAAAAATTCAGTCACATATCATCAAGAAAAACAACATTGTTTTAGGGCTCTTATCTCTTCACTCCCAAATATCCTGTTTCTTCGAGCTGCGGTGGCCAGGACCAATAGAAACCTCTTCCTGCCATTGGCTGACTTCATTTCCCAGAGTTAGCACAATCTCATCCGCTCTAAACAACCTCATCAAAACTTCTTTCTGGTCAGAGCGAAGCAATAATTATTATTAGCAATTATTAGCGATCAATAATCTTGCTCACATTATGGCAAGCACTATTAAGGTAAGGAGGGGGTACCTTTTTTTGCTGGAATTTTTTTCTCACTGGCGTGTTCTTTGGTTTCCTTTATCAACCTAGATAAGTTAGAATTGGGCAACACCCCCACTGCCACAATAGAGGACAACAAGATTTCCTTTGTACTGCCTAGTAAATTTCCTTTTTCCTACTCCAACCATCCGCAAGGCTTAAAAACTTCAAACTCGGAAAAAAAATTGGGTTTTTTAAATTCAACTGTTCAGTGGTGTGGATTGCATAGGCGAAGCCCTTTTGTGAGAGCTTCTGAAATTTCTTGTAGGTATCCCTCGGACAACTTGGATGTGTTTGTGGACTGCCATGAGGGGAGAGGGTGTGCACTGGAAGGAAAAACCGGGTTCCTAAGGGCGCTAAACTTTTGGATACTTTGAAATGTTTCTCTTGCGGATGGGGACACAAATTTTAGCCAGCGGGAAGGAGAGGCACCAGCTCTTGTTTCTCTCTCTCTCGTGCAGGTGTTAATTATGTGCTTTTCTAGGAACTCTTAACCTTAAACTCGGGACCTTTCTGAATGTTATTTTAATGGTGGTGGGAAGATCTCCCGGGCGTGTTCTTTTTTATGTTTTAATTTTTTGGACAATAAAAATCTCTTCTTGGTGCATAACTCGATCTCGGTGCATGGTTTGTTGGTTTTGGTTGGTTTTGGTTTTTTTTTTTTAAGAGTGGCTTTGCTGAGTTTTTTTTGGGCTGTGTCACTTAGAAAGTTGAATATATCTATCTGTCTGTCTAGTTTTTGTTTCTCTGGACAGCAGTTACCAATAGAGCAATAGCTGTGATTAATTGCAGAATGTAACAGTAATTAAGCTTTGTGATAGTGAAACTAACTTTACATAAAGAGCACAGACAGGGAGGACTCTGTGGTGTTGTTTTATCAGGTTTGGGATCAAGGTATTATCGGATTCAGGACCGAGGTATTTGTTTTCTTCGTGGCATCGTCTATTTCTGTACTTTTCTAATTATGTCAGATTTAATGAGGGCTATGGAATAGCCTGGCTGTTGGATAAATAGGGCTGAAGTTGGATTTTTCAGTAAATTCTGCTCCAGGTTTTACATTTTAGAGATCATTTGATGCTTTTTGTTACGGTTTTGGGAATCTGATGGTCTTGCCCGAGGGCAGCGTGATTCAAAAGTCTAATGAACCCTTTGTTTTTGTAATCACTGATGTTTTCATGGGGCTATCAATAGAGATGTGGATCTGACTCTCCTCTGCATTGCTGGCCAGCATCTGTTAAATGCTAAGTAGCTCCTGAAACTGAATTCCCTTCGGTTTTGCTGTGCATTTCAGAGCACAGAAGACATGATAGGCACTTAATGAAAATCTTAACTTTCAGGGAGTCAAGTTTTGGCTAAAAGGAGGGCTGTGTACTGCGGTTTGAATGCTGGGTTTGCTTCTACTAATCAGAATAATAATATGAAATTTATTTTCAAAAATACTGGCACCCAGGAGATCAGATGCCGTTTGCATTTTAGGTAACTCCTGTTATTTATGTTCTTTATGTTTCATATTTACTGAATTTTAATGGGAAAGAAGATTGTTAAATGGCACCTAATTGTTATTATTTGACCTCCACCTTGCACTTAGAGTACTGTTTTATACAGCCAGGTATAAATGCAATGTACTCAGCAAAATGGAAAAATGTCCAATTCTCTCTCCTCATCTGGAGTGTGAATCTTGCAGGAGGTCTCAGGCAACCCAAGATGTTGAGGATTTTGCTGCCCAGGGTGCTGGGAAGACCTTACATGCTGTAGCAAGAATTAAAATTCTATTTATGTGAATGCAAAATGTGAAATGACTGGAGAGAAATGACAGGTGCTTTGTACTCGAGGTGCAGGAAATGTGCTCTGGCATGAGGCTGAGACGGTCCAAAGATTTTTCAATTCCTCGTCTATGGGGAGTGGATAAAGAAGCCTTTTAACTGAAAGGCTTCTGAAATAAAGAAATTCCATTTGAAGGCCAGGCAGGTGTTTGTTTAGCTTTTGCTAAACTGTTACACACACATATATATTTAATAATATAAATATTTAATATGATGGCTTGTGTTGTCTGCTGGCAGTGGGTAGCCCAGCAATCCCAGTGTTCTTGAGGAAGGTGGAGAGCCTTAACCTGGGAATCCACTGAGCTCTTTAGGGAAGCTGTGGAGTCATTAAATTTCAGAATTAGGATGTGAATGGTCCTGCATTTGTTCACAACTGGGCAGAGACTTCTGGAAACCTGCAGCCGTGCAAAGGTGACCTTGCAGGCAAGGTGTCTGATTCATCCCTTCCCTCCCACCATGGGACTCTGGGCTCAGCAGGACCCGGGCTGGTGTCACTGGGAATCACTGGGGGCTGCCAAGGCAAACCCTGCTGGGAGTTTTGGGGTGCTGGGTTTGATGTCCTGAGCGTGGTTTTCCCTGGGAATCACTCCCTCCTCACTCCGTGCCCTCCTTCTGCTGCCCCCTGCTTCTTTTTCCCTGGTGGTGGGAAGTTTCTCCTGAAGAGGAGGATGAGGAGGCAGCAGCTCCTTTTTCCCAGGCTCTGACATGGATGGATAATATTAATCCTGATTTCCCCACTGGACCATCCTTGTCCAGGCCAGGGATCTCTCCCTTGGGTGGGGAGAGGTCAGCACAAGAAGCTATTTAGGAGAAGGTGCCTCCCCAGCCAAGATTTTGGGTTGGTATTTCATATCCTGGTGCACACACAGCTGGGTTTTGGCATTTTGAAGGATAAAATGTGGTTTTTCAAGTGGAAAAATTCTCCATAGAGTGAAAGTTTCAGTGGTGACAGGTTTCCCTATGGCTCAGGTGACAGCTCTGCACAGCAGTGCAGAGCACTGAAGCTGAACATTATCAAATAAATGCAGTTATTTATATGGATTAGTCACACTGCTGTAAATACAATTTTAGAACATGTCTGAATTAGGCATCAGTCTTTTGTTTGTGTTTTGGCTTTTTTTTTTTTTTAATAGAATGGAGCAAAAATTATTTAAGTGTTACCTTGGGTGAAGTAAAAATAGTTATCCTGGAGGTCATTTTGGTATTTTTTCCCATTATCTGTCCCATAGTGGAGGAAAGAACACTAAACAGAAAAGTACAACTAGAATTCTAATTCCTTGCCATGTTCAAGCCTTGCTCTGTTTCTTTCTTTGCCTGCCAGTGCCATTATTCTTAGAAAAACTCTTCAGCAAGTTGACTTTATAATGATTTATTGGTTATACTTGTAGATATTTATATTACTTACACCTAAATATGCTCACATCCACTCTTCATTATTATTTTCTGCAGTGATGTTCATGTGGAGTCTGTGATTTCAGGGAGAAAAAGTCTGTGTATTTGATAAAGGACAGGAGGAGAATCTTTGTGGTTTCTGAGGCTTGAGGGTGTGGACGCACTGATTAAGGCAGAATATAAGGGGCAAGATTAATTTTTTTTCTTTGAGGAATCTTATTCTGTGCTTGTCTCTATAGCATTGCTTTTCTCTCACTTTCTTTTAGAAACTCCAAGTAGTCACTCAAATGCTTCTGAGAGCTGGAGACAATTAAGAAATAAATCTGTTCTTGGCGTATGGAAATGTTTAAGGCTTTGTTTAGAGGATTGCATCTGCACTGTGTCCAGCAGAGCTGACACAGTAATTTGTACATTTGTTCCTTGCATTAGAACAATTATAAAGATATTATATTTTTTTTCCCCTCCTCTCAGTTAGCAGCTGATCCTATAGCATATTTAACTTTCTTTCCGTGGGCTTTGGTGCTGTTGCACACTTAAAGCTGAGCCCACACCTGAGTGCTCTGGTGAACCAGAGGCAACAACAGCAACAGAGCCTTAGAGCACTCTCCTTGATCCTCCACTCCTTAATCCAAACTTCCCACCAATTCCATGAAGGTTTTGTCCCAATACAGGCAGTAGAATCAGAGCTACAATTATTTCCAGGTAAAGCAGTATTTCTGACTTAAATACAAATGTGCAATTTCAAGGCAGAAATGAGCAGAAGTTATTTTGGGGGGATTTTTGTGTTCTTTTTTTTTTTTTTTTTGCTTTTAATCAGCAGCCATTTAACTCAATTTGGTTTGTGTCTTCATATGCCAAAACAAAGTGAAATATAAGGATTTTGCTTTCTAGAATTAAGTCCCCAGGCAAGGAACAACAGATGGAAAATGCATACGTTTGACTGTCTGAGTTTGTTGGTTTGTTTGTTTTTCCTGAACAAGAACTACATTATCCCTTAACAAAATGTTTTTCAGCAAGTTCCCCGTGTTACAAAAGGCCTTTCAGAAATAATGTTCAAAGAAACAAGTGCTCTTGGAGAATGACTTGCTGAAAGATAAACACAGAAGCGGTTTTGCAAAATATGAATGCCAAAAAAAAAGATATTTATTTTCCAAGTGATGCTTTATAATTCAATAAAAATATATAATGCTGTTTACTCAGAAAGGAGCAGCCTTTATAATGCAAGTTTCTAAATCAAGCCAAGAGAATTACTAAGAAAATCAGAAAAAAAAGAGAGAAAAAAAGAAAATTTGATTTTGTATCACTTGTATTATGATTTTTAGCAAAATAAGGGTGACACAGTAGAAAATATCACACAGTGCCAAACGTTGTCAGGGTATCTAATTCATTGACTGCAATGTGAATTTTATCAGATCCATCTTAGAAAAATTAACTTCTTTGGATAGATAATTATACAGCCACCCTCTGCAGTCCTATATATATATATATATATATACACATTTATATTTTTTTTTTTTGAGATATATTTGAGATATATTTGTGTATTACAGAAGAAATTTTTGCATTGAAAACATCAACAAAGATAGGAAAACTTTGAAGCACTTACATGAAAAAGGCAGCAGTCCTTTCCTTAAAGAATGGATGTGTCTTTGTGGTTGGAGAGGTTGTTTTAAATGTTGTAACCAACCCTGCCTGAGGTTGGAGGCTATGTCCCTCAATTTATTCCTGCTCTTTTAGAAGGACTGTATAATCCTGTAAATAATTTATATTGATGAACAGAGGGAGAAGTTTTAGGAAATCTGGTGAGATTTGGATTGTAAATGTTACCTTTCTCCTTGAAATGCATCTTTAGGCACTGGGTTACCAATTTTTACTATGCACAGAGAAAGATTGGACATTTCCTTCAGGAAAGGGATTTTAGTGGTTAATAAATAAAATTCATGTTGGTTTTTAATAACTGCTGTGTATGAACCAGCAATTACCTCTTCTGGTAATTATCATTACCAAATTTCTTTCAAAGTAAAACGAATGACTTGGCAATTATTTGTCATAAGAATGTCATCGAACATTAGAAGTTAAAAAAGAACGATGAGTAATAATGATTTTTTTTAAGGGCTGCACTCAGGGACTCAGAGTGGACGAGGGAAATGGTCTTTTGGGAGCAGTGAGTGGAAGGAATGCCTAGGATGTGATGTGTTCCCCTTGCAATGCTGTTTATTTGCAGTGTGTGTCTCCAGCCCTGGGTGGGAAGTGGTGTCACCAGGCTGGCGTGACCTTGTCACCCTGGGACAGGAGCTGACTTGCTTAGTCAAAGGTGTGTGCTGCCAGCAGATGACAGGGACTGGCTTTATGCAAATACCTGCAGGAAGGGGTGGATCCCTGTTTTCGGGAAGTGGCAGGGCTCTTTAAAGCTACCTGCCTGATTTAACAGGGGTGACAGAGTGGCAGGCAAAGACTTCGTCCCACAAGTGCAGAAAAAGACACCCCAGGAGACTGGAAATGCTTTTGTTTGACAAATCCCTCATTAAAGCAAGGAGCAGCATGTTAATTCTACGTGGAAGGGTTTGCATAACTGCAGGAGTTTTTTTTTAAGCCTCATTCTTCAGAACTGAAAAACATCTTTTTTTAGACTCTCTGTTTATTACCTTGATAAACAGCAAAATGCTGCCACAGCAATTACCTTGATGATAAAGGGTCTGTAGACAGATACTTCCTGCGTTCATTTCCTACCCAGATAAGCTGCCAAAATCAGGGACTACCAATACAGGAAATGCTTTCAATAGGAACTTCCTATCTGCTAATATCTAGTTCACTGGAAAGATCTAAGTCCTTCTTGTTTCATATAAAGGTAATGCTCTACCTGATTCTATTTAAACACTGAAGCCCCACTACAATGCATCTGTTGCTGTAATAAATTTCAAACCAATGCTGTTATCCTGGACTATGAAATATCAGTATTCTTCTCTGCAGTGGTAGGAAAAGTGCCCCTGCATTTTATAATACTGGGAATCAGGGTGCTTCAAAATCCACTGTCATCCTGTCAGATGAAAAACAAACCTCAAACTCCTTGTTGCCTGAATCCTTTCCTCATTTCTGCACATCTCCAAGTGAAATACACATTTCAGTAGCACTTGAGGTGGACTTCAACAAATAGTTCAGAGCATATTCTGGAGATCTTGGAGATTCATGGACATTTTTTTGCAGTCCACAGTGCTCTATGTATTCAACTAAAATGACTGAGACAGAAATTGTGCCTCACTGTGCTGGGAAATAAAACCATGACTAACCTGTGTGTTTGAACCTCTGCTAAGGAAAAGAGAAACTCAGAGCAAAGGGAAAGGAAATAAAGACAGAAAGCCTCCATTGCTAATCGTATCTTCAGGGTAATTTGTTTCAGGCACATGAACAGAATGAATGAGGATTTATGAAACCTGGAGTGAAACTGGCCAAAATGAAGTCAACAGTATGGCTTGACTGGGGCCAGGCTTTCACCCAAGTTATTCAGGACTTCAGCCCACAATTTCTGTGTTGTTTTGCCAGTGATTCCGCTGGAGTCATTCCAGGTTTCTGCCACTGGGACTGAGATGGGTATTTTGGCCTTTCCCTGCAGAATTGAGAAGTCCTTTGCTGTTGTGGCTTCATTTATTTCCCACCTTTTCATCTGGGATGAGCAGTCCCACATTCAGTTACTTCCTCAGATTGCTAAATTTGTGTCATGCTCTGCATCTGGGATCTGAGAACCTGGTTGGGAATCTGAGGCTGGATTTACAGGCTGGGATTCTGAGGCTGGATTTACGGTTGGGAATCTGAGGCTGGATTTACAGGTTGGGAATCTGGGGCTGGATTTACAGGTTGGGAATCTGAGGCTGGATTTACAGGTTGGGATTTTGAGGCTGGATTTACGGTTGGGATTCTGAGGCTGGATTTACGGTTGGGAATCTGAGGCTGGATTTACAGGTTGGGAATCTGAGGCTGGATTTATGGTTGGGAATCTGAGGCTGGATTTACGGCTGGGATTTTAAGGCTGGATTTATGGTTGGGAATCTGAGGCTGGATTTATGGCTGGGATTCTGAGGCTGGATTTACGGTTGGGAATCTAAGGCTGGATTTACGGCTGGGATTCTGAGGCTGGATTTACGGTTGGGAATCTGATGCTGGATCTACAGGCCCTTCCAGAGACCATGGTGAACACATCCCTTGGAGATTTCTTGGCTGTGGGACAGGAGGGCAGCTCCTGTGGGCAGCTCCCCCAAATCCCCAGATATTACAGAGGGTTCTCCAAGCTGGAGGTTGATCATGACAAGTGGCTTTCCCAAGGCCATGGGTGAAGAAGCTTTAGGAAGTTGCCCCTTGACTTTGGGCTCACAGGGGTGCTGGGGAAATGCACACTTTGTCCTGAAAGCAACGTTCCTCAGATGTGGTGCAGTCAGCTCTTATCTGCTCACATAAATTTTTATTATTGCTAATCTTTGGCGTACTCACAGCAGCTTTCCTCATGCGTCAGGTATTCCCTTGGAAGTGCTCAAAACTGTTGCTTTTTACTAATCAGATCAACTCACTAAAGTGGTGACCAGAGACATTTTTCACATTATTTCCATGCAGGCATTACCTTTTAAAATATTTCCCTGCGATTTGTCATCGAGACGTCGTTACCTCTGCTGTTTTCATGGAATTCAGAATCCGATTGTTTAGTCTGCGTAAAGGGGGGAAAACGAGGGGGATCCTGTGCCTTTAATGTTGTTTATAACGGTTGGACAGAGCTTGTCAGGTGAAGGTTAATTGCTCTCCAGTTAAAGCAGTTCTCTGCACAGATGGGTTATCAGGGCTGAACACTCGTTACAAGATTAATCTCGTTTCCGACAAGACTTCCCTTTCCTCCAACTGATTTTTGCTCAGCCATTGGACCTGTCAGCAGCCGTTGAGAGAAGGGTGGGTTACCTCTGGGATATTAATGCCTGTGAGCAGAGAAACAATGCAGAGTGTGTGTCATATCGGCGGGGAACATCTTTGGGAGACAGCACATTTCAGAGCTCTTCTGAAGGTCGAGATTCATAAACAACAGAAACAATCAGGAGTGTTTGTGTTAACCCTCCTCATGGACACAAGCTCCTAGAGTCATTTTTTGTGTCCCTTCTCATCTCTTTAGACCTGTTTTTTGGGGTCCAAAGGTGTGTTTTTGGTGAAAGTTTTAGCCAACAAAGCACGCTTGGTGAGATGTGGAACTCAAGATGCTTCTGTCCAGCTGATTGATGGACAAGGCCTTCAGTTTATGCTT
Organism: Cichladusa arquata; assembly: GCA_026413545.1. NCBI lineage: Eukaryota > Metazoa > Chordata > Aves > Passeriformes > Muscicapidae > Cichladusa > Cichladusa arquata. The sequence goes on along the minus strand of JAOTQP010000001.1, from coordinate 3,007,895 downwards.
AAATGAGAGGCAGTAAATAATGGTGAACACTCCAAGAAATTCAAATTTTGCGAGTTCTGTCTTGTGCTCTAAGCAAACCTGTTGAATTTTCCTCTTTTTCCAAGCTGGAGTCGTTCAGAGATGGATCCACTGGGCTGCAGAGGTATGAGATGGATGTGAAGTGTGAGGAGAACCAGGCACATCATGTCCTTAGCACAGTATTGCCTTTCCAGCCAGGGCTGCAGCAGCTCTGCCAGTCCAGGCTCATCCTGAGCATTTGCATGGACTCAGTTCAAGGAGGCTGCAGCACGAACACAAATGTCTCGCTGGAGTTTTTGGGTTTATTTCAGGAGTTCTGATACAACCAAAATAACACAGCTTGGCAGAAGGCTCTGCCTGCCAGGTTTCTGCCACGCAGCTTCAGTCAGTAAATTCCAAAACACTAAACAAATATTCAAGGCAACAAACAGGGTAGCTCTGATGTTTCCTTTGAGTTTCCTGTGCTGGCCTGGGATCAGCTCCATCCTGTCGATGGTGCTGAGTCTCTTCATTGACTTCTGTGAACTTTGTGTTGGGCTGTGTTGTCCCAGCCAAGAAATCCAGCTCTGTGGAGGGTCGTGGGCTGCACAGCATTCACTGGGTGATTTATTTTTAATTTGTTTTATAAACATGCAACAAAACTAATAAATTATATTTAAAAAAGAAGTTTTGCTAAAAAAAAATCCATCTACAAGTTTCTGACAATTTCTTAATTTTTTTTAAATTTTCTTTTAATCATCAAGTAGTTTAATAACCTTACTGCTGAATTCTTAGGGTTTCTCATACTAGCAAGATTAAAAATGCATTTTCCTTTGATTTAGAATCCACAGGGTTTAAGGAAATTTACTTGCTCCAGTTACAAAGCTGAAATGAAAGGTAGACAGGAATGTAACCTCTGGATGTCATCCTCTTCTCAGCACTGTGCATTCAGAGCCAAAGCAATTCAAGAGAGTGAATTCCATTACTGGTTCTAATAAGATAGGAAAAGTGCATAGTAAATCTTTACAATGCCAACTGAATCACTGCTGCTTTATGCCAAAGGAGGCAAGTTTATAGAAAGTTTTTAAATGGGCCAGGTTGAATTATTTTTAAAAGAAGAGAGTCCTTAAGAGGTTGTTAAATCTCTGCTTAGAGCCTTGAATGAGGATCTTGTTTTTCAAGATGCTGATCGAGTTGAGAGTTCCTGCTGTCTGTGCTCAGTGAGAATTCAGATGAGAATTCAGGTTTTGGAGAGGGAAGCTTACACACAATTAGGAATTGTTGTTATGCCACTCACCTGATGTGAGAAAACCCCTCCTTGTCAAACCACCTTTCTAGAAAAAGGAAAGTGAAGGTAATTAGATCTTCATTTTCCAAGGAAAGGTCTTTGTTTAGCAAAATAATGGAATCTTTAATGTGAGGGTGGGCAGGCCCTGGCACAGGGTGCCCAGAGCAGCTGTGGCTGCCCCTGGATCCCTGGCAGTGCCCAAGG
>JAOTQP010000001.1:2976249-2989753 GCA_026413545.1 Cichladusa arquata | reverse complement strand
CCTGCCAGGGGCTCTGAGCTCTCCCTGCAGCTTCTCCTGTCCAGGTGAGCACCCCCAGCTCTTCCAGCCTGGCTCCACAGAAAAGGTTTGGAATGACAGGAATTCTCAAACAGGAATGTGGGATGACATCATCTCTGGGGTGGGTGGCACTGCTGCTTTATAGGTGAGAAATTCTCTTTTGCTGCTTTTCCATGGAGTCAGGAGGCTGATGGAATGGTGAGCAGGCAAATTCCAGAGCCTGCCTATTCCATAGTGGGAACACAAGTTCAGCAGTTCACCAGTAGAGTTTCATTTCTTTTAAATTTTTTTTTCCCAGAGTGACTTTTTTTAATGTGCTAAAAATGTTTCATCATGGTCAAACAAAATCCAGGATCCAGGACCTCCCTTAAAATCCCACCCCCTCTCCTGGGGTGTTTGCCTCACCCAACTCTTTGGAGATCACAGAATGTGACTCATGTTTGCTGTATCAACATTTAGAATTTTTTTTTTTTTTTTTTTTTTAATTTCAGTTCATTTTTGGAGCTTGAGGAGAACAGAATTTTTGTGGAAAAGGGCAGGGTGAGAGCAGGGTCAAACACAGCTCATGCAAAAGTGAACCAGGGCATGTTCAGGATGGATATTTAGAAAAAATTTTTGCCTGGAATGAGTTGTTCAGGGAGGTGGTGGAGTCACCATCGAGGTGGGAAGGGACCTTCAGGATCACCCAGTCCCAACTCATTCCATCATCCCTGAAGGGAGGAGCTTTGCTGATGTCATCCCACATTCCTGTTTGAGAATTCCTGTCATTCCAAACCTGGGAACAAGGCATGGAGGGACAGGATACAGGGAACGGCTTCCAAGTAGGGTTTGATGGGATCTTGGGAATTAGGAATTGTTCCCTGGGAGGGGCTGGGGTAGAATCCCCTGGATCCCTGGCAGTGCCCAAGGCCAGGTTGGACACTGGGGCTGGAGCAGCCTGGGACAGTGGGAGGTGTGAAACACTAATCTTAGAAAATTAAGATTTTAGTTACCTTGCTGAAAAATAATTAAAAGTTAGAAGTTAGAAGGGAGTAGTTATCTGAAACTTAAATAATTGATTGTCTGTCGTTTTATGTTTGCTCAGCTGCCCTTACAATGGGAAAAGACAAAACTAGTGAGCAGATCCAAAGGAACATGGACAATGCAACCAGAAACCCATTCTCTGGAAAACTGGACTAACTCCAGAAATCATTTGTATTGTCATTGATAGAAAAGGTCATGAGTTTAGGGTGAGGAAGACTCGCCTTACTTCCTCCTTTTAAGACCCCTCCCCACGAAAACGACCCCAGACTTAATTTAAGAAGTCAATCAATGCTTAATAGCCATTCAAGGTAATTACCATGGGAAGCGAGGGATGGGAGGGGCTGTTATTATGAATAGTATTTGTTTGAATCCTTTGCCAATAAATACTCTGTGATCACCTGTGATTTGGCAGTGTATTAGAGCACTACCTCACTGAATAAACACACACTTTCTAACTTTAAATTGTTAGAGAGTCTTTTGTCCATCACAGCTGAGTATCAGCATTAGACCAGCACTCATATTTTGATAAATCATTGGGTGCCATAGAGTCAGAAAGAACTCCCATCATCTGCTGCCACGCTGAGCTGTGCCTTGTGGGAGTCCAGGGTGTTCCTCTGGCTTCCCTGAATGCCTCGAGACCCCCCATGCAAGGATCTCAGAGGCCCTGGCATGGTACCCAGGGGTCCTGGGGGCTCGACTTAAGTCCCTGGAGAAATTTGCCAACATTGCAGGAAGAAATACAAGCCACAAAAATAAGTAGAGTATAAATTAAACTGTTTGAAGGTAGAAAAAGTGGATTTCTAGGAATGTTTATATTAGGGGGTCTGTAGCTAAGATGGAGGATTTTTGGCGTGGTACGTCTTCTCTTTCTTCTTCATGCCATCCATGTTGAATGCCAAGCTGGCATCCTTGGATTGGACTGGGACAGAATTGGACAGTGTAATAAAATTGTCATGTATTGGAAAGTAATTGTAAATATTAGGTACATAATTTGTAGTATAAAAGATAAGACCTGCCCTCTGGCAGGCAGTGTGCCCTGGATGGACGTGCTGAACAGACTGCTGTTAGCTAGAGAAAGAATTTCTTAGATAAGAAACAATACACAACCATGGAACACCCTGAAAAACGGCCTTCAGCATTTTCTTCGGCGCTGGGGCTGGGAAGAACACGGACTTTAAAAACCACCCCCAGGTCCTGCTGCGGGGACCTCAGGCTGAGCAGAGCCCATCAGCCAGTGCCATACCTGGGGAGCTGCTGTGCTTGATGTAGGTGATGGAGGTGCGCTGGGTGCGGGGGTGCAGCAGCAGCAGCAGCACCGGCTCCAGGATCCGCGCCACGTCGCTCAGGGACAGCGCCCGGATCAGCCAGCCCTGAGCCGCCGCCCCGATGGCCCCGTCCGAGCACGTCACGCTGTCCAGCACCACGAACAGCGACCTGAGGCGGTGGCAAGGGTCAGTCAGGAAAACCTTATCAATACCAGCGCTTAGCAAAAGGTTTTGAAACAGTAAGCGAGATAGAAATGATAGCAGTTTTCCACCGTGGGGCTGAGAGCAACAATGTAAATGGTTGAAGGGCTCCCTCCTTGTGGGAGTCCAGGGTGCTCCCCTGGCTTCCCTGGATGTTTCTACCGTGTTCAGGGACAAACTCAGGCACTCTGTATGTGCTGGTTTGAAGCTGCAGTTTATTGTAAGGCCGTGGGTATACAGAGTCCTGCTAAGAGCTGCCAGCTGCAGCCCAGAGCAGGACAGAGAGAGAATGGGGGTAAGAGAAAGAAGTAAGAGAATAAGAGGGTAAGGGGGTAAGAGGGTAAGGTAAGAGAGGGGTGGTAGCAGTAAGAGAGCGATTTTCCCATTTACAATACAATAAATCTTCTTCTATGTCGAATATTCTAATTTCCACTAACCAATCTAACACAAGATACAAATTCTATAGCATTTACATACAGCCTATAAGAATCATTACATTACCATAATGTGTTATACTTTAAACTCTAAAAACTACTCTTTGGACCCTAGCAGGGTCTTCTCTGACCTTTGGACCTGCTCTCCAGCAGAAGACATTGTTCTATCAAGAGGGGATTACTTTCAGCTGGCCATCCTATTGTCTCCTAGTTATTTAGTAACTGAGGTTTGGTATCTCAAAGATGGCTTTCATTGCAATCTCGCTTATGGTTTCTATATTCTCAGAATCTAAGCATTCATATTTGTAAGGTTTTCCTGGTTCACCCTTCCCAACACTGTGGAATGGATTTTAGTCCCTGGGAAAAATTACCATCATTGCAGGAAGAATTACAAGTCACAAAAAATAAGTAGAGCATAAATTAGATTGTTAGAAGGTAGATAAGTGGGTTTTTAGAATTGCTTGTGATAAGAAATTTAGAACTAAGATGGAGGATTTTGGGCGTGGTATGTCTTTCTTCTTCATGGTATCCATCTTTTTGGGTTAGGATGGCACTTCTGGATTGGTTTGGGAGAAAACTGGACAGGGCAATGTAAGGGCCATGTATTGGAAAATAACTGTAAACATTAAGTACGTAATTTATAGTATAAAAGATAAGACCTGCCCAGAGGGCAGGCAGAGTGCCTCCCATCAGCGTGCTACACCGACCTTTGCTAGTCAGAGAAAGAATTCCTTAGATAAGAAAGAATAAACAACCTTGGAAACCTCAGAAAATGGCTTCTGACTCTTCTTCGGTGCCCCAGTTTGAAAAACACCAACTCAAACCACCGAACGTCGTGTGGTGAGGGGTCTCAGGCTTAAAGAGACCACACCAGCACCAACACTTCCTTTAGATAATGCCAAATACCACAGATACCAAAGAAGCAGCAGAGACCCTCTCCAAGTGTGACAGGAAAGGTTTGAGAGAAGGTTTAGAGATAAGAAAGCAGTAAAACATGATAATATAGTGATTCCTATAGGTTGCATGCAAATGTTAGAGAAGCTGTATCTTGTACTAGATTGGTTAGTGGAAATTAGAATATTCAACAGAGAAGAAGATTTATTGTGTTGTAAACAGGAAAATCTCTCTCTTACCTCTCTTACCTCTTACATCATCCCCCTCTCTTATCTCTTAGAACTCCTAACCCCCACTCTCCTTCCATCCTGCTCTGAGCTGCAGGATACCCACGCCCTTTACAACAAACTGCAAACTTCAAGACCAGAATATAGAGAGTGCCTGAGTTTGTCCCGACCACCGTCCTCCACCAAAGACTCCCACACTGAGGGACACAGCAGGGAGGCTTCAGGGGTTTAGCTTTTATCTCTTCCCAATCCTGCATTAGTGCATGGCTCTGAACTCCTTGTGTGTGGACAACATTGAAAGCCCAGGCAGACTTTGCCAGGCCTTTTTCAGGTTCTGAGCTCTTTTTCTCTTTCTTAGGCTGGGAGGTTTTTCCCAGGCTGAGACAACTTCTCAGCTCTGGCTGAGCCTTTCCCAGGATGATACCTTTCTGCTAAACAGAAAGGAATTAATAAACAGAGATTAACACCTGGCGTTGACTGAGAAACAGTTTTGTGTTGTACATGACAGGAGATGTTTTCTCCTGTTGTCCAATGAATTACTGTCCTGTTTGAGACTTGTGAACCACACTATAAATATGGTTCAGTTTTTTAATAAAGTGCTTCTTTAGCTTCTCTCGCTTAAGAAGTCACTGTCGTTATTACACACGACTCTCTGCATATTGCAACACAAACCTCCCTGGGCAGCCCCTGCCAGTGCTTGAATTTGCACCCTTGTGCACCTTGCCCACCCCTGGGGAAGGTGGATTTCCTCAGAATTCTGCTTTTGGAGGGTGCCCCCCGAGCCTGTGCAGGAGTGTGGCAGCCTAGACCTGCCCTCGTGGCTGGGGAGCCTCATCCCAGGTGGGATGTGCCCCTGCAGGAGCTTCAGCTCTTCCCACACTTCCTGATGGACGTGGTAGCCACAGCAGCATCCCTCGATGGCCCAGGCACTGCTTTGCTCACGAGACTCAGCTCCAGTAGCTCAGGGAAGGAGCTGGTGCCAGCAGGAATGCTGGGCAGTGGGACAGAGGGGCACTGTCCCTCCCTCTGGTGTCTGTCTGGCCTCCAAACAGATGAGATGGCACCTGATGGGCTCTGCTGCCCTCCATGACCCCAGTGCTGCCAGGAGGAGGGTGGGAAGCCCTTCCCACAGCTCCAGAGTGGGATTTACACCAGGAAGAGTTGCCATGAGAGGGAGGAAGGTGGCTGGTGGGCATGGTGTCCCTGCATTTGAGGCTGTGGCCAGATCTCTTAGCTCCTGGTCCAGAAAGGATTTGGCCTGGGTGCCTGAGGAAGGAAAGAGGGATCCAGAGGGTCAGCAGGGCCTGGCTTTTGGTTGCTCCTCTCAAATTGTGCTGCACCCAGCAGCTCTTATCCTGTACATCACACCTGAGACCCCACAGACCCGAGCTTGGCTGCACAGCCTGCCCTCTCCTCTGTTCCCAGGTGTTTGGTAGTGTGTGTTTGTGCATCTGCTGAGCTGCTCTGGGAGGGTCTCCCCAGGGAGAGGTTCCCCTGTCCTCCTGTCATCTGCTGACATCTGTGCCCATGGGTCCTCACCTTCAATGACAACAGTGCTGTGCCTAAAAACAAATAGAACAGAATAGAACAGAATCACTGGGTTGGAAGAGATCTTCAAGAACATTGAGTCCAACCCATGCCCTGACACCTCAACTAAACCATGGCACCAAGTGCCACATCCAATCTTTTTATTACACATCCAGGGATGGTGACTCCACCACCTCCCTGGGCAGACCATTCCAGTACTTATCACTCTTTCTGTAAAAAAACTTTTTCCTAACCTCTAACCTAAATTCTCCTTGATGCACGAGGCTGCTCACCTCCCAGTGAGATGCCCAAGCCCTTTTTCCCTGGGGAAGGTTGTGATGCCCTGGCTTTGTGAAGGCTGCTCTGACCTTTGTGTGCTTTCAGGAAGCGCTATCGGTGGTGAGCGAGGACCAGTCCCTGTTTGAGTGTGCCTACGGATCCCCCCACCTCACCAAGACAGAGATGACAGCCTCCTCCTCCAGTGAATATGGCCAGACCTCCAAGATGAGCCCACGTGTCCCCCAGCAGGACTGGTTGTCACAGCCCCCAGCCAGAGTCACCATCAAGATGGAGTGTAACCCCAGCCAGGTTAACGGGTCAAGGTAATGAGTGGTGGTGGCTCAGGGATTTTTGTGATGGGTGTGGCTCAGTTGTCTAAATCTGTGTATTTAGCACTATTTTAGGTGCCTCAGGATGTCCCACCTGGCCACTGCTGTCATCCAGAAGGCTCCAGGTTGCCCTGCCTTGGCCTGGCAGCCATGTTCAGGTGTTACAGAGGGTCTGAAGTGGTGCTATAGCCACAGACTTCTCCTGAGCTTGTGCAATACCTTTCCTATCCTGCAGATAATTTTTGGATGTGAGCTTGCTTTGCACACCAGATGAAGGAGCACATATTAAAGTTAATAAAATGGGGATTTGCTGTAGCCTGGAGCAGCACCTTGATCCATTGAAGGGTGTGGTGTGTGTGATCTAGCACTCCATGGAAGTTTTCAAATCCAGCAATTTGGGCAGTTGCCTTTGCTCCAAAGATAACCAAACAGGGTGGGAAACACTGGAAATAAAATCTTGTAATGGCAGAGGGAGTGAACTATTGATCTTTCCTTTTGTATTTACTGTAAACATAATGCCAAAAAGTGGAGTTGGATTTAAGAACTCATGCTGAAAAAACAGCATAAATAAGGAGGCAGGCAGGGAAGTAGAAAGGAACAGAAATTTCTGTTATTCAGCTCAACAGGCAGTGGCCACAGAGTGTCCATGTATTAACTGTAGTTTCAGGACATTTTTTTGGGACACATCACTATAAAGGAGACTTTCATCAATTAGGCTGCAAAGGTATTGCAGTGGATTTTTGGATATTGACTGGTGGCTCTCCCAAACTTAGGAGCACCTTGTGGGACATCTGAAAAAACACAAAGAGATTTTTTTTTTTTTCAAGGAAACTATCCTAACAAGTGCTTTCCTGTTTGAAATGCCTGACTGTCAAAACAGTTTTCCTTTGGTGTTGTTGAAGGGCAAAGGTCCAGAAGGGTCAGTTGCTGACAATTGTTGGTGATGTACCAGTGGAGCCTGTGCTTCACATCTCTGTGTCACAAACACCTGTGCTTTAATCTCATCTCCCAGGATCAGTTGTTCAGGAAAACCTCAGCCCTGGGCTCTGTGGTTGCTGTTCACAGTTGCTGTGCTAATGTGATGAGCACCACAAGCAGGGCAAAGTGGTTTGCCAGCTTATCACAGCTCCTGTGTTCTGTGGTGAGGATGGAAATTGGGCTGAAGTCAAATCAGAATTTCCAGTCAGTAGTCAAAGATTTGAGATACGTGGAAATAAATGGTGAGCTGAAGTTACAAAGAATTAAAGGAAGTCTTCTCGTAAGGCTGCTTATTCAGAAGTTCAGGTGTCTTTAATGTGTTTCAATGTCTTTATATTTTTTTTTTGTGCTAAGCAAATGTACAGGTATAATCACAAATAGTGTATTGACTCCAAATCAGTCTTGAAACTTTTTACAGCCTTCCCTGTTGAAAGATCAGTGCAGAGCTCCTAACTGGAGACAAGGAAAATTCATACTTCGCTACAGTTCCTAAGGCATGGCTTGCTGAAAAAGAAGCAAAGTTAAAAAAACCCTTACAAGCTAGGAAAAAAAATATTAGCAGAAGAATAAAAAATATTGCACGCTCATAGTACACACAAAAATATTTTTCAAAATTTATTGTCATTAAAAAACATAGTTTATTGCATCAGAGTTTTATTTTATAACTCATGCCTGAAAAAATAGATCTTAATACTACACTTTTAATGTAGAACTAACACTGCCAATCAACAAAAATAAATATATTGTGGCATTTCTAAAACTCACAGACGTGTGTATGTAATATGTAGTGCTATTACACTCTGGGAATTGAAATGTGGTATTCCTGCCAGTTTTAGGGAAAACAAAATGTGTATCACATTGTGCTACCCTGCCTTTCTGTAAGCTACTTTGCATTTTCCTTTCTGCAGAAGTCTTCTCCTTTGCAGTCCATTAACCTATTTCCTTAAACAATATTATTAAATGATAATATTTCCTCAGTACTTAAAATGCCATATTTTCTGTCCTTTGGAGGAGGGTATAAAATTTTGGGAGCAAACTGAACCCCTCAGACATCCCCAGTTAAGCACCCACTCAGAGAAGGAATGTGTCCCCTCTGCTAGGACTTTCCCCATGTAATTGAATTGTAATTTAATGTAATTGCCCTACATTAAATTCCAAAACCTAACAGTCTCAGAGCTGGCATTCCTGTGAATACCAGAGAAATGCCATTAGAATTAAATTAAAGGGTTATTTTCATTGTGCTGCACAGGGATTAGCTACCCACTTTTCTTTAACAATAACAGTATTTTTCAGGATAAACCCTGCAGCCCAGTACCACAAAATACAGCCTGTGGGCTTACCTTAAATTAAATAAAGCAAGAAAAGTTTAAATTAAAGATGTCATTTACCTGGCTGTTGTTGCATATATAATTCAGGTTGTCACAAGTGGTATCAAATTGAGTTTCTTTAAGTACATTAATTCTGTTCCTTCCAGGTACATAAATCTAATGAGACCTTTTGTGCTACCCCACAGTCAGTCTTTCACCTGAATGTAACAATCCTGTTTCCTGCTATTTATTGCTCCTGGGTCAGGCCAAAAGATTCACCCTGTAGTATAAATCTGGAGGTTACATATGCCACAATGTTATTTTGCTGTTTAGTGTTCTTTATAAATTTTATCAAATTAGGCATGAGCAATTCTACCACAATGAGGGCAATTCATGTCATGCATTTAGAGAGAAATTCACTCTGTGGAAATGCTCTCATGAGGCTCTGGGTACTGCTTAAACAGCATTTAAATCCATGGATTTCCCAGTGATCTTGGGATACTCACCCATGGGTGGGACTACACAAAGGTAGCTTGGAGTAATGACATTTACTGTAGGTAATCCATCTTTTTCAGGCAGGCTGAAGTGGAACACAGAGTCTTATTCAGGCCACAGATAAATTTCTCTTGCCATGAGCAGCATGATGATTTCATTGAAGAAGTATTTTGAAAGTTAACTGCAGGGAAAGCACAGCAGAAGCTTTCCAACATCAGCTTGGCTGATAGAGAAGTCTTAAAGAAATGCCAGAAATAATTAGTTGTCCTTAGGATTTAATCATGTGCAAAATGTTGATTTAAGTGCTACCAGTTGTTGCTCGAAAACCATTTGAGAATGAAATTATCACTTAATACATCTTTTGTGCTGGCTCTTTTGGGAAATACCATTTTTCTTTGCATGTAACTGCCTGAGTTTTCATCAAAGAGCCTCTGTACTCTCTGGGTTCAGAACGTCTGACACACAGGAGGACTTTTCAGAGCCCAGGGTGAACTTGAGTTTCTTTGCTGGTGATTATTTTTTTTCTTTTTCCCTTGATGTAAAGTCTCCTAAGGAGTAGATTCTTTGTGCCATACAAGCCAGCAAACTGGGATGGGAAGCCCTTGAGGTACCTTGTGCTGTCAAGATGTGTGACAGCTGCTGTGCCCAGGCACTGGGGAGTGAGAATTCATCCATGTGGAGCTCTGTACTCCAACAGATCCATCCTGCTCCCAGCATCCAGGCTGGCAGCTTAAAGCCTGCATCATGGTGTGGTTCTGGTGTGTGAGGTTACAACCTCCAGTGCTCAGGGCACCAACTCTGTCTGGTTATCTTCTAAAACGAGCGAAGCAGCTGGTAGTTGCTAAAAGGTTATTTATTGCAGAAGCACATCAGTCTCAAAAGGCACAGCCACACACATCAAAGTCCAGGGTAAGTTTTGGTGTAAAGTCCCCAAAAGGAGTAGGAGCTGCTCTTGTTAAAGGTCCCTGGAAGATGATGGTGCTGCAGCAGCTCCTGTTTTCTTCTGGGTGTTGACTGATGACAGTGAGCAAAAGCAAAAAGAAAAGCAATGGCAGGAAAAGCAGAAAAAGCACTAACTCTCCCCAATACAAGCTCTTATATAGAATCTTCCCAACAAGCTAAGACACAAACTCAGACCACCACTCCTTAACCTATTAGACACACTAGGTCATGTATAGACTATGCACACGACCTACCTTGTTCTATCTGAAAATTGTCAGCTGTATTCTTACTATAGCTCTGTTATGTCTAAGCACTGTCTACAACCATGGTCCTGGAGCTTCTACTGAAAACATTAGCATGTTTTTCACCCTTCACTAGAGCTAGCATTTCTACTTTGGTATCTAAACCTTTTACTTACTAAAAGCGTTAGAGCTCATACTAAAACTTACTGACTTACTTATCTTAAACTTACACCTCTGCTTTATGTGTGAGTGGCTTAATATACTTCAATCTATCCACAGGCTTTAATTCAATCCCTGCACTCTGATTTCTCTCTGAAGAATTCAGAGATCCCCAACTCACTAACTCCAGCACTGGTGGATCTAATTAGAGCATTTAAGCAGCTCCAGATAATCACAGAACCATTGAATCATGGAATTGTTGGGGTTGGAAGGCGCCTCTGGAGATCATCCCCATCCCCAAGGCAGGGTCACCTGGAGCAGGTGACACAGGAACACATCCAGGTGGCTTTGGAGTGTCTCCAGAGTGGGAGACTCCTTGTTCTGCCTGGGCAGCTGTTCCAGTGCTCTGCCACCCACAAAGCAAAGAAATCCTTCCCTCTGTTGAGGTGGAGCTTCTCATGGTTCAGTTTATGGCCGTGGATCCTCATCCTGTCCCTGAAAATTCTGCCCCCATCCCCTTGACCCCACCTGGTGAGTGTCCAGCACATGGAGGTGCAGGGCTGATGTGCATCCACCACCCTGACATCACTTGTTTTCCCAAGGCACAGCTTTTTCCAGCCCTGGAACACAACCCCAGGGTGGGGGCACGGTGCCACATCCTTCCACATCTGGTGGCACACCACTGGCATCCAGCCTGGCATTCCTGGGAAACCTCAGCTCAGACTAAACAAGCCTGGCCCAAACTCCCCAACAGCCCTGGCATTCTGTCTCCAGTGATGCCATGATGATTCTTTTTACCTTTTCTTTTTATATACCTTTTAGATATTCTCAATACCCTTAGCATACCTGCTTGTAATTCTTTAAACCTGATATCTCGACATAATCCTAATATTCTACTAAGCCAAAAAGCCCAAACGTTAAAAAACCTTCCATGGTTTTAAAAAACCAAAGCCTCTTCTAAAACATATCCTATAAACTAAAATTAAGCCTATCTAAAAAAAAATACTTTGAAATAGAAAAATGTCACGCTATTCATTTAAGCCTCTCACTAAGACATCTTTGTTCAATATGCTGATTTACAAAATGTTATATGTCATCTACGATATATATACACATTTCAACATATTCCACCTTAACAAATAATTACACCATAAAAATCCTTGTTAAATACCAAAATAAAAACTCTTTATCCCCTAACAATGTCTAAAACCAAAGAAAAGGCATCACCAGCAGAGTCAGCCCCTACTGCAGCCCAGGGCAGAGCTGGGAAATGTGTCCTAAGAAGATGATTTTCCTTATTGGAGCTGCCTGTGTAAAGCATTATTAATTTTGGGTGAGAAGACACTGATTATCTCAGACTGGTGGTCCTTTTTCCCAGTGACTGGGTGGTTGGTGGAGTGGCTGCCTACCAAGCTGGAAAAATGGCAAAGTCAGGATGTGTGAGTGCTTCAAGAAGCTCCTCTTTGCTCTGAAAATCCCCCAGCTTAACACGAGCACTTGCCTGTGTGTGGGGGCATGGCTTGGCTCTGTTCTTGAGGCAAACATGTTGCCAAGCAGAAAAACAAACTCAGCTCACTAATACTACAGCTATTTTATTTTTTTGGAAGCTTTTTGGGGGGTGCTGGGCTGGCAGGTGCTAAAAAAGAAGCTTTCCAGTCTGGGATAATGGGCTCATTCACAATTATCATGGCTACATTTGGGATTGACCACTGAATTCCCAGCAACCAAAGGCTTTCAGATGGGCAGTGAAATATAAAAATAATCTTCAAATAATGACATAGGGCCCCACAAGAGTTGTGATCATTGTCATTATTTAGGACTATTGACATCTTTGCTTTTTCATTTCCTGTAGAGGGTTTACTGTGTCCAGAGCACTCAGAGCTGGTGTTGAGTTTTTTCTCTGCCTTGTCATTAGTGGGTGTTTCATTTTGATCAGGGCAGCATCAGTGGGGGTGTTCAGTATTTAAAGTTTAGGAATAGCTTTTTAAGACAAAACAGAAGGTAAGGAGAAGTGGCTAATCATGAGCTGTAGCATTTTGCACCCTCACAGCCCCTTAGTGCTAATCATGAAAATCAGCAGACATTCCACAGACAAGGGGGATTATGGTTTCCATACAAGATGTCACTTCTGTTTATGCCTGGCATGCTCTATTTTCCTGACTTTCTATATGATCCCTGCCCACAAAAGAAGGCACGTGTGGTTTGGGAAGGGCCCCATCTCCTGGTATTTCATATTTTACCAAACCACAAATACAACAGCCTTACAAGCTCTTGAAATGAAATACAATTTGAGAAATGTAATCCATTACCATCATAATAGAATTTCTATAAAAATAATAAAAGAAAAACAAGAGAAAATAGGTCCTGAAAGTTATAGGCCAACTGGGAAGTCGTTGTGGCTTTGGCCTAGCTATCACCATGTCAAACCTCAGCCTTGTCCCAGGCAGCAATCTAATTGTAAATTATGTATATACAGAACATCATTTCTTAGCTTTGGCTTTTCGTGACCCCCTTCCCTGCTTTCCCTTTCTTCACTCCAAGCTGACACGTAAGAAATATTGAAGTGTTTGCACTAATGGAGAAATGACAACGTGCAGTCAAACTTAAACCAGCTGTTTCCCCACACTGGGAGCACAAAGAGCCAGGCTGGGAATATTTATAGCTTGACTGGCCTCTAGTGAGCCAGACACTGACTGCTTGCATTTGCCACCATGGCCTTGAGGCTCAAAGCAGCTTGTGGATTGCAGGGTAGCTGGGGAAAGCTCAGGGGAAGGAAATAAAAAAGAAAATGAAAAGATTGAATTAGCCAAAGTTATTGTTTGATTGGAGGTGAATGGCTGCTGTGTGTACAGCTTGGTAAAAAAGCACCTTGTGTTGTGTTTGCAGAAAGCCAGCAGCTCTGTGTGTGCTGTCACAGCAGAGAGGAGCCACAGGTGCCTCCAGGTGACATCTCTGAGTGCCCTCAGGGTTAAGTGATCCCCAGGTAACCCAGGGGATTCCCCAGTCCAGCTTCTCCATGGCCATGGCCAGCTGGGGCTGCTGATACATGGAAAACCCTGCATGGAGCAGAGCCATGACTGAGTGACCCAGGGGGGACTGCACTTTTCCTTTTCCTTCCTTCCTTCCTTCCTTCCTTCCTTCCTTCCTTCCTTCCTTCCTTCCTTCCTTCCTTCCTTCCTTCCTT
>JAOTQP010000001.1:2960643-2975104 GCA_026413545.1 Cichladusa arquata | reverse complement strand
CCCACAAAAACAAACCAACAAACAAAAAGCCCCAAGAAAGAAACCCCACCAAAAAAAAAACAAAAAAAAAACAAAAAAACCCAAACCAACCAAAAAAAATCCCAAAAAACTAAAACCCAAAAAAGCAAAACAAAAACAACCCACAAACAAAAAACCTCCACCCAGAAAGCAGGAGGAATAAAACTAGTTCAAGGAGAGAAATATCCCCATGTGGGACAGGTAATCACTGTCAGCCCAGATGTAGTGACAGGTGAATTCCCTTCCCACCTCCAGGCTGTGGGCAGCAGTATTCCAGTGAGGAGCCCCTTTGCCCTTTAGTTTGGATTTTCTGAAGGAATTCCCATTCCCAAACGAAGCCTGAAATTGTCAGTCTCACCATTTGCCCAAATTTGGGGAAGATTTTCCAAGTGGATGAAGGCAGCAGGCTCCTGACAATGAGAGGGCTCAGTGCCAAAAACTCCAGCCTTGCTCTGATGCTCAGACTCTTTCACTGATTTTACTGAAATCTTCCAAAGTAATTCAATGGGAGGTGGATATCCTGTAAATTTATCATTTGGATCAACCAAAAGAAATCCTGTTAATGGAGAGGGAATTTTCATAAGGACAAGAGGGATGGTTTTAAATTGACAGAGGGCAGGGCTGGATGGGATATTGGGAATTAGGAATTGTTCCCTGGGATGGAATTCCCAGAGCAGCTGTGGCTGCCCCTGGATCCCTGGAATGTTCAGTTACAGGTTGGACATTGGGGCTGGAGCAGCCTGGGACAGTGGGAGGTGTCCCTGCCATGGCAGGGGTGGCACTGAGTGATCTTCAAGTTCCCTCCCAACCCAAACCATTCTGGGATTCTGTGTTTCTCTGACAAGTGCTGAGGGTTCAAAAATCACCCCTGGAAGTGTTTTCAGAGTCTCAGCACAGGCTCCTTCTTACCTGGGAGTATCTGGCTGTCCCCACTGTACTTCAAAGTAATAAATTCTCAGTTTTTTTTCTTCATGGGCCACTTTTTCAGTGACAAACTCCTTGGGGAAGCAGCACTGATACCAAATTCACTACAGCCTGCAGTGAATGAGGATGAGGCTGAGCAAGCTTTGCAATGCCCTCAGTATGAGCTGACCTTGTAGCAGCCTCTGTAATCCAAACTGTGCTTATTAAATAAACTCTAGACATGTAGATATTTGGAGAATACATTTTTTTCTCATGTATTCCCCTCTGAAACTCAGAAATATATTACAGGAATGACACATGTAGGGTTTTGCTGATTCCTAATCTGAATTTCTCTGACACCTTGCACTTCAGCACAACACAGGTGTTTTTTGTCACCTGGGGAAAATAGTAGCATAGTGAAAAGGGAAAAATGTGTTTCACACACTTATTTATGAACTTACATCTCTTTCATCAGAGTCAATGGCTGGCAAAACTCCAATCACCTTGGGTAGGAATGGGGAGTAAATTTAACTATCAAATCAGCTTGATTTTAAGTAACACTACATAAAGATGAGGCTTTCAGGTCCAAGGAGAAAATACTTTCTCATCAGACATTTATCAGCTCAAGACTGGACAGTGTTTACCATGATTGTGTGTAGTCTTACATCTTTATAATTTTTTTTTTTTTTTTGGTAAGTTCCAGGTGTAATACAGTATATTTACAAAGGGCAAAAATAACAGGCAGCTGTGAAGAAAAACATCTCTGGTTTCATTTCAGACCTGGAGCTGGGGATGAATCACTGCAGAGCTGCACCCTTCATTCTGGGCACACTTTCCAAAAGCTGCTTTTCCAACCTGCTCCCCCGGTGGTTCAGAAATAAAGCAGACTCACAGAAAGCCCTAAAAAAAAAATCCCCTTGTAGACAGTCACTCTCTTGTTGTTCTGGGCACTTGAAACACCATTTTCTAGAGTCTGTTTGCATTTTCAGTTTTGCTTTCTGTACTGTAGAGGTTTGTTCCAGGCAGTTGAGTTTAGCCCTGGCTCAATGGTTTAGGGCACACACTCAATTTGAAGTACCAGAGCAGTGCTGTTAAGCCCCATGGAGCTGATTCCATGCCTGAAATTAAGCGTGGTCTTAGGAGATTTGATGGATGGAGGGTTTGCTTGTCCACCCACTGAGCTAAATGGACAAAGCTCTTGACCATCTGCTTCTGGATTTTAATGAAAAGTTATGACTTATTTATGATCTTCTTCCCCACCCCTGTCTGTTTATATTCAGATCAGAAAACCATCTCAGAAGCCCTGTCAGATTGCCAAAAGCTGTGTGCTACTGGATCTTTCACATCATTTACTGCTCAGTGTTTACAAGAGTGTTTTTAATGCACCATTGCTTGTAGAAGTGCTGTAGGCTGCTACTGATGGGATATTTCACTTTGGAGCCCCTTTATCCCAAGTTTCTTTCCCCAGAAAAAAGCCCAAAATTAAATATCTGTGCCAGTTAAACTAAAGGATGTGGCTAGCTTCTGTTTCCTAAAAATTCAGTGAATGGGCCAAATAGTTCTTTGTAACAGAATTGCTTTTGGGAGTCAGGGTCCACATCTGCACAGGTATAAGGGCAGGTGGTGGAGGATCTTTCCAAATATCCATAATTTAAAGTGCAGGCTCACTCATGCATTTATGCCATTCTTATTTGTGAAAGGCAAGCAGAAAAAGCCAACATTTCACTCCCAAGGAATCATCACAAAAGCTCTCCTTCAGCATTTATGTCTGAAACAAAAAGCAGCTTTGTTTTGCTGTGCTCTGTTTGGGCAGAAATAGGCTGCATCCCAAGTTATATTTAGTGGTGTGTGGTAGGAGAGCAAAACTAAACCTGAGCAAATATTGCCCAAGTGCTCTGGTTGTGAGAGGAAGGGCTGAATTCACCAGCACACAGTGGCAGGTGCTGACTGTGTTTCCCCTCGTGGTTGTTTTTCAGTCCTGGGGCTGGCAGAGCAGTTGCAGGGTTTTTACACAGGGCAGAATTGATATGTGGTGTGTTTAGAAGCATCCTGGAAAAAGTGTGTGAAGCCAGTGTTTTCCAGGCAACATTCAAGGCCCTCTTCCTTCTCCTAAAGATGATGTTGTCAACCATTGAATGATCTCTGTCATGTATTTTGTTTTTAAATTGAAAGTCAGCAGCAGTTGATTTTTTTCTTTAATATTTGCCTTAAGACAGAAGGGTAAAATTAGTAGAAACACTGCATAGAGAAAAAATAATGCTGTGATTTATATTTTCTTTCAGTGTTTAACATGTACACTAATTTTTCAGCTTTCCCAGTGGTGGTTCTGTTTTTTAAAACACTCTTGTGAGAATTATAACTGGGTTTGTTTCTGAACCATGGCAGTGCTGAGCAGTCAACACAACTGAGTCACGGGGCTTAAAAGGGGCTCCAAGAGAGCTGGAGAGGGCCTGGAGACACAGGACAAGGGGGAAAGGCCTTAAATTGAAGAGTTAGGTAGATATTGGGAAAAAAATTGTTCCCTGGGAGGGTTGGGATGGAATTCCCAGAGCAGCTGTGGCTGCCCCTGGATCCCTGGCAGTGCCCAAGGCCAGGCTGGACATGGCAGGGGGTGGAACTGAGTCATCTTTAAATTCCCTTCCAACCCAACCCATTCTGTGATCCCATGAATCTGTGACTTGCCTGTTGTTTAGTGAGAGCACAGCACAATTTCAGGAGTTAAATGGCAGGACTAAAGGAAAGCTTGTTAGTAATGAGGTATTGCTAAAGAAACCAAACCCCAGCTAACACCCTTCTTCCCTTGCCAAACAACCTCTTTACATTTAAAGGTATTCCCCATGGCTGAGTTCTTTATTTAGATTTTTGTAACAATTTTTCTCCCTCTGATGAAACACGTTGTAGACATTAAATTAAGGGACAAATATGTCTGTGTCTGCCAGAAAGAAAACTGTGATGCAATTAAAATGCCATTAGGGAACCCCCAGTGGGATGTTAAACCGAAAGACTCTATTCAGAAAGCAAAGCCAAAATTAAAGAGGTGTCTGGTTGCAGATCCTCTGCAGATTTCCCTGTCTTGCCTACAGTACCATGGAGACTGAGCTAGTCAGGAGCTGAAAGGTTTTTCCAGTCATGCGTGTGGCATTTTGAATCATGGCTTTGGCAAATGTTCCTTTTTTTTTTTTGTGAGCCTTACATAGGAATGTGGACGCATTTCATGACATGAAGTGCAGCTGAGTGTGGAGCAGCGATGGCAGTGGAGGTGGGCAGCTCTCCAAGCCTTGGACTGCTTGGACAACAGCAACTAAGAATAGTTTTCCCCAGGAAAATATGCAATGAGTGCATTTCTGTGTTTCTCAGTTGTCTGTGAGATGTTTGGAGAGGGAAATGCAGCTCCTTGCAGCCACCAGGCTGAACAAGCTCATGACCCAGGCTCCATTCCATGTCTGGAATTAAATTATTAGTATTTATAATTTCTGGAGAGACTGAGAGCCTAATCCTTTGATAACAGAAATAGATCTATGGTCATTGAACCTGGTTGGTGTTTTTAGACAACTGAAGGAATCTGCAGAGTCACTGGTTGGGTGGCTACTGGGTTTTCCAGGTGTTCAACTCCCAGTTTTCCATTTCATTCCAGGTGATATTAATAAGGACTGGGATAATAATGGAAGCTCACTTTTCTTGTCTACCTAGGAATTCTCCAGATGACTGCAGCGTGGCAAAAGGAGGGAAGATGGTCAGCAGCTCAGACAGTGTTGGGATGAACTATGGCAACTACATGGAGGAGAAGCACGTTCCACCCCCAAACATGACGACCAACGAACGGAGAGTCATTGTGCCAGCAGGTTAGACCCTCTGCACCAAAATTGCAGGCTGAAAAACTGCATTTCCCTCAAGCCCACTAAGATTATTTAAGAGGGTTTGGAGAAAAGTAGTGATGGGGCTGATGAGGAGGAAAAGAGCAGTAATTTTTAGGGGTTATGGAGAGAATGAGCTGAGGAGTATCACAGTGAGGACATGTCCTCAATCTGTTCTTCTCATTTCAGCAGCAGAACAGGCTGATAACAGACACTCAGATCTTATCTGATTCCTGTAGCTCCTTTTGGAGGATTTCACCCTAAAGTGGGCAAAAGGAAGAAGCACCTCTATTTCTTACCCTTTGGATTAGCTTGGTGCAGGGTGTGTGGGGGAGAGAGAAGAGATCACTGCAGCACAGATTATCTTTGAAAATACCAAAAAGTAGTTTCTATGGGATCAAACAGGGCATGAAAAGCCTTTATGTGAGTTATCCCCTGAGTCTGGGCAGCATAAAACATTTTAATCAGCAAACTGGCAACTCCACTGCAATGTAAGAGCACAATTGAGAAATTCTTGGTCAGCCTTAGCAGGCTTGGCTGTGGCATTCAACAGTTGATGGGACGAGAAAGCTGCTGCCTTCTTGTCACTTCTGGCTGCCTTGTCCTGCAGACAAACCTGGGATATTTTGCAGAATAAGTAGTGTGCCTCTTTCCAAGTCACAGCATCACAGCATCTGTGGGTGCTACTGAACCACAGGGTAAACTCAGCACCTGCAGCCAGGAGTGAATGTTCTGCTGCTGGTTCCTCTCCAGCAGAGAGGTGCCTGCCTGAAATATTTCTGCCTCTGCCATGTTGCTTAATATTCTTACAGTTTTTCAGTTGCTTAGACATGCAAGAGTACTGACTGTGGCCAGTTTTGCAAGCTGTGATTATTTCAGTTATTTGTCAAGAAAGGTGTGGACAAATCTGTTGCAGTGTCCCCTGCAATGGTGTTGTCAATTCTGTTCTGGAGACAGGAGAGTGATGCTCTGAATAGTGTTCTGCCAACAGTGAAATAAACAGCTTTTGAGTGTTCTCCTAAAACATTTCCCTTCCTGGTGTTTGGCACTTTTTTCAAAAAGTGTTTTAGTAATCCTTAGCACAGTTAGCTCAGCAGAGGATTTTTTTTTTTAGTGTATTCTTGGAGGTGTGTTTTGAGGTGGATCTGGGTGACTTTCAAGGAAGAAGATGGTCACAGTCACAGCCTTGATGTTTTGAGGTCACTTGAAGAAATTATTGGGTAAAAATCAGCTGATTTTGATTGCTACATAGGCAGTGTACAGGTCATGTGGTAAAGTTAGAAGTAAAATTCAAATTTCCACTTGTGGTAACTTTCTATTTATTGTAATTAAGGAGCATTTAAAAATTATAGCCATAATGAAAATATTTTGGTAAATTTCCTGGTGTTTCATTGTTTTCTTCAGAGCAAAATGAGGTTTCCAGAGTTCTCTGCTGTAGGTGTGGGCAATCTCATCCAGACCCAAGTTTTACCACCTGACTTCATCCCTCTAGATTCCTGCTTATTTCATCCCAGATGAGGCATTATTTTAAGTGTCTTTTGGTGGAATTCAGGAGACCTACAGTTCTTTCAGATCAGCCTGAGCAACAGTGAGAATAGAGGGAATGGCACTGAAGTTAAGCCATAGAAAAGCTATTTAGGCTGCCATTCATGTCCCAGATTTTCATGGGATGCACAACAGCCAGTTGACCTCCACGTGCTCCATTCTCAGCCTTGAGGATATCACAAAATCACAGAGTCATTAAGATGATAAGGAAGAAAGTCTTGAAGAATTTTTTCCCCGTGACTTTAATTTTTTCTCTGCAAAAAGTATAAATTCTTCATGGTATGACATGAGGCACCTTCATGTTATTGGTTCCTTACTCAAGAACAAGGAAAAGTAGAATGGGAGAGAAATAGAAAATGAGGAGTTTAGATGGGGGAAAAAAAAAAAGCTTAAATTAAAATTAGGGATTCATTAAAAACATTTTGCTGGAAATCTGGACTGTTTGGGACTCATTTTCCCCAGATGGTTTTGCCAATACTTCAAGTATTGAGTACAAACCCACGCAGGTGTAGCAATATACAACACAGCAGTTTGGGGAAAAAAAAGCAGAATATTTTAATATTCTAATAGAGACCCACCCTAGTTTGTGAAAAAACTGCTCGAATCTGTGAGTGCTTATTTAGTCTGCACCCAAGAAAGATTCTTTCAGGCATGAGTGGAAATTTCACTTGAATAAAGATAAGAATTGAAGAGAGAGTTTTGGAAATTGTTCAGCTACAGTTTGCAGTGCTGTCAGTGGGCCAGAAGCTCTGTCAATCTGTGGCTAAAAAGGCCTGAAAACAAAGAGGCAGAAGAGCTGAGTGGGAATAGTTAACATATTGCTGGTTTTTTAAGATTGAGTCTTTATTTTTTTAGTTATATTGGTAACATAAGTAGAATTTATAATTAAATTGAAAGGCTTTGCAAAAAGCTGAAAAGCTTTGACTGTTGTGGCTAATTTAGTAATTTGAGGGGAACTTTTTACTGTTTGAATATTTGATTTTTATGTTTTTGTTGGTTTAATTATGTTATTACTGATTTGTGGGTTTTGCTAGATTCAGTAGTGAAGAGTGTTATAGCTTTTAAAGGTTCTTTACTTAAAAATGGATATTTATTGAGAGATCTTCAAAGATCACACCCTGGCAGTCCCAGTGCCACAGTCATGGCTCTGCCAGGATGGCTCCAAGGTGGAAAAAAAAAGAGAGCTTGGTCATGAGATCTCACATTTTTATAGGTTTTAGTCCATTTGCATGCAGGAGTCATCTGTCCAATTAATAGCCTCAAATCATGAAGTTTCATCCTCCTTGCTTGCTTGCTTGCCCACCCTCCTCTTTTCACGTTGCTCATGCTTAGAGCTGGAAGTTTGAAGAGATTGTCCTTGAGTCCCTATATGGAATAGAATTGTTTTCACAGAATTCACAGAATTCACAGAATTACTAGGTTTGAAGAGACCTTCAAGATCATCAAGTCCAACCTATGCCCTAACACCCCTCAACTAGACCATGGCACCAAGTGCCACATCCAGTGTTTCTTTAAACACATCCAGGGATGGTGACTCCACCACCTCCCCAGGGAAAATTCCAGTACTTTATCACTCCTTCCATAAAAAACTTTTTCCTAATATGTTTTGTCTTCACCAGCCTGTGAAAAAATCCTAGTAACCCTTAATATAAAACTAAAAAAAACCTTAAAACTTAAGGCATCATAATTTTTTTTAAAGGGAGGGGGAGCTCACTCAGCCGCACAGGGTTCGTTATCAGCACTCAGAGCTCTCCAGTTGTTCTCCCTTGCACTCAGCACACCCAATTAATTCCTCCAGCAGTCAGTAAAGGGTCCAGTGCCTCAATAATCCCCTTCCCTGGCTGATTTTGTGCCTCGTGGCCCTGCAGACCCCACGCTGTGGAGCACTGACCACGTGCGCCAGTGGCTGGAGTGGGCGGTCAAGGAGTACGGGCTGCCGGATGTGGACATCCTGCTCTTCCAGAACATCGACGGCAAGGAGCTCTGCAAAATGACCAAGGATGACTTCCAGAGGCTCACCCCCAGCTACAATGCAGACATCCTCCTGTCACACCTACACTACCTCAGAGAGAGTAAGCCTGCAGTCATACCTGCACTCAATCCTGCTGTCAATAATTGGGTTCACAAATGTCTCTTGTAAATGTTGCCGTTGCTAAGAACAAAACAACCCAAATCCTCTTGAGTTTGATGGAAAGATTCCCATTAATTTCACTCATGTTTATCAAAGAGGAGAATTAGGGTTCTTTCTGTGTATCCATCTCAGAGAAAAATCGAGCTGAAGCTCAGCGTATTCAGCAGGAGGAAAAATCACATGGGGTTCAGTGCTAATGTTTTTTCTGGTCACGTACTCATTTCTTTCCATTTTAACTAAAGGAGAGTGCAAACATTGATTCATAAAGTGAATTCCAGGCATGATTCTAAGGACTGGCAGCAGTTTGCTGTTCTCTGGGCAGGATCAGGAAGATTCAGCTGAACTGAATAAAAAAATTTCTGTAAATTCATGGAACAAAAGGAACAGTCCCCGAAGTCCAAATGCAAATTAGTTGTAGTGCATGGCTAGAATTTCAGTGGGGAAAAAGGGATTACCTGGATTGAGGACTTTTACCTAAGCTTGAGGAAAATTTGCCTCAGTTTAAAGAAGTTAAAATGAGCATGGTTTTTAGAGGAAAAAAACCACCAAGCATTGCAACACCAGTGCGGTGCAGTCTCCTCCACACGCACACTGCCAATACCCAGCCAGAAATTTTGTGCATTCATAACAATAAATTATGATATTGGATAAATGAATGCCCTAATTTACCCTGTAGCCCACACACCTCCCTCCAAACTGCAGGCTGTTGATAGATTCACATTCAGGCAATCCTGTCAGGGGAAAATATGGTTTAAAGAGATAATTCACGATTTTTTTTACATTTTGGTGTTGCTTTTTGTTTTGTTTTGTAGCTCCTCTTCCACATTTGACTTCAGATGATGTTGATAAAGCCTTACAAAACTCTCCACGGTTAATGCATGCTAGAAACACAGGTAATGCTGGCACTGCTCCCACTGCTGTAGGTCATCTTCTAAAAGCACAGGATTCCTTCCCATGGGCTGCTTGCTAAAAAAATGGAAGTGGTAAATCAGGAGGGAGGCAAGAGAATCCCCTCCCTGCTGTCTGTGTGTTTTCTGCACAGACACCCAGAGAAAAGGTGAGATCCCCCAGGGCCAGATGGTGCAAAAATGGTGCAAAAATTCCTTGTGTCCTGCAAGAGGATGGGGCCCCTGACACAGCATAAAACTGCAGGTTTGGGGCCTTTTACCTGAGGATATTTTTGGTCCTTCTGTCCATTTTGCTGTCAGATCTACCCCATGGATCCCTAGAAGCTTCTTGGAGCTCAGAAGTGCTTTGGGCTCTGGGGAATAGGGCTGTCTCCCTTCCCATGAGCTAAATGTGGTGGAAATCAATAAAATTGCTCTTCAGGCAGTTAGCTCATCTCATTTTCTACCTGCTGTGGGACTTGAGCTGGGAATTCCACTAAGTCTGATGTTGTAATTGCCACAAAGTCTGATCTGAATTCAAAATTATTTTTGTTAATATTCACCCTTCTGTTAATTTGGCCCAGGAAAGTGTTGAGTGTAGGCAGGAGGATGACACATGCCTCATCTGTCTTTCAGTATGCAAATTAAAATATTTATGAAAATAATTCTGAGTCTATTTTAACTTGCTCTAACAGTTGTGCAACAGAGGATGGCATGGAATTGTACAAATAATGTGGTTTTTATCCCTACAAAAGATGTTTGGAATATTGCATGATCATGCCTGAGGGTGTTAGTTACCTACAGTGACCAGAAATAACAACTCTCTATGAGAAAGGAAAAAGATAATACAAAGGATAATGCAAAAGAAAAAGAAAACAAAACTTGGATTGCAATGCTTCCTTCATATTTTATTTTGTTTTTCACTCTGAGTGAGGTTCATAGCAAAATTCACTGGATTAGAAGATCTTTCCCTGAGATTAGAGGTTTGCCACTGGTCATAGTGGCAAACAAAGTCCTGCTGTGGGCTCCAGGCCTGCTGCAAACCCCACCAAAGGCAACAAAATTTTTTTCCATTTACTTTGATGTGGTTTGGAATAAGATTTAAGTCCTTTTTAAAAATAGATAGACTTGGTCTTTTCCATCTCTGGCTTTAGAGATTCTAATTTGCCCAGCAGCTTCCACTTACAGATATCCAAGTGTTGTTCAGCAGTTCTGTGTGTTATCTTTTTCTCTATGTGTGCACTGACAATGATATTCTGAAATTAATTTCACAAAAATGAGATTATCTGTCATTGGGTAGTGTGAATAATATCATACTGACCATCAGCAAATGGGAAATTAGTTGTTCAATTTTCAGTGGACCACAAAAGAATTAGAAAAAAGTTCTTGAAATCAGCAGTAATTGACCTTTTTGATGTTCCTGGAGAGGGTCACTAGAAGTCCATTGGTGTAGTCAGAGCAATTTCAGTGCCTGAGAAAAGGAGATTCCATTTCCTACATCAAGCTCAATATTTCTCATTTTTTTCACTCTGGGGAAGATTAATGAGATATCTGAGAGTCTGACCCAAAAGTCTCTGTTGAAAATGTGAACTTTCCTGGGACTGCTCTAATGGAGGCAAAGAGGTTTTACTTCAGAGGATACAAAGCCACCTTCCCAGGTGGAGGTGGTTGTGGTGGAAGGGATTTCCTGAGCTTGATTGCCTCCTTCTTAAAACAGATTTTGCACAGATTTTTTGCAGTAATTTGAATGGATTTACGTAGATGCAAAGATTATTGGGATGAACTTTTATGTATAACAGTCCAAAGGCAGAAATTAGTAATTCAGTCTTCATGGATTCACTCTACAGGAGGGGAAATACTGGTGGATTTAGGGACTGTGGAAATGAATCTTTAGGTGTTATGTCCTTTTCTTTCTCTTCAGGAGGTGCCACTTTTATTTTTCCAAACACATCAGTTTATCCAGAAGCAACACAAAGAATTGCAACCAGGCCAGGTATGAACAATCACCATTTTTTGTATGCTGTGATCTTGCTCATTTCATCTCTTGAAATATCTCATTCTTTTTCTCCTGAAACTCCCTTTTCATAAATATGAGGCTCTATTTTGAACACATTATATGCTTATATCACATATATTTGTGTCTTTATAGTTGTGTAGAGTGAAAGAATTAAATAGAGCAGTTTAATAAGTCCATTTCTTCCACAAATCTCTGTCTTTGAAGTAATTTTATTAACTTTTTAAAGCACCAGGGAATCAGAAACCTGAGCTCTGTTCACTGGTTCTGTTGCACTGTCCCAGCACAGTCACTTGCCAATGCCCTTCAGCTCTCTGTTTGTAAAATGAGGCTAAAATTCCCTTTTATTTGAAGTCTGTTGTGAAAAAGTACTCTAAAAGATGCAGGATATGTGCTTCTCCTGCTATCTACATTTTATTTATGTTTGAGGCAAGCAGAACCCACAACAATCTGATTAAAAGTTTAAGAGTCTTAAGTTAAATCAGAACATAAGGAAGTTCTTAATGCTCAAAATTTTGAAACCTGTGAAAGTTTTGTGGATGTGCTGATTTGTGAAAGGCCAATGGGAATAATTAAAGAAGGTGAGGACATGGCTGTGAAGCCAAAGATTTTCTTTTTATCACCCTTCACCATAAAAATGCTGTAAAAATGCCTAATATGTACATTTGCTTTTCCAATAATGAGTGCAGAGTATGAAGGGACATCAAGAGGAGTTGCAGCAAATAGTGAATTTAAAGGGAATCCATTACTGAGCCAGAGACAAAAATGCAAGTGCTCTGAAGGGACATGCACTGGAATTGGCTGAGCTCTGGTGAAAAGATACATTGGCACATTAAAAAGAGGGGGTTTGAACAGCAGTTATTTTATTTGTGCTTTAGGGTAGAGTCCAGGAAGATATATACAGATAGTATTTTATACAGCCTTGTGTACATGTATATATGCATGTCTGTAGATGTGGAAATTGATAATTAGAAAAGAGAGAAAAGCAAACAACTACCACGCTATTACATCAACAAATTCAACTTGTTTGGATCCTTAGAAATCAAACCCTGCTAGATTTGTTTGTTTGTATTAATGGCTAAAAAGGGAACTGCTGATGCATATTGGCTGATGCATTTGGCTTTCAAAAGGCATTCACCAAAATGCCCCACAACTATTTACAATAGAATTTAAATCAGTGTGTCATAAGAAACAAATGAAGAACTGGCTAATTAGCCTGTCACCAGTAATGGACATCTTAAGTGAAGTTGGGATTGTTCAGCCTGGGGAAGAGAAGATTTGGGGTGATCAAATTGTGGCCTGAAGGAGCTGCAGGAAACATGGAGAGAGACAATTCCCAAGGGATGGAGGGACAGGACACAGGGAATGGCTCCCACTGCCAGAGGGCAGGGCTGGGTGGGATACTGGGTATTAGGAATTGTTCCCTGGCAGGGTGGGCAGGGGCTGGGATGGAATTCCCAGAGCAGCTGTGGCTGCCCCTGGATCCCTGGAATGTTCAGTTCCAGCTTGGACACTGGGGCTGGAGCAGCCTGGGACAGTGGGAGGTGTCCCTGCCACGGATGAGTTTTAAGATACTTTCCAACCCAAACCATTCAGGGCTTCTGTTGATATAGAAATAATTTTCCTTTGTGTGAGGACGTGTGGGCTGTGGGGAGCTCTCAGGGCGCCATTTTGGGCTTCAACCCCTGCCCAGAGGTTCTTCTTCATTTGGGCAAGAAATGAAAGCACAAGCCGTTTTCTCACTGTGTCATTCACTATTATTACTATTATTATTATTATTATTATTATTATTATTATTATTATTATTATTCTAGTAATAGTAGTAGTATTTTCAGGCAAAATGTTTGCATTTCAAACAGGGAAGGTTGCGGACACATTATTCTTTAAGAATTCTTTATATTTACACCGGTCAAGCACAGCAATGCCTGTGAAATAAAAAAAAAAATTAAAAAAAAAAACCAAAACAGACAAACAAAAACACCAAAAAACAAACACTTTTTCTTTGCACTCTTTCGAGGCGGTGCAACCATCGAGCTTTTTATCATTTTCGGTTTATTTTGATGTTTTTGCGCTTTTCCCCCCCTCCGGCGGCCCCTGAGGGCTCCTGAGGCGGCGCGCGGGGCGGGCGCGCGCATGCGCGGCGGGAGCGCGCGGGAGCCGCGGGCGGGCCGCAGGTGAGGGGCGGGGGGGCGCCTGAATGGTGGGAATTGGGATTTGGATTTGGGGTTTTGGGGTTTTGGGCAGTGGGATTTGGGGTCCTCGCAGTCTGGAGAGCGGGACTGGGGATCCCCGGAGTTCCAGGAGCGGCCAGCAGCGCCTCTGCCCTTCCCCAGCCCGCGCAGGGCCGCCCGTGCCCGCTCGTTGTTTGGATTCCGGATGGAGTTGTTACCCTCAAAAAAGTTTTTCTCTCAAGTGTTAAAGCGATGCGCAGATCTTGATACCATCCTCTTGCAATCCCCAAACAGAAACTTCAGGCCGTAATAATCACAACTTTAAGAAACAGCCTTCCTCAAAGCATCCTGTCAATGTCTGCAGTGCAGTTCCAGGCTCTGCCGGCGGCGCCCGGGAAATCTGCACTAAGTTTGGCCGCCCGAGCCGTAAGGAACAAGAATTGATGTGGGGTTTGTTGTGTTTTTGCAGGAAACATGAAGGTCATCACGTGCGAAATAGTGTGGCACAATAAGGAGCCGGTTTACAGCTTGGATTTCCAGCACGGAGCGGATGGGAGGATCAATCGCCTGGCCTCGGCTGGGGTGGACACGGCCGTGAGGGTGAGAGCTGCGCCGGGGGCACGGGCGGGCTCTGGGGCTTGTTACCTGAAATACCGGGCTGGTTTCATTATCCAGAATATCCAGTTGGTTTCGTTATCCAAAATATCGGGTTGGTTTCATTATCCACAATACGGAGTTGGTTTCATTATCCAAAATATTGGGTTGTTGGCAGGTACGTGCCACAGGGAATGGATGGTTTCAGGGAACAGTATAAGATTGTGCAGCTGTCTGTAGAATTACAGGGTGGTTTGGGTTGGGAAGATCACCCAGTGCCACCCCTGCCATGGCAGGGACACCTCCCACTGTCCCAGGCTGCTCCAACCTCAATGTCCAACCTG
>JAOTQP010000001.1:2872528-2889240 GCA_026413545.1 Cichladusa arquata | reverse complement strand
ATAAAAAAAAAAAAAAAAAAAAAAAAGAGAGAGAGAAAAGTTCCCCAGAAACCTGTCTTGCTTTAGTTTGTTTTTTTTTTTTAATGAATGGCTTTTCTTCAGCAGAGCAGTATAAAATACTTTAGAATGCCTCCCTGGCTAGCACATTGTTGCTCCAAAATCTTTTCAAACACTGGGAGAGCAGTTAAGCATTCAGAACCTGCCCTGCTGTGATGCTCTTCCCACCCACAAACCCTTTCCTCATTCTTGCTGTGCAAACCATCCCAGGCTCTTTCCACACTGACAAGTCTGAACAGACTCCTGGGATCTTGCCCTCTCTGTTTCTGGGAAGTTGGGTGCCAGAGCTGCTCTGCAAGGCTGAAAGGGACATTTACTGCTGCATTTTGCTTAGGGAGCTCATATCTTGTGCTTCCACTTTCAGTTACATCTCGGGCTGCTGTGGGAACACAGAGAAGGAACAAGCTGGGACAGAACAGGAGTGATGTCCTATCCCAGTTGAGCTTAGTAGCCAATACAAAGCCAGGACTAAACTTTTAGAGAGCTTAACACCAAATGTTGTCCTGCTTTGCAGTCACTGCCAGAATCTCATCCCCTTCCAGGATGACCCTGGGGACTTCCAACAGCTAAATCCTGTAATTCTTCCTCCCTGGAGGCATTTCTCTTTACCACAAGGGTGTCACTCACTATCCTGCTTTCCCTCATTTTGTTTTGTATCCCATTCCTCTCCTCTCCTCACCCCCTGTGAATCAAAAGATCCAAACCAGGAGTGCTTACCCCACTCCCAGAGAAGTGTGTTGCTGACTGCACAATGCTTTATGTTCAGCAGAAATCTGCCTCTAGGTTCACACCACCTCTTCCTGACCTCTCCATCACATCAGGGAATCATGGAATCACAGAAGGGTTTGGGTTGGAAAGGACCTTAAAGGTCATCTCATTCCAACCCCTGCCACTGGCAGCAACAACTCTGTTTACAAACTTTGCAAAGCTTCATTTAGTGCAAGGTCTCCCCTCCCCATCTCCCCAGCTCCTTATCAGTCAGAAATGTGGGAACAAAGCCTCAGCCTCAAGAGGAGCCTCATCTTCCCCTCCAAGGGTCAGATTTGGGAACACAAGTGGCAGCAGCCACGGGGTGTGAGGAGCCTTGCAATGCAGGAGGGAGGTGGAGAAGGAGAGCAGGGGATGTGCTGGGAGAAGATTGAAGGCAAGCCAAGGAATGCCTCATTTTTTGGCTCCTGCTGCTTAGACACAAGATCAATTAATCCATGTGGTGTTCTGTGGCATGCCTGAACGCAGAGCTGCTGGGCATCCAGCAGGGTGAGGGTCAGGGATGGAGACACCTGTACACATTCCAGCACCAAGCAGGAGCTGGGCAGGGATTTTCTGCAAAATAGTTTTTCACTCAGTCAACTCAGGTCTACCTAAGTCCTTCCTAAGGACTTAATTCCTTTTTTTGGGAGCGGGCCCTGGGCCAGCCAGCTGCTCTGGCTGCTGGGGGAGTGTTTTCACACAGCTCCTGCTGCCTTCCCATCCCAGAGTGGGGACAGGACACCTCTCCGGAGCACAGCTCCAGGGAAAAGGCACCCAGAGAGGCTGATGCTGCCTTTTTTGTCTAATTTCAGGGCTGAAGCTCAAGGTGGGTGAGTTGTTTGCCCCAAAGACGTGTTTTCCCTTGAATTCTGCCTCTTTGGCAGAAATTGCCTGGCTGAAATCCACCTGCACGAGCTCATGTGCCAAGAGTTTCGTGGTTTTGTACCCAAATGAGGGGCACCTGTGTTTCCTTTCAGTATTCTGGTCACAGGGTGGCAGCTTCATCAGGCAACAAGATAGAAAATAATTAGTCCAAAGCCATTTACTGCTGAGGTTACATTGGAAAAAGTTCAATGGGAAGGGAATCCCCCTCCTAGGTCAGCATGAGAACAAAAGGATTGGGCTGGACTGCTGTAAGGGAAACCCTACAGGAACCTTCCAGTTCCTAAAGGGGGCTGGAGAGGGACTTTTCACAAGGACAGGGCATGACAGGAATCTTGAGCTGAAGGAGGGAAGCTTTAGATGTGAGGAAAGGATTTTTCCCTGTGAGGAACAGGGTGCCCAGAGCAGCTGTGGCTGCCCCTGGATCCCTGGCAGTGCCCAAGGCCAGGCTGGACACTGGGGCTGGAGCAGCCTGGGACAGTGGGAGGTGTCCTTGCCATGGCAGGGGGGGGATTGAGATTATTTGAAATTCCATCCTAACCCAAACCATTCCATGATTCCATGAGAAGCTTGCTGGGACTGTCACTCCCTGCTCACCATAGGTTGGCTGTGTCCTTGCTTTCCCTTCTTTCACAGCAGATAAAGGACAACACCTTATTTTTAACCTTCCCAGTATTCATTCATCACTTTGAATAGCAGTAATAACAATAACAAAGTCAAGCTCAGAGCAGCTGATTTGCCAGTCTGCAGCTGGTTTGAAATTTGCTGCATCTGTTTCAGAGCTGGAGAGGGGATAGTGGAACAGAAAACTGCTCTGCTTTCTTTTCTTGTTTGTTTGCCTTTTTCCTCCAAATTCATTTCTTGGCCTAATAAAAATCTGGTTTTGTTTGAAAACAAGCAAGCAAACAAACCCAAAACCAGACACTTCCTCTGGATTTTTAATTTCAATTGTCAGCAGGTGGTTGAAAATGAGGAGGAGCGTGCCAAGTCATGGCAGGGAGAAAAGTTAGCACTGTGCTGGTCGTTCAAAATTTTGGATAAAACAGCTGCAGTTTGCCTTCCCCAGGGCAACTGACTCTCAGCTGGGACAGGAGGGACATTTATCAGGCAGCACTGGGGCATTTCAGACCAGTTAGAGCAATTTACACTGGTTTGTGTCCTTTTTTTTTTTTTCCCATGACAGATCCCCTGGTGCCCCAAACCCAGCATCAGACACCAGGCTCCAGCACCTCAAGAGCATCATCTCCTACCTGAGCCCCAACCCTACAAGGAAAGCAGCACATCCAGGGGCTCAGCACCTCTCTGCTTAATTGCAATTTGTGGTGCCAGCTCGTTGCAGTGTCCCAGTCAAGCTGGGGTTTGTTTTTAATTAGTCACTGCACACCAGGGCTCTCTCAGGGCTGGGTGGAGGTGTGGCCGTGGGGGTGAGGCTCCCTGCAGGGTGCTGGGGCAGAGTTTTTGCTCTGTTTTCTTCCCATAAATCACATTTCCAGTAAATCACAGCTCTCCTTTAGCCCACAATACGAGCTCACTAATAATTGCTTTAATACCCCATGAATACCCCACAAGTATTTTGTACATATACTCTGCAGAGATAACACAATTTTCCATCTCTGTGCAGCCACTAAATCTCAACACTGAAATTTCAGGCTATAAGAAGAGTTTTCCACCAAAAAAATATTAAAATTCCTGTTCCTTTTAAATATCTGAAGACCTCAATAATATTGAAAGTAATTGTAGGGTGCAAAAGCTGGTAAAGGGAAAAAAATTATTTAAAGGTCTATATATTGGTAACCTTTTTTAATCTATTCCTAATGTGGACAAAGTAAAATCTAACTGGGAAAACAGCACACCTTGACCCAGCAGGAAGGTGGGTCCTGTTACTGGAGTAAAGATTTTCCCATAAAAGAATTCCTGGATCCTTTTAATCTGTTTGTTGAAGTTGATTTGTGCTTCTTCATATAGGCAGAGCAATGATAAATACAAAGTAACCTGCTAAATAATCCACATTTTTGTCATCTCTGCATGGCCAGGACACACCAGTGAATTTGTGTGTTTGCCATCCAACAAAGCACATTTCCAAGAAAGAAGGATGGGTTTGTCAGGGTTTCATCTTAAAACTTGTTGCAAGCTGATTTTCTCAGGAAGTTATTTGGTTATGAAGAATTGCCCTGCCTGTGTGAACAAGTTCACACTGTGGAAAGTGTTTTCAGAAAGAGCCTCTTCTCTCATGCTGACAAAATGCAGCCTGGGAGACAAAGTACCCACTTCTCTCACCCAAACCTAAATTATTTTTACACTGGATGTCTTTCTCTCCTAGGAAAAGCACAGATGATGCTACTGGCACATATAACTGACTTTTTAAAAAATATAATTAATTACTTTACAGTGAATTACAGCAATTGTGGACAATATTCTCTTTGAGGGGCACAGCATCTTCAAAAATGTTCATTTCTACCCCATTTTCTCTGCACTACAGAGATTTCAAATTGCACAAAGCACCCATTTCCCTTGATTGTCCAGGTCTGATAAATGGAGAGCAAGCTCTGCTTCATCTCAAACAAATGTTTGGAAGCTACTTCACCTAAACAAAACTTTAAAAATTTTAAATGCTGGAAAGAAAATTCAATAGTGTCCAATAGATTCAGGACGTGATATTTCATGGGCAAACATTTACATGCATTTACATAGAGGTTTATTCCTACTATTTAAAATATCATTCCATGGTGTGTGAGCTCAGCTGGTTGGAGCCTGGTGCTAAAAACACCAAGGCTGAGGCTTCAATCCCTGTATGGATCATTCCCTTAGAAATTTGGTTTGATGGTCCTTGTGGGACACTTCCAGCCCAGAAGATTCTGTGATTCCCAGTTCTGTAAAGCACAAGCAGTTGCAAATCTGAGACACTGATGTGGGAGGTTTTGTTCTGTCTAAAGTCAGCTGTGGATGCATCTTCTTTCACACATGGCCACTTTTGGGCCATATAAAGTCTCTCGATCTCAAAATAAAATAATTTCCTCAAATGTCCAGTCTTGGACACGTCCACAAGGACCAGGAACCACCACGTGGGGCTGTGGTCTCAGAGCAAAGCCCTTTGCTAAAACACCTCCCAGAGGTGTGCTGGGGTCACCCTGGGGCTCACACACCCTGTCCCCATCCCCATCCCTGTCCCCATCCCTGTCCCAACCCTGCTGCCCCTCACCAGCTCCCAGAGGGCAGAAGTGGTCATGGGGGTCCTCTAAACCACTGAAATTCTGGGCTGTACAAAATTCTGATGTACAAACCAGGTCCTTTCACCTGCCTCCCTGAGGTGGTCAGGCAGGAATTAAAGATATCAGTGACCCTTCCCCATTGGTGTAAGGTTGCTTATCCTCAGCACTGCCCAAATTTATTTTTTTTCAGGGCAGCTTTCTCTCTCTTTTTTGTTTTTTTTTTTTTTTTTTTTTTTTTTTTTTTTTTTTTTTTTTTTTTTTTTTTGTTGTTGTTCCTGACCAATCCATGGATGTGGTTAATTTAAGGTTTAAAAGGCTTTTGCTCACACATACACACACACCCATATATGTTTTCCACTGAAGTCTGTGCTTTTTCCTAGACCCACCCAAATTCCAGTACAGAGCTCACTCGTGTGCCAAGCTTCCCTACTCTCCTTGCAACGAGTGGAAAAATGCCCTTTTTTCCACTCCTGCACATTTTAGGGGGAGAACCATGTAGAGGAGAAGGGAGAATTTAGTTGTACCTGCATTTTCAGAGCAGAAGTAGGAAAGAACCTCAGTGTTGTCCATGGGAATGCTTTGCTCCTAAGGTTTATGAGGTTCTGAGCCCCAGTGCTTGCTTGGGACTCTGAGCTGGAACTGTGGAATGCCAAGGAGATTTAAAAATTAATAAAAGTGAAGCAAAAATAGCTGCTGGTTGATAAAACTCCATTTTTGTTCATATGAGGTACTTAACACTCCTGATTGTTCTGATATTTTAGGTGAGGGCTGAGAGAAAAATCGAAGACTATTGGTGAGAAATGCTGGGGAGTTTCAGGTGGAAATGGCTTCAGCTGTGTCATTCTCTGCCCCCTTTCATGGGGTATTTTGGGCTACCAGCAAATTCATGGAATCCCAGAATGATTTGGGTGGGGAGGGACCTTAAAGCTCATCCAGCTCCAGCCCTCTGCCATGGGCAGGGACACCTTCCACTATCCCAGGTTGGTCCAAATACTGGATTTGAACTTGGGGAAATGTGAACCAAGGGCTGTAACAACACACAAGCTCCATCCCAAGTCTTTCCCATTTCTCTGGGCACCATGGGGATTCTCTGATGCCTGGTTAAGGCTGGTCCCCCTGATTTCCTCTTCTCAGGGAAGGCATTAATAAATCTTTTCTGCCTTACAGAGCTCCCTGTTTTCATGGAGCTTGTTGGAACATAATTTCTGAAGCCTCTGTTCATCTGCCAAGCCAAGCTGAAATTAGCCCATGGATTTAAAGACGTGGGCTGGTTTGTATCCCTTCACTCTTAGGTGATGGAAATTAAAATAGGCCAGGTTAATTATTTATCCTTTCCATCAGAAACATGCTAACGTTGTACAGGAGCTTATTGTCATTCATATATCTGCAAAAATTGGAATAAAAATAGATATATATTTAGGAAAAAGCTGTCTCCTGAGTTTCTTGACTGGGAGGTTACACAGCCCTGCTCTGTTGTGTCTTCCAGATAAACTCCCAAGGAATCAGAGGGACAAGAATCTTTGTTTTCCTCGTTGCTTTCCCAAATTGCTTGATCCCTGCCAATTTCCATGACACAGACCCCTCAGTCTGCTGCAGAGACTGTGGCTTCAGAAAGGGAGGAAATAGCATGAAAGTACTGGTGCACATCAATGTTTTTGGATTTTCTCGCCAAACCAGAAATATCAAAACAAAATTAAAAATATTTAAGACAAAAAAAAAAGGCAAAAAGAAAGGTTCAACTTTTCTGGCAAAATTAAAAAAAAAACCAAGGCAACAAAACATAAAAAGGTCATTCTGGCTGTTTGATCAAACTAAAAGTAAACCTTTCCTTCTGAGGTTTGCACAGAAATGTGTGTGAGCGTGTCTCATTTAAATCAGGTGAGGAACAAAACATTCCTTGGAGTGACAGATTGTGACATCTTGCTTCCACAAAGCCAAAATAAATTTTTTTTTCCTGTTCAAAATTCTGGGTGGTTTTTTTTTCACCTAAACCTGCATTTTCAGCCCATGAGACTTGTGGTTGAAAAGCCTCAGCCAACCGTAGGGGCCACGCGGGTTGGTTTGGTGACAAGTGACACTTGGAGGGACACAGTCTGTCCAGGCTTTTGGGATCTGGGAACACAACTACAATCACAACTCCCTCCTCATTTTCCTTGTCCTCACAGCTTCTTAGGAACCTCCATAAAAGCAGTGATAATGTGCCCAAACAAGAGAAAAAAAAATCTCACGCTGCTTTTCAAAGCGTTTCCTTACCGTCAAAGGAGCCTGCTTTGCTGGTTTATTTACACACCCCTTATCTTTATGGCTGCTCCTTTATGACCCCATGTCATCTCCAAAGCTCCTGCAATCCTTTACAGTTTGGGAGCTGGGGAAGGTCCAGCTTTGATCACTGGAGTCATCAGGCTGAATAGAACATTGTTCCTGCTCCGCCGAGAATTTTTTCCGACTGCGCTCAGGACACCGCAAACTTATTTTTAAAACCCTCAGCAGCTCCTCTACCTTGTTTTTCTGTGAGTTTTACAGATGCCGTGGGTTTCAGGAGGCACTTTGATGTTTTCCGAGCTGCCTGATTTATGAGAACAAAAAATACCACCGTTCCCCAATTATTTTCTGTCGCCTTGTAATAAGGCTCGATGCATCAATGGAAATTCAGTCTAGGCACAAAGAGTAACTGGGGAATGAGGAAATCAACTGCATGTCCCACAAGAGATCATTCTTCCAGTGGAAAAATCAACCTTTTTGATCTCTAACCCTCTGTACTTTTCCTGTAATATTTAATAAAGCCTCCATTTTCATTGGAAAACACACTTGATGGGAAATGTGTAACTGGTAGACCTTTCTGTTATTTTAGTGCTGTTTATATTCCATTTTAGTGCTGTTTGGACAGAATTTGTATTTTGGAGGTGAGTGTTGAAGATAAGTGGTGGCAAAAAGCAGCTGAGCAGGGCTGTGAATATCTCAAATTGCAGCAATTTCAGATGGGGTGAAGATCATGGCATTGCTGGAAGTCCAGGGACTGTCACTGCACCAGCCAGGTGGCAGCTCAGTGCCAGAGCAGAAAACTCCTCCATTCACTGTTCTGGTGACACCCTGTCAAAGCCAGCCTTTCCCAAAGTAAAAACTCTTTCTGAAAAGCTGCTCCCTTGCTCCACTTCCTGCACAGCTCAAACTTCTGCTCTGCAGGCAGCTTGGTGCCACAGCATCTCCCAAATCCACTTTTCCTTCCAGTCCAGAGTTTCAGTTTATTAATTAACATTTCCCAGTGCTCCTCCTGCTCACAGCCCTTCTCATCTGTCCCACTCAAAAATTCAGGGATAAAAATAATCTTGTTTCTTTTCTGCTATTTTGACCATTTTAATTTGTCCTTCATTAATTCAAACACATCTTTCACTTCTTTATACCCCTCAAGGTCACAGTCTAACCTTTCCACAGCTGCTGCCCTGACCCCCATGGCTCTGCTTTCTTCTGCTCTTTGTTGGCATCTCATTCCTCTTTGTCCTCTAATCAGTCCCTGGGGGTTTCTTTCCTCATTTAGACTTCTCCCATCCCACAATAGCTTCCCATGTGACATAAATAAAATTCCCCTCTTCCCCATATCCTGAAAATCCACCTGTTTTGAGATACAACTTCCACAAACTTCTCCCCATCATTGTGTTCACCAACAAAGTTCCTCCCGTGTGTCCCTCACTGTTAGATCTGAAATAATTTACAGCTGACCCAAAGTTTTCCTTTTTGTTCGTCCAACTGCAAAGTGTGTCGAGGACCTGCTGTGCTCTGAGAAATAATTTGTTCTGACTGCAGGCTATGGTCAGCATCTGCATGGATAATAAGTGATTTATTTCCTTGAAGGCACGCATTTTTCCAGGAGGGAAACCTGAGATACTCTGAGGGATGGATGTTCCCATCTCCCTGCAGTGCCCGATGATCTGAGACCACACCTTGAACTTTTAGACAGCTGAAATTGTCTCTTCCTTGCACCTCTATAGCAAGGTGAGAGCTTTTGAAAGCTGCCAGGTTTATTTATTCCACGAAAATCAACTGTTCCAGTGTATGTGAAGGTACCCCTCTCCTCCTGAAAGGATGAGAATTACACATGGTAATTACCTGGTACAGGTGTGCATTTTAACTTGGAATATCCCAAATAAATACAGGTCAGTCTGAGCTGTACTGCTGAAGGCTTTCAGGTGAAATCCTGTGGGAGATGCTGTGCTCTGTGGGATCCCAAGTGGGATTACACACCATGATGTGCCTTTCCATCACACATGCAGTTTAGTTGTTGTAAAAAATGCAAATTATGCACTGAAGATTATGAACGAGTTTCTTATAAATGATATAATGATATAATGATATAATCATTATTTATAAGAACAACCCAGCTAGGAATCTAAAATCAAATGTAGGATATCTGTTCTATTTTCAAGGTTCTTGCCTGTGACACTCCCTGCCACAGGCCAGCTTGGTTTTAACATGCTAACATGGAAATTGTCACAACAACCTTCACCAAAATATGGATTCATCAAACCTGAAGGTTTAAAAGGCTCCCTCATCCATGGTCACAGAATCCCAGAATCATCAAGGTGGGAACAGAGCTTGAAGCTCATCCAGTCCCACCTCACCCCAGCAGCATCATCACCCCAACCCCTGTCCCCAAGGGCCACATCCAGCCTGTCCTGAGCACTCCCCCAGACAGTGACTGCAAACCTCCCTGGGCAGCTCATCCCAATCCTGACCACTCTGCCAGGGAAATTTTCTTTCCCAATCTCCACCCTGAGCCTGCCCTGGTGCAATTTGAGGCCATTTCCTCTGCTCCTTTCCCTGCCCCTCCTGTCAGGGAGTTGTGCAGAGCCACAGGGTTCCCCCTGAAACCCTCCTCTCCTTTTCACCACGGTTCACCTGCCATTTATTTAGCAAGATGGGAGCCAGTGATGAGTTGATAAAGAGCAAAAAGCTAAACCAGAATTATTTGGTGACGTGTAGTGCCTCAAGCTGAGCAAAGCTGAAGATCAGGAGCAATTTCTGTTAACAGCACCTGGAGTTTTAAGAACTCAGCAAATTCTTGTCCACTGTTTCCTTTTGAGGGGAATGAGGATCTGGTTGTTCTTCCGGTTTTTTAGCAGATTTCACTCTAAATATTTCAGCTATATAGAAAAGTGCTTAAATCAAAGCTTCTTGTGAGAGCAGAAATGTTATCATTGCTATTATTGATTTCTAAGACATTTTCAATCTTTATGTAACATCTTGGGTGGTTGACAAATTTCTTGTATTTCTCTGTATTTCTTGTGATTGTAAAGCAATCACAGACAAAAGCTTTTCCTTGATGATATAATCATTATTTATAAGATCTAAACAAGCACTGGAGCATTTAGAGGCATGGTGTCCTCTCATACATTTTCCCTTTTAATCAACCAAAAATACACCTGCAATGCCAGAACCCCCCAGTGAGATTCAGCAGGAGGATAAATCACTGGGGCTGCCCCACTGAAATGTGTCTTCTTGCATTTCTGCACCAATAAACCCAAAGAAATTTTCTTAAAATAAGATTTTATGTTCCCAGTCTGAAACCTTAAAAAGGGCAGAGAGATTTATTACCAATAAGTATTATTTTGGGTGATGATCAACTCACAGCTTTGGACATTTGATTCTGACAAGAAAAAACATTGATGCTAAGTTTTGTACATTTTTGTTCAAAAAATACAGTTAAAGTTAAATTTTATCCATTTTTGTTTCAAAACGATATATTTAAGATTCAGTGCCTTTTTTTTGTTTGTTTGTTTGTTTTGTTTTTTTTTGTTTCTTTGGATAATTTTTAGGGTTTTTTAGACTGCAACAACAGAACAGAGTGGGAAAATATTTCAAGGGCCAGGAACCCCAACAGACTCCCTTACAACAATTAATTTTCTGCCTATTCTTGGGGGAAAATGAGTTTTAATCTAAAAATATTAAGCTGGGAACAGTCCAGAGATCAACTACCACTAATTGTGAAGTCAACCAAACTCAATGTGAGGCTAAAATAAAATGTTGCCTTAAAAGGTTTTCTGCTTTTCATCCTAATTTTGTGAGAAAGTTTTGCCATTTGCATTAGGAAATGAATGGGGTTTGTAACTTCAACACCTCCTCCCAGATGCTGAGACTCTTTTGGTCTTCTCTGAAAATGAAATTCTGTTTGCTTGGGTGAGAGGCTGGAGGGGTTCAGGGAAAAAAAAAGCTGGCATGGGAGTTTCCAGGATGGGCAGCTTGGAGTGGATCATTGCTGAGCAGAAAACAAGGGGAAAATTTGGGGAAATTTCACAGACAAGGCCAGAAAATTGTATTTATCTGGTTGCCATTTTCCTTGGGAAATTAGAAATGAAATCAAAATAATTTAACCAGGAAAATTTATTCACAAAATGTAAACTTCCATTTTATCCTCTTTATTCTGGTTATTTTATTTTGTTTTATTTGTATCTATTTTAGCATATGTTTTTGTCAGGCTGTGTAATTCTAGAGAGGAAAAGGGGAAATTTTGATCATTATATGTTTTACCCTTCTCATCAGTTTGTGCTAATACATCTTTTAAAGTCATCTAAGTAGGTGCATTGTTTTATACATTCCTTCCCTACAGATTATGACAATATATTGAACAGATAACCATTTTTATCATATATTCTCAGTGCAAAAGTGCTGATTTTAGATAAGGAAAAGTTCATGATGTGAAACCACATTGAACCAACCGTGAAACTCCTCAGTTAAAACAACGGAGATTAAATTAATCTGATCAGGTTATACTGTTGTCCCAAAGTTTATTTTACTTTATGATTTTTGAGTCTGACAAAGCACAGACAAATCCAGCTGAGGATCTCCACGAGAAAAACCAAGCAGAAAGGAGCCAAATATGATTTTAAATGGGACCAACCCAGCACTTTCCAACCAGTCCCAGTACTTTCCTTTCACCAGAGGCAGAAGAAATTTTGCAGAAGGCTCTGCTGGGAGATGAAATTTCCAAACACCTTTCTCCCCAGTGGGTGTAAAGAGCTGCAGAGGTGTTATCACAAAAGTCCCTCTCCATGTCCAAGCAATGTTTGTCCAGTGAAGGGTGACAATACCTCAACCCTCACTGCTGTCACACCTTGTTCCCTTTCTGCCTGACCTCTGCCTTGCTGTGAGCCTCAGGCTGTGCTGGGCACACGATTCCCTGCACTGGTCATGCAGGACAATTTCCTGCTCTTGGCAGGAGGCAGAGATGCTCTGGTTTGTGATGGATTTGTGCATTTCACAGCACTCAGCAGGCAGAGACTGAGCAGCAGATTCATTTCATGCACAGCCAGTCCTTGGGAGCTGCTTTTCCCCTGTTGGCTCCAGAACATGCACATGATTTTTGCCAAATTCTTTTCCATATTAACAACAAACTCTTTACCCTATTACCACCAAGTTATTTGCCATATTGCCACCAAGTTCTTTTCCACATTAACACCAAGTTCTTTTCCATATTAACATCAAGCCCTTTGCCATATTAACACCAAGCTCTTTACCATATTAACATTAAGCCCTTTCCCATATTAACATCAATTTCTTTACCACATCAACATCAAGCCCTGTACCATATTAACACCAAGTTCTTTACCATATTAACATCAAATTCTTTGTCATACTAACTCCAAGCCCTTTAACATATTAACATATTAACACCAAGCCCTTTTACCATATTAACACCAAGTTCTTTGCCACTTTAACAGCAAGTTCTTTACCATATTGACTCCAAGCTCTTTAACATATTAACACCAATTTCTTTATCATATTAACTTCAAGCCCTTTACCATATTAACACCAAGCTCTTTACCATATTAACACTAAGCCCTTTACCATATTAACACCAAGTTCTTTACCATATTAACACCAAGTTCTTTGCCACTTTAACACCAAGTTTTTGACCATATTAACATCAAGTTCTTTGCCATATTAACTCCAAGCCCTTTGCCATATTAACAAACACATCCATTCACAGTGAATGCTGAAATGATGCTCAAGTCTGTAATAACTCACTCAAGTCATTCATGACTTCTCTGATCCCAAGGGGTTAAGGACAGCTCAGCTTTCAGATATTTAGCATTTAGTGAATTCCTTCCTAGTAAATTGACAAAGATGATTTTAACTGTTTCATACAATAATCAATAATTTTTTAATATTCATACACATATAAAGTGCCTCTAAAAGTAAAGACTTTTCACTCCATCAAGCAAACAAACCAAAAAGGCATCGCCCCAAAACCTGCCTTGTTTTTCCTTGAAGAAAAGTGAATCAAAATTAATTTCAAAATGCTCTGAGGTTCAGCATGTAGAACAGTAACATTTCTGTTTTCCTTGGTCCTTCCCAGCCTTGGTCTCCACCTGTTCCCAAAGAACACAGCCTGTCTCTGTGCACTGTGTCTGAGGAGAGGGAAACAGCACAGGAGGCAGAAATAATATTCCAGACTGCTTTAATGAAATCTGGATAAATCAATAAAAAAATCCAGCTGCAATCAGGGCTGTGGGCTAATGGCTTGTTTGCCTCATTGCATGAGGAGCCAGGATAAAAAAGAACTACTTGTTTTCATTTGAAATTCTATAAAAAGTAACAGACTGAATTATTGTATGTACATTGGAAGACTGAAGCCCAAGTCATCTGCTGCTGTTTTTGTCTCTAGGCCATGCCTCATTTACTGGGATGAAATTCCTGGGGAAGTTTTTGGTCTGGTCTACAACTCTGCTTTATAAAAGTGATGCCAGTTTGTACTGTGCAATAGCACCGTGTCACAGTCCAGGCTTGCTTCCTCCCTCCTGTTAGCTGGTTATTAAAGAGAGCAGAGAGCATTGTGACATTTTACAGCCAGGAAAATAAGACATTTCTTCAGCAGCAAATCTTCTCCTTCCCCCTCAATTAAAAAAAAGAAATCACAAAAAAACATAGACTTGGTAGGTAAATATACAAGCACTGTGATCAGAAAAACCCTAGAAATGCCTCTAAATACAGCATGGGAGGGAACAAGGTTAGTTAAAAATGCTGTGGATACTCCTGGTTCACAAAGGAAAGGCAGCTTTGTTCCTCTTCACAACCTGCACCTCATGGAGAAAAAGAGATTTTATCTGTGACTCTCCTGCA
This sequence comes from Cichladusa arquata, assembly GCA_026413545.1. Classification (NCBI taxonomy): domain Eukaryota; kingdom Metazoa; phylum Chordata; class Aves; order Passeriformes; family Muscicapidae; genus Cichladusa; species Cichladusa arquata. The sequence continues at coordinate 2,875,228 of JAOTQP010000001.1, read as the reverse complement.
GCACGATCTCAGTGTGAAAATAAAAAGGGAGGAGTAGAAAAGTAGAGGGGAATTTGCACCACGAGTGCAAATTGTGGTTGTGAGGAAAAGCCAGACCTGTCGAAAACAAGTTGTGTGAAGACACAGGCAGAAGTTGGAAGACAATGCCAGAAGTTCTCCAACTCAGACATGTTTACATTCTCTACACCTTCCACAGAAAACTGACATTCTCTTTCCTTATACACAAAGGTAACAGGGGCAGGATAAAGCTCCAGGCAGGTTTTCCCACCATGCCAATGAAAACTGATTTCTGCATTGGAAAAAAGAGCAAGAGCTGGCTGAAAGTTCTGATTCCAACACTCTAAACAGCACTCAGGATTTATACAGGAAAAAATCCCTGGCAGGCAAACAGTGACAAAGACAGGTTCAGCATCTGTCCCCCTCCCCAAATATAAAAACCTCAGCCCCATGCATTACAAACCCCACATTCAGTGCTTTACATCAGTGGAAAGACCAAACCATGACAGCTTTTGCTTAATTGCTGAGCTGCCTCTATGTCAAGATCCAGAAAAAGGCACAATTTTATAAACATTTTTTTTTCTTTTACACACAGTTTCTAAATCCTTAAACTACCAAAATATAGAATAATAGGAAAAGCACCTACTCCTTAGCTTCCAGTTCCACACAGCTCCCAAAGCACTGCTAAGCATGTATGGATTTTTGACAAATACCTCTTACCTGTAAAAGTGCAATGTTCAGATTCCTTACTAGATGTTATCGTCATGACAAGTCAAACAATCTTTTTTTATAGAAGGTTGGGCAGCTTTTCAATAAAGCATGTATGCATTTTAAAAAAGGAAAAAAAAAAGAAAAAAATCCAACATAAAACAAACCCCTCAGAGAGTCTCCCTTCCCTCGCTGTCAGTCAAAAACAAGTTGAAATAAGCCTGAGTTGGAATTACCTGAATAAAGAAACTGGAGAGAGGGAGGGAGGAGAGGGAGGGAGGGAGAAAGAGAGGAGAAAAAAAAAAAGAAAAAGAGTCCGAGAGGAGACTCAGTGATGTCAGCAGTGTGTGTTAAGGAAATCTACAGCTGAGCCCAGCAAACTTTATAACTGCACAGCTCTCGACACCCAGTTCTGTGGTAAGCAAATACCTGCTTCAGAGGAAACTGATTTACTTCTAAAGAAGTCAGTTAATCTTTGAAAAAGCTTCAGCCAGGCGGATCAAAGTCCCTGAAAGGCCTTATTTCCTAAATAAATAAGGTTATGGGTGGTTGCATAATGCTAAGAAAAGAGGAAGAAGGGTAAAAAAGCCAATGTTATCGATTATCCCTTTCCTGTTGGCAAAAGGGAGATTGAAACTCATCTGAAATAAATTCAGGTTAAGATTGTCACGCACTGAGCAGCTGGAATCCCTGACCACCAGGTTTTTCAGTGTTGTTAATCCACAACACTCCTTTCCTTTGATGGCTTTTTCTAAGTTTGCCTGGGTGCCTTTCTGCTTTTGTTTCCCAGCTGCAGAGAGCACAGGCAGGGATGATTTGGGCAGGATGGAATCAGGTACCTTGGAGACAAGGTTTAAAGCCAGGTTTTGAAGATAGGCAGGGGTGATTTGGGCAGGATGGAATCAGGTACCTTGAAGACAGGGTTTAAAGCCTGTGCACTGCCATTGGTACCACGCTGGGATTTGGTGGGATTCCCTGGGAATGCAAACAGCAGCAGGGAAAGGGAAGAACTAGGAAGGCTCATGTGATGCCCTTGGATACCATTATACTGTAATTCCTGGGAATTCCATATCCCAGCAAGCTGCTCCAGCACAGGATAGCTCAGCATCACCTGCAGGCACATCCCACAGTGCCTGGATAATTTCCTTTCCCTTTCCTTCCATTTCCCATCAAACATTCACCACCCAAACCATCCATTTCACCACCCAAACCCTTCCCACCCGAAATTCCCAGGGAACACACCAGCCAGACCCAAATCCCTGCTAAACAGGGATGAAAATGCCATTAACAGATATTAATAATGCCATGATATGTGACCAGAGGGAAGCAGGAGCTGGAATTCTGCTGTCAAGTGCAGCATTCAGGCAGTGCCAGTAGGCAGCAGCTGTTTTGCATTTAAAAGGGCAACACTTAGAGGTGATTTTTTTTTTTCCACTTTGCCAGAGACTAAAGAATTTCACACGACTTGGATTGTTCCCTGAATCCATGAACCTGTTGCACTGGTGTCTCTTTCTCTATATTTACAATGAGGGAGATGGCAACAGCTATAAATATATTTATATTTATATATAAAAATGCTTGTGAAGGTCTTTTTCTACTTTCAGATGTGCTGTTCTCTTTGCAGAGCTTCGTCATGGGGTGAAGCACCTATGAATTGTCTTTCACTATTCAATTAAATTATGTTTAGCTGGGATTATACATTATTAAAAATTCCCAATTAAACCTTTCCCCTTCTTTACTCTGGGTAAAGTTTGACAAACTGCCCTAATCGTAAATGAATAATGTGCTGTTCCCACACATCCCCAAATCAGGATTTGTGGCAACACAGTGACCATGAAATCCACTGTAGTGTGAAGAGTCTTTGGGAGATCATAATATGAGGATATGCTCTGAAAGATGCACAGCAGTTCAGTTTTTAACCTTTTTAAAAAAAGGTTGGGTTTTTTTTTGTTTTTTTTTTTTTTTGTTTGTTTGTTTTTTGTTTTTTTTTTTTTT
>JAOTQP010000001.1:2833735-2846496 GCA_026413545.1 Cichladusa arquata | reverse complement strand
AGGCTGCATCCTCCAAAAATTTGAGAGATCCCAGGGGAATGCCCCATGGCCTCTCCCTTTATTCAAATAAAGTAAAAAGGACTCCTCTGTCTCCTTTCTGGACATAAACCTCTGGTGTTTGTGGATTAACTTTCCTGACAACAGGCTTCTCCCACCATGTTTTCCTTACAGATATTCAGAATTTTGGTTCTGCCCCTCAACTCCTGCAGCCTCTCTCTCTCTCTGGGTTTTTTGTAGTTCCCAGCCTTTCCAGGAGGCTCCATCCCCTCTCTGTCCCTGCCCACAGCTCTGCAAGTCCAGCTCCTCACACTTTTCCTCAAAAACTCGTTACTCCATCCTTTTTGTCCGTGTATTGATATTTCCTGGTGTAGCCCAGTGAAGATTTGTAAAGTTTTTCCCCTTCTTTCTTTTTTTCCCCTCCCGCTCTTTCCCCACACCAGGCTTGCTGCATCTATGCCATCTTCTGGAAGTTCTGTGAATCTTTCTTATCCCTGAGTTATGTGCAAATCTCTTTAGCAAACGCTCCCATTTCCTGGCTGCTGACAGCGAGAGAGGGACAAGGTTTTAGGGCCAGGGTCACGGCTTCAGATGCGTTTCCTTTGTTTACTGCCTGCACACCAGGAAAAGGGATTGCTCTGTGAACTGTCCATTCTCTGCTAAGAATAGTTATGGAATGTGGCAAAAAATTCCCCTTCAAGAGGGAAGTGACTTTCACTCAGTTAAGAATTTATTAATACACTTATTTTTATACACTGAAGAGCTGTTTACAATTTTTTCCTATTTTTTTTTTCTTGCTGCAGAACGTTGAAGTGATAATTTCCTTTCCAATATTTTCTCACTTTTTTGCCTGGGTTTCATGCCACTGTTTCATCAGGATCTACAAATAACTTTCTTTCAGCTGTTGCACAACAGTTGTCCCTGAATGATGCACAATCTATGATTTCTCTGGGTGATGAAGAAACATCCTAATTTTTAGCAATTCTTCTACTATTATTTACCCATAAATTCGAATTAAAATAATATATTAGGGGTGTTTGAGGAAAGCTAGAGTTCTCCAACAGTATAGAGTTCTCCCTTGTATAGAGCCCAAAATTAGTGAGGACTTCAATCACAAAACTAATTCTTATAAGTTTTATGTATTTACAATGCTTATATGTCTTACATATTGAAATGTTAGCAACACACTTCAATGACTTGTGAAATCACAGCCTGGATAGCAAAGACTCAGGGAGATAATCTCAGTTTTAATCAGAGAGACAATAGAGAATACTCATTACTTAAGATTTCCAGCTAATCTCCTCCATTGCCTAAAGGAGTGCAAATAATTCACTGGAAAGCCAGAGAAACAGTGGGATGATTCATTATTTTAAATGCTGCTTTTACCAGGCAATTCTGGACTAATCAGTGAGCCTGGGCTGCTGGGTAATAATTGCTTGATTTTAAAGGCAAACACTAAAATTTTTTTCCTAGAAATCAGTATCACAGTTACCACAAGGCAAGATTTCTTATGGAAGTCAGATATCCCAGATATTCTAGAATAAACATATTAAGAATTCAAGCTTTTGTTGCCAGAAAGCAATTACAGTAATTTAGTGTTCAATGGTACTTTCATAGACTGATAATTCTTACAGTCAGTTGGAAAATAATAATTTTTGCTCCATCACTGATTCAGATTATGGCCAGGAATAAAAATGTTGAAATTTCTTACTGAGAGTTGTGCTTTTCCACAGATTGGTGAAAGTGGGAAGCATTGAGATGTTCCATTTCCATTCCCCCTGAGCCAGCCCAGACCCAAAGAGATGTGAGAATGGAGATAAAAGTTCCTGGCTGTAGCAGATACATTCAGGATTTCAAACTCCCTGAAAAAACACCAATTTAACTGTCTGAAAACTGTAGATAGAGAGAATAGACTGAGGTTAAGGCCAAGATTTCTGATGCATCTCCTTTTTTCGTTTTCACTATTCTTTCAGCTCGTATTTGGGGTCACACACAAAGGATGTGGAGAGAAAAGTAGAATTCAGTAATTTTGAAAAGGGCTGAACCTCCAGCCTTCCTTTACAGATCCCTGTTTCTATCTCTGGAGATCAGACTGCTCCATGGATGTTTTGGAAAGGTGAAGCATGAGCCATCCTAGCAAAGTGCCAGGAAGGTGAGCTGGCAATTTCCCCTCACAGGCCATACCTGGGTGGGATTTATCTTACCTAAAATATCCAGTTAACTGCATAAATGAGTGATCTTTGCTTTCTGCAGAGGCAATATGGAAAGGGAACTCCATGGGGCAATTAACTCCACCTAATTAAGAACTGTACTCCAAAGGGAGTTCACCAGCCTGGTCTAGAAACTTACTTGGTGTTTGGCAAAAATTGGGTGGAATGGGACCTACCTTGTGCAAATTTCATCTGGAGATTTTAATGGTTTGCAAAGATTAAATTGAGAAAAGGATAAATGTTGGTGCAGAGCAGGAAATTTGTAGCTCGTACAGGGAAGTCTGGAGATCTCAAAGAGAATGAACTCCCACCTTCTTCCCTGTGAGACAGAAATGGGAAAGGGGGCAGAAGATTCATAAAAACAAGCTTAGTGTAACTCTTAAAAAATGCTAATGCCTCTGCTTTTATAAACAAAATTGTATATTATCTTTACCTAAAGGTAAACAGTCTCAATTAGAAATTCACTATTAAGATCTAAGAGTAAGAACAATTCACCTCACTCAAAAATGAGTCATAAACTTCCATAAACTTCCCCTGCAACATCCACCCCTCTGCACTGTTCTGTAAAGAACCCTCTCTAATCTGATGATCTGGACCAGATATTTATGGTGCTGCTCCCAAATCCACTTTGTGCTGCTAACAGATTATTTCTGTCTAAGTAATGGGGCTGTCTCTTGTTTGCTGCTCACTCATTATTCTCCAGTAATTAATGTTAAACCCACAGGCTTCTGAGTGATAGATTTGCTCCAGGTTTGCAGACAAGTGTTATAATCCCCTGAATGCCCTATTATTTCCAGTCTCCATTAAAAAGCTGTGCACTATCCCGAGCATGGTCCATGTTTTTAAGATCCATGCAGCAGGAATCAGCTTGGTCTGACACAGAAATTCGGGTGTTTTGCCCAGGTTCCCACACTGAGGGCTGGATCCTGTGAGGATTTAGGCAAGTCCTCACAGGCACTGCAGTCACATAAAGCAGCAGCTATGCTGAGGTAAAGGCTCAACCCAATTTAATCTTTCTCTTAGCCTAAAATGCCCAGAGCACTGGCAGAGTGGAGAAGTGAAATATGTGTGAGTGAGGAGCAAAGATTCCCCTCATAGGAAAGTCTGGATTTATCTCTGGTCAATTGTTGGAGCTCTGGAAACTGAGAATTTGAGACTTTCTGTGCTGCCAGGCACTGATCCCCAGCAGAACTCTGCATTTGACCTGAGGCCGTGGAGAAGCTTCCAAAATGGAATGATAGAATTGGGATCATGGGTGGGCAGTTTGAATAGAAGTGTGTGATATCACAGGGTGGAAAACTTACAGTTTAAGGGTTTCGAATAGTCATATATAAAGCAAGATGAAGGTTTTAGGGCAGAGGTTTCCTTCTTCTTCACCTTCTTCTCCATAGGTCTGGGTGATCTTGTTTAATTGGATAGAAAAATCTGCATTGCAGGCTATGGGTGATTAGTTATTGGGTTAAAAGCAAAAATAATTTAGGTGGCATTTCTTAATTGGACAATTTACCCTTAAAAGACCTTGTAAAGAGAGAGAGATAGGGCTCCATTTTTAGTTTGTTAGCTTGAAGTGCTGTAGAACTCACAGTTTGTGGGACTGCAATACAGATAAGAATAAATAAACATCTGAGTCCAAACAAGAAATGCCGTCTCGTGCATTTAATCCCAGCCCTGGCAAAAAGAGGATAAAATGTGATAGTCAACCAAAGAGATCAAAGTTAAGCAGATGCTGTTCTGCAGAAAACAAAAATGCACAAAGAGGTTTCTTGAACCAGTGGCAAGGGGAGGTTTGGGCACTGTGCAGGAAGACACAGGGCTCCTCACTGCTCTGCTCCTCAGAGAGCCATTTCTATCTAAGCATTCACTGTTTTATATCAAAATGGACTGGATTACACAAATCCCCAAGCCAGAGAAGCTGACACAACATTTAATTCAAAGCACTTTGATTAACAAACCAATTCTCATCTTCACATATGGATCCAAATGGCAAAAGCAGCTCTACACAGAGCAAGTTTGGTCAAAAATTGCCAATTTCTGGGAGCAAATATGGGATTTAAAGTTAACAATCATTCTGCCCTTTTTCCAGAAGGTGAACATATGTGTGTGTAAAATACTTGGTGCATCTGTGCTGATAAATTTCAAGTGTCCAGGACTACTTTTTGTCATCAGGGCCCAAAGGCAGGGACCAGTCACATTCATCCTAAAGAACTCTTGGGCTCTCAATAAATATATTAATTATGAGGAACTAAGAGATTTTGGAGAGTCCTATCTGTCTGAGACTGAAACCATATTAAGGACTGCTTTTAAAGTTGTACTAACAGGAAACAAATTTATGGCAGCTGAGAATGTTCCCTGACACCCTTTACTGGTAGAGAGGGGCCTCTATAGAGAGACATTATCAGTAAACTAAATAAAATACGCCCCACAAATTTAATCTCTCAGAAGGGTTTGCAAGAAGAGATAAATATATATAAAGAATAAGAAACTGTGGTCAAAGGGATTGTTTTCTGCCTATTTTTTAGGGTGTAATTTCCTTCCAGGGGTGTTTCCTCCCATGGAAGATGGGATTCTGGCTGGATTTTACATGCTGCAGCACACTGAAACTCCTTGAGTCTTCAGCACTGATAAAAAAAAGAGAAACTCACATTAGCATTTTCCACCAAGATTTGCAAACCTGGCCAGACATTATGGAGTAACTAGATTATGTTTTCAATGGCCGTCCCTTATGATTATCCAGCACAGACAGAGTAATTAATTACCCAGGGCTGCTCTGCTCCCAGGTGAATTGTTCCCAGCTTGAAGTTCCACTGCTTTACTGGGATTTGGAACAAAAAACCAGGAGTCTGCTGATCCTCATACCAGGGGCAGACTTCAATCACAGCAAAACCCTGGCATATTTTATGGTGAAAAACTCAAAATACAGGATGAAAGAACACATACACAGGTGAGGTTTTATTGGGACCTTCAACCACTGGGTAGGATCCAGAGAAATTCCTATTTAGCAGCTACAGGGCTAAGGCTACTGAGGACTTTCTGGCAAGGAATGGCTCTTAAAACACTGTTATTCCATTTTTTGAGATAAACAGAACCAGAAATTCCAGAGTCTATGCAGAACAGGGAAAGAAAGCAGCACCTGCACCTTTCAGTGTCCTCCTGCTTAGTTCTGTTGGCTCAGCAGAGCTTGGAGCAAGTCAGGTGAATGGATTATTCCAATTAATTTTATTCTGAAAGCCACCTCCTAATTCTTCTCTCTACAGCAAGTGTGGATGTCTGTGTAACCTTGTGGAGAGCAGAAAGAGCCATATTTTAATAAAAGTGGGGGTTTTTTCCTCACTTTTTTTGTCAAATCATCTGGAGGCTGAAGAACTTGTTATTCCATGAACTCTCCCTCCTGCATTGACTTGTAGCTGGAGGATAAGATTACCTCCTACATGCATTCTCAAAAATTAATGGGAAAATCACATAGGCATAATATCCACCTTTTCTGCACAAATACTGCAGTGCTGGGAAAAGGCTCAAGAGCACCAACAGGAAAATTTGCAAGACTCAGAGCACCTATTTTTCACTGCAGCTTGGCCAAGGTCAGGGTATGACCCTGCAGTGACCCCTGCACAAGGTTTGAAAAGTTGTCTTACCCCAAATGAGGGGCTCCCACTGTTTCTTTCCAGCTGGAATTCCACCTGTACAGCTGCACTGAGGTCAGCAAAGGTGGTAAGGGCTCACCAGGGGCAGATATTCAAAAGTCAGCAGACTCCATCACCAATGCACCCATAACCAGGCAACAGTGTCCAGTTTCAAAAGTTATTTTATTTAGCACATGGTTTTGAAGCCAGTGGCATTTGGTGACAACACTCTGAGAGTGATGATAACAAACCTGAAGCAGGCAAAGCAAAACTCACAGTTGTTCTCAGTAAAAAAAATCCTCTCAATTCCCCACTCATTATAAATTGTTTTTCTACCTGACAAATATAATCTATTTACTATGTTTTCTTCCCAGGTTATGTCCACGGAACAGGCTGAGGGGGAAAATTCAGAGCTGGCAGGATGTGAATTGCTGTGCTAATCACAGGAACAGCTCCCATCAGAGAGGAAAGGTTCCCTCTATCAAAGGCAAACCCATAAGGAAGACAATCCTCCAGAGTGCTGGGATAGCACTGTTCCCCTCGAGGAGAAAGTTGTGAGCACAAGTTGTGAGACTGAGAAAAAGAATTCGGTTTATTGGGGGTTTCTATGAGCCCAGTGAGTGGAAAATAAACCCTGGATAATCAGCAGTGGGTGTGGAATGGGGCAGCAGCTGGTGAGGGGTGTCAATCCATGCTGGAATTAGCAGGGAGTGCAGTGCCACAGGAACAAAGCAGCTGGAGCTGAAAACTCCCAGATCCATGAAAATTTCAGCATCCATGTGCAGCTTCTCTTTCAAAGCCGTCTGTGCTGACAAATAACTCGCTGGTGACTTGTGGGGATTGTTTTATTGCTGCCCCTTTGCTCCTGGGGTCTTTTGCTATGAATTCAACATGGTCCTTGTCCCAGATGGGCAGACTGGACACAATCAGACATGATTTGACTGCAGCGAATTTTGGCTTTAAAGTAATTTTGCAAACTTTTGTTCTTTTCATTCTCATCAGCTCAGGCTTGACTGCTGCTGTATTTTTGGAGCAATATAACAACAACAACAACAACAATATAATGATGAAAATTACTGCCTTATATTTATGCCCAGAAGTTTTCAGAAGGAAAAAAAAGAAAAGACATTTTGCCTCGTTATTTTTTCTCCCTGCACAAAATGCTAATGATCAGTTCTTAAATAAATGACCTGAAAAGGATCTTGGTGAGTTTATGACCAGGCCAAACATTGATCTGCCTTCAGCAGGGAAGGAAGAAGAAAGACCAGAAGAAATAACCACACAAGGAGCAAGACAGAGCTGTATTATTGCAAAAGCAAATAAAAGAGGCTGAGGGAAGCAGTCCCTGCTGTCCAGGAAAAGAGTGAAGGATAAATACCACCAATCCCACAGAAGGAGCCTCCTGCAAGGTGAACTGGAACAGGCACTGAGCAAAACAAAACTGAACTGAGAACTGGAAAAACAACATCCAGGTCTGTCTGCTCTTGGCAAACAACCTGCTACAGACAGGGATATCAGCATCAGAAATCCCTCCTTTCCCACACTTTGAGTATTTCCCAAGTGTTTTCTTTTCAGCTGGTGTTGACAGACACTTGGTTGCTGATGGAAAGAAATGGGAATTGTTTTCACCTCTCTTGCAGGAAACTCTCCAAGCAGAACAGCACTTAAAGCCTTTAATATGCTTCATTATCTCGTAAGAAGAGTCCAGCATTTCTCCTGTGCCAGCTCTGAGGAGCCAGGGGATGGATCCACATCAACAGATGAGTTCTGCACTCCAAGGAGCTGAGCAGCTCCTGCATCATCCAAATACATCCAGCTGCAGATAATTAGAAAATTTGGAGCACAATGGCCAACTTCCACAAGGAACTTCACCCTAATGTAGACACAAAAATTGTTTAATTCCTGATTCCCACAGGTGGGATCTCTAATCCTGGGTTTGGGATCGAGGTGCACCTCGACAGGGAGGCAGAGTCCTGCTGAACTGGGCAGTTCCCACTGAAATGGCCTCACAGAAGAATCCACGCAGGACTCCCAGTCCCAGCACAAGGTGCCTGGAGATCTCTCCTGGGTAAAAAAGCAGAGCCAGGCCATTTCCCCCACATGCAGGTCTTTCTGCAGCTCAAGTCAGCACATTTAAGCTCTTGGCAGACAATGTGATCAGGCTTTGCTGATAATAAGAAGAGTTGCTCCAGCACTGCTTTGGGACCAGGCACTCGAGTAGCTATTTATAGATGAAGAGAAGAGCAGCAACAGGGGAAAGGAAGCAAAAAAGGGAACTGGCTGAATGTGTGAGCAAAATTTTTCATTTTTAAATTATACATCTGCAAAGTGATCTCAGGACCTGGAGACTCACATTCTGCTCTCTGAGCATCAAGAGGTTTTAAGGACATTATAATCCCTTCATTCACAAATGTGGACTGAGATAAAGGCTGAATGTGTGGAAAATGCTCTGGATCTTCAAAGCCCTCAGTGAGTGCTGGTGCACTGACCCTTGCTGAAGTCTTTTGATGTAGGAAATGCTCGTGCTGGTAATGTTCAGGAATCCCATGGGAAGGGTACAGCCCACAAAACTCTCTCACCTTGGATCTCCAGGAGCTGTCAAGGTAAGAATTCAGAGCAAAGCCTCTGCTGCACTAAACTAAGGATGGAGCAGAGGCTTATCTGGAGAGAGGAATGGTGAGAGAACAGATGAAGTCCATGGTGCTTTGTCCCAGCTCTGAAGCCATCCTGCTGTCCCTCATCCCTTCCAAATCCCTGCTGCCCAATGGGGCCCTGTGGCAGATTCCCTCCTGAGCAGAGCAGCACAAGAAGGAGGTGCATGTCCAGCACTGGTCTTATAAACAGGTGAGAAAGCTGGGGATGCTCAGCCTGGAGAAGAGACCTCACAGCACCTTCCAATACATGAACAGGGGAACAGGGGAGGGACAATTCATCGGGAACTGGAGTGACAGGACAAGGGGGATTTGGCTCAACCTGAAAGAGGGGAAATTTAGGTTAGATAGAAGTTGTTGTTCCCTGTGAGGGTGGGCAGGCCCTGGCACAGGGTGCCCAGAGCAGCTGTGGCTGCCCCTGGATCCAGGGCAGTGCCCAAGGCCAGGTTGGACATTGGACCTTGAAGCAGCCTGGGACAGTGGGAGGTGTCTCTGCCCATCTTTACCAAAAATAAAAGATGAAAAATGCCATACTGAGATACTGGTGTAAGGCTGAAATCAGCCTCTCTTACTCCTCCACTTTAGGTTCACAAGGTGGCTCTTTCCCAGCTCAAGGATCTCCACCCTTCATTCCTTTTCATGAAACACAAATTTGCTGTCCATCACCTCATCTGAAAATGGCATGGCTGAGGTGGACACACCTAAGGAACCTGTTTCACTTGTCACCAGCCCAGAGGGACAAAGCAGCAGAGGGAGGGAGAGAACAAATGGTGAAGGGTCTGGGGGGAAAGCCCCAGGAGGAGCAGCTGAGCTCCCTTGATGTGTCCAGCTGGAGCAGAGGACACTGAGGTCAGAGCTCCCTGGGACTGCAGCTCCTCCCAAGGGACAGCTCTGATCTCTGCTCTGGGACAGGGACAGCACCCAGAGAGCAGCTGGAGCTGTGTCAGGAGGGTTTAGGTTGGATTTTAGGGCAAGGTTCTTCCCACAGAGGGTGCTGGGCACTGCCCAGGCTCCCCAGGGATGGGCACAGCCCCGAGGCTGCCAGAGCTCCAGGAGCTGCCAGGGATGCCCAGGCTGGGATTTTGGGCATCTGGGCAGGGACAGGGGTGGGACTGGATGATCTCTGTGGGTTTTCCAACTCAGGATATTCCACAATTCCTTCATGCCGTGTCACCCTGTCTGTTGCTGAATTTGTGCAAGACTTTCCACTCAGGATTTCTCTCTCAGCACTCTGGCCTAGACTGGTTTCCAGCACAACTTGCAGCTCAAGAATCAAGGAAAACCCGGATCTCTTTTTTGGTCTATTATTATTTTTTATGTCCCCAGGTTACTGAAGGCTCTGTACCTGTGAATGCAGTGCCACAGCGTGTCCCCATGCCGGGGGTGTGTGTGACACTGGGGTTCAGGGGGCAGGGGAGGGATGCCAGGACCCTCCTCTCCTGCTCTCATCCCAGCTGCTGTTCCCACTAGATGGCATCTCTGTCCTGCAAACATCCCCATCTCCCATGGTTACCTAACCCTCGTGGAGCAGCGCTCAGCAATTAAAGGTGGGCAAAGGTTTCATCGTTACACATCAATTTCTGCCCCAGGGTACCACAGCAAAGTGCCACAGAGCAGCATCTTGCTCTCCAGCACCCCTCACCAGAAGCTGTTTCTGCTGGAAATGCTGTCCCAGGAACAGAGTTTGCTCTCTCACAGGATTTGAGGGGCTCTCAGTGCCAGCACAGAGGGACAATCCCTGCCCTGCTCCTGCTGGACACACAATTCCTGAGCCAGCCCAGCTGCCAGGGGCCTCTTGCCCACCTGAGCACCTCTGGACTCATCTCCAGCTGCTGTCACCAGCACCCCCAGGGCTTTTCAGACACTCCTCAGCCACCCTTCCCCACAGAAGAAGGAATTTTTAAAAAATAAATGTTCTTTGAGGAGCTACATCAATGATATACTGGCGCAGAGCGTGGATTTGCCAGGATTTCATCGTCAGAGAGCCCCTTAAGGTTACAAACTCAGTGGATTCATTTTTCTCTTCATGCCTAATCCATTGGATCCCTGCTGGAGGCAGCAGAAGTGCTGAAAGATTTTAGCACTGAGGTGGCAGAAAAGTCTTCCTCCCTCCCAGGGCTGTGAGCCTGTGGGAAGGAACAGAAACATTTTCCATCTGTGTTGTGGCCTGGAGATTCCATCAGAAAAGGACTTGTTGCAGGGTGAGCTTTGTGAAAATGTGGGTGCCTCATGTCAGGGGAAATTTCAGGGGGACATTCTCTCTTGTGTGACAGGTCCCCATCACACAAGAGTCAAGTTTAGGGCCTGGGGTGCGCTGGACATCCCAAATGCTCGTGGAAACCACAGCACAGAGGTGCACAAAGAGATCCCTGAAGGAACAGGATCTATCAGAGGCATCTGGCAAACTTACACAAAAACCCTGAGGATTCCAGCCCCATGTTTCAGCAACTCACCTGTGGTGTTTCATCAGGCTGTCACCTCACAGCTGAGGCTTGCAGAGCATTTGTCCCTTCCCACAGGATTTTTGTTGTCATTCTCATTACCATTTGCAACAAGGAGGATGGAGGCAGCAGGGGTTTTGCACAGGACACAATCATAGAATATTCTGAGTTGGGAGGAACCCATAAAGATCATCCAAGTCCTTAAATCAATGGAAATACCACAACATTAAATCAGTATCCAGTATTTCAGTTTAATAATTTATAGCCATCACCACAGTGATTTTTGTGCCTATATTGCCCTTCTCACTCATGAGGAAAGTTACAGTCTAAGCTCTTGTTTGATTAACAGCATTATGGCATCTGTGTTATCCCTGGCATTCATTTTTTGGGGGGAAATTGGTCTGTCTGAGTCCAAATTACTCAAATCCTGTAAAAATAATGTGGATCTCCATGGGGATGACATATTAGCTTGTTATCACCATATCCACCTTAGTGGTGTCTTCCACTGGCAACCAATCTCATCTAATTTCTGACACATTTTCCCAATTACAGCAGCTGCACATCCTCCAGAGAAGCACTGCAGAAGCAGATGAATTCCCCAGGCACAAATCTGCCTTCCTTTCACCAGCTGTTGGGATGGTGCCTGGTGTTTCTTCTGGTGCAGCTGCCTCAAAAAAAACTCACAAATTCTTCACACTTGGGAAGTGTCTAGGGAGGAAATCAGGGTGAGAAATTTAGGGCCTGCAACCAAAGCCATAGGATAGGGTGATATTTGTGTGTGTATCTGTTTTAATTTAATTTTTATTTTAATTTGACTCTCCCAGGAAGGATGGTTATGGGAGTGTCAGTGCTGGGGATTAATAGGAATATGGATATTAGGAAATATTCTTTCACAGAAAGGGTTGTCAAGCACTGGAACAGGCTGCCCTGGGTGGTGGAGGAGTCACCAACTCTGGGGACATTTAAAAGAGGTATAGATGTGCCTTTAGGGGACATGATTAAGTGCTGGGTGGTGTTAATTTAAAAGTTGGCCTCGATAGTCTTAAAGGTATTTTTCAACCCAAATGATGAAACCCTATGGTTCTCTGATCTATTGTGATGGTAATACTGCTTTGATACAGTTAAAAGCACAAGCACTCCTGCCTTCATATGCAAATTTCTCCTAAATAAACAAAAAGTCTGGAGATTCCAGGTACTATGTTGGGAGGAAAAAAAACTGTGCCCCAAGCCCACTGTAATTGGTTTGACTTTTTTACTTGGTTAGTCAATTCCTTAGGAAAATTAGGAGTATAATGAAGGGAAATGTCACCATCTGTCTGGAACTGGTGCACAGAGGAAAAAGCTTTAAAAATCTCATATTATTCCCAAAAGTAATTCATCACTTTGACCTGAAGATAAAAAACTGCTGAGAAACCAGTATTGTGCTGCTCACAGAATCTGAGTGCTCAGAGCCTTTGAACCTCTTTGGGTTCTTCTTGACCCGTGCCAGCCCCTGCTGATGTTGGTGCCAGCAGGAAAACGCTGCAGGTGAAGCAAGAAACAGATAAATCAGGGATGGCAAACAGAACATGGGGAGCCTGGAACTTCTAACCCATGGCACATCCCTGACACTGCCCCTGGAACACAGGCAGGGTCTGTATGACCCCACTGAGGGCAGATTTGTGGGGTCTGTGCAGCCCAAACAGGCTGCAAAACTGAGGAGGGGGTTTTGCAATGATTGGAGTAAGGGAACAAAAGGGATCAAATATAAGAAGTCAGAGCACTTCCAGGGAGGAGCTGGAGCTGCTGCAGAGAGCCCAGAGGAGGCAGCAGGATGAGCAGAGGGATGGAGCAGCTCTGCTG
>JAOTQP010000001.1:2818254-2829437 GCA_026413545.1 Cichladusa arquata | reverse complement strand
CAGGAGTTCTAAGACTCATATGTGGCCTTTGATATTCACCAAATCTCACTCAGCTTTATAAAGGAGGTAAATTCAATCCTCGGTGTTTTCTACATGAAGAAAATACAGAAGGGAAAAAATAGAGCAGGAGAACAGCAGGGACTTGAACACACACACACCCTGTGGCATTTCCCACCAACTCAGTTGTCCTGGCATTGTATTGTCCTTCCACATTGATCCCACTGAGCTCCAGACCCCTTCAGAGCCCAAAGATGATTCAGGGTGGTTTTCATGGGTTATGGACAAGTGTTATGGACACTTTCATTCTCACAAGTCTTCAATTGCTCATTTTATTTCTTCATCCTTTGTGCTCAATCCTTCCCAGCTCTATTCCTGATTCCTCTCACAGGGATCAAGTTTTGTAGTGATGTACACCTGTCACCCATCAGGAATTTTGCCATGGATTATTTATTTCTCCACTCAAAAATCCATGAACTGTTCCTAGGAGCAAGGAAGGTGAGAAGGGTGGTTTGGCACTCAAGGTGGCTGCAACCTCCCCAGACTTCCCTGATAACAGCCCAGCAGATGGGCTGAGGGGCCCATGGTGACCCCAAGGTGTCCCTGGGGGCCTGGTGCTCTGGCCCATGTGGCAGAGAAGGAGCAATGCCAATTCAGAGATGATTACCAGCATTTTTGATGCAGTGGCCTGTCTCAGTCTGCAGAAACAGGTCTGTGCTAAGTCCTGCCACAAGACAGGACTGTGCCTTTATGATCAAGTGCTTCCCTTGCACTCTTGGATTGCTGCTCTGCAGCCAAGGAGCTGAACTGCTTCAATCAGATGTGCAACAGAGACCAGGGATGTCCTCCCAGAGCACTCTGGCCTTGTCCTGCCCTCCAGAATCACCTGCAATCACAGCAGTCAGGAGTTTTAGAAGAACTGAATGTACATGGCTTTTTCCTGGCAGCTTGATAAGGGAATAAGGGAGCAGCTATGGAGGAGAGAGCAGCATGCACAGGGAGGAAGCAGCACCAGCTTTCACCAAGGAATGTGGGAAGAAAGTTGGGTCAGGCAGATCATTGCAGTCCTTCATCACTCACATCATTCCCTCCTTCTGTTATGCCTCTGCTCCCAAAATCTCTCTCTTCTGTCTGCTTTTCTCATCACTTCATTCAGAAACTCCTTCTCTTCTCTGCCACAGGTTTAATATTAAACCCAGGATACATCAATGGATCCTGCAGACAAGGCTGATGTTTCCCTTCACTTTCAAATTTGTGTCTGAAATCAGAGATGCTCTGGAAGGTGACCCTGAGGTAAACTGGGAGCAGTGCTGAACAGAGTGGCTCATCTAGGTGGGAACAACATGAGATTCACCATCACCTTTTCACTGCCCTGCAAAGATTTTCCCAGCTCAGGCTCCTGCCTTAAAATCTCCCCTCAGAAACAGTAATGAAAAAATACAAAATTAATTATCAGCTGTATCCTTGAGGTTGACTCCTGAGATGGTGAGATTATCCCTACATTATTTTATTTTAAAAAACAAAAAAAAAAAGGATGGACAGCAGTTAAGTATGGAATGAAAAAAACCAAAAACCAAACAACTCAAGAGCAGTTTACAGAAGGGAATCCTTTTATCTCCCACACATGATTTTGTTATGAGCACAAAGGATTTGCTCTGTTAAAAGTCAGATTTGATCCCCAGATTAATAGAGAAAAAACCTTCTTTGCAAGCACCACTTCAGAGGGATGTAACAGGATACAGGCTCTGAGAAGGGGAGCTGTAGGTGATCAAGTTTCCTCATTTTTGGCAGAGATGGGCTTGGCAAGAGGAATCCCACAGACCTTGTACAATTACTGGGGATGAAAGAGGAAATCAGAACAAATGAGAGAGAGGACGAGTTCAAAGCCAGCAGTTCCACAAGAACCTTGGAAGTGCAGTTCCCACCAGGACAATCACCTGGCTGCCAGCCACCCACTGCTGCTCTGCCCCTGCCCCTCTTTCTGCTCTGCCCTGCTGCTGCTGGATTGCTCCTCACACCTTCAGAACTCCTCTCTCACACCTGACTTTCAACCCTTCCCTAAATATGTTTTCACAGCGGCTGCTCCAGCTTGGCTGACAGCTGAGCTTTGGCCATGCTGGGTCTGGTTTGGAGACACCTGGGACTGGCTGTGTCCAGCACAGGGGCCACCCCTGTGGCTTCTTCCCACCAAGATCTTGTCAAATAAAGCCAAACCCACCTGTTAATTCTGCTAACCTGGGAGGCAGCAAAAGCTCCAGAAGAGGTCTCCAGTATTGGCTATGATGGATCTACCTTTCTTCTTCTACATGTGGACAGGGGGGAATGGCTTCAGACTGGCACAGAGTAGGGTGAGATTGGATATTAGGAGGAAAATATGCCCTTGCAGGGTGGTGAGGCCCTGGAATGGAATTCCCAGAGCAGCTGTGGCTGCCCCTGGATCCCTGGCAGTGCCCAAGGCCAGGTTGGACATTGGGGCTGGAGCAGCCTGGGACGGTGGGAGGTGTCCCTGCCATGGCAGGGGTGGAAGTCGATGATTTTTAAGATTCTTTCCAGCTCAAACCATTCTGTGATTCTGTGATTCTACAACTCTCCTGCCTTGGCTTCCCTTTTTAGTGCAGGAAGTTTTGTGTTTTCCCTTTTTCTTCCTTCTCCTTTATTCAACCTCTCAGTGAACCAATAAACCTTTGTGAGGGAAAGCCTTGGTAACATTTTCATTTCTTTACCCCATGGCACAAAATATTGCCGAAGTTCTAAAACACTCTGAGGGCACTTTTGGATTCAGCCAAGTCCATGATCCTCTTCCTGCTGATTCTTAGGATCATCCTTGATTTCTGCAATGTGCCAGCACTCCACATCTCCCATTTCTGAGGCCATTTCTGAGGACAACGTCCTAGAAAACTGTCTCATTTCAAGATGTAGCTTTGGATGTGGAGCTGAATAAGCATATTGAAAAGAAGAAAATAAAAAAGAAGAGAAATGAAAGAGAGATTAATATTTTCTCACTCCAATTCCTGCCCACCCACAAATCCCACATTGAGCTAAAGACAACACCAGGGTTCTCAGGAGTTCTAAGACTCATATGTGGCCTTTGATATTCACCAAATCTCACTCAGCTTTATAAAGGAGGTAAATTCAATGTGTTTTATACAGGAAGAAAGTACAGCACCCTGGATAGTGGAAGGTGCCCCTGCCCATGGCAGGGGATGGAACAAGATGCTGTTTAAAGTCCCTTCCAACCCAAATTCTATAATTCTGAATTTTGCTCTCCAAGTCCCCTTTCAGAGAAGCCTTTCTTTCTGACTGCACTGCCATCTGATGAATATTTGGATTTCTGGGCTTTTCAGAGCCTGGGTTTTTTTGTGTTTGTGCACATCCACATGCTGCCTTTGAGAAATCCTGGAGCTCCCACAGCCCAGGGGAGGCAGTGCCTGCAGCTGGGAGTTTTTCTGTGCTCTGGAACTGAACAGATTGCTGGAGATGGCAGCAGCTCTGCAGGTCAGCTGTGGGAGAAAGGCTGCAGGGAAATTCTGCTCACATTGCTGATTTCCAAGCTGGTCCCACGTTCCACTAAAACTAATCCAGGGTTCATTCCAAGGCCAAAGAGCCTCATCCAGCAAGTAATGTACAATAAAAAAGAAAGGCAATCAAAAGTAATTTCCCCCTCATATTCAGCAATCTTTTCCCTACTTCCTGAAATGTTTTGACCCAACTTGTACATGAGCATGGACAAATCCCAGGGCATAAGTTCTCCTCCACATCCTGCTACAGGAGGATCATTAATGAGACAATCAAGGGTGATTAAACAGATTTCTTATGAGCACCTCACTCTCAGCTCAGATGTCCAAATCAAAACCATAAAGCATGAAGAAAAAGGCTGCAGTCATATCTGGGTTTTGGCAAAAGTACAGTCAGAAGGAAATGCTTGGATGAGGGAAGCTGTCTGTGAAACATGTGGGATTTCAGGCTCTCTCTGGTGTTTAAGAGCCTTTCCCAGTGCAGCAGAGTTCAAGAATGAACGGGAAAGTGGGACTGGAAGGTTGGGAGGAGAAAGATGTGATTTGCTCAAAGGCCACCCGGCTTCTTGGCTGTGTTGGGCCAACCCTGCAGCCTCTGACAGTGGTCCTGTCCCTCCAGTCCCAGCCATGCTCACCCCTGTGCTTAGAGAGGGGAAAGGTGGAGGGGTTAAATTATTTCTGAGCTCCCATCTCACTCAAGAGTGACTTTCTGTTAACATGGTATAAATTACCAGTATCTCAGCCAGAGAGCACTGAAATAACTCCTGAACTAAGCCCTCACTATGGAGCAGAAGGCTTGGATGTAATGCAAAGGATTTTAGGAGGAAATGAGGTGATTCCCTAGACAACAGATGTGGATTTGAACAGCTTAAGGAAGTTTAGGGTAACAATGGTTTTCTTACTATGTTTTTTCCTTGCAAGTTCCAAGAAAGAGAAGAGACTGATTTGCGGTGGAGAGAGAACTTTGCAGAACTGTTTAAAGAAATATGCATAATCATCTGCAAATTAACACAATTTAATTGTATTGCAGTCTTCCATGGCTGTTATCTTTCACTGGCCCCATTTCAATTTTTTCCAGTTTTCCCAGAGGAGAGTTTGGGTTTTATTCCTCTCATTCTCTCAATGAAAAAAGAGCAAAACTAAGCCAACAAATCAAAGCAATGCTTGAGAAAAAGAAAACTCCAAAATCAGGCCAGGAATATTCTGCCCTTCCAAAAGCCCTAGATTCAAACTTCTAAAATTGTGAGAAATAAAAGAGGTTTCTTCAATATAGTTTGTTTTCTTAAATTAAAAAAAAAAAAAATGGGCCCAGTGTTTCCTGTTAACCTGGAAAATTTGCTATTCCTGTTAAACTAAAGATATGGCTACAAATGTCTGTCAACATTTTAAAACAGGATTTCAAGCAGCAGCTGAGCAAGGAGGTGTTACAATAAACATTGTCCAAAAACTCAGTGTGTCTTCTACCCCCGACCCACACAGAGAGAAAGCCCAAATCTACTTGGAATGAAAACAGAGTCCTTCAATCTGTGTCTGGCAGAGCTCCCAGGATAATGCCCCAGTGCTCACAGCTTGGGATGCTCCTTGAGAGGGGACAAAGGGGACCAGAGCTCTTGGATCAGTGAAAAATTGGCCCCAAAAAAGCTCCAGTATCACCTCCATCTCCAAGGTTTGGAAATACACCTGTAAAAATTACAGCAGAGCACAAACTTGTCTCAAAAAATGAGATGTCCTACCCATATATCCTATAATACCCAACCCAGCTGTGTGCAAAATCATCTGGATTCCTTCTCTGCTCATTAGAAAGGTAAAAATGCCTTTTCAGTGTGATTAATTTTTTTTTTTTAAATTTTATTTTAAAATGGGAGGAAATCCCCCTGGAAGTGCCAGTTTCTCTCTCATGGAAGAAACTCTGATAATTGCCTTACATGAGACATCAGCCTGGCAGTCAGGCAAGACAAATCCCATCAACAATTATGATCTTAAGAAGGCTCACAGAAAATCTCCTTCCCTCTTGTGGGATTCCCAGGTGTAAATAAAACCATTCCCAGTGGTTGTGGGAACAAACTCTTTATCCTGAATAGAAAAGGCACTCAAGAGAGGCATTTTATTGATGGTTGTAAACCACTCACATGGTTAAATCAGCCAAGTCCACAAGGCAATACAGATTTCTATTAGGGATTTATGTAAATATACATTTAATGATGGTTCTATTCCTGCTGATTTGTGGGCAGCTGGGTTGGGGGATTTTTCCACCAGTGGCAACCTCCTGGTTCCTTTGGTGAAGGAAATTTTTGGCCAAGTGGCTGTTTTGTGTTGTCAAAGTGGTGTAAAGGAACAAGAGGAAATCCTAATTCTGGCTCATAACTTCCCTGGAAGGTGCATGCAGAGGGTTTTGACTCTCTTAAATCCACACAGGCTTCTGGAAACGACAGAAAAAACATGGCACAGGCTCAGATTTATCCAGGACACAGGAAAATGTGTAGATTTGCACAAGACATTCTAGGATGGACAGGCCTTAAACTGCATGCTACAAATCCAGGAAATCTTTATTTTGTCTTGAGCAGACAGCTCAAATACCAATTTATTTCTTTCACTTCCTAAGCTGAAAGACTATGGTAGGGCTGAGTAATTTGCTTAAAATCAGCCTGGATCACCCAGAGAAACATGGTATTGTGGAAAATCAGCATAGCAAAGAATAAAACTGCAGAGGCACAGCTTTTATTGAAAAAACAAAAGTCCTTGCAGGCAGCCACAATGCCAGGAGGAGGGAGAGGGTGTTCTCTGCCATGGCTCACAAGGAAAGCTGTGCACTGATTTTTTTTTTTTTTTCCATTCAAGGCTGAGAACCTGAAGGAACAGCCTCCCAAAATCCTGCAGTGGGTGGAGTGGGATCAGCCTCAGGGATGTGCAGTGGTGCTACTGGCAGAAAGAAATCTGACTTACTTCCCCCTAAAAGAAAGCTGTTCTAGCAGGCAGAGGGCCTGGGGGAGAGGGGATGTGAAATTCAGTGAATGGGGCAGATTTTATGGGAACTCTCTTTAGTCCATTGGAAGTTTTGCTGCCTTTTCTTAGCCAAGGAAACTGGACATAGCTTGTTTTTATATATCAGATACATAGATAAGTTTTTGGGTAAAGCTATGCATTGAATGAGGGATATGAGGCAAAAATACACACTTTTGGCCTGCTTGATTTAATCCTGGTCCAAAAACACCCAAGAGGGAGGAAACATCACTCTCTCCTGCAGCAGAGCTGAGCAGAACCAAGCCCCAAGTGCTGTTTCACACTGAGAGCAAGAGAAAAACTGAAGAGGTTTTCTCTGAAGCATCTGCATTGTCAGAACTGGGAAATGCTCAGGGTTTCTAAAAGCTGCTGTTGGGATGGTTTGGCCAAAGGTGGCACTTGAAAGACAAATCACAGATGCTGTCGTGAATTTGCAGAGTGGTTTATCCCAGGGGGTGATGGATAAGCTGAACAGCAGAGCAAAACTAATAAAGAAAAGGTGAAGTGGAGTCTTTAACAGCCTCAAAGCAGGGATTAGGCCAGGCTTAAGAAATCAATGAGCTTGATGTTGTGTGTCTGCACAGCTGTAAATTCCACTCTAAGAGGACTGGCAGCCACAGAGGAGACAGCATCCCACAGAGGCAAGATCCAAGTGCTGCAGCATTTGGCATTTTATAGACACTGTAATGTCGGGTTTTGTGCATCTACCAACTCTGCTTAAACTAATAAAACAATACAAGTATTATCAAGCTGATAACTAAAGTGATCTGATTTTCTGCGACCTGGTGTTCTGCTTTTGTAGAAATTTAGGGATACATCAGTGGATCTGATGGATGCAACCTGCTTAAATGTGTAGGGAAGGAGATCTATGTGTCCAAGTGGTGCAGGCAGCTGCAGCTGCACAACAGCACTCACTTCTCCAGAGCTGCACCATTCTCACTGCATTTTTACAATATATTTATCCATATGTAGCAAAAACCATTAATTATTTATAAAGAACTACCATTAGGGTGTACCTAAATTTAGCTGACTAAACCACATATCTAAGGATAATGTGTAAATTCAGAAGTGTAAAGTCTACACAACGGTTTCATTTCTACAGCCTTCCAATTATCTTTTCTTCCTGCCTTCTTCAGTACCAAGTCTGTCTTTTCCTTCCTCCAATTTTTGTACAACCTCTTGTGTCATCTGAACAGTTCTTATTCTACCCTGAAATTGCTTTTAGAGCTCTTTTTGTCTTCCTTATGTCCAGATACTGCAGAAAATCGTGCAAAATGCTTCTGTTCATGGAGAGGTGCGGGAAGGTCTAAACCCAGCAATTAAACCAAATCCAAACCTACAATTTCACAACAGGTAGGAAGCAAAGCCAGAAAAACAGAGTGTAGAGAGCAGAGAGACCCCAGTCTTACAGTGGCACCATCTCAGTTGTGTTGCTGCCTGTGGCAATCAGTCAAACCCTCAATTAGGACATCTAATTATGTACCTTGATGTGCTGCTCTTACACAGTTGAATTATCAACCCTAAGTTCTAAATGTTAATAACACCTTCCTGCAGATTATTCTGGTTGCTTTTGCTGAGTTTTTGAAATCTGTTCCATCTTAAATACCAGAGTGTTTGCTTCACTGTGCAGTCCTTTTTTTATGGTTTTCAAACTGCTTTCTGCCTTTCTTTACAGTACTCTTTATTTTGGAGGAGAGTTTTGCTTTGCTACACTCCTGTATTATTTTGTGGTGTTCTCCTCAATCTTTATTTCAAGTCAAACAGGAAAGGATATTGGTGCTATTATTTGTCTACCAAGGAGACATTTAGTAAGAGCCAAAACCACACGCAAGATCAGTTGAAAACCATGATATATCACACAAACAACTTCCTCAGGGACAATCTGTGTTTGATGTGGCGCCAGGTGAAGTCTCCTTAGAAAATATACACAAATTCTAACTGGATACCCAAATCCATGAATTTCAGTCATCCTCATGGCCTTGTTGTCACTGCAAAGCTTGAAAGTTTGGGGTTCAGCAGGCCTAGGAGATGAGTCCTTAAAAAATGTGTGACTGTAAATGCCTTGAGTCAGAAATCTCTGGAATTAAACCCAAACTTGCCCCATCCCAGTGTTGGAAATAACTTCTGCTTTTTTTTTTTTTTTTAAATCAACGGTTTTAATTAAGTTCTAATTAATTATTTTTAATGAATCATAACTAGTGTATTAATTAAAAGCAGTGTTTCAGCCTTACATAACCTTTAGACAGCATTTAGCCAGGTTATCATGAGCTCCTTTTGTAGGAACACACCTTGGGAAAATTACGACTTGGAAGTTTTGATAAACTAACTCTGATGTGCTTCAATGAACAAATCCTGGGAGACAAAGGTGTATTATCAAGATTGGAAACCTGGAATGCAGAATTTATGGACCATAAGGACATTTTGCAGAAACCAGAAGACAAAGAAGAGACTAAGGAAGACTCAGTGTATGCATTGGAAAGTCAGAAAAATATACTAAAACTAAGGACTAATTAGCATGAGAAGTGAGAAATCAATAACCAACAGAGTTAGAATACTAATTAATTGAACTGAATTATGTTATTGTTGTGGTTTGACACTGGCCAAATGCCAGGGACCAACAAAAGCTGCTTGCTCACTCTGCCACAGCTGGGCAGAGGAGAGAAAAAATTAACAAAGGCTTCATGAGTTGACATAAGGACTGGGAGAAAACACTGAAAGGGCAAAACAAGCACAGCTTAGAGGTACAAAGTGAATTTATTGCTAACACAATCAGAGAAGGATAATGAGAAGTAAAATAAGCACTTAAAACATCTTTTCCTCCCCAGCCCCTCTCCCCTTCCCAACGACAGCACAGGGAGACAGGACATGGAGGCTTTGGTCAGTTCATCACTGAGATATTCTTCCACTTCCCTGTGAGACCATGGGGTCCCTCCCACAGGACACAGTTCTCCATGAACTTGTCCAGCTTGGCTCCGCTCTCAAGAGGAGGAATACTGACAAAAATGATAAGTGATAATCCGAGAGATTATATGACATGGTATTAAATTCATGGCCCTTGAGGACAATCCAAGAAGTCATTTTTATTTGTGTTGTTAGCAGTCCATGTAGGATAGGCTGTTCCCCACAACTTGAGTCTGAAGAGCATTGGAGGGTGAGATGTGAAGCTGCAGGGGCACAGCTGCTTCACCAGGTGATCAGCATGGCCTGCAGAGGAATCTCAGCTCCAGCACCTGGAGCAGCTCCTGCCTGGCCAACTCCACTGACCCTGGTGTCTCCACATTGCTTCCCTCACATGTTCTTACTTCATGCTCTTCTCTGGCTAGGAAAAAACTCTGTGTGCCACATTTTTTATTCAATTTTCTTCTTAAATACGTTCTAACAGAGGAGTTCCGCACCACTCTCCTTGGCCCAGCCTTGGCACTTTTCACAGCCATCAGGAATTGGCTCTGCTGGACATGGTAGAAGCTTCCAGCAGCTTCTCACAGCAGCCACCTCTGTGGGGCCCTCACTGTCAAGAACCAGGCCCTGCAAAACCAAAACAGTCCCCAAGGCCGGGCCTGCTCCGGGCCCGTTCCCGGCTGCCCCGCTGCTCTTGGGGTGCCGGGGTGGCCCTCGGTGACTCGGGCGCTCTGTGGCGGGGCCCTTGATGACACAGGACATGGTGGTGGCCAGAGAGCCTTGGGACATCAGAGAGTCCTGCCCTGGCTGAGGGTTTCTAGGGGCACTGCAGGGCCCGGGTGCCCAGTCCCAGGAGAGCCGCTCCGGCAGGAGGAAGCAACTCCCAGGACCCGTCTGTGCAGAGGCCCAGGGTGACAGATGAGCACAAAGCCACCAAAAGCTGCCCCCAGTCCCAGTGGCCCCGGCCTGTGCCCAGCTGGCCTCACGCACAGGCCCTCAGCGGGCAGTGGGCAGGAGCAGGGGCCACGTCAGGACTGACACTGTCACACACCGAGGAGGACAACGGCACCTTTGGCAACAGGGCTCACGAGCTTTCCGGGTGGGAAGTTGTGATGGAGCAGGAGATGTCCCAGTGGGAGGAAGAGGATTTTACATTGAAGGATTTTTACCCATGGGGATCCTGGAGATGATGAGAACTGCACTGCCAGCAGGTGCACATGAATGTGTGGGAATTGTCCCAGCGCAGAAAGGGGGCACAGCAGGAGCTGCACCAGCTTGA
This sequence comes from Cichladusa arquata, assembly GCA_026413545.1. Lineage (NCBI taxonomy): Eukaryota > Metazoa > Chordata > Aves > Passeriformes > Muscicapidae > Cichladusa > Cichladusa arquata. The sequence goes on along the minus strand of JAOTQP010000001.1, from coordinate 2,818,748 downwards.
AGCAACGGTGACTGTCCAGGAGCTGCACAGGTGGGAAGAGGATGGAAACATGCACAGAGAGTTGCAGGAATCAGAAAAACAGGAGACATTCCACAAGGTGTCCCAGAGGGAAGAAGCTGTGGGATGGCAGTAGGAGTCTGGATGGGATAAAGACGAGACATCCCAGGAGCCGTATCACTGGAGAGTGCTCAAAGATTCGTCCTTGGCCACGGCCTGTCCTGAGGGAACAAGCACAGACCCTCCACTCACTCCAGCTGGAACAACGACAGTGACGCAGGGCTCGCTCAGGACCCCTGGGAAGTCAGGTCCAACTCCAGCATGTGGATGAAGCCCTTGGCTCCAGAGAAGGATGAGTGGGATGAGGTGAGCGTCCTGGAGCTGCCCCAAGAATTAAACAAATCAGAGAGGCAATACAGGGATTTTGTGTCAGAGGGGCTCCCAGTGCCCGTCCCTCGAGAGGCCTGGGTTGAGGAGCAGGAAGCGGAGCCGTGCAG
>JAOTQP010000001.1:2779201-2790999 GCA_026413545.1 Cichladusa arquata | reverse complement strand
GTCTCACTGATGTTACAAACACTTGTAGCCCCTTCATTCATGTGAGAATAAAAAAAAAAAAAAAAAAAAAAAAGGGGAAAAAAATCCTCTCACACACAAAAGAATTCTAATGTCCAAGTTTAAAGGCTGTTCCCTGCTTCTTTTGTACATACTTATGTTTTTTGGGGATAGCAAATTTGTCACAACTAGCTCTAGTGTTCCCTAGGCAAGGAGAAAATAACCCACTTCTATTTCAGACTTTGCAGCTCTGGAGCTGCTTGAAGGCATAAGGACATGCACTGGGGAACTACAGTCTTTAAATATATATATATTTACATATATATATATACACACACACATATATACATGCCTATATATATATTAAATATACAGGGAGTACAGTTAAACTGAATTATTAAAATGTGCTGCCAACTTCATAAAAACCAAAATCTTTCTCCAGCTCCCCTGAAGTCAAGGGAGACACTAAGTCACCAAACCTCATGGGCTCCTAGGATATATCAATTATAAGTTTGCAACTTTCCCCTACTGTGCAATGACACTGAACATCAGTCCAGGATCTCTCCTTGCACAGATGTAAATGATTGTCATTCAAATCAAGAAGGCAGAAAGGATTTTTGGACATCAGGAAGTTCAAGTTAAGCCAAGGCTGCATTTCTCTCCTCATATATTTTATAATCTCTCCTCATATATTTGGGGTGGAAAGAGCGGCCCAGTCCCTACAGCCAAGCCTTGTGTGATCCTTTGCAGAAAAGAGATTCAAGCAAACCCCAAACTGGCTGATTTTACACTGCTCTTCCCAGTTGACAAGGATGAAATTTAATGTGCACTAATTAGTCTGAAATGATGGGAGCCTGAAATTATCTTCACCCTGTAATTTAGAACCTGGTAGTGATTTGTACCTAACCCACACATTAGATACTGAGACCTATATTCAGACTTCTCCTTTTAGACATCTTAAGTGTAGCATTGCAGCACCTAAAATTTAGGCTTCTCACCCCACCAGTGTGATTCAAACTATCTAAATTAGAAACTTATGTGATCCTGGAAAAACAGGGAGTCAGGTGCTTCCAAAATCCTTTGGAGGGCAGTTCAGGAATCCTGGATTGGTAGTGCAGATTCTGCACCTTCTTGTAAGGTGGTTCTATGGCCTCACAGGGGAAATCCTGCACTTCAAAAAGCCAAGTTCTCCTCTGGCCCCTTGCATGGAGGCAGCAGATGCTCTTTTGTGGTTTGGTTATTATTATTAATAGGGAATTTCCAGATAATTTCTGTCAGCTCCCCTCAGTCTCCCACTGGCAGGAGAGTGTTTTTCCTCCAGGCAGGACAATGTCTGCTTGTCCCTCTGTTCCTGGTGTCAGGCCATCCAGGCTACATGGGATATCTGGGGCTTGGTGACCAGGATTTTACACCTAGGAGGGGCATTTCATCTGTTTTTTGCACTTCTTGAAGGCCACACTCACCAGCTGCCCTGGATTCCCTCCCTCTGACTTCAGTGAGCACAGGACTCTGCCAACACCACTGAATCCTGGTGGATTACACCACTGCCTTTCCCTCTTCTATCAGTGTTCCTGTTTTTCACACCAGCTTGAAGAAAACAAAATTATTTGGCTGTTAATCTCAAAGCTTTACATTCTGAGCCAGGTTTGCTCATCACCAGGCCCTGTCTGCTGCATGGAGCCTCAGCTCTGGATATGCCAGAGCCTCAGGAAGGGTGTCCAAGTCTTTTATAGCAAGACTCGTGCTTAGATTTATTTAAAACAACATCAATTCTGTCAACTCCAGTGCTGCAAGTGCTTTACTCACAGGAATGGAGATAAACACATGCTTAAATCCTTTGCTAAATTGGTGTCCCGGAGAGGAAGAGGATTAAGACTTGTGTTCATTGATTGCATGTGATTTTAAACTCTTTGTAGGTTCTCCTGAACTTTCTCATTAGGAAGCACAGCAGGCCATTCACTTTGAAGAGTGAATATATATATTTTTCTATATTTTATTGTTTTTTCTTTCTGTCACAATGGAGATTTGTTTCTTCAGTCAGTCCATGAAATCGAGCCTGAACCTCTACACAGACTCCACTCAGATTTCTCCATCTTTGAAATAACTGGTTTTCCATTTCCTTCGGGGATCAATATAACATTGAAGTCCGACCTGGGTGAAATTTTGGAAATTAGGAACCTTTGCAGGTCCCAGCTGAGGCAGTTTGTGTTCAGACTGCTCCTTGGGTGAGAAGTGGCATCCTGAGCTGTCCCAGGATTTCCAGGGCTGCAGCACTAAGGATAATTGAGTGTAATTGCAATGGTTAAAATGCCTACTTAGCCATTCCTAATTGAATATGCAAATTACCAAACCTACATTACCATCTCAGCAATGTGTGATTCTGTACCCACTAGTGTTTATTTGCAGTTTGAACAGTTTGTTTCTGAGAGAATATGAAAAAGAAATAATCTTTCAAGCTTGTCCATTAAATTATTCTACCAGCTGTCACCTTATTAAAAAGCCTGCAGTTATTAATAAAACTACTTTAAGCCACTCACCAGCAATTGCAAATTTAAGGAGAAGCTCCCTTTCCCCAAGGCTTTCTTGGAAAGGTTCTGAAATTCACTGACAACCTCAAATCCGTCTCTCTGCTCCTGCCAATATTCCTGCACGCAGCACAGCAGAACCTAACAGGGATAGAAATGCAGATTTTTCAGACCTGAAGGTGAGGAGGAACAGGATGGATTTGTTCTGAGGTAAAAGCTGCCAAAACTCAGTAAAAAATTCTGACAAAAGCTGAAAAATTCTAAATAAACATTTGTCTTCTTGTGCATTTTTAAACAAATGGTGTAAACTAAGAAATAAACCAGAAAGAAATAAATAACATTATTTATAGGAGATGGAGGAAATTAAAGAGGATTGTAAAGCAGAAGATGTAGCCACCTCTTGTGTACCATAGTGTAAAATATCAGAATTTATCTGAAAAATGTAATTTAGGTCAAGTGAAGTCAAGACAGTAAAAATTTATTTATTATTTATTATTCAAAGATCCTGAGCCAAAGGAAAAAACCCAACAACATTTTACAAAACCAACAAAAATGGCAACAGAAATCCCTTCTCACACACACAGGCAAACAAAAATAAACTCAGAAATAAGTTATGATGTTAAATTTTGTGTCAGAAATAGAGAGGAATTGTGACATCAGGTTGGGAAGTTGATTTAAGGTGCTGGGTGGTTGTCAAAGCCCTGCTGGTGTGGATTTGGCTAACTCTGCACATGGAAGTGATTGGGTCACTGTCCAGAGCTCATCCAACTGGAACTGGCTCTGTTTCTGCCCATTTGTTCAGAGCAGGAAACAGAAATGAAACTACTGCTGGATGTGAGCCATGACTATCTCAAGTGTGGGGCAAATGAGGTAAAAACCAAAGTGAGACCCGGAACAGAAGTGCTGTGGAAAGCCTCGAAATGGGGAAAGGAGACAAATTTTCACTTTGCACCACTGCTAGCAGAAAGGAGGGGAAAAGCTGCTACACTTCTCCTATTTCTGAACTGGGAAAGCAGATCCTTGTGATCACAGTCACTGTGATTCTCTCTACTTAGAAAAAAAAAAACCAACCCAACAGCATTTCCTTGAGGAGAGAAAGACAGAAAGAAAGGAAAGGGAGCAGAGAGCATTAGCAGAGAAAATGTTTTTCTTGAGATGCCTCTGTGATTTTTGCCAGTGAAGAGAAAGATGTCCTTCCTCATCCCAAATGAGCAGTTCATCATGTCCATGTGGGAATCAAGGCAGTCCATCCACCAGCAGGCAGAGTGTTCATCTGTGTTTTCCACTAGACAGTGACAAATTTTTATTTGGTTTTATTTCAGCATCCTGGTCATCCTTCACTTCTTACTAAACTCATCATGAAGTGCAAATTCATTTAGCTGCTGCTGAACAGGGCAAACAGCACTTCCAATCCTGTAAAAGCTGACAGCATTCTTGTTCCACCACTGCTTCTATCACTTGCCATAAAGAAAAGTGGCATCACCAGGCTGGCCTCAAAAAAGGGTGTTCCATGTGGAGAACCAAACAGGAAAAAAGGGGATTCCATTTCACAGGCCATGTCTTTGGGTTTGTTTGGTGTTTTGTTGTTTTTTTTTTTTTTCTGAACCACCAGCAGATTTGTCATGCATCTATTTGGATTCCTTCTTCCAGCCTTATGTCAGATCAACTTCTTTGCTCTCTATTTCCAACCAATTCCCACCAAAACTCAGTGTGCTGCTCTCATGCTGTTGCCCATCTCATCACAGCAATTTGATTCGGTGGTTTTAGAAACCACAAGGGTTCTAATCTATCTAATCTAATCTATCCTGCCTGCAAAAGTGTGAGGTTCCTACTGACTGTCCCTGGACCATGAATCCATAGGAGGAAAAACACTCCTTTTCCTCACACTCAGTCCTGAGAATAACAAAAACATTTGCAAGAAATATTTAAGAGTTACCACAAGGCTGGAAACAGAATGAAAATCAAAACCAATCTGTATTTTGAGAGTCATGTTGATATTAAAAATGTCTCATTTGCAGAGTCACTGGCACCTTTAGACTCAACCAATAAAGCTTCATTCAATATTCAGTTCAGTCCTGGGAAAAATTAAGGAAAATCATTGTTTACATCTTCGTATTTTGTAAATCCTTACCTTGATACACTGCAAATATTTGAGCTCAATTAACTCTATTTTCTTTGCATGGTAATTCCGCTTGCTTGTCTCCAACCACTTCCTCCAATTTTAAATAGATTGATAAATGAAGAGAGTGGTGTCTGACAACCATTAAGCACTAATTGCTCATTTGCAGCACGGATCAACAACATTCAAATTCAGTCAGATCAGAGGGTGAAAGAGCTGCCAGGAAAAATACTGCAAGAAAACCAAAACCAAAACCAACAAAAACCCCACACCAACCTCCCTGGGCAGCCCCTGCCGAGGCCTGAGCAGCCTTTCCATGGGGAAATTCCTGCTGCTGCCCACCCTGAGCTCCCCTGGCTCCAGTTTTGTCCCCAAACCCACTGGTGGAGTCTGACCAAGGGCTGGGTGGGGTCAGCTGCTGGCTGGAGCTCAACTCCACTCAAAACAAGATTTTGTAAGGCCATGTCACAGTAATTTTACAGAAAAAAAAAGCCCAAAATATTACAGTTAAGACTGTTGGCCCACAAATCCAACAGAACATAGAGCTTTGCTCATGTGCTGCTTTAATAGACATTAAAATTACACAGAAATATGTGAATCAAAGAAAAGTATCTGTTTTCCCACTAAACCCTTTTAGTGGCAGAGAACCTGTCACTCTGGAAAACTGAAATGATTAGGCTTTCAATAGGCTAGTAGAGAGTTTTAAATACACACAGATTATCTTTTTCAAAATAGCAAATCTAAAATTAGGCTTTTAAGCTCGCATACACGGGGTTTTCAAAAATAGTTGTGTGATTTAAGATTCTTGTGAGGTTCAAAATACATTCCCTAATTAAGAAGCGTAATTTGCTTCGCTCCCATGACTTGCTGAAGTTATTAGAAAAGTGTTACCAGACAGATATGACATGGGAAGTGTTTATCAACTGCCTTTTTTTAAGGATATTTGATTCTTCGCTGTCTTTTCTTGGCAAGCATGAAACTGAGCAATAAAACAATTTATAACAAAGCTGAAATGTTATTAACTAGTACAATTCTAATAGAACAGGTAAAAGAAAACACAGGTACAGAAAGAAACAGGTACAAAGAAAAATTTTAAAGTATTATTAGAAATGTAGCACTATGTATGATTATTAAAACTGATTTTTAAAAATTATGTTAACAGGCATAGAGGGTCTATCAAAATCTGGTTCTACCATGTCACAGAATCACAGAATGAGTGGAAGAACATTTTGTTAAAATGTTTTCCATTGTCCCAGGTGCATTTTCTCTGTATTAACCCAAGAAAAAAGTCAGCCTAAATAAAATTCTACACATTATCAAAGCAAACTTCAACATAACACTTTTTTTTTGCTTGCAGGCTATCATGAAAACTATTTCCAGATATCTTCAAAGGGGGGAATAAGTTCAGTGCTGATCACATCTCTGTTGTGGAGGTGCTGTGGAGCACTCCCTGTGATGCAGGAAATCTGCTTCTTCAGGATGGGATGCTGACATGGCAGGTGTGGAGCCTGTGTGGATTCCAAGTCTCACCTGCCTCTGAGGAGCTGCAGAAATGCTCCATGCTGGGACCACCCAGCTGGGATTCAGCTCCTTCATGACACATCCAATCTGTGCTGATGAAAGAATCAGGTCTAATTTAAGACACACGACGAGGGGGAACAGAAAATAGGCTGGAGGGAACGTACAGAATGTCTTTGTTGGCCTCTAAATGGGTTTTTTATGGGAAACCTTTCCCTTGATGGAAACAGGAAGAAGATTTGCAGGCTTTGCATTCACCAGGACCTTCCCAGAACAGAAATGTTTGCATTCTGGTAGAAAACATAAACAGTGAGTGATTTCTGGGACTGGTGGGCTCAGTTCTTTCCTGTTGTCACATTGAATTATCCTCAAAGGATCTACCTTTGGCTTGCACCTCAAAGGTACCCACAGGCTTCTCAGAGTATTTGCACAAGGAAAAGGACCTTCCCCCCCCCCATACATGTCATCCTTTTTCTTTAATCCACACATCTAACATTTCCCTGCTTCCCAGTGGAATGCAGAAATTTCCTTCTAATCCCACTTTAAAAGACTGACCAGCTGGGGAAGTCCTCAAGTTTGAAAATTGCATATTGAAACCAAAGTGTTACTACAGAACAGCTTCTCAGTAGTTTATCCTTGATAGGACTTTTTTCACAGGGGAAATTCCTGAATGTTTCCATGACAGTCTCAAACAAGAGTTTTCTGCCTTGGTCTGTGGCTAAGCCTGGCTGGCTTCTATAAAAGGGTGTCAAATAACTCAACTGGTCCATAAAAGGGTGTCAAATAACTCCACTGGTCCAAAGAAAATCCAGCATTTTCTCCAAAGTCTATGGAAAACCAGGCACTGCCAGAATTCAACTCATCCTCCATGTGGACACAAGAAATTCAAATCCACTCTGCATCATTTCTGTGGACAGAACAACCAGGACACATCGTCATGGTTTAAATTAAAAATATTTAAATAAAATGTTGTCATGGAATGATAGAATGGTTTGGGTTGGAAGGAACCTTAAAAATTATCTTCTTCTAACCCCCTGCCATGGCAGGGACACCTCCCACTGTCCCAGGCTGCTCCAGCCCCAATGTCCAACCTGGCCTTGGGCACTGCCAGGGATCCAGGGGCAGCCACAGCTGCTCTGGGCACCCGGTTCCATTACCTCAGTTGCTATGGTGATAAAATAATTACTTTTGTTGTCATTACTTATGCCCAATAATGCCTAGAAACTTCATTTCCAAGAAGTAACTTTGTCCAAGGACTTTTCAAGATGCTTATCCTGGAACCCCCCAAATCTAAACACTGATAAAGAGGAAGTAAAAGAATTGGATGCAGCCACCCATGCTCATAAGCAATATCTTCATCATGGGTTTCACTGAGGTCTCTTGGGGAGTTAGAAAGGCTCTAAGTGGCAGTGTCTGTGCTAAAATTTGGCCTCTTTTTCCAAAATTCACCATCAGAGCCCCACCTGAGAGTTTCAGAGGGGCCCCATTTCTGCCCCTCCCTGCCACCTCTGGGGCCACCTGCCCCTTGTACAGCCCAGTCTGAGGTCAAACCACGACAGATTGTCTAAGAAATGACTGAACAAACAGCACATATCCTGAGAAATTCTTCACCCATGGCAGGATTTAATAGAGTTGACATGATAAAATAATTGATCACCGTTAAGAGAGGGCAATAATGTAATACAGAGATAAGCATATCTTTCACATGAGCGTTTTTAATTTAGTGGCTTAATTTAATATTTGAGGAAACTAATTTAATATTCTTTGCTTCTGTTTTGTGGATCCATCATCACGTTTTCATCATTCCGTTTGATTTCCCATTTTCCATTCATTTCTGTCAGAGTAGCATTGCTCTACGACTTCAGTAATCTAATCTGCTTGATTCTTTTCCTTGTTGATTTATAATTTCAATTTAAAATTTGTTTTGTTCTTTAATAATTTAATCTGGTAAGTGATTTATGGTATTGCAGACAGATCCCTGTAACAGGAGACAACAACCTCCCTCTCTTCTCAGAGAGCACCTTTCAATCCTCTCAAAAACAGGAAAATTAATAAACTGAGGTTAATTTGTTTATTCTGAAATGAGCCCTCTGAATATCCATGAATGCTGACTCTTGCAAGGATTATGGAAGTGCTTCACCATGGATTTCAGAGTCACTAGTCTTCAGCATCATCCTGTACAGTCATTTCCTTACTCTGAGCTTTGCCTAATGTGATTCACTCACAAAATAATCTCTCACAAGCACAACAGAATCCCTGTGTCAGCTGATGTCAAATAAATACAATGAAAATTAATGCATTGGACATCTAAAAATTGAGGTTCTTTGGCTAAGATGCTGTTAGAGAGCAAGGAGGAAATGGAGAACAGTAAAGTTTTGATTTGCCACTAATAAAATTTGTGAGAAAACCCAATTACCTGAGTTTGTTCATATTTACCTCCATGGGATTCTGCAGCAAGCTATAAATTGTTGTAATGACTGAATGCATCAATCTTGCTGAGGCTCAGGATTTAGGGAATATAATGTCAGAACAGAGCAGGAAAAGGAGACTTTCCACAAGAGTTTGACAAGGGCAGGGAGTTAAAGCTGCAAGACTTTACTGTAATTTTCATTTCCCCCACTTGCAGACAACAGAGGGGAATTTTGCTTTCAGGTCAGGGCAAAATCATTGAATTAAAGAAGTTGATCTCTTGGAAAGGTTGTGCAGGACATTTTGAGAGGTGGTGTTACAATGTCAAAGACTGAATGACAGCACAGAGGTGTCTAAACACCAAGAAACAACAATCTCAGTGAGGCGACTTAGTGGTAGCTGAGATAATTTAAAAATTAAATTAAAACCTGCATGAAAACATTCAGATGTCACAAAGCTCTACATCACAACAGTAACATCTGAAGTACTTACACCTTTTTTTTTTTTATGCTGCAAGAAACCCCATGCCTGGAAAATGTCAGTGTTTTTACTCTACTGCCAGTGGTTTATATTGCAACCCCATGAGTTTTTCCTTGGCATCTCCCCTCACTCCCTGCTCAGAGCTGCTTTCAGTCCAAGCAGGGATGTTGAGTGCTGGATCATCCACCAGGCTCTTTCTCCACTTTCAGTTCTTCCCACAGTCTTTGGGAATTTTAATTTGGTTTCATCAGTGGGCAATAGGTTCTGGGTTCTGGATTCAACTGAGAGCATGTTCCTCCTCTCCCCAAAGGAGCACAGAGAGAGCAACCCCCAAGGTGTCTGAAATTCCAGCTCCAGGAAAGATCCTGCTCAGCTGGAGCTTGGATATGCAATTGCAGAAGGATTCCTCTTGCTAAAATCTGTGTTTAAGTCCCAAGCACATGGGGAGAAGATTAACTTGAAGAAAAGATTATTGGAGGTTTCACTGGAGTGAAAAGCACAATGTTTTTTCCTTGAGTCTCTTACAGAATACAAATTATTTTGGTGAAGGTCTCCTCTCTCATTCAAAAGTCTCCACCTAAAGCATGTGGCTTTCTGGAAAAGTTTCATCCAAGTGGAATTCAAGTTCAATGTGAAGATTAGAATTAAATACAGGCTCTTATGTGGGAAGTATTAAACAATCTGAATAACAGGGAATGGTTCCTCCTCCACTAATAACACCAATTTACTTCCTTGCAGTTGCAGGAGGAGCTACACTATCCCCAGCCAGGAAGATCAGGCTTTTATCAACACCAAATTCCTTATTTTTTTTAAATTAAGGAACAGCTGAGAAACAATTGTGAATGTTCTGTTTGCTTGTGAAAAAGAAAGCTCTGTGTCCAGAAATCTCCTGGCCATATTTGTGGACTGATATTGTTCTAGGTACTTGGATACAAAAATTAATTTTAACATTGCCTACTGCATCTGCATAAGACAATCAAGTGTTGATTTATCATGACCTAAAAGAAGAGGTTTGGGACTTATCACTCAATGTATGTTAAAATTAATATTTTTTATTTCCTATATTCAGGCACTTTCTGTTGAAGTGTAGAAAAAATCATTTGTAGCACAAATGTTCTCAGAAGTAACAGCACCTTTTACAAACTCAGTAAGGTTGAATTGCAACACAAATTAGCTAATGAAGAACTTAATTAGTAATTCTTTAAACTCAAACACTTAATAGGGGAAAAAAGGAATAAAAATGACAGTTACCTACACCTGTGGAAAAAAACCCCTCAACACTGTATAAATAAATGCAAAAAATCCTATCACTGTAGAAAAGCAAGAGTTTTTATTTCTTAAAATGCAAACTGCAAATCCCCAAATATCTACACAGTTTAATAAAAGGTAAAAACACCAATGCTATAAAGTGCAAGTAAAACATAATTCTGCAGAAATATGATGTTTATTCACAGCCCAAGAGATGTATTTGTACAGATTCTCAACACTTGGCAGCCAACACAACCTCAGTTGTGACCTGTTTATCCAAGGCACCAGTTGAGACAAAAATACCTTTCAATAATCCTGTCCCTCTCTTTGGGAATTCACTAAATGAAAACCAGTGCCCAACAAGTCCTTAAAATCAGAGTTTGGAAATACCTTTGTGGACTAAAGTAAATCACTCAGCACATAAAGAAATCTATTTACATTTCAGAGAAATGAAGGGAAGTGCAAAATAAGTGTTCTGACCCTGGTCTCCACCCATCCAAACCAATGTGGTGTTTAAACAGCCTTTTGAATCTAAGGAGCTATAAATTTTAAAAGTTTTTATTGTGGTTTGGCTGCTGTCCATCGAGGGGAATTCTAAACAACTCCCTCCTTTACCTCTCCAGCACAACAACTCCCATTCAGCCTCTCTTGGCACCCCAAGCACAACATCATCAATGATTCTGGAGACTCCATCCCTGCTCTCCCAGCAGTGAAAATCAAGAACAGGGGATCTCTGCAGCCATGAGCAGTGGTCTCAGCCCACCAGCAGCTCAGTTCCTATCCCAGTCTCCAGTGTCACCCCTCTGTTTTTACAGAATCATTAAGGTTGGAAAAGACCTCCAAGATTGAGTCCAGTCTTTGATTTCTCACCAACCTGTTAGCTAAGTGCCACATCCAGTCATTCCTTGGACACCTGCAGGGATGGGGACTCCCTGGGCAGCCCCTGCCAAGGCCTGACCACCCCTTCCATGGAGAAAAAGCATTTAGGTGCCACAGATTCCATATAGTGTCCCCATTCCCAGAGGAGCACTTGTTCCTTCACAGGTCAGTCCAATCCCCAGATGTTCGAGTCAGTGAGTCAGGGTCTCTCTGAATTCTTCAGAGAGAAATCAGAGTGCAGGGATTAATCAAAGCCTTTGGATGAAGTGTATTAAGCCACTCACACATAAAGTAGACATTTAAGTAGAACTAAGTTAGTAAGTTTTAGGGTGAGTTCTAATGCTTTTAGTAAGTGGAAGGGTTTAGATTCCACAGTAGCAGTGTGAGTTCTAGTGAAGGTTGAAACACACTGATATCTTCAGCAAGAGGCTCCAGGCCCACAGTTGCAGACAGGACTTAGACATAATAGAGCTACAGTAAGAATATTGCTGACATTTTTCAGAAGAACAAGATAGATTGTATGTGTAGTCTATAGGTAACCTGGCATGTTAAGAAACCAGAATTCTAATAGGTTAAGGAGTGGTGGTCTGAGTTTGCATCTTAGCTTGTTGGAAAAATCCTAT